>JAWQEG010000249.1:0-1200000 GCA_033782935.1 Petrolisthes cinctipes
CTAAATTCAGGCTAATAATAATAATAATAATAATAATAATAATAATAAGGAAGGAGACCTGAGTGAATGTGGTCATTGGAGGGGAATCACTTTGTCACCGATAGCTTTGAAAGTGTTTAGTAGTGTTGTTAAATAGGCTGGAGCCAGTGGTTGATGATATAGTTAGGAACGAGCAGGCCGGTTTTAGAAAGGGACGTGGTTGTATGTAATGATAAAATTTTTCTTATTAGGCATTTAATGCAACAAGTAAATGAAATGAGAGTTCCGTTGAGCTTTTGCTTTGTTGACTTCGAAAAAGCATTTGATAGTGTTTCGAGAGGGACTATGGGGAAGATTATGAGGCTTTATGGAATTCCGGAGGAGTTTGTGAAGGTCGTTACGAACATGCATGATGGCACATTTTGTAAAGTGATGGTTGATGGTTGTATGAGTGATCCGTTTGAAGTCAAGTCAGGTGTGATTCAGGGTGGCATCTTGTCGCCTTTGTTGTTCGTATTGGTCATAGATTACGTAATGAAAAGGGTTGGTATAGAAACTGGTGCAGGTATACTCTGGGGAGAGAATGGGAAGCTCTTGGACCTGGATTATGCAGATGATATAGTTTTGAAGTGTGATGGGCCGGAGGAGATGCAGAGGGTGTTGGATTGTTTAGTGAGAGAGGGCTTAAGGGTGGGTTTGGTTATTAATTGTGGAAAAACTGAAATTATTAATATGAACATGGAAAATGCACAGGACTGTATGATTGGAGGTGTGGTGGTAAAGCAGGTTGAAACGTTTAAATATTTAGGTACCTTTTTAACGAAGGATGGTTCTTTGACCTTAGAATACGAAGAAAGGTTAAGAAAGGCAAATCAGGCAATGGGAATGCTTAAACCTGTTTGGAAGAATAAAAAAATTTCTGTGCATACAAAAATCAAAATTTATAAAGTAATGGTTAGGAGTATACTAACCTACGGTCACGAATCATGGTACAGTACAGCGAATATGGACCGTAAATTCTTGGTGTTTGAAAATAAGGTACTTAGATGAATATTAGGAATTAAGTGGTGGGATAGGATATCGAATAGCAGAATTAGAGAAATAACAGGGGTGCAGCAAGTTGATGAATATGTTAGGATGTCACGTTGGAAGTGGTTAGGTCATGTGTATAGAAGACATGGGATAGTACGAGATACACTAGGGTGGGTAGCACATGGTACAAGAAGAAGAGGAAGGCCTAGAGAGACGTGGGTGAGAACAATGAGGCGGGAAGCGGGAGATGAATGTTGGGGAGATTTGGAGGAGTTGGCTCAGGATAAGGTGTGGTGGCACGAGTTCATTGAGGCCCTATGCATCCCTGTGGGTGCTACAGGAAATGATTGATTGATTGAATAATAATAAAAATAATAATAATATTAATAATAATAATAATAATAATAATAATAAAAAAAAAAAAAAAAAAAATATATATATATATAATAATAATAATAATAATAATAATATGTGAGAGAGAGAGAGAGAGAGAGAGAGAGAGAGAGAGAGAGAGAGAGAGAGAGAGAGAGAGAGAGAGAGAGAGAGAGAGAGAGAGAGAGAGAGAGAGAGAGTGTGTGAGAGTATATAAGTGAGAGTGAGAAATAATAATAATAATAATAATAATAATATTAATAATATAGTTCAGTTATACAATATAAATACACGTTTTCTATTATACAATAAAAATATGGAAAAATAATATAGTTATCCGTAAATAAATAGTAGGGAAGTGCTGACTCTCTCTCTCTCTCTCTCTCTCTCTCTCTGTGTGTGTGTGTGTGTATGTATGTATGTATGTACGTCAGAACATACATGCATACATACATACATTCTCAAATAATAATAATAATAATAATATTAATAATAATAGAAAAATAATAATAATAATAATATTAATAATAATAGAAAAATAATAATAATAATAATAATTATTATAATGATGATGATAATAATAATGATGAAAATAATGATGATAATGATGATAATAATAATGATGAAAATAATGATGATGATGATAATAATTATGATAATTAAGATGATAATGATATAATGATGATGATGATGATAATGATGATGATGATGATAATAATGATGATGATGATAATGATGATGATGATAATAATAATGATAATAATGATGATGATGATAATAATGATGATAATGATGATGATGGGAATGATAATGAAAATGATGATGATAATGAAGATGATGATGATGTTAATGATAATAATAATGATGATGATTATGATGATGATAATAAGGATGATGATAATGATGATGATGATGATAATGATGATAATGATGATGATAATGATGATAATTATATATATATATATATATATATATATATATATATATATATATATATATATATATATATATATATATATATATATATATATATATATATATAGAGAGAGAGAGAGAGAGAGAGAGAGAGAGAGAGAGAGAGAGAGAGAGAATATTTTCAAAATACATGACAGAACAAGCTGAAAATCGATATTTTAGGTGCCCAAGTCAATATGTGCATGCATCTTCTGTACCCATTTACATCCCAAATTCAGGCTCAAAACCCCCGAAAATTTGATATATTTGGGTCCCAGAAGCGATCTGTACATGCCTACTCAGTGTTAGAATATTTTACAAAATACAGACCCAAAACATGCTGAAAAATTGATATTTTAGTTGCCCAAAGTCAATATGTGTATGCATATTCTGTACCCGTTTACATTCTAAATTCAGGCTGAAAACACCCGAAAATTCCATATTTTTGGGTCCCACAAGCGATATGTACATGCTTACTCAGTGCTTAAACATTTTCAAAATATAGGCCCAAAACAAGCTAAAAATCGATATTTTTGGTGCCCAATGTCGATAGGTGAATGCATCTTCTTTACTCGTTTATATCTCAAATTCAGGCTCAAAACACCCGAAAATTCGATATTTTTGGGTCCCAGAAGCGATCTATACATGCCTACTCAGAGCTAGAATATTTTAAAAATATAGGGCAAAAACATACTATAAATCGATATTTTTGGTGCCCAAAGTCAATATGTGCTTGCATCTTCTGTACCCGTTTATATCCCATATTAAGGCTAAAAAAAAAAAAACAAAAATTCGATATTTTTGGGTCCCAGAAGCGATCTGTACATGCCTATTCAGTGTTAGAGCATTTTCAAAATACAGGCCCAAAACATGCTGAAAATCGATATTTTATGTGTCCAAAGTCGATATGAGCATGCATTTTCTGTACCCGTTTATATCTCAAATTCATTCTCAAAACACCCGAAAATTCGATATTTTTGGGTGCAAGAAGCGATCTGTACATGCCTACTTAGTGCTAGAATGTTTTCAAAATATAGGCTCAAAACATGCTAAAAATCGATATTTTAGGTGCAAAAAGTCGATATGTGCATGCATATTCTGTACCCGTTTATATCCCAAATTCAGGCTTAAAACACCCGAAAATTCGATGTTTTGGGGTCCCAAGCGATCTGTACATACCTACTCCTTGCTAGAATGTTTTCAAGATACAGACCCAAAACATGCTCAAAATCGATATTTGATGTGCAAAAAGTCGATATGTGTATGCATTTTTAGTACCCGTTTATATCTCAAATTCAGGCTCAAAACACCCGAAAACTCGATATTTTTTGGTGCCAGAACTAATCTGTACACACCTAGTCAGTGCTAGAATGTTTTCAAAATATAGGGATATAACATGCTAAAAATCGATATTTTAGGTGTCTAAAGTCGATATGTGCATGCATCTTCTGTACCCGTTTCTATCCCATATTTGGGCTCAAAACACCCGAAAATTTGATATTTTTTTGTCCCAGATGCTATATGTACATGCATAGTCAGTGCTAGAATATTTTCAAAATACAGGCCCAGAAAAAGCTAAAAATCGATATTTTAGGTTACCAAAGTCAATATGTGCATGCATCTTCTGTACCCGTTTCTATCCCATATTCGGGCTCAAAACACCTGAATATTCGATTTTATTAGGTCCCAGAAGCGATCTGTACATGCCTACTCCGTGTTAGAGTATTTTCAAAATACAGGCCAAAAACATGCTGAAAATCGATATTTTATGTGCCCTAAGTCAATATGTGCATGCATCTTCTGTACCCGTTTATATCTCAAATTCAGTCTCAAAACACCCAAAAATTCGATATTTTTGGGTCCCAGAAGCGATCTGTACATGTCTACTCAGTGCTAGAATATTTTCAAAATATAGGCCCAAAACATGCTAAAAATCGATTTTTTGGGTGCCCAAAGTCAATATGTTCATGCATCTTCTGTACCCGTTTATATCCAAAATTCAGGCTCAAAACACACGAAAATTCGATATATTTAGGTCACAGATGCGATATGTACATGCATAGTCAGTGCTAGAATATTTTCAAAGTACAGGCCCAAAACATGCTAAAAATCGATATTTTAGGTGCCTAATGTCGATATGTGTATGCATCTTTAGTGCCCGTTTATATCTCAAATTCAGGCTCAAAACACCCGAAAACTCGATATTTTTTGGTGCCAGAACTAATCTGTACACACCTAGTCAGTGCTAGAATGTTTTCAAAATATAGGCTCATAACATGCTAAAATTCGATATTTTAGGTGTCTAATGTCGATATGTGTATCCATCTTTAGTACCCGTTTATATCTCAAATTCAGGCTCAAAACACCCAAAAACTCGATATTTTTTGGTCCCAGATGCGATATGTACATGCATAGTCAGTGCTAGAATATTTTCAAAGTACAGGCCCAAAACATGCTAAAAATCGATATTTTAGGTGCCTAATGTCGATATGTTTATGCATCTTTAGTGCCCGTTTATATCTCAAATTCAGGCTCAAAACACCCGAAAACTCGATATTTTTTGGTGCCAGAACTAATCTGTACACACCTAGTCAGTGCTAGAATGTTTTCAAAATATAGGCTCATAACATTCTAAAATTCGATATTTTAGGTGTCTAATGTCGATATGTGTATGCATCTTTAGTACCCGTTTATATCTCAAATTCAGGCTCAAAACACCCGAATATTCGATTTTATTTTGGCCAAGAAGTGATCTGTACAAGCATACTCAGTGCTAGAATATTTTCAAAATAAAGGCCCAAAACATGCTAAAAATCGATATTTTAGGTGCCCAAAGTCGATATGTGCATGCATCTACTGTACCCGTTTATATCTCAAATTCAGGCTCAGAACACCCGAATATTCGATTTTATTGGGGCCCAGAAGCGACCTTTACATGGCTACTAAGTGCTAGAATATTTTCAAAATATAGGCCCAAAACATGCTCAAAATCAATATTTTAGGTGTCCAAAGTCGATATTTGTATGCATCTTCAGTACTCGTTGATATCTCATATTCAGACTTAAAACACCCGAAAAATCGATATTTTTGAGTCCCAGAAGCGATCTGTACATGCCTACTCCATGTTAGAATATTTTCATAATACAGGCCGAAAATATGCTAAAATAGATATTCTAGGTGCCCAAAGTCAATATGTGTGTGGATCTTCAGTACCCGTTTATATCTCAAATTCAGGCTCAAAACACCCGAAAATTCGATATTTTTGGGTTGCATAAGCGACCTGTACATGCCTACTCAGTAATAGAATATTTTCAAAATACAGGCCCAAAACATGTTAAAAATCGATATTTTAAGTGCCCAAAGTCGATATGTGCATGTATCTTCTGTACCCGTTTATATCTCAAATTCAGGATTAAAACACCCGAAAATTCGATATTTATGGGTCCCATAAGCGATCTGTATATGCCTACTCAATGTTAGAATATTTTCAAAATACAGCATAAAAACAAGTTGAAAATCGATATTTTAGGTGCCCAAAATCGATATGTGCATGCATCTTCAGTACCCGTTTATATATCAAATTCAGGCTCAAAACACCCGAAAATTCGATATTTTTGGGTCCCAGAAGCGATATGTACATGCCTACTCCGTTTTAGAGTATTTTCAAAATACAGACCCAAAACATGCTGAAAATCGGTATATTAGGTGCCCAAAGTCAATATGTGCATGCATCTTCTGTACCCGTTTATATCTCAAATTCAGGCTCAAAACACCCGAAAACTCGATATTTTTTGGTGCCAGAACTAATCTGTACACACCTAGTCAGTGCTAGAATGTTTTCAAAATATAGGGATATAACATGCTAAAAATCGATATTTTAGGTGTCTAAAGTCGATATGTGCATGCATCTTCTGTACCCGTTTCTATCCCATATTTGGGCTCAAAACACCCGAAAATTTGATATTTTTTTGTCCCAGATGCGATATGTACATGCATAGTCAGTGCTAGAATATTTTCAAAATACAGGCCCAGAAAAAGCTAAAAATCGATATTTTAGGTTACCAAAGTCAATGTGTGCATGCATCTTCTGTACCCGTTTCTATCCCATATTCGGGCTCAAAACACCTGAATATTCGATTTTATTAGGTCCCAGAAGCGATCTGTACATGCCTACTCCGTGTTAGAGTATTTTCAAAATACAGGCCAAAAACATGCTGAAAATCGATATTTTATGTGCCCTAAGTCAATATGTGCATGCATCTTCTGTACCCGTTTATATCTCAAATTCAGTCTCAAAACACCCAAAAATTCGATATTTTTGGGTCCCAGAAGCGATCTGTACATGTCTACTCAGTGCTAGAATATTTTCAAAATATAGGCCCAGAACATGCTAAAAATCGATTTTTTGGGTGCCCAAAGTCAATATGTTCATGCATCTTCTGTACCCGTTTATATCCCAAATTCAGGCTCAAAACACACGAAAATTCGATATATTTAGGTCCCAGATGCGATATGTACATGCATAGTCAGTGCTAGAATATTTTCAAAGTACAGGCCCAAAACATGCTAAAAATCGATATTTTAGGTGCCTAATGTCGATATGTGTATGCATCTTTAGTGCCCGTTTATATCTCAAATTCAGGCTCAAAACACCCGAAAACTCGATATTTTTTGGTGCCAGAACTAATCTGTACACACCTAGTCAGTGCTAGAATGTTTTCAAAATATAGGCTCATAACATGCTAAAATTCGATATTTTAGGTGTCTAATGTCGATATGTGTATGCATCTTTAGTACCCGTTTATATCTCAAATTCAGGCTCAAAACACCCAAAAACTCGATATTTTTTGGTCCCAGATGCGATATGTACATGCATAGTCAGTGCTAGAATATTTTCAAAGTACAGGCCCAAAACATGCTAAAAATCGATATTTTAGGTGCCTAATGTCGATATGTGTATGCATCTTTAGTGCCCGTTTATATCTCAAATTCAGGCTCAAAACACCCGAAAACTCGATATTTTTTGGTGCCAGAACTAATCTGTACACACCTAGTCAGTGTTAGAATGTTTTCAAAATATAGGCTCATAATATGCTAAAATTCAATATTTTAGGTGTCTAATGTCGATATGTGTATGCATCTTTAGTACCCGTTTATATCTCAAATTCAGGCTCAAAACACCCGAATATTCGATTTTATTGGGGCCCAGAAGCGACCTTTACATGGCTACTAAGTGCTAGAATATTTTCAAAATATAGGCCCAAAAGATGCTCAAAATCAATATTTTAGGTGTCCAAAGTCGATATTTGTATGCATCTTCAGTACTCGTTGATATCTCATATTCAGACTTAAAACACCCGAAAAATCGATATTTTTGAGTCCCAGAAGCGATCTGTACATGCCTACTCCATGTTAGAATATTTTCATAATACAGGCCGAAAATATGCTAAAATCGATATTCTAGGTGCCCAAAGTCAATATGTGTGTGGATCTTCAGTACCCGTTTATATCTCAAATTCAGGCTCAAAACACCCGAAAATTCGATATTTTTGGGTTGCATAAGCGACCTGTACATGCCTACTCAGTAATAGAATATTTTCAAAATACAGGCCCAAAACATGTTAAAAATCGATATTTTAAGTGCCCAAAGTCGATATGTGCATGTATCTTCTGTACCCGTTTATATCTCAAATTCAGGATTAAAACACCCGAAAATTCGATATTTATGGGTCCCATAAGCGATCTGTACATGCCTACTCAATGTTAGAATATTTTTAAAATACAGGCCCAAAACATGCTGAAAATCGGTATATTAGGTGCCCAAAGTCAATATGTGCATGCATCTTCTGTACCCGTTTATATCTCAAATTCAGGCTCAAAACACCCGAAAATTCGATGTTTTTGAGTCCCAGAAGCGATCTGTACATGCCTACTCAGTGTTAAAATATTTTCAAAATACAGGCCCAAAACATGCTCAAAATCGATATTTTAGGTGCAAAAAGTCGATAAGTGCATGCATCTTCAGTACCCGTTTGTATCTCAAATTCAGGCTCAGAACACCTGAAAATTCGTTATTTTTGGGTCCCAGAAGCGATATGTACATGCCTACTCAGTGCTAGAATATTTTCAAAATATATGTCCAAAACATGCTACAATTTGATATTTTGGGTGCCCAAAGTCGATATGTGCGTGCATCTTCTGTACCCGTTTATATCTCAAATTCAGGCTCAAAACACTCGAATATTCAATATTTTTGGGTCCCAGAAGCTATCTGTAGAAGCCTACTCAGGGCTAGAATATTTTCAAAATATAGGCCCAAAACATGCTAAAAATCGATATTTTGGGTGCCGAAAGTCAATATGTGCATGCATCTTCTGTACCCGTTTTTATCCCAAATTCAGGCTCAAAACACCCGAAAATTCGATATTTTTGGGTCCTAGAAACGATCTGTACATACCTACTCCTTGTTAGAATGTTTTCAAGATACAGACCCAAAACATGCTCAAAATCGATATTTTAGGTGCAAAATGTCGATATGTGCATGCATCTTCAGTACCCGTTTATATCTCAAATTCATGCTAAAAAAACCCGAAAATTCGATATTTTTGGGTGCCAGAAGCGATCTGTACATGCCTACTCAGTGCTAGAATATTTTCAAAATATAGGCTTAAAACATGCTGAAAATCGATATTTTAAGTGCCCAAAGTTAATATGTGCATGCATCTTCTGTACCCATTTCTATCCCAAATTCAGGCTCAAAACACCCGAAAATTCGATATTTTTGGGTCCCAGAAGCGATTTGTACATGTCTACTCAGTGCTAGAATATTTTCAAAATAAAGGCCCAAAACATGCTGAAAATCGATATTTTATGTGTCCAAAGTCAATATAAGCATGCATCTTCAGTACCTGTTTATATCTTAAATTCATGCTCAAAACACCCGAAAATTCGATATATTTGGGTCCCAGAAACGATCTGTACATACCTACTCCTTGCTAGAAATTTTTCAAGATACAAACCCTAAACATGAACAAAATCGATATCTTAGGTGCAAAAAGTCGATATGTGTATACATATTCTGTACCCGTTTATATCCCAAATTCAGGCTTAAAACACCCGAAAAATCGATATTTTTGGCTGCCAGAAGCGATCTGTACATGCCTACTTAATGCTAGAATGTTTTCAAAATATAGGCTCAAAACATGCTAAAAATCGATATTTTAGGTGTCCAAAGTCGATATGTGCACGCATCTTCTGTCCCCGTTTATATCCCAAATTCAGGCTCAAAAAACCCGAAAATTTGATATTTTTGGGTCCCAGGAGCGATCTGTCCATGCCTACTCAATGCTAGAATATTTCAAAATATAGGCCAAATACATGCTGAAAATTGATATTTTAGGTGCCCAAAGTCGATATGTTCATGCATCTTCAGTACCCGTTTATATCTCAAATTCAGGCTAAAAAAAGATGAAAATACGATATTTTTGCGTCCCAAAAGCAATCTGTACATGCCTACTCAGTAATAGAATGTTTTCAAAAAACAGGCCCAAAACATGTTGAAAATCGATATTTTAGGTGCCCAAAGTCGATATGTGCATGTATCTTCTGTACCCGTTTACATCTCAAATTCGGGATCAAAACACCTGAAAATTCGATATTTATGGGTCCCAGAAGCGATCTGTACATGCCTACTCAATGTTAGAATATTTTCAAAGTGCAGGCAAAAAAACAACTTGAAAATCGATATTTTAGGTGCCCAAAATCGATATGTGCATGCATCTTCAGTACCCGTTTATATCTTAAATTCAGGCTCAAAACACCCGAAAATTCGATATTTTTGGATCCCAGAAGCGATCTGTACATGCCTACTCCATGTTAGAGTATTTTCAAAATACAGGCCCAAAACATGCTGAAAATCGATATTTTAGGTGCTCAAAGTCAATATGTGCATGCATCTTCTGTGCCCGTTTATATATCAAATTCAGGCTCAAAACAACCGAAAATTCGATATATTTGGTTCCCATAAGCGATCTGTACATGCCTAATCCGTGTTAAAGTATTTTCATAGTACAGGCCCAAAACATGCTGAAATTCGATATTTTATGTGCCCTTAGTCAATACGAGTATGCATCTTCTGTTTCAGTTTATATCCCAAATTCTGGCTCAAAACTCCCGAATATTCGATTTTATTTTGGCCCAGAACCGATCTGTACATGCTTACTCCTTGCTAGAATTTTTTCAAGATACAGACCCAAAACATGCTCAAAATCGATATTTTAGGTGCAAAAAGTCAATATGTGCATGCATCTTCTGCACTCGTTTATATCCCAAATGCAACCTCAAACACCCTAAAATTCGATATTTTTGGGTCCCAGAAGCGATCTGTACATGCCTACTCAGTGCTAGAATGTTTTCAAAATATAGGCTCAAAACATGCTAAAAATCTATATTTTAAGTGTCCAAAGTCGATATGTGCATGCATCTTCTGTACCCGTTTATACCTCAAATTCAGGCTCAAAACACCCGAAAATTCGATATTTTTGGGTCCCTGAAGCGATCTGTACATGCCTACTCAGTGCTAGAATATTTTCAAAATATAGGCCCAAAACATGCTAAAAATCGATATTTTAGGTGCCCAAAGTCGATATCTCAAATCCAGGCACAAAACACCCGTAAATTCGATATTTTGGGGTCCCAGAAGCGATCTATACATACCTACTCCGTGTTAGAGTATTTTAAAAATACAGGCCCAAAACATACTGAAAATCGATCTTTTAGGTGTCCAAAAGTCGATATGTGCATGTATCTTCTGTACCCGCTTATATCCCAAATTTAACCTTAAAACACCCTAAAATTCGATATTTTTTTTGTCCCAGTAGCGATCTGTACATGCCTACTCAGTGCTAGAATGTTTTCAAAATACAGGCCCAAAACATGCTAAAAATCGATATTTTAAGTGTCCTAAGTCGATATGTGCATGAATCTTCTGTACCCATTTTTATCTCAAATTCAGGCTCCAAACACCCGAATATTCGATATTTTGGGGTCCCAGAAGCGATCTGTACATACTTACCTAGATACAGGCCCAAAACATGCTGAAAATCGATATTTTAGGTGCCTAAAGTCAATATGTGTATGCATCTTCTGCTCCCGTTTATATCTCAAATTCAACCTCAAACACCCGAAAATTCGATATTTTTTGGTCACAGAAGCGATCTGTACATGCCTAATCAGAGCTAGAATGTTTTCAAAATATAGGCTCAAAACATGCTAAAAATCTATATTTTAAGTATCCAAAGTCGATATGTGCATGCATCTTCTGTACCCGTTTATACCTCAAATTAAGGCTCCAAACACCGGAAAATTCGATATTTTTGGGTCCCTGAAGCGATCTGTACATGCCTACTCAGTGCTAGAATATTTTCAAAATATAGGCTCAAAACATGCTAAAATTCGATATTTTAGGTGCCCAAAGTCGATATCTCAAATTCAGGCACAAAACACCCGAAAATTCGATATTTGGGGGTCCCAGAAGCGATCTGTACATGCCTATTCAGATACAGGCCCAAAACATGCTGAAAATCGATATTATTGGTGCCCAAAGTCAATATGTGTAAGCATCTTCTGTACCCGTTTATATCTAAAATTCAATCTCCAAACACCCGAAAATTCGATATTTTGGGGTCCCAGAAGCGATCTGTACATGCCTACTCAGTACTAGATTGTTTTCAAAATATAGGCTCAAAACATGCTAAAAATCGATATTGTAGGTGTACAAAGTCGATATGTGCATGCATATTCTGTACCCGTTTATATCCCAAATTCAGGCTTAAAACACCCGAAAAATCGATATTTTTGCTTCCCAGAAGCGATCTGTACATACCTACTCCTTGCAAGAATATTTTCAAGATACAGACCCAAATCATGCTCAAAATCGATATTATATGTGCAAAAAGTCGATACGTGTATGCATCTTTAGTACACGTTTATATCTCAAATTCAGGCTCAAAACACCCGAAAATGCGATATTTTTGGCTGCCAGAAGCGATCTGTACATGCCTACTTAATGCTAGAATGTTTTCAAAATATAGGCTCAAAACATGCTAAAAATCGATATTTTAGGTGTCCAAAGTCGATATGTGCACGCATCTTCTGTCCCCGTTTATATCCCAAATTCAGGCTCAAAAAACCCGAAAATTTGATATTTTTGGGTCCCAGTAGCGATCTCTCCATGCCTACTCAATGCTAGAATATTTTCAAAATACAGGCCAAATACATGCTGAAAATTGATATTTTAGGTGCCCAAAGTCGATATGTTCATGCATCTTCAGTACCCGTTTATATCTCAAATTCAGGCTAAAAAAAGATGAAAATTCGATATTTTTGCGTCCCAAAAGCAATCTGTACATGCCTACTCAGTAATAGAATGTTTTCAAAATACAGGCCCAAAACATGTTGAAAATCGATATTTTAGGTGCCCAAAGTCGATATGTGCATGTATCTTCTGTACCCGTTTACATCTCAAATTCAGGATCAAAACACCTGAAAATTCTATATTTATGGGTCCCAGAAGCGATCTGTACATGCCTACTCAATGTTAGAATATTTTCAAAGTGCAGGCAAAAAAAACAACTTGAAAATCGATATTTTAGGTGCCCAAAATCGATATGTGCATGCATCTTCAGTACCCGTTTATATCTTAAATTCAGGCTCAAAACACCCGAAAATTCGATATTTTTGGTTCCCAAAAGCGATCTGTACATGCCTACTCCATGTTAGAGTATTTTCAAAATACAGGCCCAAAACATGCTGAAAATCGATATTTTAGGTGCTCAAAGTCAATATGTGCATGCATCTTCTGTGCCCGTTTATATATCAAATTCAGGCTCAAAACAACCGAAAATTCGATATATTTGGTTCCCATAAGCGATCTGTACATGCCTAATCCGTGTTAAAGTATTTTCAAAGTACAGGCCCAATACATGCTGAAATTCGATATTTTATGTGCCCTTAGTCAATACGAGTATGCATCTTCTGTTTCAGTTTATATCCCAAATTCTGGCTCAAAACTCCCGAATATTCGATTTTATTTTGGCCCAGAACCGATCTGTACATGCTTACTCCTTGCTAGAATTTTTTCAAGATACAGACCCAAAACATGCTCAAAATCGATATTTTAGGTGCAAAAAGTCAATATGTGCATGCATCTTCTGCACTCGTTTATATCCCAAATGCAACCTCAAACACCCTAAAATTCGATATTTTTGTGTCCCAGAAGCGATCTGTACATGCCTACTCAGTGCTAGAATGTTTTCAAAATATAGGCTCAAAACATGCTAAAAATCTATATTTTAAGTGTCCAAAGTCGATATGTGCATGCATCTTCTGTACCCGTTTATACCTCAAATTCAGGCTCAAAACACCCGAAAATTCGATATTTTTGGGTCCCTGAAGCGATCTGTACATGCCTACTCAGTGCTAGAATATTTTCAAAATATAGGCCCAAAACATGCTAAAAATCGATATTTTAGGTGCCCAAAGTCGATATCTCAAATCCAGGCACAAAACACCCGTAAATTCGATATTTTGGGGTCCCAGAAGCGATCTATACATACCTACTCCGTGTTAGAGTATTTTAAAAATACAGGCCCAAAACATACTGAAAATCGATCTTTTAGGTGCCCAAAAGTCGATATGTGCATGCATCTTCTGTACCCGCTTATATCCCAAATTTAACCTTAAAACACCCGAAAATTCGATATTTTTGGGTCCCAGAAGCGATCTGTACATGCCTACTCAGTGCTAGAATGTTTTCAAAATACAGGCCCAAAACATGCTAAAAATCGATATTTTAAGTGTCCTAAGTCGATATGTGCATGAATCTTCTGTACCCATTTTTATCTCAAATTCAGGCTCCAAACACCCGAATATTCGATATTTTGGGGTCCCAGAAGAGATCTGTACATACTTACCTAGATACAGGCCCAAAACATGCTGAAAATCGATATTTTAGGTGCCTAAAGTCAATATGTGTATGCATCTTCTGCACCCGTTTATATCCCAAATTCAACCTCAAACACCCGAAAATTCGATATTTTTTGGTCACAGAAGCGATCTGTACATGCCTAATCAGTGCTAGAATGTTTTCAAAATATAGGCTCAAAACATGCTAAAAATCTATATTTTAAGTGTCCAAAGTCGATATGTGCATGCATCTTCTGTACCCGTTTATACTTCAAATTAAGGTTCCAAACACCGGAAAATTCGATATTTTTGGGTCCCTGAAGCGATCTGTACATGCCTACTCAGTGCTAGAATATTTTCAAAATATAGGCTCAAAACATGCTAAAATTTGATATTTTAGGTGCCCAAAGTCGATATCTCAAATTCAGGCACAAAACACCCGAAAATTCGATATTTGGGGGTCCCAGAAGCGATCTGTACATGCCTATTCAGATACAGGCCCAAAACATGCTGAAAATCGATATTATTGGTTCCCAAAGTCAATATGTGTATGCATCTTCTGTACCCGTTTATATCTCAAATTCAATCTCCAAACACCCGAAAATTCGATATTTTGGGGTCCCAGAAGCGATCTGTACATGCCTACTCAGTACTAGATTGTTTTCAAAATATAGGCTCAAAACATGCTAAAAATCGATATTTTAAGTGCCCAAAGTCAATATGTGCATGCATCTTCTGTACCCATTTCTATCCCAAATTCAGGCTCAAAACACCCGAAAATTCGATATTTTTGGGTCCCAGAAGCGATTTATACATGTCTACTCAGTGCTAGAATATTTTCAAAATAAAGGCCCAAAACATGCTGAAAATCGATATTTTATGTGTCCAAAGTCAATATAAGCATGCATCTTCAGTACCTGTTTATATCTCAAATTCATGCTCAAAACACCCGAAAATTCGATATATTTGGGTCCCAGAAACGATCTGTACATACCTACTCCTTGCTAGAAATTTTTCAAGATACAAACCCAAAACATGAACAAAATCGATATCTTAGGTGCAAAAAGTCGATATGTGCATGCATTTTTTTTTTTTTTTTTTTTTTTTTTTTCTATACCTCAACCTCGGGGCTATAGGCTATCAGTAGCCCGTGACTCTTGCGAGGCCCCGAGATTATTGGGTGTCGCACTTGATGAGACAGTGGAGCTCCGTGGTGATGGTACCGTAGCTTCTCTTCTGTCCCACTAGATGACGACACCTTATTTATCCACGTCACTATATATACCCGTTTATATATGAAATTCAGGCTCAAAACATTCGAAAATTCGATATTTTTTGGTCCCAGAACTAATCTGTACACACCTAGTCAGTGCTAGAATGTTTTCAAAATATAGGCTCAAAACATGGTAAAAATCGATATTGTAGGTGTACAAAGTCGATATGTGCATGCATATTCTGTACCCGTTTATATCCCAAATTCAGGCTTAAAACACCCGAAAAATCGATATTTTTGCTTCCCAGAAGCGATCTGTACATACCTACTCCTTGCAAGAATATTTTCAAGATACAGACCCAAATCATGCTCAAAATCGATATTATATGTGCAAAAAGTCGATACGTGTATGCATCTTTAGTACACGTTTATATCTCAAATTCAGGCTCAAAACACCCGAAAATGCGATATTTTTGGCTGCCAGAAGCGATCTGTACATGCCTACTTAATGCTAGAATGTTTTCAAAATATAGGCTCAAAACATGCTAAAAATCGATATTTTAGGTGTCCAAAGTCGATATGTGCACGCATCTTCTGTCCCCGTTTATATCCCAAATTCAGGCTCAAAAAACCCGAAAATTTGATATTTTTGGGTCCCAGGAGCGATCTGTCCATGCCTACTCAATGCTAGAATATTTTCAAAATACAGGCCAAATACATGCTGAAAATTGATATTTTAGGTGCCCAAAGTCGATATGTTCATGCATCTTCAGTACCCGTTTATATCTCAAATTCAGGCTAAAAAAAGATGAAAATTCGATATTTTTGCGTCCCAAAAGCAATCTGTACATGCCTACTCAGTAATAGAATGTTTTCAAAATACAGGCCCAAAACATGTTGAAAATCGATATTTTAGGTGCCCAAAGTCGATATGTGCATGTATCTTCTGTACCCGTTTACATCTCAAATTCAGGATCAAAACACCTGAAAATTCGATATTTATGGGTCCCAGAAGCGATCTGTACATGCCTACTCAATGTTAGAATATTTTCAAAGTGCAGGCAAAAAAACAACTTGAAAATCGATATTTTAGGTGCCCAAAATCGATATGTGCATGCATCTTCAGTACCCGTTTATATCTTAAATTCAGGCTCAAAACAACCGAAAATTCGATATTTTTGGATCCCAGAAGCGATCTGTACATGCCTACTCCATGTTAGAGTATTTTCAAAATACAGGCCCAAAACATGCTGAAAATCGATATTTTAGGTGCTCAAAGTCAATATGTGCATGCATCTTCTGTGCCCGTTTATATATCAAATTCAGGCTCAAAACAACCGAAAATTCGATATATTTGGTTCCCATAAGCGATCTGTACATGCCTAATCCGTGTTAAAGTATTTTCAAAGTACAGGCCCAAAACATGCTGAAATTCGATATTTTATGTGCCCTTAGTCAATACAAGTATGCATCTTCTGTTTCAGTTTATATCCCAAATTCTGGCTCAAAACTCCCGAATATTCGATTTTATTTTGGCCCAGAACCGATCTGTACATGCTTACTCCTTGCTAGAATTTTTTCAAGATACAGACCCAAAACATGCTCAAAATCGATATTTTAGGTGCAAAAAGTCAATATGTGCATGCATCTTCTGCACTCGTTTATATCCCAAATGCAACCTCAAACACCCTAAAATTCGATATTTTTGGGTCCCAGAAGCGATCTGTACATGCCTAATCAGTGCTAGAATGTTTTCAAAATAAAGGCTCAAAACATGCTAAAAATCTATATTTTAAGTGTCCAAAGTCGATATGTGCATGCATCTTCTGTACCCGTTTATACCTCAAATTCAGGCTCAAAACACCCGAAAATTCGATATTTTTGGGTCCCTGAAGCGATCTGTACATGCCTACTCAGTGCTAGAATATTTTCAAAATATAGGCCCAAAACATGCTAAAAATCGATATTTTAGGTGCCCAAAGTCGATATATCAAATCCAGGCACAAAACACCCGAAAATTCGATATTTTGGGGTCCCAGAAGCGATCTATACATACCTACTCCGTGTTAGAGTATTTTAAAAATACAGGCCCAAAACATACTGAAAATCGATCTTTTAGGTGCCCAAAAGTCGATATGTGCATGCATCTTCTGTACCCGCTTATATCCCAAATTTAACCTTAAAACACCCGAAAATTCGATATTTTTGGGTCCCAGAAGCGATCTGTACATGCCTACTCAGTGCTAGAATGTTTTCAAAATACAGGCCCAAAACATGCTAAAAATCGATATTTTAAGTGTCCTAAGTCGATATGTGCATGAATCTTCTGTACCCATTTTTATCTCAAATTCAGGCTCCAAACACCCGAATATTCGATATTTTGGGGTCCCAGAAGCGATTTGTACATACTTACCTAGATACAGGCCCAAAACGTGCTGAAAATCGATATTTTAGGTGCCTAAAGTCAATATGTGTATGCATCTTCTGCACCCGTTTATATCCCAAATTCAACCTCAAACACCCGAAAATTCGATATTTTTTGGTCACAGAAGCGATCTGTACATGCCTAATCAGTGCTAGAATGTTTTCAAAATATAGGCTCAAAACATGCTAAAAATCTATATTTTAAGTGTCCAAAGTCGATATGTGCATGCATCTTCTGTACCCGTTTATACCTCAAATTAGGGCTCCAAACACCGGAAAATTCGATATTTTTGGGTCCCTGAAGCGATCTGTACATGCCTACTCAGTGCTAGAATATTTCCAAAATATAGGCTCAAAACATGCTAAAATTCGATATTTTAGGTGCCCAAAGTCGATATCTCAAATTCAGGCACAAAACACCCGAAAATTCGATATTTGGGGGTCCCAGAAGCGATCTGTACATGCCTATTCAGATACAGGCCCAAAACATGCTGAAAATCGATATTATTGGTGCCCAAAGTCAATATGTGTATGCATCTTCTGTACCCGTTTATATCTCAAATTCAATCTCCAAACACCCGAAAATTCGATATTTTGGGGTCCCAGAAGCGATCTGTACATGCCTACTCAGTACTAGATTGTTTTCAAAATATAGGCTCAAAACATGCTAAAAATCGATATTTTAAGTGCCCAAAGTCAATATGTGCATGCATCTTCTGTACCCATTTCTATCCCAAATTCAGGCTCAAAACACCCGAAAATTCGATATTTTTGGGTCCCAGAAGCGATTTATACATGTCTACTCAGTGCTAGAATATTTTCAAAATAAAGGCCCAAAACATGCTGAAAATCGATATTTTATGTGTCCAAAGTCAATATAAGCATGCATCTTCAGTACCTGTTTATATCTCAAATTCATGCTCAAAACACCCGAAAATTCGATATATTTGGGTCCCAGAAACGATCTGTACATACCTACTCCTTGCTAGAAATTTTTCAAGATACAAACCCAAAACATGAACAAAATCGATATCTTAGGTGCAAAAAGTCGATATGTGCATGCATTTTTTTTTTTTTTTTTTTTTTTTTTTCTCAACCTCGGGGCTATAGGCTATCAGTAGCCCGTGACTCTTGCGAGGCCCCGAGATTATTGGGTGTCGCACTTGATGAGACAGTGGAGCTCCGTGGTGAAGGTACCGTAGCTTCTCTTCTGTCCCACTAGATGACGACACCTTATTTATCCACGTCACTATATATACCCGTTTATATATGAAATTCAGGCTCAAAACATCCGAAAATTCGATATTTTTTGGTCTCAGAACTAATCTGTACACACCTAGTCAGTGCTAGAATGTTTTCAAAATATAGGCTCAAAACATGGTAAAAATCGATATTGTAGGTGTACAAAGTCGATATGTGCATGCATATTCTGTACCCGTTTATATCCCAAATTCAGGCTTAAAACACCCGAAAAATCGATATTTTTGCTTCCCAGAAGCGATCTGTACATACCTACTCCTTGCAAGAATGTTTTCAAGATACAGACCCAAATCATGCTCAAAATCGATATTATATGTGCAAAAAGTCGATACGTGTATGCATCTTTAGTACACGTTTATATCTCAAATTCAGGCTCAAAACACCCGAAAATGCGATATTTTTGGCTGCCAGAAGCGATCTGTACATGCCTACTTAATGCTAGAATGTTTTCAAAATATAGGCTCAAAACATGCTAAAAATCGATATTTTAGGTGTCCAAAGTCGATATGTGCACGCATCTTCTGTCCCCGTTTATATCCCAAATTCAGGCTCAAAAAACCCGAAAATTTGATATTTTTGGGTCCCAGGAGCGATCTGTCCATGCCTACTCAATGCTAGAATATTTTCAAAATATAGGCCAAATACATGCTGAAAATTGATATTTTAGGTGCCCAAAGTCGATATGTTCATGCATCTTCAGTACCCGTTTATATCTCAAATTCAGGCTCAAAAAAGATGAAAATTCGATATTTTTGCGTCCCAAAAGCAATCTGTACATGCTTACTCAGTAATAGAATGTTTTCAAAATACAGGCCCAAAACATGTTGAAAATCGATATTTTAGGTGCCCAAAGTCGATATTTGCATGTATCTTCTGTACCCGTTTACATCTCAAATTCAGGATCAAAACACCTGAAAATTCGATATTTATGGGTCCCATAAGCGATCTGTACATGCCTACTCAATGTTGGAATATTTTCAAAGTACAGGCAAAAAAACAACTTGAAAATCGATATTTTAGGTGCCCAAAATCGATATGTGCATGCATCTTCAGTACCCGTTTATATCTTAAATTCAGGCTCAAAACACCCGAAAATTCGATATTTTGGGGTCCCAAAAGCGATCTGTAAATGCTTGGTCAGTGTTAGAGTATTTTATAAAATACAGGCCCAAAACATGCTAAAAATCGATATTTTAGATTCCCAAAGTCAATATGTGCATGCATCTTCTGCACCCGTTTATATCTCAAATTCAGGCCCAAAACACCCGAATATTCGATATTTTGAGGTCTCAGAAGCGATCTGTACATACCTACCTAGATACAGGCCCAAAACATGCTGAAAATCGATATTTTAGGTGCCTAAAGTCAATATGTGTATGTATCTTCTGCACCCGTTTATATCCCAAATTCAAACTCAAACACCCGAAAATTCGATATTTTTGGGTCACAAAAGCGATCTGTACATGCCTAATCAGTGCTATAATGTTTTCAAAATATAGGCTCAAAACATGCTAAAAATCTATATTTTAAGTGTCCAAAGTCGATATGTGCATTCATCTTCTGTACCCGTGTATACCTCAAATTCAGGCTCCAAACAACCGAAAATTTGATATTTTGGGGTCCCAGAAGCGATCTGTACATGCCTACTCCGTGTTATAGTATTTTCAAAATTCAGGCCCGAAACATACTGAAAATCGATCTTTTAGGTGCCCAAAAGTCGATATGTGCATGCAGCTTCTGTACCCGTTTATATCTCAAAATCAGGCTCCAAACACCCGAAAATTCGATATTTTGGGGTCCCAGAAGTGATCTGTACATGCCTACTCATTGCTAGAATATTTTCAAAATATAGGCCCAAAACATGCTAAAAATCGATATTTTAGGTGCCCAAAGTCGATATCTCAATTTCAGTCACAAAACACCTGAAAACTCGATATTTTGGGGTACCAGAAGCGATATGTACATGCCTACTCCGTGTTAGAGTATTTTCAAAATACAGTCCCAAAACATACTGAAAATCGATCTTTTAGGTGCCCAAAAGTCGATATGTGCATGCATCTTCTCTACCCGTTTATATCTCAAATTCAGGCTCCAAACACACGAAAATTCGATATTTTGGGGTCACAGAGGCGATCTGTACATGCCTACTCAGATACAAGCCCAAAGCATGCTGAAAATCGATGTTTTAGGTTCCCAAAGTCAATATGTGTATGCATCTCATGCACCCGTTTATATCATAAATTCAACCTCAAAACACCCGAAAATCCGATATTTTTTGGTCTCAGACGCGATCTGTAGATGCCTACTCAGTGCTAGAATGTTTTTTCAAAATATAGGCTTAAAACATGCTAAAAATCGATATTTTAAGTGTCCAAAATCGATATGTGCATGCATCTTCTGTACCCGTTTATATATCAAATTCAAGCTTAAAACACCCGAAAATTCGATATTTTGGGGTCCAAGAAGCGATCTGTACATGCCTACTCCGTGTTATAGTATTTTCAAAATTCAGGCCCGAAACATACTGAAAATCGATCTTTTAGGTGCCCAAAAGTCGATATGTGCATGCAGCTTCTGTACCCGTTTATATCTCAAATTCAGGCTCCAAACACCCGAAAATTCGATATTTTGGGGTCCAAGAAGCGATCTGTACATGCCTACTCCGTGTTATAGTATTTTCAAAATTCAGGCCCGAAACATACTGAAAATCGATCTTTTAGGTGCCCAAAATCGATATGTGCATGCATCTTCAGTACCCGTTTATATCTTAAATTCAGGCTCAAAACACCCGAAAATTCGATATTTTGGGGTCCCAAAAGCGATCTGTAAATGCTTGGTCAGTGTTAGAGTATTTTATAAAATACAGGCCCAAAACATGCTAAAAATCGATATTTTAGATTCCCAAAGTCAATATGTGCATGCATCTTCTGTACCCGTTTATATCTCAAATTCAGGCCCAAAACACCCGAATATTCGATATTTTGAGGTCTTAGAAGCGATCTGTACATGCCTACTCAGATACAAGCCCAAAGCATGCTGAAAATCGATGTTTTAGGTTCCCAAAGTCAATATGTGTATGTATCTCATGCACCCGTTTATATCATAAATTCAACCTCAAAACACCCGAAAATCCGATATTTTTTGGTCTCAGACGCGATCTGTAGATGCCTACTCAGTGCTAGAATGTTTTTTCAAAATATAGGCTTAAAACATGCTAAAAATCGATATTTTAAGTGTCCAAAATCGATATGTGCATGCATCTTCTGTACCCGTTTATATATCAAATTCAAGCTCAAAACACCCGAAAATTCGATATTTTGGGGTCCAAGAAGCGATCTGTACATGCCTACTCCGTGTTATAGTATTTTCAAAATTCAGGCCCGAAACATACTGAAAATCGATCTTTTAGGTGCCCAAAAGTCGATATGTGCATGCAGCTTCTGTACCCGTTTATATCTCAAATTCAGGCTCCAAACACCCGAAAATTCGATATTTTGGGGTCCAAGAAGCGATCTGTACATGCCTACTCCGTGTTATAGTATTTTCAAAATCCAGGCCCGAAACATACTGAAAATCGATCTTTTTGGTGCCCAAAAGTCGACATGTGCATGCATCTTTTGTACCCGTTTATATCTCAAATTCAGGCTCCAAACACCCGAAAATTCGATATTTTTGCGTCCCAGAAGCGATCTGTACATGCCTACTCAGTGCTAGAATGTTTTCAAAATATAGGCTCAAAACATGCTAAAAATCGATATTTTAAGTGTCCTAAGTCGATATGTGCATGCATCTTCTTTACCCATTTATATCTCAAATTCAGGCTCAAAACACCCGAAAATTCGATATTTTGGGGTCCCAGAAGCGATCTGTACATGCCTACTCAGTGCTAGAATATTTTCAAAATATTGGCCCCAAACATGCTAAAAATCGATATTTTTGGTGCCCAAAGTCGATATCTCAAATTCAGGCACAAAACACCCGAAAATTCGATATTTTGGGGTCCGAGAAGCGATCTGTACACGCCTACTCAAATACTGGCACAATACATGCTGAAAATCGATATTTTTGGTGCCCAAAGTCAATATGTGTATGCTTCTTCTGTACCCGTTTATATCTCAAATTCAGGCTCCAAACCCCCGAAAATTCGATATTTTTGCGTCCCAGAAGCGATCTGTACATGCCTACTCAGTGTTAGAATATTTTCAAAATACAGGCCCAAAACATGCTGATAATCGATATTTTAGGTGCTTAAAGTCAATATGTGCATGCATCTTCTGTAAACATTTATATCACAAATTCAGGCTCAAAACACCCGAAAATTTGATATTTTGGGTCCCAGAAGCGATCTGTACATGCCTACTCAGTGCTAGAATATTTTCAAAATATATGCCCAAAACAGGCGAAAAATCAATATTTTAGGTGCCCAAAGTCGAGATCTCAATATCAGGCACAAAACACCCGAAAATTCGTTATTTTGGGGTCCCAGAAGCGATCTGTACACGCCTACTCAGATACAGGCCAAAAACATGCTGAAAATCGATATTTTAGGTTACCAAAGTCAATATGTGTATGTATCTTCTGCACCTGTTTATTTCCCAAATTCAAAGTCAAAACCCCCCAAAATTCGATATTTTGGGTCACAGAGGCGATCTGTACATGCCTACTCAGATACAGGCCCTAAACATGCTGAAAATCGATATTTTAGGTTACCAAAGTCAATATGTGTATGCATCCTCTGCACCCGTTTATATCCCAAATTCAACCTCAAAACACCCAAAAATTCGATATTTTAGGGTCCCAGAAGCGATCAATACATGCCTACTCAGTGCTAGAATGTTTTCAAAATATAGGCTTAAAACATGCTAAAAATCGATATTTTAAGTGTCCTAAGTCGATATGTGCATGCATCTTCTGTACCCGTTTATATCTCAAATTCAATCTCCAAACACCCGAAAATTCGATATTTTGGGGTCCCAGAAGCGATCTGTACATGCCTACTCAGTACTATATTGTTTTCAAAATATAGGCTCAAAACATGTTAAAAATCGATATTTTAAGTGTCCAAAGTCGATATGTGCATGCATCTTCTGTACCCGTTTATATCTCAAATTCAGGCTAAAAAAAAAACCGAAAATTCGATATTTTGGGGTCCCAGAAGCGATCTGTACATGCCTACTCCGTGTTATAGTATTTTCAAAATTCAGGCCCGAAACATACTGAAAATCGATCTTTTAGGTGCCCAAAAGTCGATATGTGCATGCATCTTCTGTACCCGTTTATATCTCAAATTCAGGCTCCAAACACCCAAAAATTCGATATTTTGGGGTCACAGAGGCGATCTGTACATGCCTACTCAGATACAGGCCCAAAACATTTCTGAAAATTGATATTTTAGGTGCCCATAGTCATTATGTGTATGCATCTCCTGCACCCGTTTATATCATAAATTCAACCTCAAAACACCCGAAAATTCGATATTTTTTGGTCTTAGACGCAATCTGTAGATGCCTACTCAGTGCTAGAATTTTTTCAAAATATATTCTTAAAACATGCTAAAAATCGATATTTTAAGTGTCCAAAGTCGATATGTGCATGCATCTTCTGTACCCGTTTATATCTCAAATTCAGGCTCAAAACACCCGAAAATTCGATATTTTTGGGTCCTAGAAGCGATATGTACATGCCTACTCCTAGTTAGAATGCTTTCAAGATACTGACCCAAAACATGCTCAAAATCGATATTTTAGGTGCCCAAAAGTCGATATGTGTATGCATCTTCTGTACCCGTTTATATCTAAAATTCAGGCTCAAAACACCCAAAAATTCGATATTTTGGGGTCCCAGAAGCGATCTGTACATGCCTACTCCGTGTTAGAGTATTTTCAATTTACAGGCCAAAAACATGCTGAAAATCGATATTTTATGTGCCCAAAGTCAATATGTGTATGCATCTTCTGTACCCGTTTATATCTCAAATTCAGGCACAAAACTCCTGAAAATTCGATATTTTGGGGTACCAGAAGCGATCTGTACATGCCTACTCAGTACTAGATTGTTTTCTAAATATAGGCTCAAAACATGCCAAAAATCGATATTTTAAGTGTCCAAAGTCGATATGTGCATGCATCTTCTGTACCCGTTTATATCTCAAATTCAGTTTCAAAACACCCGAAAATTCGATATTTTGGGGTCCCAGAAGCGATCTGTACATGCCTACTCAGTGCTTGAATGTTTTCAAAATATAGGCCCAAAACATGCTAAAATTGATATTTTAGTTGCCCAAAGACGATATGTGCATGCATCTTCTGTACCCGTTTATATCTCAAATTCAGTCACAAAACACCCGAAAATTCGATATTTTGGGGTCCAAGAAGCGATCTGTACATGCCTACTTCGTGTTAGAGTATTTTCAAAATACAGGCCAAAAACATGCTGAAATCGATATTTTATGTGCCCAAAGTCAATATGTGCATGCAATTTCTGTACCCGTTTATATCTCAAATTCAGGCACAAAACACCTGAAAATTCGATGTTTTGGGGTACCAGAAGCGATCTGTACATGCCTAATTCGTGTTAGAGTATTTTCAAAATACAGGCCCAAAACATACTGAAAATCGATCTTTTAGGTGCACAAAAGTCGATTTGTGCATGCATCTTATGTACCCGTTTATATTTCAAATTCTGGCTCCAAACACCCGAAAATTCGATATTTTGGGGTTCCAGAAGCGATCTGTACATGCCTACTCAGTACTAGATTGTTTTCAAAATATAGGCTCAAAACATGCTAAAAATCGATATTTTAAGTGTCCAAAGTCGATATGTGCATGCATCTTCTGTAAACGTTTATATTTCAAATTCAGTCACAAAACACCCGAAAATTCGATATTTTGGGGTCACAGAGGCGATCTGTACATGCCTACTCAGATACAGGCCCAAAACATGCTGAAAATCGATATTTTAGTTGCCCAAATTCAATATGTGTATGCATCTCCTGCACCCGTTTATATCATAAATTCAACCTCAAAACACCCGAAAATTCGATATTTTTTGGTCTCAGACGCGATCTGTAGATGCCTACTCAGTGCTAGAATGTTTTCAAAATATAGGCTTAAAACATGCTAAAAATTGCTATTTTAAGTGTCCAAAGTCGATATGTGTATGCATCTTCTGTACCCGTTTATTTCTTAAATTCAGGTTCAAAACACCCAAAAATTCGATATTTTGGGGTCCAAGAAGCGATCTGTACATGCCTACTCCGTGTTAGAGTATTTTCAAAATACAGGCCAAAAACATGCTGAAAATCGATATTTTATGTGCCCAAAGTCAATATGTGCATTCATCTTCTGTACCAGTTTATATCTCAAATTAAGGCTCAAAATACCCGAAAATTCGATAATTTGGGGTCCCAGAAGCGTTTTGTACATGCCTACTCCGTGTTAGAGTATTCTCAAAATACAGGCCCAAAACATGCTGAAAATCGATATTTTAGGTGCCCAAAGTTAATATGTGTATGTATCTTCTGCACCCGTTTATATCCCAAATTCAACCACAAAACATCCAAAAATTCGATATTTTGGGATCCTAGAAGTGACCTGTACATGCCTACTCAGTGCTAGAATGTTTTCAAAATAAAGGCTCAAAACATGCTTAAAATCGATATTTTAAGTGTCCTAAGTCGATTTGTACATGCATCTTCAGTACCCATTTATATCTCAAATTCAGGCTCAAAACACACGAAAATTCGATATTTTGGGGTCCCAAAAGCGATCTGTACATGCCTACTAAGTGCTAGAATATTTTCAAATTATAGGCCCAAAACATGCAAAAAAATCGATATTTTAGGTGCCCAAAGTCGATATCTCAAATTCAGGCCCAAAACACCCGAAAATTCGATATTTTGGGGTCCCAGAATCGATCTGTACATGCATACTCCGTGTTAGAGTATTTTCAAAATACAGGCCCAAAACATACTTAAAATCGATCATTTAGGTGCCCAAAAGTCGATATGTGCATGCAACTTCTGTACCCGTTTATATCTCAAATTCAGGCTCCAAACACCCAAAATTCGATATTTTGGGGTCCATGAAGCGATCTGTACATGCCTACTCAGATACAGGCCCAAAACATGCTGAAAATCGATATCTTAAGTTCTTAAAAGTCGATATGTGCATGCATCTTCATTACCCGTTTATATCTCAAAATCAGGCTGCAAACACCCAAAAATTCGATTTTGGGGGGTCCCAGAAGCGATCTGTACATGCCTACTCAGATACAGGCCAAAAACATGCTGAAAATCGATATTTTAGGTGCCCAAATGTCGATATGTGCATGCATCTTCTGTACCCGTTTATATCTCAAATTCAGGCTCAAAACACCCGAATATTCGATATTTTGGGGTCTCAGTCGCGATCAGTACATGCCTACTCCGTGTTAGAGTATTTTCATAATACAGGCCCAAAACATGCTGAAAATCGATCTTTTAGGTGCCCAAAGTCAATATGTGCATGCATCTTCTGTACCCGTTTATATCTCAAATTCAGGCTCAAAACACCCGAAAATTCGATATTTTTGGGTCCCAGAAGCGATCTGTACATGCCTACTCATTGCTAGAATATTTTCAAAATATTGGCCCAAAACATGCTAGAAATCGATATTTTAGGTGCCCAAAGTCGATATCTCAAATTCAGGCACAAAACACCCGAAAATGCGATATTTTGGGGTCCCAAAAGCGATCTGTACACGCCTACTCAAATACTGGCCGAAAACATGCTGAAAATCGATATTTTTGGGGCCCAAAGTCAATATGTGTATGCTTCTTTTGTACCCGTTTATATCCCAAATTCAATCTCCAAACACCCGAAAATTCGATATTTTGGGGTCCCAGAAGCGATCTGTACATGCCTACTCAGTACTAGATTGTTTTCAAAATATAGGCTCAAAACATGCTAAAAATCGATATTTTAAGTGTCCAATGTCGATATGAGCATGCATCTTCTGTACCCGTTTATATCTCAAATTCAGGCTCAAAACACCCGAAAATTCGGTATTTTTGGGTCCTAGAAGCGATCTTTACATGCCTACTCCTAGTTAGAATGTTTTCAAGATACAGACCAAAAACATGCTCAAAATCGATATTTTAGGTGCCCAAATGTCGATATGTGCATGCATCTTCAGTACCCGTTTATATCTCAAATTACAGGCACAAAACACCCGAAAATTCGATATTTTGGGGGTCCCAGAAGCGATCAGTACATGCCTACTCCGTGTTAGAGTATTTTCATAATACAGGCCCAAAACATGCGGAAAATCGATCTTTTAGGTGCCCAAAGTCAATATGTGCATGCATCTTCTGTACCCGTTTATATCTCAAATTCAGGCTCAAAAAACCCGAAAATTCGATATTTTGGGGTCCCAGAAGCGATCTGTACATGCCTACTCAGTGATAGAATATTTTCAAAATATAGGCCCAAAACATGCTAAAAATCGATATTTTAGGTGCCCAAAGTCGTTATCTCAAATTCAGGCCCAGAACACCCGAAAATTCGATATTTTGGGGTCCTAGAAGCGATCTGTACATGCCTACTCCGTGTTTGAGTATTTTAAAAAAAAAGGCCCAAAACATACTGAAAATCGATCTTTTAGGTGCCCAAAAGTCGATATGTGCATGCATCTTCTGTACCCGTTTATATCTCAAATTCAGGCTCCAAATACCCGAAAATATCGAATTTTTGGGTCCCAGAAACGATCTGTACATGCCTACTCAGTGCTAGAACGTTTTCAAAATATAGGCTTAAAACATGCAAAAAATCGATATTTTAAGTGTCCAAAGTCGATATGTGCATGCATCTTCTGTACCCGTTTATATCTCAAATTCAGGATCAAAACACCCGAAAATTAGTTATTTTTGGGTCCTAGAAGCAATCTGTACATGCCTACTCCTAGTTAGAATGTTATCAAGATACAGACCCAAAACATGCTCAAAATTGATATTTTAGGTGCCCAAATGTCGATATGTGCATGCATCTTCAGTACCCGTTTATATCTCAAATTCAGGCTCAAAACACACGAAAATTCGATATTTTGGGGTCCCAGAAGAGATCTGTACATGCCTACTCAGTGGTAGAATATTTTCATAATATAGGCCCAAAACATGCTAAAAATCAATATTTTAGGTGCCCAAAGTCGTTATCTCAAATTCAGGCCCAAAACACCCGAAAATCCGATTTTTTGGGGTCCCAGAAGCGATCTGTACACGCCTACTCAAATACTGGCCGAAAACAAGCTGAAAATCGATATTTTTGGTGCCCAAAGTCAATATGTGTATGCTTCTTCTGTACCCGTTTATATCCCAAATTCAATCTCCAAACACCCGAAAATTCGATATTTTGGGGTCCCAGAAGCGATCTGTACATGCCTACTCAGTACTAGATTGTTTTCAAAATATAGGCTCAAAACATGCTAAAAATCGATATTTTATGTGTCCAATGTCGATATGAGCATGCATCTTCTGTACCCGTTTATATCTCAAATTCAGGCTCAAAACACCCGAAAATTCGGTATTTTTGGGTCCTAGAAGCGATCTTTACATGCCTACTCCTAGTTAGAATGTTTTCAAGATACAGACCAAAAACATGCTCAAAATCGATATTTTAGGTGCCCAAATGTCGATATGTGCATGCATCTTCAGTACCCGTTTATATCTCAAATTCAGGCTCAAAACACCCGAAAATTCGATATTTTGGGGTCCCAGAAGCGATCAGTACATGCCTACTCCGTGTTAGAGTATTTTCATAATACAGGCCCAAAACATGCGGAAAATCGATCTTTTAGGTGCCCAAAGTCAATATGTGCATGCATCTTCTGTACCCGTTTATATCTCAAATTCAGGCTCAAAACACACGAAAATTCGATATTTTGGGGTCCCAAAAGCGATTTGTACATGCCTACTAAGTGCTAGAATATTTTCAAATTATAGGCCCAAAACATGCTAAAAATCGATATTTTAGGTGCCCAAAGTCGTTATCTCAAATTCAGGCCCAGAACACCCGAAAATTCGATATTTTGGGGTCCTAGAAGCGATCTGTACATGCCTACTCCGTGTTTGAGTATTTTCAAAAAAAAGGCCCAAAACATACTGAAAATCGATCTTTTAGGTGCCCAAAAGTCAATATGTGCATGCATCTTCTGTACCCGTTTATATCTCAAATTCAGGCTCAAAACACCCTAAAATTCGATATTTTGGGGTCCCAGAAGCGATCTGTAAATGCCTACTCCGTGTTAGAATATTTTCAAAATACAGGCCCAAAACATGCTGAAAATCGATATTTTAGTTGCCCAAAGTCAATATGTGCATGCATCTTCTGTACCAGATTATATCTCAAATTCAGGCTCAAAACACACGAAAATTCGATATTTTGGGGTCCCAGAAGAGATCTGTACATGCCTACTCAGTGGTAGAATATTTTCATAATATAGGCCCAAAACATGCTAAAAATCAATATTTTAGGTGCCCAAAGTCGTTATCTCAAATTCAGGCCCAAAACACCCGAAAATCCGATTTTTTGTGGTCCCAGAAGCGATCTGTACATGCCTACTCCGTGTTAGAGTATTTTAAAAATAAAGGCCCAAAACATACTGAAAATCGATCTTGTAGGTGCCCAAAATTCGATATGTGCATGAATCTTCTGTACCCGTTTATATCTCAAATTCATTCTCAAAACACCCGAAAATTCGATATTTTGGGGTCCCACAAGCGATCTGTACATGCCTACTCCGTGTTAGAGTATTTTCAAAATACAGGCACAAAACATGCTGAAAATAAATATTTTAGGTACCCAAAAGTCGATATGTGCATGCATCTTCAGTACCCGTTTATATCTCAAATTCAGGCTCCAAACACCCGAAAATTCGATATTTTGGGGTCCAAGAAACGATCTGTACATGCCTACTCCATGTTAGAGTATTTTCAAAATACAGGCCCAAAACATGCTCAAAATCGATATTCTAGGTTCCCAAAGTCAATATGTGCATGCATCTTCTGTACCCGTTTATATCTCAAATTCAGGCTCAAAACACCCGAAAATTCGATATTTTGGGGTCCCATAAGCGATCTGTACATGCCTACTCAGTGCTAGAATATTTTCAAAAAATAGGCCCAAAACATGCTAAAATCGATAATTTAGGTGCCCAAAGTCGATATCTCAAATTCAGGCCCAAAACACCCGAAAATTTGATATTTTGGGGTCCCAGAAGCGATCTGTACATGCCTACGCTGTGTTAGAGTATTTTCAAAATACAGGCCCAAAACATACTAAAAATCAAACTTATAGATGCCCAAAAGTCGATATGTGAATGCATATTCTGTACCCGTTGATATCTGAAATTCAGGCTCCAAACACCTGAAAATTCGATATTTTGGGGTCCCAGAAACGATCTGTATATGCCTACTCAGATACAGACCCAAAACATGCTGAAAATCGGTATTTTAGGTGCCCAAAGTCAATATGTGTATGCATCTTCTGCACCCGTTTATATTCCAAATTCAACCTCAAAACACCCGAAAATTCGATATTTTTAGGTCCTACAAGCGATCTGTAAATGCCTACTCAGTGCTAGAATTTTCTCAAAATATAGGCTCAAAACATGCTAAAAATCGGTATTTTAAGTGTCCAAAGTCGATTTTTGCATGCATCTTCTGTACCCGTTTATATCTAAAATTCAGGCTCAAAACACCCGAAAATTAGATATATTTGGGTCCGAGAAGCGATCTGTACATGCCTACCCCGTGATAGAGTATTTTCAAAATAGAGGCCCAAAATATACTAAAAATCGATCTTTTAGGTGCCCAAAGTCAATATGTGCATGCATCTTCTGTACCCGTTTATATCTCAAATTCAGGCTCAAAAAACCCGAAAATTCGATATTTTTGGGTCCGAGAAGCGATCTGTACATGCCTACTCAGTGCTAAAATATTTTCAAAATATAGTCCCAAAACATGCTAAAAATCGATATTTTAGGTGCCCAAAGTCGTTATTTCAAATTCAGGCCCAGAACACCCGAAAATTCGATATTTTGGGGTCCCAGAAGCGATCTGTACATGCCTACTCCGTGTTAGAGTATTTTCAAAATACAGGCCCAAAACATACTGAAAATTGATCTTTTAGGTTCCCAAAACTCGATATGTGCATGCATCTTCTGTACCCGTTTATATCTCAAATTCAAACTCATAACACCCGAAAATTCGATATTTTGGGGTCCCACTAGTGATCTGTACATGCCTACTCCGTGTTAGAGTATTTTAAAAATACAGGCCCAAAACATACTGAAAATCGATATTTTAGGTGCCCAAAGTCAATATGTGTATGCATCTTCTGCACCCGTTTATATTCCAAATTCAACCTTAAAACACCCGAAAATTCGATATTTTTGGGTCCCACAAGCGATCTGTACATGCCTACTCAGTGCTAGAATTTTTTCAAAATATAGGCTCAAAACATGCTAAAAATCGATATTTTAAGTGTCCAAAGTCGATATGTGCATGCATCTTCTGTACCCGTTTATATCTCAAATTCAGGCTCAAAACACCCGAAAATTCGGTATTTTTGGGTCCTACAAGCGATCTGTACATGCCTACTCCTAGTTAGAATGTTTTCAAGATACAGACCCAAAACATGCTCAAAATCGATATATTAGGTGGCCAAAAGTCGATATGTGCATGCATCTTCGGAACCCGTTTATATCTCAAATTCAACCTCAAAACACCCGAGAATTCGTTTTTTTTGGGTCCGAGAAGCGATCTGTACATGCCTACTCCGTGTTAGAGTATTTTCAAAATAGAGGCCCAAAACATACTAAAAATCGATCTTTTAGGTGCACAAAAGTCAATATGTGTATGCATCTTCTGCACCCGTTTATATCCCAAATTCAACCTCAAAACAACCGAAAATTCTATATTTTTGGGTCCCAGAAGCGATCTGTACATGCCTACTTAGTGCTAGAATGTTTTCAAAATATAGGCTCAATACATGCTAAAAATCGATATTTTAAGTGTCCAAAGTCGATATGTGCATGCATCTTCTGTAACCGTTTATATCTCAAATTCAGGCTCAAAACACCCGAAAATTCGGTATATTTGGGTCCTAGAAGCGATCTATACATGCCTACTCCTAGTTAGAATATTTTCAAGATACAGACCAAAAATATGCTCAAAATCGATATTTTTGGTGCCCAAATGTCGATATGTGCATGCATCTTCTGTACCCGATTATATCTCAAATTCAGGCTCAAAACACCCGAAAATTCGGTATTTTTCGGTCCTAGAAGCGATCTATACATGCCTACTCCTACTTAGAATGTTTTCAAGATACAGACCAAAAACATGTTCAAAATCGATATTTTAAGTGCCCAAATGTCGATATGTGCATGCATCTTCAGTACCCGTTTATATCTGAAATTCAGGCTCAAAACACACGAAAATTCGATATTTTGGGGTCCCAGAAGAGATCTGTACATGCCTACTCAGTGGTAGAATATTTTCATAATATAGGCCCAAAACATGCTAAAAATCAATATTTTAGGTGCCCAAAGTCGTTATCTCAAATTCAGGCCCAAAACACCCGAAAATCCGATTTTTTGTGGTCCCAGAAGCGATCTGTACATGCCTACTCCGTGTTAGAGTATTTTAAAAATAAAGGCCCAAAACATACTGAAAATCGATCTTGTAGGTGCCCAAAATTCGATATGTGCATGAATCTTCTGTACCCGTTTATATCTCAAATTCATTCTCAAAACACCCGAAAATTCGATATTTTGGGGTCCCACAAGCGATCTGTACATGCCTACTCCGTGTTAGAGTATTTTCAAAATACAGGCACAAAACATGCTGAAAATAAATATTTTAGGTACCCAAAAGTCGATATGTGCATGCATCTTCAGTACCCGTTTATATCTCAAATTCAGGCTCCAAACACCCGAAAATTCGATATTTTGGGGTCCAAGAAACGATCTGTACATGCCTACTCCATGTTAGAGTATTTTCAAAATACAGGCCCAAAACATGCTCAAAATCGATATTCTAGGTTCCCAAAGTCAATATGTGCATGCATCTTCTGTACCCGTTTATATCTCAAATTCAGGCTCAAAACACCCGAAAATTCGATATTTTGGGGTCCCATAAGCGATCTGTACATGCCTACTCAGTGCTAGAATATTTTCAAAAAATAGGCCCAAAACATGCTAAAATCGATATTTTAGGTGCCCAAAGTCGATATCTCAAATTCAGGCCCAAAACACCCGAAAATTTGATATTTTGGGGTCCCAGAAGCGATCTGTACATGCCTACGCTGTGTTAGAGTATTTTCAAAATACAGGCCCAAAACATACTAAAAATCAAACTTATAGATGCCCAAAAGTCGATATGTGAATGCATATTCTGTACCCGTTGATATCTGAAATTCAGGCTCCAAACACCTGAAAATTCGATATTTTGGGGTCCCAGAAACGATCTGTATATGCCTACTCAGATACAGACCCAAAACATGCTGAAAATCGGTATTTTAGGTGCCCAAAGTCAATATGTGTATGCATCTTCTGCACCCGTTTATATTCCAAATTCAACCTCAAAACACCCGAAAATTCGATATTTTTAGGTCCTACAAGCGATCTGTAAATGCCTACTCAGTGCTAGAATTTTCTCAAAATATAGGCTCAAAACATGCTAAAAATCGGTATTTTAAGTGTCCAAAGTCGATTTTTGCATGCATCTTCTGTACCCGTTTATATCTAAAATTCAGGCTCAAAACACCCGAAAATTAGATATATTTGGGTCCGAGAAGCGATCTGTACATGCCTACCCCGTGATAGAGTATTTTCAAAATAGAGGCCCAAAATATACTAAAAATCGATCTTTTAGGTGCCCAAAGTCAATATGTGCATGCATCTTCTGTACCCGTTTATATCTCAAATTCAGGCTCAAAAAACCCGAAAATTCGATATTTTTGGGTCCCAGAAGCGATCTGTACATGCCTACTCAGTGCTAAAATATTTTCAAAATATAGTCCCAAAACATGCTAAAAATCGATATTTTAGGTGCCCAAAGTCGTTATTTCAAATTCAGGCCCAGAACACCCGAAAATTCGATATTTTGGGGTCCCAGAAGCGATCTGTACATGCCTACTCCGTGTTAGAGTATTTTCAAAATACAGGCCCAAAACATACTGAAAATTGATCTTTTAGGTTCCCAAAACTCGATATGTGCATGCATCTTCTGTACCCGTTTATATCTCAAATTCAAACTCATAACACCCGAAAATTCGATATTTTGGGGTCCCACTAGTGATCTGTACATGCCTACTCCGTGTTAGAGTATTTTAAAAATACAGGCCCAAAACATACTGAAAATCGATATTTTAGGTGCCCAAAGTCAATATGTGTATGCATCTTCTGCACCCGTTTATATTCCAAATTCAACCTTAAAACACCCGAAAATTCGATATTTTTGGGTCCCACAAGCGATCTGTACATGCCTACTCAGTGCTAGAATTTTTTCAAAATATAGGCTCAAAACATGCTAAAAATCGATATTTTAAGTGTCCAAAGTCGATATGTGCATGCATCTTCTGTACCCGTTTATATCTCAAATTCAGGCTCAAAACACCCGAAAATTCGGTATTTTTGGGTCCTACAAGCGATCTGTACATGCCTACTCCTAGTTAGAATGTTTTCAAGATACAGACCCAAAACATGCTCAAAATCGATATATTAGGTGGCCAAAAGTCGATATGTGCATGCATCTTCGGAACCCGTTTATATCTCAAATTCAACCTCAAAACACCCGAGAATTCGTTTTTTTTGGGTCCGAGAAGCGATCTGTACATGCCTACTCCGTGTTAGAGTATTTTCAAAATAGAGGCCCAAAACATACTAAAAATCGATCTTTTAGGTGCACAAAAGTCAATATGTGTATGCATCTTCTGCACCCGTTTATATCCCAAATTCAACCTCAAAACAACCGAAAATTCTATATTTTTGGGTCCCAGAAGCGATCTGTACATGCCTACTTAGTGCTAGAATGTTTTCAAAATATAGGCTCAATACATGCTAAAAATCGATATTTTAAGTGTCCAAAGTCGATATGTGCATGCATCTTCTGTAACCGTTTATATCTCAAATTCAGGCTCAAAACACCCGAAAATTCGGTATATTTGGGTCCTAGAAGCGATCTATACATGCCTACTCCTAGTTAGAATATTTTCAAGATACAGACCAAAAATATGCTCAAAATCGATATTTTTGGTGCCCAAATGTCGATATGTGCATGCATCTTCTGTACCCGATTATATCTCAAATTCAGGCTCAAAAAACCCGTAAATTCGATATTTTGGGGTCCCTGAAACGTTCTGTAAATGCCTACTTCGTGTTAGAGTGTTTTCAAAATACAGGCCCAAAACATGCTAAAAATCGATATTTTAAGTGTCCAAAGTCGATATGTGCATGCATCTTCTGTACCCGTTTATATCTCAAATTCAGGCTCAAAACACCCGAAAATTCGGTATTTTTCGGTCCTAGAAGCGATCTATACATGCCTACTCCTACTTAGAATGTTTTCAAGATACAGACCAAAAACATGTTCAAAATCGATATTTTAAGTGCCCAAATGTCGATATGTGCATGCATCTTCAGTACCCGTTTATATCTCAAATTCAGGCTCAAAACACCCGAAAATTCGATATTTTGGGGTCCCAGCAGCGATCTGTACATGCCTACTCATTGCTAGAATATTTTCAAAATATTGGCCCAAAACATGCTAAAAATCGATATTTTAGGTGCCCAAAGTCGATATCTCAAATTCAGTCCCAAAACACCCGAAAATTCGATATTTTGTGGTCCCAGAAGCGATCTGTACACGCCTACTCAAATACAGGCCGAAAACATGCTGAAAATCGATATATTTGGTGCCCAAAGTCAATATGTGTATGCTTCTTCTGTACCCGTTTATATCTCAAATTCAAACTCCAAACACCCGAAAATTCGATATTTTTGGGTCCCAGAAGCGATCTGTACATGCCTACTCAGTACTAGATTGTTTTCAAAATATAGGCTCAAAACATGCTAAAAATCGGTATTTTAAGTGTCCAAAGTCGATATGTGCATGCATCTTCTGTACCCGTTTATATCTCAAATTCAGGCTCAAAACACCCGAAAATTCGGTATTTTTGGGTCCTAGAAGCGATCTATACATGCCTACTCCTAGTTAGAATGTTTTCAAGATACAGACCAAAAACATGCTCAAAATCGATATTTTAGGTGCCCAAATGTCGATATGTGCATGCATCTTCAGTACCCGTTTATATCTCAAATTCAGGCTCAAAACACCCGAAAATTCCATATTTGTGGGTCCCAGAAGCGATCAGTACATGCCTACTCGGTGTTAGAGTATTTTAATAATACAGGCCTAAACCATGCTGAAAATCGATCTTTTAGGTGCCCAAAGTCAATATGTGTATGCATCTTCTGTACCCGTTTATATCTCAAATTCAGGCTCAAAATACCCGAAAATTCGATATTTTGGGTTCCCTGAAGCGATCTGTACATGCCTACTCAGTGCTAGAATATTTTCAAATTATAGACCCAAAACATGCTAAAAATCGATATTTTAGGTGCCCAAAGTCGATATCTCAAATTCAGGCACAAAACACCTGAAAATTCGATATTTTGGGGTCCCAGAAGCGATCTGTACACGCCTACTAAAATACAGGCCGAAAACATGCTGAAAATCGATATTTTTGGTGCCCATAGTCAATATGTGTATGCTTCTTCTGTACCCGTTTATATCTCAAATTCAATCTCCAAACACCCGAAAATTCGATATTTTGGGGTCCCAGAAGCGATCTGTACATGCCTACTCAGTACTAGATTGTTTTTTTTTAAATATAGGCTCAAAACATGCTAAAAAGCGATATTTTAAGTGTCCTAAGTCGATATGTGCATGCATCTTCTGTACCCGTTTATATCTCAAATTCAGGCTCAAAACACCCGAAAATTCGGTATTTTTGTGTCCTAGAAGCGATCTATACATGCCTACTCCTAGTTAGAATGTTTTCAAGATACAGACCAAAAACATGCTCAAAATCGATATTTTAGGTGCCCAAATATCGATATGTGAATGCATCTTCGGTACCCGTTTATATCTCAAATTCAGGCTCAAAACACCCGAAAATTCGATATTTTGGCGTCCCAGAAGCGATCAGTACTTGCCTACTCCGTGTTAGAGTATTTTCATAATACAGGCCCAAAACATGCTGAAAATCGATCTTTTAGTTGACCAAAATCAATATGTGCATGCATCTTCTGTAACCGTTTAAATCTCAAATTCAGGCTCAAAAAACCCGAAAATTCGATATTTTGGGGTCCCAGAAGCGATCTGTACATGCCTACTCAGTGCTAAAATATTTTCAAAATATAGGCCCAAAACATGCTAAAAATCGATATTTTAGGTGTCCAAAGTTAATATGTGTATGCATCTTCTGCACCCTTTTATATCCCAAATTAAACCTCAAAACATCCGAAAATTCGATATTTTGGGGTTCCAGAAGCGATCAGTACATGCCTACTCCGTGTTAGAGTATTTTCAAAATACAGGCCCAAAACATGCTGAAAATCGATATTTTAGGTGCCCAAAGTTAAGATGTGTATGCATCTTCTGCACCCGTTTATATCCCAAATTCAACATCAAAACATCGGAAAATTCGATATTTTGGGGTCCCAGAAGCGATTTGTACATGCCTACTCTGTGTTAGAGTATTTTCAGAATACAGGCCCAAAACATACTGAAAATCGATCTTTTAGGTGCCCAAAAGTCGATATGTGCATGCATCTTATGTACCCGTTTTTATCTCAAATTCAGGCTCCAAACACCCGAAAATTCGATATTTTGGGGTCGAAGAAACGATCTGTACATGCCTACTCCATGTTAGAGTATTTTCAAAATACAGGCCCAAAACATGCTGAAAATCGATATTCTAGGTTCCCAAAGTCAATATGTGCATGCATCTTCTGTACCCGTTTATATCTCAAATTCAGGCTCAAAACACCCGAAAATTCGATATTTTGGGGTCCCAGAAGCGATCTGTACATGCCTACTCAGTGCTAAAATATTTTCAAAATATAGGCCCAAAACATGCTAAAAATCGATATTTTTGGTGCCCAAAGTCGTTATCTCAAATTCAGGCCCAGAACACCCGAATATTCGATATTTTGGGGTCCCAGAAGCGATCTGTACATGCCTACTCCGTGTTAGAGTATTTTCAAAATACAGGCCCAAAACATACTGAAAATCGATCTTTTAGGTGCCCAAAACTCGATATGTGCATGCATCTTCTGTACCCGTTTATATCTCAAATTCAGGCTCATAACACCCAAAAATTTGATATTTTGGGGTCCCAGAAGCGATCTGTACATGCCTACTCCGTGTTACAGTATTTTCAAAATACAGGCCCAAATCATACTGAAAATCGATCTTTTAGGTGCCCAAAAGTCGATATGTGAATGCATATTCTGTACCCGTTTATATCTTAAATTCAGGCTCCAAACACCAAAAAATTCGATATTTTGGGGTCCCAGAAACGATCTGTACATGCCTCCTCAGATACAGGCCCAAAACATGCTAAAAATCGATATTTTAGGTGCCCAAAGTCAATATGTGTATGAATCTTCTGCACCCGTTTATATTCCAAATTCAACCTCAAAACACCCGAAAATTCGATATTTTTGGGTCCCACAAGCGATCTGTACATGCCTACTCAGTGCTAGAATTTTTTCAAAATATAGGCTCAAAACATGCTAAAAATCGATATTTTAAGTGTCCAAAGTCGATATGTGCCTGCATCTTCTGTACCCGTTTATATCTCAAATTCATGCTCAAAACACCCGAAAACTCGGTATTGTTGGGTCCTACAAGCGATCTGTACATGCCTACTCCTAGTTAGAATGTTTTCAAGATACAGACCTAAAACATGCTCAAAATCGATATATTAGATGCCCAAAAGTCGATATGTGCATGCAACTTCGGAACCCGTTTATATCTCAAATTCAACCTCAAAACACCCGAGAATTCGTTATTTTTGGGTCCAAGAAGCGATCTGTACATGCCTACTCCGTGTTAGAGTATTTTCAAAATAGAGGCCCAAAACATACTAAAAATCGATCTTTTAGGTGCACAAAAGTCAATATGTGTATGCATCTTCGGCACCCGTTTATATCCCAAATTCAACCTCAAAACAACCGAAAATTCTATATTTTTGGGTCCCAGAAGCGATCTGTACATGCCTACTCAGTGCTAAAATGTTTTCAAAATATAGGCCCAAAACATGCTGAAAATCGATATTTAGGTGCCCAAAGTCAATATGTGCATGCATCCTCTGTACCAGTTTATATCTCAAATTCAGGCTCAAAACACCCGAAAATTCGATATTTTGGGGTCCCAGAAGCGATCTGTACATGCCTACTCCGTGTTAGAGTATTTTCATAATACAGGCCCAAAACATGCTGAAAATCGATCTTTTAGGTGTCCAAAGTCAATATGTGTATGCATCTTCTGTACCCGTTTATATCTCAAATTCAGGCTCAAAAAACCCGAAAATTCGATATTTTGGGGTTCCAGAAGCGATCTGTAAATGCCTACTCAGTGATAAAATATTTTCAAAATATAGGCCCAAAACATGCTAAAAATCGATATTTTAGGTGCCCAAAGTCGTTATCTCAAATTCAGGCCCAGAACACCCGAAAATTCGATATTTTGGGGTCCCAGAAGCGATCGGTACATGCCTACTCCGTGTTAGAGTATTTTCAAAATACAGGCCCAAAACATACTGAAAATCGATCTTTTAGGTGCCCAAAACTCGATATGTGCATGCATCTTCTGTACCCGTTTATATCTCAAATTCAGGCTCATAACACCCGAAAATTCGATATTTTGGGGTCCCACAAGCGATCTGTACATGCCTACTCCGTGTTAGAGTATTTTCACAATACAGGCCCAAAAAAAGCTGAAAATCGATATTTTAGGTGTCCAAAGTTAATATGTGTATGCATCTTCTGCACAAGTTTATATCCCAAATTCAGCCTCAAAACATCCGAAAATTCGATATTTTGGGGTCCCTGAAGCGATTTGTACATGCCTACTCTGTGTTAGAGTATTTTCAGAATACAAGCCCAAAACATACTGAAAATCGATCTTTTAGGTGCCCAAAAGTCGATATGTGCATGCATCTTCCGAACCCGTTTTTATCTCAAATTCAACCTCAAAATACCCGAGAATTCGTTATTTTTGGGTCCAAGAAGCGATCTGTACATGCCTACTCCGTGTTAGAGTATTTTCAAAATAGAGGCCCAAAACATACTAAAAATCGATCTTTTAGGTGCACAAAAGTCAATATGTGTATGCATCTTCTGCACCCGTTTATATCCCAAATTCAACCTCAAAACAACCGAAAATTCTATATTTTTGGGTCCCAGAAGCGATCTGTACATGCCTACTCAGTGCTAAAATGTTTTCAAAATATAGGCTCAAAACATGCTAAAAATCGATATTTTAAGTGTCCAAAGTCGATATGTGCATGCATCTTCTGTACCTGTTTATATCTCAAATTCAGGCTCAAAACACCCGAAAATTCGGTATTTTTGGGTCCTAGAAGCGATCCTTACATGCCTACTCCTAGTTAGAATATTTTCAAGATACAGACCAAAAACATGCTCAAAATCGATATTTTAGGTGCCCAAATGTCGATATGTGCATGCATCTTCTGTACCCGTTTATATCTCAAATTCAGGCTCAAAAAACCCGAAAATTCGATATTTTGGGGTCCCAGAAGCGATCTGTACATGCGTACTCAGTGCTAGAATATTTTCAAAATATAGGCCCAAAACATGCTTAAAATCGATATTTTACTGTAGGTGCCCAAAATCGATATCTCAAATTCAGGCCCAGAACACCCAAAAATTCGATATTTTGCGGTCCCAGAAGCGATCTGTACATGCCTACTCCTTGTTAGAGTATTTTCAAAATACAGGCCCAAAACATACTGAAAATCGATCTTTTAGGTGCCCAAAAGTCGATATGTGCATGCATCTTCTGTAACCGTTTAAATCTCAAATTCAGGCTCAAAAAACCCGAAAATTCGATATTTTGGGGTCCCAGAAGCGATCTGTACATGCCTACTCAGTGCTAAAATATTTTCAAAATATAGGCCCAAAACATGCTAAAAATCGATATTTTAGGTGTCCAAAGTTAATATGTGTATGCATCTTCTGCACCCGTTTATATCCTAAATTCAACCTCAAAACATCCGAAAATTCGATATTTTGGGGTTCCAGAAGCGATCAGTACATGCCTACTCCGTGTTAGAGTATTTTCAAAATACAGGCCCAAAACATGCTGAAAATCGATATTTTAGGTGCCCAAAGTTAAGATGTGTATGCATCTTCTGCACCCGTTTATATCCCAAATTCAACATCAAAACATCGGAAAATTCGATATTTTGGGGTCCCAGAAGCGATTTGTACATGCCTACTCTGTGTTAGAGTATTTTCAGAATACAGGCCCAAAACATACTGAAAATCGATCTTTTAGGTGCCCAAAAGTCGATATGTGCATGCATCTTATGTACCCGTTTTTATCTCAAATTCAGGCTCCAAACACCCGAAAATTCGATATTTTGGGGTCGAAGAAACGATCTGTACATGCCTACTCCATGTTAGAGTATTTTCAAAATACAGGCCCAAAACATGCTGAAAATCGATATTCTAGGTTCCCAAAGTCAATATGTGCATGCATCTTCTGTACCCGTTTATATCTCAAATTCAGGCTCAAAACACCCGAAAATTCGATATTTTGGGGTCCCAGAAGCGATCTGTACATGCCTACTCAGTGCTAAAATATTTTCAAAATATAGGCCCAAAACATGCTAAAAATCGATATTTTTGGTGCCCAAAGTCGTTATCTCAAATTCAGGCCCAGAACACCCGAATATTCGATATTTTGGGGTCCCAGAAGCGATCTGTACATGCCTACTCCGTGTTAGAGTATTTTCAAAATACAGGCCCAAAACATACTGAAAATCGATCTTTTAGGTGCCCAAAACTCGATATGTGCATGCATCTTCTGTACCCGTTTATATCTCAAATTCAGGCTCATAACACCCAAAAATTTGATATTTTGGGGTCCCAGAAGCGATCTGTACATGCCTACTCCGTGTTACAGTATTTTCAAAATACAGGCCCAAATCATACTGAAAATCGATCTTTTAGGTGCCCAAAAGTCGATATGTGAATGCATATTCTGTACCCGTTTATATCTTAAATTCAGGCTCCAAACACCAAAAAATTCGATATTTTGGGGTCCCAGAAACGATCTGTACATGCCTCCTCAGATACAGGCCCAAAACATGCTAAAAATCGATATTTTAGGTGCCCAAAGTCAATATGTGTATGAATCTTCTGCACCCGTTTATATTCCAAATTCAACCTCAAAACACCCGAAAATTCGATATTTTTGGGTCCCACAAGCGATCTGTACATGCCTACTCAGTGCTAGAATTTTTTCAAAATATAGGCTCAAAACATGCTAAAAATCGATATTTTAAGTGTCCAAAGTCGATATGTGCCTGCATCTTCTGTACCCGTTTATATCTCAAATTCATGCTCAAAACACCCGAAAACTCGGTATTGTTGGGTCCTACAAGCGATCTGTACATGCCTACTCCTAGTTAGAATGTTTTCAAGATACAGACCTAAAACATGCTCAAAATCGATATATTAGATGCCCAAAAGTCGATATGTGCATGCAACTTCGGAACCCGTTTATATCTCAAATTCAACCTCAAAACACCCGAGAATTCGTTATTTTTGGGTCCAAGAAGCGATCTGTACATGCCTACTCCGTGTTAGAGTATTTTCAAAATAGAGGCCCAAAACATACTAAAAATCGATCTTTTAGGTGCACAAAAGTCAATATGTGTATGCATCTTCGGCACCCGTTTATATCCCAAATTCAACCTCAAAACAACCGAAAATTCTATATTTTTGGGTCCCAGAAGCGATCTGTACATGCCTACTCAGTGCTAAAATGTTTTCAAAATATAGGCCCAAAACATGCTGAAAATCGATATTTAGGTGCCCAAAGTCAATATGTGCATGCATCCTCTGTACCAGTTTATATCTCAAATTCAGGCTCAAAACACCCGAAAATTCGATATTTTGGGGTCCCAGAAGCGATCTGTACATGCCTACTCCGTGTTAGAGTATTTTCATAATACAGGCCCAAAACATGCTGAAAATCGATCTTTTAGGTGTCCAAAGTCAATATGTGTATGCATCTTCTGTACCCGTTTATATCTCAAATTCAGGCTCAAAAAACCCGAAAATTCGATATTTTGGGGTTCCAGAAGCGATCTGTAAATGCCTACTCAGTGATAAAATATTTTCAAAATATAGGCCCAAAACATGCTAAAAATCGATATTTTAGGTGCCCAAAGTCGTTATCTCAAATTCAGGCCCAGAACACCCGAAAATTCGATATTTTGGGGTCCCAGAAGCGATCGGTACATGCCTACTCCGTGTTAGAGTATTTTCAAAATACAGGCCCAAAACATACTGAAAATCGATCTTTTAGGTGCCCAAAACTCGATATGTGCATGCATCTTCTGTACCCGTTTATATCTCAAATTCAGGCTCATAACACCCGAAAATTCGATATTTTGGGGTCCCACAAGCGATCTGTACATGCCTACTCCGTGTTAGAGTATTTTCACAATACAGGCCCAAAAAAAGCTGAAAATCGATATTTTAGGTGTCCAAAGTTAATATGTGTATGCATCTTCTGCACAAGTTTATATCCCAAATTCAGCCTCAAAACATCCGAAAATTCGATATTTTGGGGTCCCTGAAGCGATTTGTACATGCCTACTCTGTGTTAGAGTATTTTCAGAATACAAGCCCAAAACATACTGAAAATCGATCTTTTAGGTGCCCAAAAGTCGATATGTGCATGCATCTTCCGAACCCGTTTTTATCTCAAATTCAACCTCAAAATACCCGAGAATTCGTTATTTTTGGGTCCAAGAAGCGATCTGTACATGCCTACTCCGTGTTAGAGTATTTTCAAAATAGAGGCCCAAAACATACTAAAAATCGATCTTTTAGGTGCACAAAAGTCAATATGTGTATGCATCTTCTGCACCCGTTTATATCCCAAATTCAACCTCAAAACAACCGAAAATTCTATATTTTTGGGTCCCAGAAGCGATCTGTACATGCCTACTCAGTGCTAAAATGTTTTCAAAATATAGGCTCAAAACATGCTAAAAATCGATATTTTAAGTGTCCAAAGTCGATATGTGCATGCATCTTCTGTACCTGTTTATATCTCAAATTCAGGCTCAAAACACCCGAAAATTCGGTATTTTTGGGTCCTAGAAGCGATCCTTACATGCCTACTCCTAGTTAGAATATTTTCAAGATACAGACCAAAAACATGCTCAAAATCGATATTTTAGGTGCCCAAATGTCGATATGTGCATGCATCTTCTGTACCCGTTTATATCTCAAATTCAGGCTCAAAAAACCCGAAAATTCGATATTTTGGGGTCCCAGAAGCGATCTGTACATGCGTACTCAGTGCTAGAATATTTTCAAAATATAGGCCCAAAACATGCTTAAAATCGATATTTTACTGTAGGTGCCCAAAATCGATATCTCAAATTCAGGCCCAGAACACCCAAAAATTCGATATTTTGCGGTCCCAGAAGCGATCTGTACATGCCTACTCCTTGTTAGAGTATTTTCAAAATACAGGCCCAAAACATACTGAAAATCGATCTTTTAGGTGCCCAAAAGTCGATATGTGCATGCATCTTCTGTAACCGTTTAAATCTCAAATTCAGGCTCAAAAAACCCGAAAATTCGATATTTTGGGGTCCCAGAAGCGATCTGTACATGCCTACTCAGTGCTAAAATATTTTCAAAATATAGGCCCAAAACATGCTAAAAATCGATATTTTAGGTGTCCAAAGTTAATATGTGTATGCATCTTCTGCACCCGTTTATATCCTAAATTCAACCTCAAAACATCCGAAAATTCGATATTTTGGGGTTCCAGAAGCGATCAGTACATGCCTACTCCGTGTTAGAGTATTTTCAAAATACAGGCCCAAAACATGCTGAAAATCGATATTTTAGGTGCCCAAAGTTAATATGTGTATGCATCTTCTGCACCCGTTTATATCCCAAATTCAACATCAAAACATCGGAAAATTCGATATTTTGGGGTCCCAGAAGCGATTTGTACATGCCTACTCTGTGTTAGAGTATTTTCAGAATACAGGCCCAAAACATACTGAAAATCGATCTTTTAGGTGCCCAAAAGTCGATATGTGCATGCATCTTATGTACCCGTTTTTATCTCAAATTCAGGCTCCAAACACCCGAAAATTCGATATTTTGGGGTCGAAGAAACGATCTGTACATGCCTACTCCATGTTAGAGTATTTTCAAAATACAGGCCCAAAACATGCTTAAAATCGATATTCTAGGTTCCCAAAGTCAATATGTGCATGCATCTTCTGTACCCGTTTATATCTCAAATTCAGGCTCAAAACACCCGAAAATTCGATATTTTGGGGTCCCAGAAGCGATCTGTACATGCCTACTCAGTGCTAAAATATTTTCAAAATATAGGCCCAAAACATGCTAAAAATCGATATTTTTGGTGCCCAAAGTCGTTATCTCAAATTCAGGCCCAGAACACCCGAATATTCGATATTTTGGGGTCCCAGAAGCGATCTGTACATGCCTACTCCGTGTTAGAGTATTTTCAAAATACAGGCCCAAAACATACTGAAAATCGATCTTTTAGGTGCCCAAAACTCGATATGTGCATGTATCTTCTGTACCCGTTTATATCTCAAATTCAGGCTCATAACACCCGAAAATTCGATATTTTGGGGTCCCAGAAGCGATCTGTACATGCCTACTCCGTGTTAGAGTATTTTCAAAATACAGGCCCAAATCATATTGAAAATCGATCTTTTAGGTGCCCAAAATTCGGTATGTGAATGCATCTTCTGTACCCGTTTATATATCAAATTCAGGCTCTAAACACCTGAAAATTCGATATTTTGGGGTCCCAGAAGCGATCTGTACATGCCTACTCAGTGCTATAATTTTTTTTAAAATATAGGCCCAAAACAAGCTAAAAATCGATATCTTAGGTGCCCAAAGTCGATATCTCAAATTCAGGCCCAAAACACCCAAAAATTCGATATTTTTGGGTCCCAGAATCGATCTGTACATGCCTACTCCGTGTTAGAGTATTTTCAATATACAGGCCCAAAACATACTGAAAATCGATCTTTTATGTGCCCAAAAGTCGATATGTGCATGCATCTTCTGTAGCCGTCTATATCTCAAATTCAGGCTCCAAACACCCGAAAATTCGACATATTTGGGTCCCAGAAGCGATCTGTACATGCCTACTCAGTGCTAGAATGTTTTCAAAATATAGGCTCAAAACATGCTAAAAATCGATATTTTAAGTGTCCAAAGTCGATATGTGCATGCATCATCTGTACCGGTTTATATCTCAAATTCAGGCTCAAAACACCCGAAAATTCGATATTTTTGGGTCCCAGAAGCGATCTGTACATGCCTACTCAGTGATAGAATGTTTTCAAAATATAGGCTCAAAACATACTAAAAATCGATATTTTAAGTGTCCAAAGTCGATATGTGCATGCATCATCTGTACCGGTTTATATCTCAAATTCAGGCTCAAAACACCCGAAAATTCGATATTTTGGGGTCCCAGAAGTGATCTGTACATGCCTACTTAGTGCTAGAATATTTTCAAAATAAAGGCTCAAAAAATGCTAAAAATCGATATTTTAGGTGCCCAAAGTCGATATCTCAAATTCAGGCCCAAAACACCCGAAAAATCGATATTTTGGGGTCCCAGAAGCGAACTGCTCATGCCTACTCCGTGTAAGAGTATTTTCAAAATACAGGCCCAAAACATACTGAAAATCGATCTTTTAGGTGCCCAAAGTCAATATGGGCATGCATTTTCTGTACCCGTTTATATCTCAAATATAGACTCAAAACACCCAAAAATTCGATATTTTGGGGTCCCAGAAGCGATCTGTACATGCCTACTCAGTGCTTGAATTTTTTTTTAAATATAGGGCCAAAACAAGCTAAAAATCGATATTTTATGTGCCCAAAGTCGATATATCAAATTCAGGCCCAAAACACCCGAAAATTCGATATTTTAGGGTCCCAGAAGCGATCTGTGCATGCCTATTCCGTGTTAGAGTATTTTCAAAATACAGGCCCAAAACATACAGAAAATCGATACTTTAGGTGCCCAAAAGTCGATATGTGCATGCATCTTCCCTACCCGTTTATATCTCATATTCAGGCTCCAAACACCCGAAAATTCGATATTTTGGGGTCCTACAAGCGATCTGTACATGCCTACTCCTAGTTAGAATGTTTTCAAGATACAGACCCAAAACATGCTCAAAATCGATATATTATGTGCCCAAAAGTCGATATGTGCATGCAACTTCGGAACCCGTTTATATCTCAAATTCAACCTCAAAACACCCGAGAATTCGTTATTTTTGGGTCCAAGAAGCGATCTGTACATGCCTACTCCGTGTTAGAGTATTTTCAAAATAGAGGCCCAAAACATACTAAAAATCGATCTTTTAGGTGCACAAAAGTCAATATGTGTATGCATCTTCGGCACCCGTTTATATCCCAAATTCAACCTCAAAACAATCGAAAATTCTATATTTTTGGGTCCCAGAAGCGATCTGTACATGCCTACTCAGTGCTAAAATGTTTTCAAAATATAGGCCCAAAACATGCTGAAAATCGATATTTAGGTGCACAAAGTCAATATGTGCATGCATCCTCTGTACCAGTTTATATCTCAAATTCAGGCTCAAAACACCCGAAAATTCGATATTTAGGGGTCCCAGAAGCGATCTGTACATGCCTACTCCGTGTTAGAGTATTTTCATAATACAGGCCCAAAACATGCTGAAAATCGATCTTTTAGGTGTCCAAAGTCAATATGTGTATGCATCTTCTGTACCCGTTTATATCTCAAATTCAGGCTCAAAAAACCCGAAAATTCGATATTTTGGGGTCCCAGAAGCGATCTGTAAATGCCTACTCAGTGATAAAATATTTTCAAAATAAAGGCCCAAAACATGCTAAAAATCGATATTTTAGGTGCCCAAAGTCGTTATCTCAAATTCAGGCCCAGAATACCCGAAAATTCGATATTTTGGGGTCCCAGAAGCGATCGGTACATGCCTACTCCGTGTTAGAGTATTTTCAAAATACAGGCCCAAAACATACTGAAAATCGATCTTTTAGGTGCCCAAAACTCGATATGTGCATGCATCTTCTGTACCCGTTTATATCTCAAATTTAGGCTCATAACACCCGAAAATTCGATATTTTGGGGTCCCACAAGCGATCTGTACATGCCTACTCCGTGTTAGAGTATTTTCAAAATACAGGCCCAAAACATGCTGAGAATCGATATTTTAGGTGTCCAAAGTTAATATGTGTATGCATCTTCTGCACCCGTTTATATCCCAAATTCAACCTCAAAACATCCGAAAATTCGATATTTTGGGGTCCCAGAAGCGATTTGTACATGCCTACTCTGTGTTAGAGTATTTTCAGAATACAGGCCCAAAACATACTGAAAATCGATCTTTTAGGTGCCCAAAAGTCGATATGTGCATGCATCTTCCGAACCCGTTTATATCTCAAATTCAACCTCAAAATACCCGAGAATTCGTTATTTTTGGGTCCAAGAAGCAATCTGTACATGCCTACTCCGTGTTAGAGTATTTTCAAAATAGAGGCCCAAAACATACTAAAAATCGATCTTTTAGGTGCACAAAAGTCAATATGTGTATGCATCTTCTGCTCCCGTTTATATCCCAAATTCAACCTCAAAACAACCGAAAATTCTATATTTTTGGGTCCCAGAAGCGATCTGTACATGCCTACTCAGTGCTAAAATGTTTTTAAAATATAGGCTCAAAACATGCTAAAAATCGATATTTTAAGTGTCCAAAGTCGATATGTGCATGCATCTTCTGTACCTGTTTATATCTCAAATTCAGGCTCAAAACACCCGAAAATTCGGTATATTTGGGTCCTAGAAGCGATCCTTACATGCCTACTCCTAGTTAGAATATTTTCAAGATACAGACCAAAAACATGATCAAAATCGATATTTTAGGTGCCCAAATGTCGATATGTGCATGCATCTTCTGTACCCGTTTATATCTCAAATTCAGGCTCAAAAAACCCGAAAATTCGATATTTTGGGGTCCCAGAAGCGATCTGTACATGCGTACTCAGTGCTAGAATATTTTCAAAATATAGGCCCAAAACATGCTAAAAATCGATATTTTACTGTAGGTGCCCAAAATCGATATCTCAAATTCAGGCCCAGAACACCCAAAAATTCGATATTTTTCGGTCACAGAAGCGATCTGTACATGCCTACTCCTTGTTAGAGTATTTTCAAAATACAGGCCCAAAACATACTGAAAATCGATCTTTTAGGTGCCCAAAAGTCGATATGTGCAAGCATCTTCTGTACCAGTTTATATCTCAAATTCAGGCTCAAAACACTCGAAAATTCGATATTATGGGGTCCCATAAGCGATCTGTACATGCCTACTCAGTGCTAAAATATTTTCAAAAAATAGGCCCAAAACATGCTAAAAATCGATATTTTAGGTGCCCAAAGTTGATATCTCAAATTCAGGCCCAAAACACCCGAAAATTCGATATTTTGGGGTCCCAGAAGCGATCTGTACATGCCTACTCTGTGTTAGAGTATTTTCAAAATACAGGCCCAAAACATACTGAAAATCGATCTTTTAGGTGCCCAAAAGTCGATATGTGAATGCCTATTCTGTACCCGTTTATATCTCAAATTCAGGCTCCAGACACCCGAAAATTCGATATTTTGGGGTCCCAGAAACGATCTGTACATGCCTACTCAGATACAAGCCCAAAATATGCTGAAAATCGATATTTTAGGTGCCCAAAGTCAATATGTGTAAGCATCTTCTGCACCCGTTTATATTCCAAATTCAGGCTCAAAACACCCGAAAATTCGATATTTTTTGGTCCCACAAGCGATCTGTACATGCCTACTCCTAGTTAGAATGTTTTTAAGATACAGACCCAAAACATGCTCGAAATCGATATATTAGGTGCCCAAAAGTCGATATGTGCATGCATCTTCGGAACCCGTTTATATCTCAAATTCAGGCTCAAAAAAACCGAAAATTCGATATTTTGGGGTCCCAGAAGCGATCTTTACATGCCTAATCAGTGCTAGAATATTTTCAAAATATAGGCCCAAAACATGCTAAAAATCGATATTTTACTGTGGGTGCCCAAAATCGAGATCTCAAATTCAGGCCCAGAACACCCAAAAATTCGATATTTTGGAGTCCCAGGAGCGATCTGTACATGCCTACTCCGTGTTAGAGTATTTTCAAAATACAGGCCCAAAACATACTGAGAATCGATCTTTTTGGTGCCAAAAAGTTGATATGTGCATGAGTCTTCTGTACCAGTTTATATCTCAAATTCAGTCTCCAAATACCCGAAAATTCGATATTTTGGGGTCCCAGAAACGATCTGTACATGCCTACTCAGATGCAGGCCCAAAACATGCTGAAAATTGATATTTTAGGTGCCCAAAGTCAATACGTGTATGCATCTTCTGCACCCGTTTATATCCCAAATTCAATCTCAAAACACCCAAAAATTCGATATTTTTGGGTTATAGAAACGATCTGTACATGCCTACTCAGTGCTAGAATGTTTTCAAAATATAGGCTAAAAACATGCAAAAAATCGATATTTTAAGTGTCCAAAGTCGATATCTGAATGCATCTTCTGTACCCGTTTATATCTCAAATTCAGGCTCAAAACACCCGAAAAATCGATATTTTGGGGTCCCAGAAGCGATCTGTACATGCCTACTCAGTGCTAGAATATTTTAATAATGTAGGCCCAAAACATGCTAAAATCGATATTTTAGGTGCCCAAAGTCGATATCTCAAATTCAGGCCCAAAACACCCGAAAATTCGATATTTTGGGATCCCAGAAGCGATCTGTACATGCCTACACCGTGTTAAAGTATTTTCAAAATACAGGCCCAAAACATACTGAAAATCGATATTTTAGGTGCCCAAAAGTCGATATTTGCATGCATCTTCTGTACCCGTAGATATCTCAAATTCAGGCTCCAAACACCCGAAAATTCGATATTTTAGGGTCCAAGAAACGATCCGTACATGCCTAATCCTAGTTAGAATGTTTTCAAGATTCAGACCAAAAACATGCTCAAAATCGATATTTTAGGTGCCCAAAAGTCGATATGTGCATGCATCTTCAGTACCCGTTTATATCTCAAATTCAGGCTCAAAACACCTGAAAATTCGATATTTTGGGGTCCCAGAAACGATCTGTACATGCCTACTCCATGTTAGAGTATTTTCAAAATACGAGCCCAAAACATGCTGAAAATCGATATTCTAGGTTCCCAAAGTCAATATGTGCATGCATCTTCTGTACCCATTTATATCTCAAATTCAGGCTCAAAACACTCGAAAATTCGATATTTTGGGGTCCCATAAGCGATCTGTACATGCCTACTCAGTGCTAGAATATTTTCAAAAAATAGGCCCAAAACATGCTAAAAATCGATATTTTAGGTGCCCAAAGTCGATATCTCAAATTCAGGCCCAAAACACCCGAAAATTCGATATTTTGGGGTCCCAGAAGCGATCTGTACATGCCTACTCTGTGTTAGAGTATTTTCAAAATACAGGCCCAAAACATACTGAAAATCGATCTTTTAGGTGCCCAAAAGTCGATATGTGAATGCCTATTCTGTACCCGTTTATATCTCAAATTCAGGCTCCAAACACCCGAAAATTCGATATTTTGGGGTCCCAGAAACGATCTGTACATGTCTACTCAGATACAAGCCCAAAACATGCTGAAAATCGATATTTTAGGTGCCCAAAGTCAATATGTGTAAGCATCTTCTGCACCCGTTTATATCCCAAATTCTACCTCAAAACAACCGAAAATTGTATGTTTTTGGGTCCCAGAAGCGATCTGTACATGCCTACTCAATGCTAGAATGTTTTCAAAATATAGGCTCAAAACATGCTAAAAATCGATATTTTAAGTGTCCAAAGTCGATATGTGCATGCATCTTCTGTACCCGTTTATATCTCAAATTCAGGCTCAAAACACCCGTAAATTCGGTATTTTTTGGTCATAGAAGCGATCTGTACATGCCTAATCCTAGTTAGAATGTTTTCAAGATACAGAACCAAAACATGCTCAAAATCGATCTTTTAGGTGCCAAAAAGTCGATATGTGCATACATCTTCTGTACTAGTTTATATTTCAAATTAAGGCTTAAAACACCCGAAAATTCGATAATTTGGGGTCCCAGAAGCGTTTTGTACATGCCTAATCCGTGTTAGAGTATTTTCAAAATACAGGCCTAAAACATGCTGAAAATCGATATTTTAGGTGCCCAAAGTCAATATGTGTATGCATCTTATGCAAATGTTTAAATCCCAAATTCAACCTCAAAATACCCGAAAATTCGATATTTGTGGGTCCCAGAAGCGATCTGTAAATGCCTACTCCGTGCTAGAACGTTTTCAAAATATAGGCTCAAAACATGCTAAAAATCGATATTTTAAGTGTCCAAAGTCGATATGTGCATGCATCTTCTGTACCCGTTTATATCTCAAATTCAGGCTCAAAAAACCCGAAAATTCGATATTTTGGGGTCCCAGAAGCGATCTGTACATGCCTACTCAGTGCTAGAATATTTTCAAATTATAGGCCCAAAACATGCTAAAAATCGATATTTTAGGTGCCCAAAGACGATATCTCAAATTCAGGCACAAAACACCCGAAAATTCGATATTTTGGGGTCCCAGAAGCGATCTGTACACGCCTACTCAAATACAGGCCGAAAACATGCTGAAAATCGATATTTTTGGTGCCCAAAGTCAATATGTGTATGCTTCTTCTGTACCCGTTTATATCTCAAATTCAATCTCCAAAAACCCGAAAATTCGATATTTTGGGTTCCCAGAAGTGATCTGTACATGCCTACTCAGTACTAGATTGTTTTCAAAATATAGGCTCAAAACATGCTAAAAATCGATATTTTAAGTGTCCAAAGTCGATATGTGCATGCATCTTCTGTACCCGTTTATATCTCAAATTCAGGCTCAAAACACCCGAAAATTCGGTATTTTTGGGTCCTAGAAGCGATCTATACATGCCTACTCCTAGTTAGAATGTTTTCAAGATACAGAACAAAAACATGCTCAAAATCGATATTTTAGGTGCTCAAATGTCGATATGTGCATGCATCTTCAGTACCCGTTTATATTTCAAATTCAGGTTCAAAACACCCGAAAATTCGATATTTTGGGGTCCCAGAAGCGATCAGTACATGCCTACTCCGTGTTAGAGTATTTTCATAATTCAGGCCCAAAACATGCTGAAAATCGATCTTTTAGGTGCCCAAAGTCAATATGTGCATGCATCTTCTGTACCCGTTTATATCTCAAATTCAGGCTCAAAAAACCCGAAAATTCGATATTTTGGGGTCCCAGAAGCGATCTGTACATGCCTACTCAGTGCTAAAATATTTTCAAAATATAGGCCCAAAACATGCTAAAAATCGATATTTTAGGTGCCCAAAGTCGTTATCTCATATTCAGGCCCAGAACACCCGAAAATTCGATATTTTGGGGTCCCAGAAGCGATCGGTACATGCTTACTCCGTGTTAGAGTATTTTCAAAATACAGGCCCAAAACATACTGAAAATCGATATTTTAGGTGCCCAAAGTCAATATGTGTATGCATCTTCTGCACCCGTTTATATTCCAAATTCAGGCTGCAAACACCCGAAAATTCGATATTTTGGGGTCCCACAAGCGATCTGTACATGCCTACTCAGTGCTAGAATTTTTTCAAAATATAGGCTCAAAACATGCTAAAAATCGATATTTTAAGTGTCCAAAGTCGATATGTGCATGCATCTTCTGTACCCGTTTATATCTCAAATTTAGGCTCAAAACACCCGAAAATTCGGTATTTTTGGGTCCTACAAGCGATCTGTACATGCCTACTCCTAGTTAGAATGTTTTCAAGATACAGACCCAAAACATGTTCAAAATCGATATATTAGGTGCCCAAAAGTCGATATGTGCATGCATCTTCGGAACCCGTTTATATCTCAAATTCAACCTCAAAACACCCGAGAATTCGTTATTTTTGGGTCCGAGAAGCGATCTGTACATGCCTACTCCGTGTTAGAGTATTTTCAAAATATAGGCCAAAAACATACTAAAAATCGATCTTTTAGGTGCACAAAAGTCAATATGTGTATGCATCTTCTGCACCCGTTTATATCTCAAATTCAGGCTCAAAACACCCGAAAACTCGATATTTTAGGGTCCCATAAGCGATCTGTACATGCCTACTCAGTGCTAGAATATTTTCAAAAAATAGGCCCAAAACATGCTAAAAATCGATATTTTAGGTGCCCAAAGTCGATATCTCAAATTCAGGCCCAAAACACCCGAAAATTCGATATTTTGGGGTCCCAGAAGCGATCTGTACATGCCTACTCTGTATTAGAGTATTTTCAAAATACCGGCCCAAAACATACTGAAAATCGATCTTTTAGGTGCCCAAAAGTCGATATGTGAATGCATATTCTGTACCCGTTTATATCTTAAATTCAGGCTCGAAACACGCGAAAATTCGATATTTTGGGGTCCCAGAAACGATCTGTACATGCCTACTCAGATACAGGCCCAAAACATGCTGAAAATCGATATTTTAGGTGCCCAAAGTCTATATGTGTATGCATCTTCTGCACCCGTTTTATTCCAAATTCAACCTCAAAACACCCGAAAATTCGATATGTTTGGGTCCCACAAGCGATCTGTACATGCCTACTCAGTGCTAGAATTTTTTCAAAATATAGGCTCAAAACATGCTAAAAATCGATATTTTAAGTGTCCAAAGTCGATATGTGCATGCATCTTCTGTACCTGTTTATATCTCAAATTCAGGCTCAAAACACCTGAAAATTCGGTATTTTTGGGTCCCAGAAGCGATCTGTACATGCCTAATCCTAGTTAGAATGTTTTCAAGATACAGACCCAAAACATGCTCAAAATCGATATTTTAGGTGCCCAAAAGTCGATTTGTGCATGCATCTTCAGTAAGCGTTTATATCTCAAATTCAGGCTCTTAACACCCGAAAATTCGATATTTTGGGGTCCCAGAAGCGATCAGTACATGCCTACTCCGTGTTAGAGAATTTTCAATTTACAGGCCCGAAACATGCTGAAAATCGATATTTTAGGTGCCCAAAGACAATATGTGCATGCATCTTCTGTACCAGATTATATCTGAAATTCAGGCTCAAAACACCCGAAAATTCGATATTTTGGGGTCCCAGAAGCGATCTGTTCATGCCTACTCAGTGCTAGAATATTTTTATAATATAGGCCCAAAACATGCTAAAAATCGATATTTTGTTGGTGGGTGGTGTAGCCACCAACTATAAGTTGTGCTGCTACCTAAAGAAGGCTCCTGTGTAAGGGCCACTGTCAGGGTTTCTCCACTACACTTCTCAGCCTTAGGAGCTAGTGTCTATAACTCTCTTTAAGAAGTTTTATTGTCTATAACTCTCTTTAAGAAGTGCTCAAGGAAGAGAGAGATGCGGTGAATAGTTCCTTATGATTTAATGTAAAAAATTAGTTAACAGTATATACAATTCTCTGCATACTTGACGTTAACAAAGCTAAGAGTATTTTGTTATGGTATTAAATGTTTAATACATATGTTGTATACATGAAATTTTGCAAGAGTATGCAGACAATGATATTACACAAAATGGCAAAGAGAATATGCTGAAAGAAATTGCATAAGCTATCTGCATGAAGGAATGTAATGGTAAATGAATCACAATACAGGGCTGGTAGCTAATTAGAGAATGGTTACACACTCAATCAAAGAAAATCGACCTATTTTATGGTACACTACAATACTCCCCCCCTAGTTTCGAGGAAGGAGGAACGATACTCTTGTGTGTCGTAGTTTGTTGTTTCCAGCATGTGTTGGAGGAACAGTCACTTGCACTGCTTGCAGTATCTGGTCCGGATTTAGGATATAAGCAGGCTTGACCCGGTCTACGGCCACATCTTCTTGAGAACCATGTTTGTCGATGGTGAAGTTCTTCATCGTCCTGCGAACTACTTGGAAGGGGCCCTGATATGGCTGCTGAAGGGGCCTTTTGACTGCATCGACTCTAACAATGACGTGTGTGCAGGCTTCCAGGTCCTGGTGAACGAAGGTCTTCGAGTTGGACGTACGAGGCTGCACTGGCTGGAGGCACTTCATGGTATTTTTCAGGTGTGTTGCAAAGTCCTGAACGCTGCAAGGCTCGGGGTCTGGTGTGGCAGAGAGAAGCTCACCTGGGAGCCTGAGCGTAGAGCCATATACAAGCTCAGCAGAGGAGTTGTGCAGATCCGTTTTGAGTGAAGTTCTGATGCCAAGGAGGACAAGAGGTAGTGCTATTGACCAATCTTCTCTCTGGGCTGAAGCTGCCAGGGAAGATTTCAGCTGGCGGTGGAATCGTTCGACCGTTCCGTTGGCCTGTGGGTGATAGCTGGCGGTCCTGTATCGGCGGTTGCCAAGGAGTATCATGACCTTATTCCACACAACTGACTCAAACTGACCACCTCGGTCAGAAGTAAGGCTTAGAGGCACACCAAACCTGGACACCCATGTAGCGATGAAGGCACGTGCAACCGTATCCGTGGTGATGTCGGTGAGAGGTACTGCCTCAGGCCAGCGTGTGAAGCGGTCCACACAGGTGAGTAAATATCGATAGCCATTGGAGTACGGAAGTGGGCCAACGAGGTCTATGTGGACATGGTCAAATCTCTCGGTGACTGGCGTAAAGGTGGCTGCAGGAGAGTGTGTATGGCGTGTGACCTTGGAAGCTTGACAGCGTATACATGTGCGTGCCCAGTGTCTGACGTCTTTATTTATGCCCTCCCATATGAAGCGGGAAGACATCATCTGGTGCGAGGCACGGATTCCAGGGTGTGAGAGGTCATGTAATTTCTTGAAGAGCTGGTGTCGATGTTTCTCTGGTATGTATGGATGGAGAGTGTCGGTGGAGGTGACAGCGTACAGTGTGACCTGGGTGTCTGGAAGTGTAATCTTCTTCATCTGTAGTGCAGGGTTATCCAACAGTCGCTGTAGCTCAGCGTCACCGACTTGATCAGCAGCAATGGTGTCATAGTCGATGGGAGAAGATTTTACAATACTGATGTTTCGAGAGAGGGCATCAGCTGGGGCATTGTCGGCACCTTTGACGTATCGTATATCCGTGGTAAACTGGGCAATGTAGTCCATGTGGCGCATTTGTCGTGGGGTGTAAGATTCCTTATTTCTGAGGAATGCTGTAGTGAGTGGCTTGTGGTCAGTGTAGATGTGGAAACTGCGTCCCTCGATGAAGTAGCGAAAACGCTTGACAGCTTTGAAGATGGCAAGTAGCTCCCTGTCATAGGCGCTATATTTCGACTCTGCCGAGGTGAGTTTCATGGAAAAGAAGGCAATTGGCTTCCAGTATGTACCGACACGCTGTTGTAGGACGGCACCAACACCAATGTTTGAGGCGTCTGTAGCAATTGAAGTTTCTGCGTCTGGTGCAGGGAAAGAGAGCGTGGCAGCGTCGCTGAGGGCCTGTTTTGTTGAGAGGAAGGCCGCTTCCACTTCTTCAGTCCAGACGAGGGTAACAGATTGACCTCTCTTGCAAGGTTTAATCATGGCATACAATGGTCGTAGCAGGAGTGAGCAGTGTGGAATGAAGCGGTTATAGTAATTAACCATCCCAAGGAACTCCTTGAGCTGGCGTTGGGTAGATGGCCTGGGAAACTGCTGGATGGACTCGCACTTTGAGGGAAGTGGAGCAATGCCTGCTGGAGAGACTGTGTGACCTAGGAACTCAAGGGATGTCACACCAAGTTCGGATTTGTCTGTGTTGATTTGGATGCCATAATCTTGCAGTCTCTGAAGGACTTGGCGGAGGTGTTGTTTGTGGCTGGCTTCATCAGGACTAGCAATGAGAAGGTCATCTATGTAGGCAAAACAGTAGGGTAGACCTCGAAGGACCTCATCTATGAAGCGTTGAAACGTTTGTGCCGCGTTCCGCAATCCAAAGGACATCCGGACATATTCAAACATGCCAAAAGGTATGATAATGGCCGTCTTCGGGATGTCAGTGGGATGGACTGGAATCTGATGAAATGCTTTGACGAGGTCGATCCGAGAGAAGATAGTGGAACCTGAGAGTTGGGAAGTGAACTCTTGAATGTTGGGCACAGGATATCTATCTTCCACGGTGCGTGAATTGAGGGCACGGTAGTCACCACAAGGTCGTATGTCTCCGGTCTTCTTAGGAGCAATGTGAAGAGCCGACGACCAGTTGCTGCTGCTGGGCCATATAATGCCTTTACTCATCAGAGATTCGAACTCGGCTTTGGCTTTCTTATAACGCTCAGGGGCTAAGCGTCGGGCCTTGGCATGCACTGGGGGTCCGGTAGTCTCTATATGATGAGTCACGTGATGCTTGGCAGGTATGCTGGATGAGTAGGGTTGTGTCAGCATAGGGAATGACTCGAGGAGGTCAGCAAACTTGTGGTCATGGTTGATAGCAGACAGGTGTGTGCTGTCACCAGGTGCTGGCTGTGCATTTGTAAAGATATCTGTGAGTGGGTCGACCAATTTTTGTCCTCTTACGTCTACCATCAGGTTGAAGTGACGGAGAAAATCAGCACCAAAGATGGCTTGTGACACTGCTCCTACGTAGAATGTCCATTGGAAAGAGCGGCGAAGGTTCAGATCCAGATGCACTGTTTGCCGCGAGTAGACAGGTATCTTGGTACCATTAGCAGCATAGAGATGCAGAGAAGGAGGTAGCGACCGCTGGCTGGCTGTAGCAGGAAGGACACTTACGTCGGCACCGGTGTCTACCAGGAACTTGGTATGGGACCGGCGATCAAAGATGTGGAGCAGCGTAGACTGAGTATGGCAAACATTATGCTGCGTTAATGTTCGTCGTTGTTGTTTGACACCATGTAGCTGCAGGGCTTTTCACACTTGAGAGCCTTATCCCTAAACCTGCGATGGTAGTAGCAGAAGTTTGAAGTGCTCCTTGAACGTGACCGCTGGTGTTGGCGGTTTGGAGTCGAGGGTCGGGAACTTGGGTGGTTGTTGATTTGTTTCTACAGGTTGCTGACTTCCATTGCAAGCTGGGAAATTAGATTGGCGAGCTGGGCAATTTGGGAATTTTCTTGGTTGCAGAAAGCAGGGGCTCTCATGGCTACTGCAGTGGCAGTGTGGTTGCCTGAGTTTGAGAGATCCTCAGTAGACATACTGGTCAGTGAACTCAGGGTGTAAATGCTGACGAGGGTTACCTGATATCACGGCAGCTGCGTTAGTCAGGTTATATCAGTATGCTGCTGAATACACTGGCACTGTAATTCACACACAAGGCACTAATAATAAAGGACAATACACTGTCCAGAGTGAAACACAGTAATCCAGGGTGAGGCCCTGTAATCCAAGGTGAAGCACTGTAATCCAAAGTGAAGCACTGTAATCCAAGGTGAAGCACTGTAATCCAAGGTGAAGCACTGTAATCCAGGTGAAGCACTGTAATCCAAGGTTAAGCACTGTAATCCAAGGTGAAGCACTGTTGCTGGTAGCTAGACTGCAGCGAGTACCAGTGGTGTATAGGTGTTGGATGGCAGGCAGCAACGGCGTAGTTGGAGGCTTACAGATGGCTGCTGTGGACTGGTGATGCCTCAGGGTTCGCAGCGATAATGTAGATAGGATGGACAGTGGCACTGTGGCAGGAGCAACAGCTGCACAGGAGAGGTAGCAACTCAAGTCACCTCTTGATGGTGACTGCAGGGCAAAGGCGTTCTTGTAGACTATTGGAGGGTAGCGGCAGCACTCCAGGTCACTACTTGATAGTGACTGCAGGGCAAAGGCGTTCTTGTAGACTGCAGCTTGATCCACTCTTGTTGGCGATCGCGGCAGTTGCACTCTCCGGGGGTCACCACTTGTTGGTGACGGCTGCAATCTCCGGGGGTCACCACTTGTTGGTGGGTGGTGTAGCCACCAACTATAAGTTGTGCTGCTACCTAAAGAAGGCTCCTGTGTAAGGGCCACTGTCAGGGTTTTTCCACTACACTTCTCAGCCTTAGGAGCTAGTGTCTATAACTCTCTTTAAGAAGTGTTAGTGTCTATAACTCTCTTTAAGAAGTGTTAGTGTCTATAACTCTCTTTAAGAAGTGCTCAAGGAAGAGAGAGATGCGGTGAATAGTTCCTTATGATTTAATGTCAAAAATTAGTTAACAGTATATACAATTCTCTGCGTACTTGACGTTAACAAAGCTAAGAGTATTTGGTTATGGTATTAAATGTATAATACATATGTTGTATACATGAAATTTTGCAAGAGTATGCAGACAATGACATTACACAAAATGGCAAAGAGAATATGCTGAAAGAAATTGCATAGGCTATCTGCATGAAGGAATGTAATGGTAAATGAATCACAATACAGGGCTGGTAGGTAATTAGAGAATGGTTACACACTCAATCAAAGAAAATCGTCCTATTTTATGGAACACTACAATTTTAGGTGCCCAAAGTCGATATCTCAAATTAAGGGTCAAAACACCCGAAAATTCGATAATTTGGGGTCCCAAAAGCGTTTTGTACATGCCTACTCCGTGTTAAAGTATTTTCAAAATACAGGCCCAAAACATGCTGAAAATCGATATTTTAGGTGCCCAAAGTCAATATGTGTATGCATCTTCTGCACCTGTTTATATCCCAAATTCAACCTCAAAATACCCGAAAATTCGATATTTTTGGGTCCCAGAAGCGATCTGTAAATGCCTACTCCGTGCTAGAACGTTTTCAAAATATAGGCTCAAAACATGCTAAAAATCGATAATTTAAGTGTCCAAAGTCGATATGTGCATGCATCTTCTGTACCCGTTTATATCTCAAATTCAGGCTCAAAACACCCGAAAATTCGGTATTTTTGGGTCCTAGAAGCGATCTATACATGCCTACTCCTAGTTAGAATGTTTTCAAGATACAGACCAAAAACATGCTCAAAATCGATATTTTAGGTGCCCAAATGTCGATATGTGCATGCATCTTCAGAACCCGTTTATATTTCAAATTCAGGCTAAAAACACCGGAAAATCCGATATTTTGGGGTCCCAAAAGCGATCAGTACATGCCTACTCCGTGTTAGAGTATTTTCATAATACAGGCCCAAAACATGCTGAAAATCGATCTTTTAGGTGCCCAAAGTCAATATGTGCATGCATCTTCTGTACCCGTTTATATCTCAAATTAAGGCTCAAAACACCCGAAAATTCGATATTTTGGGGTCCAAGAAGCGATCTGTACATGCCTACTCATTGCTAGAATATTTTCTAAATATTGGTCCAAAACATGCTAAAAATCGATATTTTATGTGCCCAAAGTCGATATCTCAAATTCAGGCACAAAACACCCGAAAATTCGATATTTTGGGGTCCCAGAAGCGATCTGTACACGCCTACTCAAATACAGGCCGAAAACATGCTGAAAATCGATATTTTTGGAGCCCAAAGTCAATATGTGTATGCATCTTCTGTACCCGTTTATATCTCAAATTCAATCTCCAAACACCCGAAAATTCGATAATTTGGGGTCCCAGAAGCGATCTGTACATGCCTACTCAGTACTAGATTGTTTTCAAAATATAGGCTCAAAACATGCTAAAAATCGATATTTTAAGTGTCCAAAGTCAATATGTGCATGCATCTTCTGTACCCGTTTATATCTCAAATTCAGGCTCAAAACACCCGAAAATTCGGTATTTTTGGGTCCTAGAAGCGATCTATACATGCCTACTCCTAGTTAGAATGTTTTCAAGATATAGACCAAAAACATGCTCAAAATCGATATTTTAGGTGCCCAAATGTCGATATGTGCATGCATCTTCAGTACCCGTTTATATCTCAAATTCAGGCTCAAAACACCCGACAATTCGATATTTTGGGGTCCCAGAAGCGATCAGTACATGCCTACTCCGTGTTAGAGTATTTTCATAATACAGGCCTAAAACATGCTGAAAATCGATCTTTTAGGTGCCCAAAGTCAATATGTGCATGCATCTTCTGTACCCGTTTATATCTCAAATTCAGGCTCAAAAAACCCGAAAATTCGATATTTTGGGGTCCCAGAAGCGATCTGTACATGCCTACTCAGTGCTAGAATATTTTCAAATTATAGGCCTAAAACATGCTAAAAATCGATATTTTAGGTGCCCAATGTCGATATCTCAAATTCAGGCACAAAACACCCGAAAATTCGATATTTTGGGGTCCCAGAAGCGATCTGTACACGCCTACTCAAATACAGGCCAAAAACATGCTGAAAATCGATATTTTAGGTGCCCAAAGTCGTTATCACAAATTCAGGCCCAGAACACCCGAAAATTCGATATTTTGGGGTCCCAGAAGCGATCTGTACATGCCTACTCCGTGTTAGAGTATTTTCAAAATACAGGCCCAAAAATGCTGAAATCGATATTTTAGGTGCCCAAAGTTAATATGTGTATGCATCTTCTGCACCCGTTTATATCCCAAATTCAACCTCAAAACATTCGAAAATTCGATATTTTGGGGTCCCAGAAGCGATTTGTACATGCCTACTCTGTGTTAGAGTATTTTCAGAATACAGGCCCAAAACATAATGAAAATCGATCTTTTAGGTGCCCAAAAGTCGATATGTGCATGCATCTTCTGTACCCGTTTTTATCTCAAATTCAGGCTCCAAACACCCGAAAATTCGATATTTTGGGGTCCAAGAAACGATCTGTACATGCCTACTCCATGTTAGAGTATTTTCAAAATACAGGCCCAAAACATGCTGAAAATCGATATTCTAGGTTCCCAAAGTCAATATGTGCATGCATCTTCTGTACCCTTTTATATCTCAAATTCAGGCTCAAAACACCCGAAAATTCGATATTTTGGGGTCCCATAAGCGATCTGTACATGCCTACTCAGTGCTAGAATATTTTCAAAAAATAGGCCCAAAACATGCTAAAAATCGATATTTTAGGTGCCCAAAGTCGATATCTCAAATTCAGGCCCAAAACACCCGAAAATTCTATATTTTGGTGTCCAAGAAGCGATCTGTACATGCCTACTCTGTATTAGAGTATTTTCAAAATACAGGCCCAAAACATACTGAAAATCGATCTTTTAGGTGCCCAAAAGTCGATATGTGAATGCATATTCTGTACCCGTTTATATCTTAAATTCAGGCTCCAAACACCCGAAAATTCGATATTTTGGGGTCCCAGAAACGATCTGTACATGCCTACTCAGATACAGGCCCAAAACATGCTAAAAATCGATATTTTAGGTGCCCAAAGTCAATATGTGTATGCATCTTCTGCACCCGTTTATATTCCAAATTCAACCTCAAAACACCCGAAAATTCGATATTTTTGGGTCCCACAAGCGATCTGTACATGTCTACTCAGTGCTAGAAATTTTTCAAAATATAGGCTTAAAACATGCTAAAAATCGATATTTTAAGTGTCCAAAGTCGGTATGTGCCTGCATCTTCTGTACCCGTTTATATCTCAAATTCGGCATTTTTGGGTCCTACAAGCGATCTGTACTAGCTTACTCCTAGTTAGAATGTTTTTAAGATACAGACCCAAAACATGCTCAAAATCGATATATTAGGTGCCCAAAAGTCGATATGTGCATGCATCTTCGGAACCCGTTTATATCTCAAATTCAACCTCAAAACACCCGAAAATTCTATATTTTTGGGTCCCAGAAGCGATCTGTACATGCCTACTCAGTGCTAGAATGTTTTCAAAATATAGGCTCAAAACATGCTAAAAATCGATATTTTAAGTGTCCAAAGTCGATATGGGCATGCATCTTCTGTACCCGTTTATATCTCAAATTCAGGCTCAAAACACCCGAAAATTCGGTATATTTGGGTCCTAGAAGCGATCTATACATGCCTACTCCTAGTTAGAATATTTTCAAGATGCAGACCAAAAACATGCTCAAAATTGATATTTTAGGAGCCCAAATGTCGATATGTGCATGAGTCTTCTGTACCCGTTTATATCTGAAATTCAGGCTCCAAATACCCGAAAATTCGATATTTTGGGGTCCCAGAAGCGATCTGTACATGCCTACTCAGTGCTAGAATATTTTCATAATATAGGCCCAAAACATGCTAAAAATCGATATTTTAGGTGCCCAAAGTCGATATCTCAAATTCAGTCCCAAAACACCCGAAAATTCGATATTTTGGGGTCCCAGAAGCGATCTGTACATGCCTACACCGTGTTAGAGTATTTTCAAAATACAGGCCCAAAACATACTGATAATCGATCTTTTAGGTGCCCAAAAGTCGATATGTGCATGCATCTTCTGTACCCGTAGATATCTCAAATTCAGGCTTCAAACACCCGAAAATTCGATATTTTTGGGTCCAAGAAACGATCCGAACATGCCTACTCCTAGTTAGAATGTTTTCAAGATACAGACCAAAAACATGCTCAAAATCGATATTTTAGGTGCCCAAAAGTCGATATGTGCATGCATCTTCAGTACCCGTTTATATCTCAAATTCAGGCTCAAAACACCCGAAAATTCGATATTTTGGGGTCCCAGAAGCGATCTGTATATGCCTACTCCATGTTAGAGTATTTTCAAAATACAGGCCCAAAACATGTTGAAAATCGATATTCTAGGTTCCCAAAGTCGATACGTGAATGCCTATTCTGTACCCGTTTATATCTCAAATTCAGGCTCCAAACACCCGAAAATTCGATATTTTGGGGTCCCAGAAACGATCTGTACATGCCTACTCAGATACAAGCCCAAAACATGCTGAAAATCGATATTTTAGGTGCCCAAAGTCAATATGTGTATGCATCTTCTGCACCCGTTTATATTCCAAATTCAACCTCAAAACACCCGAAAATTCGATATTTTTGGGTCCCACAAGCGATCTGTACATGTCTACTCAGTGCTAGAAATTTTTCAAAATATAGGCTTAAAACATGCTAAAAATCGATATTTTAAGTGTCCAAAGTCGATATGTGCATGCATCTTCTGTACCCGTTTATATCTCAAATTCAGGCTCAAAACACCCGAAAATTCGGCATTTTTGGGTCCTACAAGCGATCTGTACTAGCTTACTCCTAGTTAGAATGTTTTCAAGATACAGACCCAAAACATGCTCAAAATCGATATATTAGGTGCCCAAAAGTCGATATTTGCATGCATCTTCGGAACCCGTTTATATCTCAAATTCAACCTCAAAACACCCGAAAATTCGTTATTTTTGGGTCCGAGAAGCGATCTGTACATGCCTACTCCGTGTTAGAGTATTTTTTCAAAATAAAGGCCCAAAACATACTAAAAATCGATCTTTTAGGTGCACAAAAGTCAATATGTGTATGCATCTTCTGCACCCGTTTATATCCCAAATTCAACCTCAAAAACAACCGAAAATTGTATATTTTTGGGTCCCAGAAGAGATCTGTACATGCCTACTCAGTGCTAGAATGTTTTCAAAATATAGGCTCAAAACATGCTAAAAATCGATATTTTAAGTGTCCAAAGTCGATATGTGCATGCATCTTCTGTACCCTTTTATATCTCAAATTCAGGCTCAAAACACCCGAAAATTCGATATTTTGGGGTCCCAGAAGCGATCAGTACATGCCTACTCCGTGTTAGAGTATTTTCATAATACAGGCCTAAAACATGCTGAAAATCGATCTTTTAGGTGCCCAAAGTCAATATGTGCATGCATCTTCTGTACCTGTTTATATCTCAAATTCAGGCTCAAAAAACCCGGAAATTCGATATTTTGGGGTCCCAGAAGCGATCTGTACATGCCTACTCAGTGTTATAATATTTTCAAAATATAGGCCCAAAACATGCTAAAAATCGATATTTTAGGTGCTCAAAATCGATATCTCAAATTCAGGCACAAAACACCCGAAAATTCGATATTTTGGGGTCCCAGAAGCGATCTGTACACGCCTACTCAAATACAAGCCGAAAACATGCTGAAAATCGATATTTTTGGTGCCCAAAGTCAATATGTGTATGCTTCTTCTGTACCCGTTTATATCTCAAATTCAATCTCCAAACACCCAAAAATTCGATATTTTGGGGTCCCAGAAGCGATCTGTACATGCCTACTCAGTACTAGATTGTTTTCGAAATATAGGCTCAAAACATGCTAAAATCGATATTTTACGTGTCCAAAGTTAATATGTGCATGCATCTTCTGTACCCGTTTATATCTCAAATTCAGGCTCAAAACACCCGAAAATTCGGTATTTTTGGGTCCTAGAAGCGATCTATACATGCCTACTCCTAGTTAGAATGTTTTCAAGATACAGACCCAAAACATGCTCAAAATCGATATTTTAGGTGCCCAAAAGTCGATATGTGCATGCATCTTCAGTACGCGTTTATATCTCAAATTCAGGCTCAAAACACCCGAAAATTCGATATTTTGGGGTCCCAGAAGCGATCAGTACATGCCTACTCCGTGTTAGAGAATTTTCAATTTACAGGCCCGAAACATGCTGAAAATCGATATTTTATGTGCCCAAAGTCAATATGTGCATGCATCTTCTGTACTAGTTTATATTTCAAATTAAGGCTCAAAACACCCGAAAATTCGATAATTTGTTGTCCCAGAAGCGTTTTGTACATGCCTACTCCGTGTTAGAGTATTTTCAAAATATAGGCCCAAAACATGCTGAAAATCAATATTTTAGGTGCCAAAAGTCAATATGTGTATGCATCTTCTGTACCTGTTTACATCCCAAATTCAACCTCAAAATACCCGAAAATTCGATATTTTTGGGTCCCAGAAGCGATCTGTAAATGCCTACTCCGTGCTAGAACGTTTTCAAAATATAGGCTCAAAACATGCTAAAAATCGATAATTTAAGTGTCCAAAGTCGATATGTGCATGCATCTTCTGTACCCGTTTATATCTCAAATTCAGGCTCAAAACACCCGAAAATTCGGTATTTTTTAGGTCCTAGAAGAGATCTATACATGCCTACTCCTAGTTAGAATGTTTTCAAGATACAGACCAAAAACATGCTCAAAATCGATATTTTAGGTGCCCAAATGTCGATATGTGCATACATCTTCAGTACCCGTTTATATCTCAAATTCAGGCTCAAAACACCCGAAAATTCGATATTTTGGGGTCCCAGAAGCGATCAGTACATGCCTACTCCGTGTTAGAGTATTTTCATAATACAGGCCTAAAACATGCTGAAAATCGATCATTTAGGTGCCCAAAGTCAATATGTGCATGCATCTTTTGTACCCGTTTATATCTCAAATTCAGGCTCAAAAAACCCGGAAATTCGATATTTTGGGGTCCCAGAAGCGATCTGTACATGCCTATTCAGTGTTAGAATATTTTCAAAATATAGGCCCAAAACATGCTAAAAATCGATATTTTAGGTGCCCAAAGTCGATATCTCAAATTCAGGCACAAAACACCCGAAAATTCTATATTTTGGGGTCCCAGAAGCGATCTGTACACGCCTACTCAAATACAGGCCGAAAACATGCTGAAAATCGATATTTTTGGTGCCCAAAGTCAATATGTGTATGCTTCTTCTGCACCCGTTTATATCTCAAATTCAATCTCCAAACACCCGAAAATTCGATATTTTGGGCTCCCAGAAGCGATCTGTACATGCCTACTCAGTACTAGATTGTTTTCAAAATATAGGCTCAAAACATGCTAAAAATCGATATTTTAAGTGTCCAAAGTCAATATGTGCATGCATCTTCTGTACCCGTTTATATCTCAAATTCAGGCTCAAAACCCGAAAATTCGGTATTTTTAGGTCCTAGAAGCGATCTATACATGCCTACTCCTAGTTAGAATGTTTTCAAGATATAGACCAAAAACATGCTCAAAAACGATATTTTAGGTGCCCAAATGTCGATATGTGCATGCATCTTCAGTACCCGTTCATATCTCAAATTCAGGCTCAAAACACCCGAAAATTCGATATTTTGGAGTCCCAGAAGCGATCAGTACATGCCTACTCCGTGTTAGAGTATTTTCATAATACAGGCCCAAAACATGCTGAAAATCAATATTTTAGGTGCCAAAAGTCAATATGTGCATGCATCTTCTGTACTAGTTTATATTTCAAATTAAGGCTCAAAACACCCGAAAATTCGATAATTTGGGGTCCCAGAAGCGTTTTGTACATGCCTACTCCGTGTTAGAGTATTTTCAAAATATAGGCCCAAAACATGCTGAAAATCAATATTTTAGGTGCCAAAAGTCAATATGTGTATGCATCTTCTGCACCTGTTTACATCCCAAATTCAACCTCAAAATACCCGAAAATTCGATATTTTTGGGTCCCAGAAGCGATCTGTAAATGCCTACTCCGTGCTAGAACGTTTTCAAAATATAGGCTCAAAACATGCTAAAAATCGATAATTTAAGTGTCCAAAGTCGATATGTGCATGCATCTTCTGTACCCGTTTATATCTCAAATTCAGGCTCAAAACACCCGAAAATTCGGTATTTTTTAGGTCCTAGAAGAGATCTATACATGCCTACTCCTAGTTAGAATGTTTTCAAGATACAGACCAAAAACATGCTCAAAATCGATATTTTAGGTGCCCAAATGTCGATATGTGCATGCATCTTCAGTACCCGTTTATATCTCAAATTCAGGCTCAAAACACCCGAAAATTCGATATTTTGGGGTCCCAGAAGCGATCATTACATGCCTACTCCGCGCTAGAGTATTTTCATAATACAGGCCTAAAACATGCTGAAAATCGATCATTTAGGTGCCCAAAGTCAATATGTGCATGCATCTTCTGTACCCGTTTATATCTCAAATTCAGGCTCAAAAAACCCGGAAATTCGATATTTTGGGGTCCCAGAAGCGATCTGTACATGCCTACTCAGTGTTAGAATATTTTCAAAATATAGGCCCAAAACATGCTAAAAATCGATATTTTAGGTGCCCAAAGTCGATATCTCAAATTCAGGCACAAAACACCCGAAAATTCGATATTTTGGGGTCCCAGAAGCGATCTGTACACGCCTACTCAAATACAGGCCGAAAACATGCTGAAAATCGATATTTTTGGTGCCCAAAGTCAATATGTGTATGCTTCTTCTGCACCCGTTTATATCTCAAATTCAATCTCCAAACACCCGAAAATTCGATATTTTGGGCTCCCAGAAGCGATCTGTACATGCCTACTCAGTACTAGATTGTTTTCAAAATATAGGCTCAAAACATGCTAAAAATCGATATTTTAAGTGTCCAAAGTCAATATGTGCATGCATCTTCTGTACCCGTTTATATCTCAAATTCAGGCTCAAAACCCGAAAATTCGGTATTTTTAGGTCCTAGAAGCGATCTATACATGCCTACTCCTAGTTAGAATGTTTTCAAGATATAGACCAAAAACATGCTCAAAAACGATATTTTAGGTGCCCAAATGTCGATATGTGCATGCATCTTCAGTACCCGTTCATATCTCAAATTCAGGCTCAAAACACCCGAAAATTCGATATTTTGGAGTCCCAGAAGCGATCAGTACATGCCTACTCCGTGTTAGAGTATTTTCATAATACAGGCCCAAAACATGCTGAAAATCAATCTTTTAGGTGCCGAAAGTCAATATGTGCATGCATCTTCTGTACCCGTTTATATCTCAAATTCAGGCTCAAAAAACCCGAAAATTCATTATTTCGGGGTCCCAGAAAACGATCTGTACATGCCTACTCAGTGCTAGAATATTTTCAAAATATAGGCCCAAAACATGCTAAAAATAGATATTTTAGGTGCCCAAAGTCGTTATCTCAAATTCAGGCCCAGAACACCCGAAAATTTGATATTTTGGGATCCCAAAAGCGATCTGTACATGCCTACTCCGTGTTAGAGTATTTTCAAAATACAGGCCCAAAACATACTGAAAATCGATCTTTTAGGTGCCCAAAAGTCGATATGTGCATGCATCTTTTGTACCCGTTTATATCTCAAATTCAGGCTCAAAAAACCCGAAAATTCGATATTTTGGGGTCCCAGAAGCGATCTGTACATGCCTACTCAGTGTTAGAATATTTTCAAAATATAGGCCCAAAACATGCTAAAAATCGATATTTTAGGTGCCCAAAGTCGGTATCTCAAATTCAGGCACAAAACACCCGAAAATTCGATATTTTGGGGTCCCAGAAGCGATCTGTACACGCCTACTCAAATACAGGCCGAAAACATGATGAAAATCAATCTTTTAGGTGCCCAAAAGTCGATATGTGCATGCATCTTTTGTACCAGTTTATATCTCAAATTCAGGCTCAAAAAACCCGAAAATTCGATATTTTGGGGTCCCAGAAGCGATCTGTACATGCCTACTCAGTGTTAGAATATTTTCAAAATATAGGCCCAAAACATGCTAAAAATCGATATTTTAGGTGCCCAAAGTCGGTATCTCAAATTCAGGCACAAAACACCCGAAAATTCGATATTTTGGGGTCACAGAAGCGATCTGTACACGCCTACTCAAATACAGGCCGAAAACATTCTGAAAATCGATATTTTTGGTGCCCAAAGTCAATATGTGTATGCTTCTTCTGTACCCGTTTATATCTCAAATTAAATCTCCAAACACCCGAAAATTCGATATTTTGGGGTCCCAGAAGCGATCTGTACATGCCTACTCAGTACTAGATTGTTTTCAAAATATAGGCTCAAAACATGCTAAAAATCGATATTTTAAGTGTCCAAAGTCAATATGTGCATGCATCTTCTGTACCCGTTTATATCTCAAATTCAGGCTCAAAACCCGAAAATTCGGTATTTTTGGGTCCTAGAAGCTATCTATACATGCCTACTCCTAGTTAGAATGTTTTCAAGATACAGACCAAAAACATGCTCAAAATCGATATTTTAGGTGCCCAAATGTCGATATGTGCATGCATCTTCAGTACCCGTTTATATCTCAAATTCAGGCTCAAAACACCCGAAAATTCGATATTTTGGGGTCCCAGAAGCGATCAGTACATGCCTACTCCGTGTTAGAGTATTTTCATAATACAGGCCCAAAACATGCTGAAAATCAATCTTTTAGGTGCCCAAAGTCAATATGTGCATGCATCTTCTGTACCCGGTTATATCTCAAATTCAGACTCAAAAAACCCGAAAATTCGATATTTCGGGGTCCCAGAAAACGATCTGTACATGTCTACTCAGTGCTAGAATATTTTCAAAAAATAGGCCCAAAACATGCTAAAAATTGATATTTTAGGTGTCCAAAGTCGTTATCTCAAATTCAGGCCCAGAACACCCGAAAATTCGATATTTTGGGGTCCCAAAAGCGATCTGTTCATGCCTACTCCGTGTTAGAGTATTTTCAAAATACAGGCCCAAAACATACTGAAAATCGATCTTTTAGGTGCCCAAAAGTCGATATGTGAATGCATCTTCTGTACCAGTTTATATCTCAAATTCAGGCTCCAAATACCCGAAAATTCTATATTTTTGGGTCCCAGAAGCGATCTGTACATGCCTACTCAGATGCATGCCCAAAACATGCTGAAAATTAATATTTTAGGTGCCGAAAGTCAATACGTGTATGCATCTTCTGCACCCGTTTATATCCCAAATTCAACCTCAAAATTCCCAAAAATTCGATATTTTTGGGTCCCAGAAACGATCTGTACATGCCTACTCAGTTCTGGAATGTTTTCAAAATATAGGCTCAAAACATGCAAAAAATCGATATTTTAAGTGTCCAAAGTCGATATGTGCATGCATCTTCTGTACCCGTTTATATCTGAAATTCAGGATCAAAACACCCGAAAATTCGGTATTTTTGGGTCCTAGAAGCGATCTATACATGCCTACTCCTAGTTAGAATGTTTTCAGAATATACAGGCCCAAAACATCCTGAAAATCGATCTTTTAGGTGCCCAAAAGTCGATATGTGCATGCATCTTCTGTACCCGTTTATATCTCAAATTCATGCTCCAAACACCCGAAAATTCGATATTTTCAAAATACAGACCCAAAACATGCTGAAAATCGATATTCTAGGTTCCCAAAGTCAATATGTGCATGCATCTTCTGTACCAGTTTATATCTCAAATTCAGGCTCAAAACACACGAAAATTCGATATTTTGGGGTCCCATAAGCGATCTGTACATGCCTACTCCGTGTTAGAGTATTTTCATAATACAGGCCTAAAACTTGCTGAAAATCGATCATTTAGGTGCCCAAAAGTCGATATGTGCATGCATATTCTGTACCCGTTTATATCTTAAATTCAGGCTCAAAAAAACCCGGAAATTCGATATTTTGGGATCCGAGAAGCGATTTGTACATGCCTACTCAGTGTTAGAATATTTTCAAAATATAGGCCCAAAACATGCTAAAAATCGATATTTTAGGTGCCCAAAGTCGATATCTCAAATTCAGGCACAAAACACCCGAAAATTCGATATTTTGGGGTCCCAGAAGCGATCTGTACACGCCTACTCAAATACAGGCCGAAAACATGCTGAAAATCGATATTTTTGGTGCCCAATGTCAATATGTGTATGCTTCTTCTGTACCAGTTTATATCTCAAATTCAATCTCCAAACACCCGAAAATTCGATATTTTGGGGTCCCAGAAGCGATCTGTACATGCCTACTCAGTACTAGATTGTTTTCAAAATATAGGCTCAAAACATGCTAAAAATCGATATTTTAAGTGTCCAAAGTCAATATGTGCATGCAACTTCTGTACCCGTTTATATCTCAAATTCAGGCTCAAAACCCGAAAATTCGGTATTTTTGGGTCCTAGAAGCGATCTATACATGCCTACTCCTAGTTAGAATGTTTTCAAGATACAGACCAAAAACATGCTCAAAAACGATATTTTAAGTGCCCAAATGTCGATATCTGCATGCATCTTCAGTACCCGTTTATATCTCAAATTCAGGCTCAAAACACCCGAAAATTCGATATTTTGGGGTCCCTGAAGCGATCAGTACATGAATACTCCGTGTTAGAGTATTTTCATAATACAGGCCCAAAACATGCTGAAAATCAATCTTTTAGGTGCCCAAAGTCAATATGTGCATGCATCTTCTGTACCCGTTTATATCTCAAATTCAGGCTCAAAAACCCGAAAATTCGATATTTCGGGGTCCCAGAAAACGATCTGTACATGCCTACTCAGTGCTAGAATATTTTCAAAATATTGGCCCAAAACATGCTAAAAATCGATATTTTAGGTGCCCAAAGTCGTTATCTCAAATTCAGGCCCAGAACACCCGAAAATTCGATATTTTGGGGTACCATAAGCGATCTGTACATGCCTACTCTGTGTTAGAGTATTTTCAAAATACAGGCCCAAATCATACTGAAAATTGATCTTTTAGGTGCCCAAAAGTCGATATGTGAATGCAGATTCTGTACCCGTTTATATCTTAAATTCAGGCTGCAAACACCCGAAAATTCGATATTTTGGGGTCCCAGAAACGATCTGTACATGCCTACTCCGTGTTAGAGTATTTTCAAAATAGAGGCCCAAAACATACTAAAAATCGATCTTTTAGGTGCACAAAAGTCAATATGTGTATGCATCTTCTGCACCCGTTTATATCCCAAATTCAACCTCAAAACAACCCAAAATTCTATATTTTTGGGTCCCAGAAGCGATCTGTACATGCCTACTCAGTGCTAGAATGTTTTCAAAATATAGGCTCAAAACATGCTAAAAATCGATATTTTAAGTGTCCAAAGTCAATATGTGCATGCATCTTCCGTACCCGTTTATATCTCAAATTCAGGCTCAAAACACCCGAAAATTTGGAATTTTTGGGTCCTAGAAGCGATCTATACATGCCTACTCCTAGCTAGAATGTTTTCAAGATACAGACCAAAACATGCTCAAAATCGATATTTTAGGTGCCCAAATGTCGATATGTGCATGCATCTTCAGTACCCGTTTATATCTGAAATTCAGGCTCAAAACACCCGAAATTTCGATATTTTGGGGTCCCAGAAGCGATCAGTACATGCCTACTCCGTGTTAGAGTATTTTCATAATACGGGCCCAAAACATGCTGAAAATCGATCTTTTAGGTGCCCAAAGTCAATATGTGCATGCATCTTCTGTACCCGTTTATATCTCAAATTCAGGCTCAAAAAACCCGAAAATTCGATATTTTGGGGTCCCAGAAGCGATCTGTACATGCCTACTCAGTGCTAGAATATTTTCAAAATATAGGCCCAAAACATGCTAAAAATCGATATTTTAGGTGCCCAAAGTCGATATCTCAAATTCAGGCACAAAACACCCGAAAATTCGATATTTTGGGGTCCCAGAAGCGATCTGTACACGCCAACTCAAATACAGGCCGAAAACATGCTGAAAATCGATATTTTTGGTGCCCAAAGTCAATATGTGTATGCTTCTTCTGTACCCGTTTATATCTCAAATTCAGTCTCCAAACACCCGAAAATTCGATATTTTGGGGTCCCAGAAGCGATCGGTACATGCCTACTCAGTACTAGATTGTTTTCAAAATCTAGGCTCAAAACATGCTAAAAATCGATATTTTAAGTGTCCAAAGTGGATATGTGCAAGCATCTTCTGTACCCGTTTATATCTCAAAATCAGGCTAAAAACAACCGAAAATTCGGTATTTTTGGGTCCTAGAAGCGATCTATACATGCCTACTCCTAGATAGAATGTTTTCAAGATACAGACCAAAAACATGCTCAAAATCGATATTTTAGGTGCCCAAATGTCGATATGTGCATACATCTTCAGTACCCGTTTATATCTCAAATTCAGGCTCAAAACACCCGAAAATTCGATATTTTGGGGTCCCAGAAGCGATCAGTACATGCCTACTCCGTGTTAGAGTATTTTCATAATACAGGCCCAAAACATGCTGAAAATCGATCTTTTAGGTGCGCAAAGTCAATATGTGCATTCATCTTCTGTACACGTTTATATCTCAAATTCAGGCTCAAAAAACCCAAAAATTCTATATTTTGGGGTCCCAGAAGCAATCTGTACATGCCTACTCAGTGCTAGAATATTTTCAAAATATAGGCCCAAAACATGCTAAAAATCGATATTTTAGGTGCCCAAAGTCGTTATCTCAAATTCAGGCCCAAAACACGCGAAAATTCGATATTTTGGGGGCCCAGAAGCGATGTGTACATGCCTACTCCGTGTTAAAGTATTTTCAAAATACAGGCCCAAAACATACTGAAAATTGATCTTTTAGGTGCCCAAAAGTCGATATGTGCATGCATCTTCTGTACCCGTTTATATCTCAAATTCAGGCTCCAAACACCCGAAAATTCGTTATTTTTGGGTCCGAGAAGCGATCTGTACATGCGTACTCCGTGTTAGAGTATTTTCAAAATAGAGGCCCAAAACATACTAAAAATCGATCTTTTAGGTGCACAAAAGTCAATATGTGTATGCATCTTCTGCACCCGTTTATATCCCAAATTCAACCTCAAAACAACCGAAAATTCTATATTTTTGGGTCCCAGAAGCGATCTGTACATGCCTACTCAGTGCTAGAATGTTTTCAAAATATAGGCTCAAAACATGCAAAAAATCGATATTTTAAGTGTCCAAAGTCAATATGTGCATGCATCTTCCATACCCGTTTATATCTCAAATTCAGGCTCAAAACACCCGAAAATTTGGAATTTTTGGGTCCTAGAAGCAATCTATACATGCCTACTCCTAGTTAGAATGTTTTCAAGATACAGACCCAAAACATGCTCAAAATCGATATATTAGGTGCCCAAAAGTCGATATGTGCATGCATCTTCGGAACCCGTTTATATCTCAAATTCAACCTCAAAACACCCGAGAATTCGTTATTTTTGGGTCCGAGAAGCGATCTGTACATGCCTACTCCGTGTTAGAGTATTTTCAAAATATAGACCCAAAACATACTAAAAATCGATCTTTTAGGTGCACAAAAGTCAATATGTGTATGCATATTCTGCACCCGTTTATATCCCAAATTCAACCTCAAAACACCCTAAAATTCTATATTTTTGGGTCCCAGAAGCGATCTGTACATGCCTACTCAGTGCTAGAATGTTTTCAAAATATAGGCTCAAAACATGCTAAAAATCGATATTTTAAGTGTCCAAAGTCGATATGGGCATGCATCTTCTGTACCCGTTTATATCTCAAATTCAGGCTCAAAACACCCGAAAATTCGGTATATTTGGGTCCTAGAAGCGATCTATACATGCCTAATCCTATTTAGAATATTTTCAAGATGCAGACCAAAAACATGCTCAAAATTGATATTTTAGGAGCCCAAATGTCGATATGTGCATGAGTCTTCTGTACCCGTTTATATCTCAAATTCAGGCTCCAAATACCCGAAAATTCGATATTTTGGGGTCCCAGAAGCGATCTGTACTTGCCTACTCAGTGCTAGAATATTTTCATAATATAGGCCCAAAACATGCTAAAATTCGATATTTTAGGTGCCCAAAGTCGATATCTCAAATTCAGTCCCAAAACACCCGAAAATTCGATATTTTGGGGTCCCAAAAGCGATCTGTACATGCCTACACCGTGTTAGAGTATTTTCAAAATACAGGCCCAAAACATACTGATAATCGATCTTTTAGGTGCCCAAAAGTCGATATGTGCATGCATCTTCTGTACTCGTAGATATCTCAAATTCAGGCTTCAAACACCCGAAAATTCGATATTTTGGGGTCCAAGAAACGATCCGAACATGCCTACTCCTAGTTAGAATGTTTTCAAGATACAGACCAAAAACATGCTCAAAATCGATATTTTAGGTGCCCAAAAGTCGATATGTGCATGCATCTTCAGTACCCGTTTATATCTCAAATTCAGGCTCAAAACACCCGAAAATTCGATATTTTGGGGTCCCAGAAGCGATCTGTATATGCATTCTCCATGTTAGAGTATTTTCAAAATACAGGCCCAAAACATGCTGAAAATCGATATCCTAGGTTCCCAAAGTCGATATGTGAATGCCTATTCTGTACCCGTATATATCTCACATTCAGGCTCCAAACACCCGAAAATTCGATATTTTGGGGTCCCAGAAACGATCTGTACATGCCTACTCAGATACAAGCCCAAAACATGCTGAAAATCGATATTTTAGGTGCCCAAAGTCAATATGTGTATGCATCTTCTGCACCCGTTTATATTCCAAATTCAACCTCAAAACACCCGAAAATTCGATATTTTTGGGTCCCACAAGCGATCTTTACATGTCTACTCAGTGCTAGAAATTTTTCAAAATATAGGCTTAAAACATGCTAAAAATCGATATTTTGTGTCCAAAGTCGGTATGTGCCTGGATCTTCTGTACCCGTTTATATCTCAAATTCAGGCTCAAAACACCCGAAAATTCGGCATTTTTGGGTCCTACATGCGATCTGTACTAGCTTACTCCTAGTTAGAATGTTTTTAAGATACAGACCCAAAACATGCTCAAAATCGATATATTAGGTGCCCAAAAGTCGATATGTGCATGCATCTTCGGAACCCGTTTATATCTCAAATTCAACCTCAAAACACCCGAGAATTCGTTATTTTTGGGTCCGAGAAGCGATCTGTACATGCCTACTCCGTGTTAGAGTATTTTCAAAATATAGACCCAAAACATACTAAAAATCGATCTTTTAGGTGCACAAAAGTCAATATGTGTATGCATATTCTGCACCCGTTTATATCCCAAATTCAACCTCAGAACACCCGAAAATTCTATATTTTTGGGTCCCAGAAGCGATCTGTACATGCCTACTCAGTGCTAGAATGTTTTCAAAATATAGGCTCAAAACATGCTAAAAATCGATATTTTAAGTGTCCAAAGTCGATATGGGCATGCATCTTCTGTACCCGTTTATATCTCAAATTCAGGCTCAAAACACCCGAAAATTCGGTATATTTGGGTCCTAGAAGCGATCTATACATGCCTAATCCTAGTTAGAATATTTTCAAGATGCAGACCAAAAACATGCTCAAAATTGATATTTTAGGAGCCCAAATGTCGATATGTGCATGAGTCTTCTGTACCCGTTTATATCTCAAATTCAGGCTCCAAATACCCGAAAATTCGATATTTTGGGGTCCCAGAAGCGATCTGTACATGCCTACTCAGTGCTAGAATATTTTCATAATATAGGCCCAAAACATGCTAAAATTCGATATTTTAGGTGCCCAAAGTCGATATCTCAAATTCAGTCCCAAAACACCCGAAAATTCGATATTTTGGGGTCCCAGAAGCGATCTGTACATGCCTACACCGTGTTAGAGTATTTTCAAAATACAGGCCCAAAACATACTGATAATCGATCTTTTAGGTGCCCAAAAGTCGATATGTGCATGCATCTTCTGTACCCGTAGATATCTCAAATTCAGGCTTCAAACACCCGAAAATTCGATATTTTGGGGTCCAAGAAACGATCCGAACATGCCTACTCCTAGTTAGAATGTTTTCAAGATACAGACCAAAAACATGCTCAAAATCGATATTTTAGGTGCCCAAAAGTCGATATGTGCATGCATCTTCAGTACCCGTTTATATCTCAAATTCAGGCTCAAAACACCCGAAAACTCGATATTTTGGGGTCCCAGAAGCGATCTGTATATGCCTACTCCATGTTAGAGTATTTTCAAAATACAGGCCCAAAACATGCTGAAAATCGATATTCTAGGTTCCCAAAGTCGATATGTGAATGCCTATTCTGTACCCGTTTATATCTCAAATTCAGGCTCCAAACACCCGAAAATTCGATATTTTGGGGTCCCAGAAACGATCTGTACATGCCTACTCAGATACAAGCCCAAAACATGCTGAAAATCGATATTTTAGGTGCCCAAAGTCAATATGTGTATGCATCTTCTGCACCCGTTTATATTCCAAATTCAACCTCAAAACACCCGAAAATTCGATATTTTTGGGTCCCACAAGCGATCTGTACATGTCTACTCAGTGCTAGAAATTTTTCAAATTATAGGCTTAAAACATGCTAAAAATCGATATTTTAAGTGTCCAAAGTCGATATGTGCATGCATCTTCTGTACCCGTTTATATCTCAAATTCAGGCTCAAAACACCCGAAAATTTGGTATTTTGGGGTCCTACAAGCGATCTGTACATGCCTACTCCTAGTTAGAATGTTTTCAAGATACAGACCCAAAACATGCTCAAAATCGATATATTAGGTGCCCAAAAGTCGATATTTGCATGCATCTTCGGAACCCGTTTATATCTCAAATTCAACCTCAAAACACCCGAAAATTCGTTATTTTTGGGTCCGAGAAGCGATCTGTACATGCCTACTCCGTGTTAGAGTATTTTCAAAATAAAGGCCCAAAACATACTAAAAATCGATCTTTTAGGTGCACAAAAGTAAATATGTGTATGCATCTTCTGCACCCGTTTATATCCCAAATTCAACCTCAAAACAACCAAAAATTCTATATTTTTGGGTCCCAGAAGCGATCTGTACATGCCTACTCAGTGCTAGAATGTTTTCAAAATATAGGCTCAAAACATGCTAAAAATCGATATTTTAAGTGTCCAAAGTCGATATGGGCATGCATCTTCTGTACCCGTTTATATCTCAAATTCAGGCTCAAAACACCCGAAAATTCGGTATATTTGGGCCCTAGAAGCGATCTATACATGCCTACTCCTAGTTAGAATATTTTCAAGATGCAGACCAAAAACATGCTCAAAATTGATATTTTAGGAGCCCAAATGTCGATATGTGCATGAGTCTTCTGTACCCGTTTATATCTCAAATTCAGGCTCCAAATACCCGAAAATTCGATATTTTGGGGTCCCAGAAGCGATCTGTACATGCCTACTCAGTGCTAGAATATTTTCATAATATAGGCCCAAAACATGCTAAAAATCGATATTTTAGGTGCCCAAAGTCGATATCTCAAATTCAGTCCCAAAACACCCGAAAATTCGATATTTTGGGGTCCCAGAAGCGATCTGTACATGCCTACACCGTGTTAGAGTATTTTCAAAATACAGGCCCAAAACATACTGATAATCGATCTTTTAGGTGCCCAAAAGTCGATATGTGCATGCATCTTCTGTACTCGTAGATATCTCAAATTCAGGCTTCAAACACCCGAAAATTCGATATTTTGGGGTCCAAGAAACGATCCGAACATGCCTACTCCTAGTTAGAATGTTTTCAAGATACAGACCAAAAACATGCTCAAAATCGATATTTTAGGTGCCCAAAAGTCGATATGTGCATGCATCTTCAGTACCCGTTTATATCTCAAATTCAGGCTCAAAACACCCGAAAATTCGATATTTTGGGGTCCCAGAAGCGATCTGTATATGCATTCTCCATGTTAGAGTATTTTCAAAATACAGGCCCAAAACATGCTGAAAATCGATATTCTAGGTTCCCAAAGTCGATATGTGAATGCCTATTCTGTACCCGTTTATATCTCACATTCAGGCTCCAAACACCCGAAAATTCGATATTTTGGGGTCCCAAAAACGATCTGTACATGCCTACTCAGATACATGCCCAAAACATGCTGAAAATCGAAATTTTAGGTGCCCAAAGTCAATATGTGTATGCATCTTCGGCACCCGTTTATATTCCAAATTCAACCTCAAAACACCCGAAAATTCGATATTTTTGGGTCCCACAAGCGATCTTTACATGTCTACTCAGTGCTAGAAATTTTTCAAAATATAGGCTTAAAACATGCTAAAAATCGATATTTTGTGTCCAAAGTCGGTATGTGCCTGCATCTTCTGTACCCGTTTATATCTCAAATTCAGGCTCAAAACACCCGAAAATTCGGCATTTTTGGGTCCTACATGCGATCTGTACTAGCTTACTCCTAGTTAGAATGTTTTTAAGATACAGACCCAAAACATGCTCAAAATCGATATATTAGGTGCCCAAAAGTCGATATGTGCATGCATCTTCGGAACCCGTTTATATCTCAAATTCAATCTCAAAACACCCGAGAATTCGTTATTTTTGGGTCCGAGAAGCGATCTGTACATGCCTACTCCGTGTTAAAGTATTTTCAAAATATAGACCCAAAACATACTAAAAATCGATCTTTTAGGTGCACAAAAGTCAATATGTGTATGCATATTCTGCACCCGTTTATATCCCAAATTCAACCTCAAAACACCCGAAAATTCTATATTTTTGGGTCCCAGAAGCGATCTGTACATGCCTACTCAGTGCTAGAATGTTTTCAAAATATAGGCTCAAAACATGCTAAAAATCGATATTTTAAGTGTGCAAAGTCGATATGGGCATGTATCTTCTGTACCCGTTTATATCTCAAATTCAGGCTCAAAACACCCGAAAATTCGGTATATTTGGGTCCTAGAAGCGATCTATACATGCCTACTCCTAGTTAGAATATTTTCAAGATGCAGACCAAAAACATGCTTAAAATTGATTTTTTAGGAGCCCAAATGTCGATATGTGCATGAGTCTTCTGTACCCGTTTATATCTCAAATTCAGGCTCCAAATACCCGAAAATTCGATATTTTGGGGTCCCAGAAGCGATCTGTACATGCCTACTCAGTGCTAGAATATTTTCATAATATAGGCCCAAAACATGCTAAAATTCGATATTTTAGGTGCCCAAAGTCGATATCTCAAATTCAGTCCCAAAACACCCGAAAATTCGATATTTTGGGGTCCCAGAAGCGATCTGTACATGCCTACACCGTGTTAGAGTATTTTCAAAATACAGGCCCAAAACATACTGATAATCGATCTTTTAGGTGCCCAAAAGTCGATATGTGCATGCATCTTCTGTACCCGTAGATATCTCAAATTCAGGCTTCAAACACCCGAAAATTCGATATTTTGGGGTCCAAGAAACGATCCGAACATGCCTACTCCTAGTTAGAATGTTTTCAAGATACAGACCAAAAACATGCTCAAAATCGATATTTTAGGTGCCCAAAAGTCGATATGTGCATGCATCTTCAGTACCCGTTTATATCTCAAATTCAGGCTCAAAACACCCGAAAACTCGATATTTTGGGGTCCCAGAAGCGATCTGTATATGCCTACTCCATGTTAGAGTATTTTCAAAATACAGGCCCAAAACATGCTGAAAATCGATATTCTAGGTTCCCAAAGTCGATATGTGAATGCCTATTCTGTACCCGTTTATATCTCACATTCAGGCTCCAAACACCCGAAAATTCGATATTTTGGGGTCCCAGAAACGATCTGTACATGCCTACTCAGATACAAGCCCAAAACATGCTGAAAATCGATATTTTAGGTGCCCAAAGTCAATATGTGTATGCATCTTCTGCACCCGTTTATATTCCAAATTCAACCTCAAAACACCCGAAAATTCGATATTTTTGGGTCCCACAAGCGATCTGTACATGTCTACTCAGTGCTAGAAATTTTTCAAAATATAGGCTTAAAACATGCTAAAAATCGATATTTTGTGTCCAAAGTCGGTATGTGCCTGCATCTTCTGTACCCGTTTATATCTCAAATTCAGGCTCAAAACACCCGAAAATTCGGCATTTTTGGGTCCTACATGCGATCTGTACTAGCTTACTCCTAGTTAGAATGTTTTTAAGATACAGACCCAAAACATGCTCAAAATCGATATATTAGGTGCCCAAAAGTCGATATGTGCATGCATCTTCGGAACCCGTTTATATCTCAAATTCAATCTCAAAACACCCGAGAATTCGTTATTTTTGGGTCCGAGAAGCGATCTGTACATGCCTACTCCGTGTTAAAGTATTTTCAAAATATAGACCCAAAACATACTAAAAATCGATCTTTTAGGTGCACAAAAGTCAATATGTGTATGCATATTCTGCACCCGTTTATATCCCAAATTCAACCTCAAAACACCCGAAAATTCTATATTTTTGGGTCTCAGAAGCGATCTGTACATGCCTACTCAGTGCTAGAATGTTTTCAAAATATAGGCTCAAAACATGCTAAAAATCGATATTTTAAGTGTGCAAAGTCGATATGGGCATGTATCTTCTGTACCCGTTTATATCTCAAATTCAGGCTCAAAACACCCGAAAATTCGGTATATTTGGGTCCTAGAAGCGATCTATACATGCCTACTCCTAGTTAGAATATTTTCAAGATGCAGACCAAAAACATGCTTAAAATTGATTTTTTAGGAGCCCAAATGTCGATATGTGCATGAGTCTTCTGTACCCGTTTATATCTCAAATTCAGGCTCCAAATACCCGAAAATTCGATATTTTGGGGTCCCAGAAGCGATCTGTACATGCCTACTCAGTGCTAGAATATTTTCATAATATAGGCCCAAAACATGCTAAAATTCGATATTTTAGGTGCCCAAAGTCGATATCTCAAATTCAGTCCCAAAACACCCGAAAATTCGATATTTTGGGGTCCCAGAAACGATCTGTACATGCCTACACCGTGTTAGAGTATTTTCAAAATACAGGCCCAAAACATACTGATAATCGATCTTTTAGGTGCCCAAAAGTCGATATGTGCATGCATCTTCTGTACCCGTAGATATCTCAAATTCAGGCTTCAAACACCCGAAAATTCGATATTTTGGGGTCCAAGAAACGATCCGAACATGCCTACTCCTAGTTAGAATGTTTTCAAGATACAGACCAAAAACATGCTCAAAATCGATATTTTAGGTGCCCAAAAGTCGATATGTGCATGCATCTTCAGTACCCGTTTATATCTCAAATTCAGGCTCAAAACACCCGAAAACTCGATATTTTGGGGTCCCAGAAGCGATCTGTATATGCCTACTCCATGTTAGAGTATTTTCAAAATACAGGCCCAAAACATGCTGAAAATCGATATTCTAGGTTCCCAAAGTCGATATGTGAATGCCTATTCTGTACCCGTTTATATCTCACATTCAGGCTCCAAACACCCGAAAATTCGATATTTTGGGGTCCCAGAAACGATCTGTACATGCCTACTCAGATACAAGCCCAAAACATGCTGAAAATCGATATTTTAGGTGCCCAAAGTCAATATGTGTATGCATCTTCTGCACCCGTTTATATTCCAAATTCAACCTCAAAACACCCGAAAATTCGATATTTTTGGGTCCCACAAGCGATCTGTACATGTCTACTCAGTGCTAGAAATTTTTCAAAACATAGGCTTAAAACATGCTAAAAATCGATATTTTAAGTGTCCAAAGTCGATATGTGCATGCATCTTCTGTACCCGTTTATATCTCAAATTCAGGCTCAAAACACCCGAAAATTTGGTATTTTGGGGTCCTACAAGCGATCTGTACATGCCTACTCCTAGTTAGAATGTTTTCAAGATACAGACCCAAAACATGCTCAAAATCGATATATTAGGTGCCCAAAAGTCGATATTTGCATGCATCTTCGGAACCCGTTTATATCTCAAATTCAACCTCAAAACACCCGAAAATTCGTTATTTTTGGGTCCGAGAAGCGATCTGTACATGCCTACTCCGTGTTAGAGTATTTTCAAAATAAGGGCCCAAAACATACTAAAAATCGATCTTTTAGGTGCACAAAAGTAAATATGTGTATGCATCTTCTGCACCCGTTTATATCCCAAATTCAACCTCAAAACAACCGAAAATTGTATATTTTTGAGTCCCAGAAGAGATCTGTACATGCCTACTCAGTGCTAGAATGTTTTCAAAATATAGGCTCAAAACATGCTAAAAATCGATATTTTAAGTGTCCAAAGTCGATATGTGCATGCATCTTCTGTACCCGTTTATATCTCAAATTCAGGCTCAAAACACCCGAAAATTCGGTATTTTTGGGTCCTAGAAGCGATCTGTACATGCCTAATCCTAGTTAGAATGTTTTCAAGATACAGACCCAAAACATGCTCAAAATCGATATTTTAGGTGCCCAAAAGTCGATATGTGCATGCATCTTCAGTAAGCGTTTATATCTCAAATTCAGGCTCAAAACACCCGAAAATTCGATATTTTGGGGTCCCAGAAGCGATCAGTACATGCCTACTCCGTGTTAGAGAATTTTCAATTTACAGGCCCGAAACATGCTGAAAATCGATATTTTATGTGCCCAAAGTCAATATGTGCATGCATCTTCTGTACTAGTTTATATTTCAAATTAAGGCTCAAAACACCCGAAAATTCGATAATTTGGGGTCCCAGAAGCGTTTTGTACATGCCTACTCCGTGTTAGAGTATTTTCAAAATACAGGCCCAAAACATGCTGAAAATCGATATTTTAGGTGCCCAAAGTCAATATGTGTATGCATCTTCTACACCTGTTTATATCTCAAATTCAACCTCAAAATACCCGAAAATTCGATATTTTTGGGTCCCAGAAGCGATCTGTAAATGCCTACTCCGTGCTAGAACGTTTTCAAAATATAGGCTCAAAACATGCTAAAAATCGATATTTTAAGTGTCCAAAGTCGATATGTGCATGCATCTTCTGTACCCGTTTATATCTCAAATTCAGGCTCAAAACACCCGAAAATTCGGTATTTTTGGGTCCTAGAAGCGATCTATACATGCCTACTCCTAGTTAGAATGTTTTCAAGATACAGACCAAAAACATGCTCAAAATCGATATTTTAGGTGCCCAAAAGTCGATATGTGCATGCATCTTCAGTACCCGTTTATATCTCAAATTCAGGCTCAAAACACCCGAAAATTTGATATTTTGGGGTCCCAGAAGCGATCAGTACATGCCTACTCCGTGTTAGAGTATTTTCAAAATAAAGGCCCAAAACATACTAGAAATCGATCTTTTAGGTCCACAAAAGTAAATATGTGTATGCATCTTCTGCACCCGTTTATATCCCAAATTCAACCTCAAAACAACCGAAAATTGTATATTTTTGGGTCCCAGAAGCGATCTGTACATGCCTACTCAGTGCTAGAATGTTTTCAAAATATAGGCTCAAATCATGCTAAAAATCGATATTTTAAGTGTCCAAAGTCGATTTGTGCATGCATCTTCTGTACCCTTTTATATCTCAAATTCAGGCTCAAAACACCCGAAAACTCGATATTTTGGGGTCCCAGAAGCGATCAGTACATGCCTACTCCGTGTTAGAGTATTTTCATAATACAGGCCCAAAACATGCTGAAAATTAATCTTTTAGGTGCCCAAAGTCAATATGTGCATGCATCTTCTGTACCCGGTTATATCTCAAATTCAGGCTCAAAAAACCCGAAAATTCGATATTTTGGGGTCCCAGAAGCGATCTGTACATGCCTACTCAGTGTTAGAATATTTTCAAAATATAGGCCCAAAACATGCTAAAAATCGATATTTTAGGAGCCCAAAGTCGTTATCTCAAATTCAGGCCCAGAACACCCGAAAATTTAATATTTTGGGGTCCCAAAAGCGATCTGTACATGCCTACTCCGTGTTAGAGTATTTTCAAAATACAGGCCCAAAACATACTGAAAATCGATCTTTTAGGTGCCCAAAAGTCGATATGTGCATGCATCTTTTGTACCCGTTTATATCTCAAATTCAGGCTCAAAAAACCCGAAAATTCGATATTTTGGGGTCCCAGAAGCGATCTGTACATGCCTACTCAGTGTTAGAATATTTTCAAAATATAGGCCCAAAACATGCTAAAAATCGATATTTTAGGTGCCCAAAGTCGGTATCTCAAATTCAGGCACAAAACACCCGAAAATTCGATATTTTGGGGTCCCAGAAGCGATCTGTACACGCCTACTCAAATACAGGCCGAAAACATGCTGAAAATCAATCTTTTAGGTGCCCAAAAGTCGATATGTGCATGCATCTTTTGTACCCGTTTATATCTCAAATTCAGGCTCAAAAAACCCGAAAATTCGATATTTTGGGGTCCCAGAAGCGATCTGTACATGCCTACTCAGTGTTAGAATATTTTCAAAATATAGGCCCAAAACATGCTAAAAATCGATATTTTAGGTGCCCAAAGTCGGTATCTCAAATTCAGGCACAAAACATCCGAAAATTCGATATTTTGGGGTCCCAGAAGCGATCTGTACACGCCTACTCAAATACAGGCCGAAAACATGATGAAAATCAATCTTTTAGGTGCCCAAAAGTCGATATGTGCATGCATCTTTTGTACCCGTTTATATTTCAAATTCAGGCTCAAAAAACCCGAAAATTCGATATTTTGGGGTCCCAGAAGCGATCTGTACATGCCTACTCGGTGTTAGAATATTTTCAAAATATAGGCCCGAAACATGCTAAAAATCGATATTTTAGGTGCCCAAAGTCGGTATCTCAAATTCAGGCACAAAACACCCGAAAATTCGATATTTTGGGGTCCCAGAAGCGATCTGTACATGCCTACTCAGTACTAGATTGTTTTCAAAATATAGGCTCAAAACATGCTAAAAATCGATATTTTAAGTGTCCAAAGTCAATATGTGCATGCATCTTCTGTACCCGTTTATATCTTAAATTCAGGCTCAAAACCCGAAAATTCGGTATTTTTGGGTCCTAGAAGCGATCTATACATGCCTACTCCTAGTTATAATGTTTTCAAGATACAGACCAAAAACATGCTCAAAATCGATATTTTAGGTGCCCAAATGTCGATATGTGCATGCATCTTCAGTACCCGTTTATATCTCAAATTCAGGCTCAAAACACCCGAAAATTCGAAATTTTTTGGGTCCCAGAAGCGATCAGTACATGCCTACTCCGTGTTAGAGTATTTTCATAATACAGGCCCAAAACATGCTGAAAATTAATCTTTTAGGTGCCCAAAGTCAATATGTGCATGCATCTTCTGTACCCGGTTATATCTCAAATTCAGGCTCAAAAATCCCGAAAATTCGATACTTCGGGGTCCCAGAAAACGATCTGTACATGCCTACTCAGTGCTAGAATATTTTCAAAAAATAGGCCCAAAACATGCTAAAAATTGATATTTTAGGTGTCCAAAGTCGTTATCTCAAATTCAGGCCCAGAACACCCGAAAATTCGATATTTTGGGGTCCCAAAAGCTATCTGTACATGCCTACTCCGTGTTAGAGTATTTTCAAAATACAGGCCCAAAACATACTGAAAATCGATCTTTTAGGTGCCCAAAAGTCGATATGTGAATGCATCTTCTGTACCCGTTTATATCTCAAATTCAGGCTCCAAATACCCGAAAATTCGATATTTTTGGGTCCCAGAAGCGATCTGTACATGCCTACTCAGATGCAGGCCCAAAACATGCTGAAAATTAATATTTTAGGTGCCGAAAGTCAATACGTGTATGCATCTTCTGCACCCGTTTATATCCCAAATTCAACCTCAAAATACCCAAAAATTCGATATTTTTGGGTCCCAGAAACGATCTGTACATGCCTACTCAGTTCTGGAATGTTTTCAAAATATAGGCTCAAAACATGCAAAAAATCGATATTTTAAGTGTCCAAAGTCGATATGTGCATGCATCTTCTGTACCCGTTTATATCTGAAATTCAGGATCAAAACACCCGAAAATTGGGTATTTTTGGGTCCTAGAAGCGATCTATACATGCCTACTCCTAGTTAGAATGTTTTCAGAATATACAGGCCTAAAACATCCTGAAAATCGATCTTTTAGGTGCCCAAAAGTCGATATCTTCTGTACCCGTTTAAATCTCAAATTCATGCTCCAAACACCCGAAAATTCGATATTTTCAAAATACAGACCCAAAACATGCTGAAAATCGATATTCTAGGTTCCCAAAGTCAATATGTGCATGCATCTTCTGTACCAGTTTTTATCTCAAATTCAGGCTCAAAACACACGAAAATTCGATATTTTGGGGTCCCATAAGCGATCTGTACATGTCTACTCAGTGTTAGAATATTTTCAAAATATAGGCCCAAAACATGCTAAAAATCGATATTTTAGGTGCCCAAAGTCGATATCTCAAATTCTGGCACAAAACACCCGAAAATTCGATATTTTGGGGTCCCAGAAGCGATCTGTACACGCCTACTCAAATACAGGCCGAAAACATGCTGAAAATCGATATTTTTGGTGCCCAAAGTCAATATGTGTATGCTTTTTCTGTACCCGTTTATATCTCAAATTCAATCTCCAAACACCCGAAAATTCGATATTTTGGGGTCCCTGAAGCGATCAGTACATGAATACTCCGTGTTAGAGTATTTTCATAATACAGGCCCAAAACATGCTGAAAATCAATCTTTTAGGTGCCCAAAGTCAATATGTGCATGCATCTTCTGTACCCGTTTATATCTCAAATTCAGGCTCAAAAACCCGAAAATTCGATATTTCGGGGTCCCAGAAAACGATCTGTACATGCCTACTCAGTGCTAGAATATTTTCAAAATATTGGCCCAAAACATGCTAAAAATCGATATTTTAGGTGCCCAAAGTCGTTATCTCAAAATCAGGCCCAGAACACCCGAAAATTCGATATTTTGGGGTCCCATAAGCGATCTGTACATGCCTACTCTGTGTTAGAGTATTTTCAAAATACAGGCCCAAATCATACTGAAAATCGATCTTTTAGGTGCCCAAAAGTCGATATGTGAATGCAGATTCTGTACTCGTTTATATCTTAAATTCAGGCTCCAAACACCCGAAAATTCGATATTTTGGGGTCCCAGAAACGATCTGTACATGCCTACTCCGTGTTAAAGTATTTTCATAATACAGGCCTAAAACATGCTGAAAATCGATCATTTAGGTGCCCAAAGTCAATATGTGCATGCATCTTTTGTACCCGTTTATATCTCAAATTCAGGCTCAAAAAACCCGGAAATTCGAAATTTTGGGGTCCGAGAAGCGATATGTACATGCCTACTCAGTGTTAGAATATTTTCAAAATATAGGCCCAAAACATGCTAAAAATCGATATTTTAGGTGCCCAAAGTCGATATCTCAAATTCAGGCACAAAACACCCGAAAATTCGATATTTTGGGGTCCCAGAAGCGATCTGTACACGCCTACTCAAATACAGGCCGAAAACATGCTGAAAATCGATATTTTTGGTTCCCAAAGTCAATATGTGTATGCTTTTTCTGTACCCGTTTATATCTCAAATTCAATCTCCAAACACCCGAAAATTCGATATTTTGGGGTCCCAGAAGCGATCTGTACATGCCTATTCAGTACTAGATTGTTTTCAAAATATAGGCTCAAAACATGCTAAAAATCGATATTTTAAGTGTCCAAAGTCAATATGTGCATGTATCTTCTGTACCCGTTTATATCTCAAATTCAGGCCCAGAACACCCGAAAATTCGATATTTTGGGGTCCCAAAAGCGATCTGTACATGCCTTCTCCGTGTTAGAGTATTTTCAAAATACAGGCCCAAAACATACTGAAAATCGATCTTTTAGGTGTCCAAAAGTCGATATGTGCATCCATCTTCTCTACCCGTTTATATCTCAAATTCAGGCTCCAAATACCAGAAAATTCGATATTTTGGGGTCCCAGAAGCGATCTGTACATGCCTATTCAGATGCAGGCCCAAAACATGCTGAAAATCGATATTTTAGGTGCCCAAAGTCAATACGTGTATGCATCTTCTGCACCCGTTTATATCCCAAATTCAACCTCAAAACACCCAAAAATTTGATATTTTTGGGTCCCATAAACGATCTGTACATGCCTACTCAGTTCTGGTATGTTTTCAAAATATAGGCTCAAAACATGCAAAAAAATCGATATTTTAATTGTCCAAAGTCGATATGTGCATGCATCTTCTGTACCCGTTTATATCTCAAATTCAGGATCAAAACACCCGAAAATTGGGTATTTTTTAGTCCTAGAAGCAATCTGTAGATGCCTACTCCTAGTTAGAATGTTTTCAGAATACAGGCCCAAAACATACTGAAAATCGATCTTTTAGGTGCCCAAAAGTCGATATGTTCATGCATCTTCTGTACCCGTTTATATCTCAAATTCAGGCTCCAAACACCCGAAAATTCGATATTTTGGGGTCCAAGAAACGATCTGTACATGCCTACTCCGTGTTAGAGTATTTTCAAAATACAGACCCAAAACATGCTGAAAATCGATATTCTAGGTTCCCAAAGTCAATATGTGCATGCATCTTCTGTTCCAGTTTATATCTCAAATTCAGGCTCAAAACACACGAAAATTCGATATTTTGGGGTCCCATAAGCGATCTGTACATGTCTACTCAGTGCTAGAATATTTTCAAAAAATAGGCCCAAAACATGCTAAAAATCGATATTTTAGGTGCCTAAAGTCGATATCTCAAATTCATTCCCAAAACACCCGAAAATTCGATATTTTGGGGTCCCAGAAGCGATCTGTACATGCCTACTCTGTGTTAGAGTATTTTCAAAATACAGGCCCAAAACATACTGAAAATCGATCTTTTAGGTGCCCAAAAGTCGATATGTGAATGCATATTCTGTACCCGTTTATATCTTAAATTCAGGCTCCAAACACCCGAAAATTCGATATATTGGGGTCCCAGAAACGATCTGTACATGCCTACTCAAATACAGGCCCAAAACATGCTGAAAATCGATATTTTAGGTGCCAAAAGTTAATATGTGTATGCATCTTCTGCACCCGTTTATATTCCAAATTCAACCTCAACACACCCAAAAATTTGATATTTTTGGGTCCCACAAGCGATCTGTACATGCCTACTCAGTGCTAGAATTTTTTCAAAATATAGTCTCAAAACATGCTAACAATCAATATTTTAAGTGTCCACAGTCGATATGTGAATGCATCTTCTGTACCCGTTTATATCTCAAATTCAGGCTCAAAACACCCGAAAATTCGGTATTTTTGGGTCCTACAAGCGATCTGTACATGCCTACTCCTAGTTAGAATGTTTTCAAGATACAGACCCAAAACATGCTCAAAATCGATATATTAGGTGCCCAAATGTCGATATGTGCTTGCATATTCGGAACCCGTTTATATCTCAAATTCAACCTCAAAACACCCGAAAATTCGTTATTTTTGGGTCCAAGAAGCGATCTGTACATGCCTACTCCGTGTGAGAGTATTTTCAAAATAGAGGCCCAAAACATACTAAAAATCGATCTTTTAGGTGCACAAAAGTCAATATGTGTATGCATCTTCTACACCCGTTTATATCCCAAATTCAACATCAAAACAACCGAAAATTTTATATTTTTGGGTCCCAGAAGTGATCTGTACATGCCTACTCAGTGCTAGAATATTTTCAAAATATAGGCTTAAAACATGCTCAAAATCCATATATTAGGTGCCCAAAAGTCGATATGTGCATGCATCTTCGGAACCCGTTTATATCTCAAATTCAACCTCAAAACACCCTAAAATTCGTTATTTTTGGGTCCGAGAAGCGATCTGTACATGCCTACTCCGTGTTAGAGTATTTTCAAAATAGAGGCCCAAAACATACTAAAAATCGATCTTTTAGGTGCACAAAAGTCAATATGTGTATGCATCTTCTGCACCCGTTTATATCCCAAATTCAACCTCAAAACAACCGAAAATTTTATATTTTTGTGTCCCAGAAGCGATCTGTACATGCCTACTCAGTGCTAGAATGTTTTCAAAATATAGGCTCAAAACATGCTAAAAATCTATATTTTAAGTGTCCAAAGTCAATATGTGCATGCATCTTCTGTACCCGTTTATATCTCAAATTCAGGCTCAAAACACCCGAAAATTCGGAATTTTTGGGTCCTAGAAGCGATCTATACATGCCTACTCCTAGTTAGAATGTTTTCAAGATACAGACCAAAAACATGCTCAAAATCGATATTTTAGGTGCCCAAATGTCGATATGTGCATGCATCTTCAGTACCCGTTTATATCTCAAATTCAGTCTCAAAACACCCGAAAATTCGATATTTTGGGGTCCCAGAAGCGATCAGTACATGCCTACTCCGTGTTAGAGTATTTTCATAATACAGGCCCAAAACATGCTAAAAATCGATCTTTTAGGTGCATAAAGTCAATATGTGCATGCATCTTCTGTACCCGTTTATATCTCAAATTCAGGCTCAAAAAACCCAAAAATTCTATATTTTGGGGTCCCAGAAGCGATCTGTACATGCCTACTCAGTGCTAGAATATTTTCAAAATATAGGCCCAAAACATGCTAAAAATCGATATTTTAGGTGCCCAAAGTCGTTATCTCAAATTCAGGCCCAAAACACCCGAAAATTCGATATTTTGGGGGCCCAGAAGCGATGTGTACATGCCTACTCCGTGTTAAAGTATTTTCAAAATACAGGCCCAAAACATACTGAAAATTGATCTTTTAGGTGCCCAAAAGTCGATATGTGCATGCATCTTCTGTACCCGTTTATATCTCAAATTCAGGCTCCAAAAACCCGAAATTCGTTATTTTTGGGTCCGAGAAGCAATCTGTACATGCCTACTCCGTGTTAGAGTATTTTCAAAATAGAGGCCCAAAACATACTAAAAATCGATCTTTTAGGTGCACAAAAGTCAATATGTGTATGCATCTTCTGCACCCGTTTATATCCCAAATTCAACCTCAAAACAACCGAAAATTCTATATTTTTGGGTCCCAGAAGCGATCTGTACATGCCTACTCAGTGCTAGAATGTTTTCAAAATATAGGCTCAAAACATGCTAAAAATCGATATTTTAAGTGTCCAAAGTCAATATGTGCATGCATCTTCCGTACCCGTTTATATCTCAAATTCAGGCTCAAAACACCCGAAAATTTGGAATTTTTGGGTCCAAGAAGCGATCTATACATGCCTACTCCTAGTTAGAATGTTTTCAAGATACAGACCAAAAACATGCTCAAAATCGATATTTTAGGTGCCCAAATGTCGATATGTGCTTGCATCTTCAGTACCCGTTTATATCTGAAATTCAGGCTCAAAACACCCGAAAATTCGATATTTTGGGGTCCCAGAAGCGATCAGTACATGCCTACTCCGTGTTAGAGTATTTTCATAATACGGGCCCAAAACATGCTGAAAATCGATCTTTTAGGTGCCCAAAGTCAATATGTGCATGCATCTTCTGTACCCGTTTATATCTCAAATTCAGGCTCAAAAAACCCGAAAATTCGATATTTTGGGGTCCCAGAAGCGATCTGTACATGCCTACTCAGTGCTAGAATATTTTCAAAATATAGGCCCAAAACATGCTAAAAATCGATATTTTAGGTGCCCAAAGTCGATATCTCAAATTCAGGCACAAAACACCCGAAAATTCGATATTTTGGGGTCCCAGAAGCGATCTGTACACGCCTACTCAAATACAGGCCGAAAACATGCTGAAAATCGATATTTTTGGTGCCCAAAGTCAATATGTGTATGCTTCTTCTGTACCCGTTTATATCTCAAATTCAATCTCCAAACACACGAAAATTCGATATTTTGGGGTCCCAGAAGCGATCGGTACATGCCTACTCAGTACTAGATTGTTTTCAAAATCTAGGCTCAAAACATGCTAAAAATCGATATTTTAAGTGTCCAAAGTGGATATGTGCAAGCATCTTCTGTACCCGTTTATATCTCAAATTCAGGCTCAAAACACCCGAAAAGTCGGTATTTTTGGGTCCTAGAAGCGATCTATACATGCCTACTCCTAGATAGAATGTTTTCAAGATACAGACCAAAAACATGCTCAAAATCGATATTTTAGGTGCCCAAATGTCGATATGTGCATGCATCTTCAGTACCCGTTTATATCTCAAATTCAGGCTCCAAACACCCGAAAATTCGATATTTTGGGGTCCCAGAAGCGATCAGTACATGCCTACTCCGTGTTAGAGTATTTTCATAATACAGGCCCAAAACATGCTGAAAATCGATCTTTTAGGTGCGCAAAGTCAATATGTGCATGCATCTTCTGTACCCGTTTATATCTCAAATTCAGGCTCAAAAAACCCAAAAATTCTATATTTTGGGGTCCCAGAAGCGATCTGTACATGCCTACTCAGTGCTAGAATATTTTCAAAATATAGGCCCAAAACATGCTAAAAATCGATATTTTAGGTGCCCAAAGTCGTTATCTCAAATTCAGGCCCAAAACACCCGAAAATTCGATATTTTGGGGGCCCAGAAACGATGTGTACATGCCTACTCCGTGTTAAAGTATTTTCAAAATACAGGCCCAAAACATACTGAAAATTGATCTTATAGGTGCCCAAAAGTCGATATGTGCATGCATCTTCTGTACCCGTTTATATCTCAAATTCAGGCTCAAAACACCCGAAAATTCGATATTTTGGGGTCCCAGAAGCGAACAGTACATGCCTACTCCGTGTTAGAGTATTTTCATAATACAGGCCCAAAACATGCTGAAAATCGATCTTTTAGGTGCGCAAAGTCAATATGTGCATGCATCTTCTGTACCCGTTTATATCTCAAATTCAGGCTCAAAAAACCCAAAAATTCTATATTTTGGGGTCCCAGGAGCGATCTGTACATGCCTACTCAGTGCTAGAATATTTTCAAAATATAGGCCCAAAACATGCTAAAAATCGATATTTTAGGTGCCCAAAGTTGTTATCTCAAATTCAGGCCCAAAACACCCGAAAATTCGATATTTTGGGGGCCCAGAAGCGATGTGTACATGCCTACTCCGTGTTAAAGTATTTTCAAAATACAGGCCCAAAACATACTGAAAATTGATCTTTTAGGTGCCCAAAAGTCGATATGTGCATGCATCTTCTGTACCCGTTTATATCTCAAATTCAGGCTCCAAACACCCGAAAATTCGTTATTTTTGGGTCCGAGAAGCGATCTGTACATGCCTACTCCGTGTTAGAGTATTTTCAAAATAGAGGCCCAAATCATACTAAAAATCGATCTTTTAGGTGCACAAAAGTCAATATGTGTATGCATCTTCTGCACCCGTTTATATCCCAAATTCAACCTCAAAACAACCGAAAATTCTATATTTTTGGGTCCCAGAAGCGATCTGTACATGCCTACTCAGTGCTAGAATGTTTTCAAAATATAGGCTCAAAACATGCTAAAAATCGATATTTTAAGTGTCCAAAGTCAATATGTGCATGCATCTTCCGTACCCGTTTATATCTCAAATTCAACCTCAAAACACCCGAAAATTTGGAATTTTTGGGTCCTAGAAGCGATCTATACATGCCTACTCCTAGTTAGAATGTTTTCAAGATACAGACCAAAAACATGCTCAAAATCGATATTTTAGGTGCCCAAATGTCGATATGTGGATGCATCTTCAGTACCCGTTTATATCTGAAATTCAGGCTCAAAACACCCGAAAATTCGATATTTTGGGGTCCCAGAAGCGATCTGTACATGCCTACTCCGTGTTAGAGTATTTTCAATATACAGGCCCAAAACATACTGAAAACCGATCTTTTAGGTGACCAAAAGTCGATATGTGCATGCATCTTCTGTACCCGTTTATATCTCAAATTCAGGCTCCAAACACCCGAAAGATCGATATTTTGGGGTCCCAGAAGCGATCTGTACATGCCTACTCAGATACAGGCCCAAAACATGCTGAAAATCGATATTTTTGATGCCAAAAGTCAATATGTGTATGCATCTTCTGCACTCGTTTATATCTCAAATTCAACCTCAAAACTCTCGAATATTCGATATTTTTGGGTCCCAGAAGCGATCTGTACATGCCTACTGAGTGCTAGAATGTTTTCAAAATATAGGCTCAAAACATGCTAAAAATCGATATTTTAAGTGTCCAAAGTCGATATGTGCATGAATCTTCTGTACCCGTTTATATCTCAAATTCAGGCTCAAAACACCCGAAAATTCGGTATTTTTGGGTCCTAGAAGCGATCTGTACATGCCTACACCTAGTTAGAATGTTTTCAAGATACAGACCCAAAACATGCTCAAAATCGATATCTTATGTGCCCAAAAGTCAATATGTGCAAGCATCTTCAGTACCCGTTTATATCGCAAATTCAGGCTCAAAACACCCGAAAATTCAATATTTTGGGGTCCCAGAAGCGATCTGTACATGCCTACTTCTTGTAAGAGTATTTTCAAAATTCAGGCCCAAAACATGCTAAAAATCGATCTTTTAAGTGCACAAAAGTCAATATGTGCATGCATCTTCTGTACCCGTTTATATCTCTTGTACCCGTTTATATCTCAAGTTCAGGCTCAAAACACACGAAAATTCGATATTTTGGGGTCCCTGAAGCGATCTGTACATGCCTACTCAGATACAGGCCCAAAACATGCTGAAAATCGATATTTTAGGTGCCCAAGGTCAATATGTGTATGCATCTTCTGCACCCGTTTATATCCCGAATTCAACCTCAAAACACCCGAAAATTCAATATTTTTGGGTCTCAGAAGCGATCTGTATATACCTACTCATTGCTAGAATGTTTTCAAAATATAGGCTCAAAACATGCTAAAAATCGATATTTTAAGTGTCCAAAGTCGATAAGTGCATTCATCTTCTGTACCCGTTTATATCTCAAATTAAGGCTAAAAAAAAACGAAAATTCGGTATTTTTGGTCCCTAGAAGCGATCTGTACATGCCTACTCCTAGTTAGAATGTTTTCAATATACAGACCCAAAACATGCTCAAAATCGATATTTTAGGTGCCCAAAGTCGATATGTGAATGCATCTTCTGTACCCGTTTATATCTCAAATTCATTCTCAAAACACCCGAAAATTCGATATTTTTGGGTCCCAGAAGCGATCTGTACATGCCTACTCCGTGTTAGAGTATTTCCAATATACAGGCCCAAAACATACTGAAAATCGGTCTTTTAGGTGCCCAAAAGTCGATATGTGCATGCATCTTCTGTACCCGTTTATATCTCAAATTCAGGCTCCAAACACCCGAAAATTCGATATTTTGGGGTCTCAGAAGCGATCTGTACATGCCTACTCAGATACAGACCCAAAACATGCTGATAATCGATATTTATGGTGCCTAAAGTCAATATGTGTATGTATCTTCTGCACTCGTTTATATCTCAAATTCAACCTCAAAACACTCGAAAATTCGATATTTTTGTGTCCCAGAAGCGATCTGTACATGCCTACTGAGTGCTAGAATGTTTTCAAAATATAGGCTTAAAACATGCTAAAAATCGATATTTTAAGTGTCCAAAGTCGATATGTGCATGCATCTTCTGTACCCGTTTATATCTCAAATTCAGGCTCATAACACCCGAAAATTCGATATTTTGGGGTCCCAGAAGTGATCTGTACATGCCTACTTAGCGCTAGAATATTTTCAAAATATAGGCTTAAAACATGCTTAAAATCGATATTTTTGGTGCCCAAAGTCGATATTTCAAATTCAGGCCTATAACACCCGAAAATTCAATATTTTGGGGCCCCAGAAGCGATGTGTACATGCCTACTCCGTGTTAGAATATTTTAAAAATACAGGCCCAAAACATACTGAAAATCGATCTTTTAGGTGCCAAAAAGTCGATATGTGCATGCATCTTCTGTACCAGTTTATATCTCAAATTCATTCTCCAAACACCCGAAAATTCGTTATTTTTGGGTCTTAAAAGCGATCTGTACATGCCTACTCCGTGTTAGAGTATTTTCCAAATAAAGGCCCAAAACATACTAAAAATCGATCTTTTAGGTGCACAAAAGTCATTATGTGTATGCATCTTCTGCACCCGTTTATATCCCAAATTCAACATCAAAACACCCGAAAATTCGATATTTTTGGGTCCCAGAAGCGATCTGTATATGCCTACTCAGTGCTTGAATGTTTTTAAAATATAGGCTCAAAACATGCTAAAAATCGATATTTTAGGAGACCAAAGTCAATATGTGTATGCATCTTCTGTACCCGTTTATATCTCAAATTCAGGCTCCAAACACCCGAAAATTCGATATTTTGGGGTCCCAAAAGCGATCTGTAGATGCCTACTCAGACACAGGCCCAAAACAAGCAGAAAATCGATATTTTAGGAGCCCAAACTCAATATGTGTGTATGCATCTTCTGCACCCATTTATATCCCAAATTCAACCTCAAAACACCCGAAAATTGAATATTTTTGGGTCTCAGAAGCAATCTGTACATGCCTACTCAGTGCTAGAATGTTTTCAAAATATAGGCTCGAAACATGCTAAAAATCGATATTTTAAGTGTCCAAAGTCGATATGTGCATGCATCTTCTGTACCCGTTTATATCTCAAATTAAGGCTCAAAAAACCCTAAAATTTGGTATTTTTTGTTCCTAGAAGCGATCTGTACATGTCTACTCCTAGTTAGAATGTTTTCAAGATACAGATCCAAAACATGCTTAAAATCGATATTTTAGGTGCCCAAAGTCGATATGTGAAAGCATCTTCTGTACCCGTTTATATCTCGAATTCAGGCTCAAAACACTCGAAAATTCGATATTTTGGGGTCCCACAAGCGATCTGTACAAGCCTACTCAGTGCTAGAATATTTTTAAAATATAGGCCCAAAACATGCTAAAAATCGATATTTTAGGTGCCCGACGTCGATATATCAAATTCAGGCCCAAAACACCCGAAAATTCGATATTTTGGGGTCCCAGAAGCGATCTGTACATGCCTACTCCGTGTTAGAGTATTTTCAATATACAGGCCCAAAACATACTGAAAACCGATCTTTCAGGTGACCAAAAGTCGATATGTGCATGCATCTTCTGTACCCGTTTATATCTCAAATTCAGGCTCCAAACACCCGAAAATTCGATATTTTGGGGTCCCAGAAGCGATCTGTACATGCCTACTCAGATATAGGTCTAAAACATGCTGAAAATCGATATTTTATGTGCCCAAAGTCAATATGTGTATGTATCTTATGCACTCGTTTATATCTCAAATTCAACCTCAAAACACCCGAAAATTCGATATTTTTGGGTCCCAGAAGCGATCTGTACATGCCTACTCAGTGCTAGAATGTTTTCAAAATATAGGTTTAAAACATACTAAAATTCGATATTTTAAGTGTCCAAAGTCGATATGTGCATGCATCTTCTGTACCTTTTTATATCTCAAATTCAGGCTCAAAACACCCGAAAATTCGATATTTTTGGGTCTTAGAAGTGATCTGTACATGCCTACTTAGCGCTAAAATATTTTCAAAATATAGGCCCAAAACAAGCTAAAAATCGATATTTTAGGTGCCCTAAGTCGATATTTCAAGTTCAGACCCATTACACCCGAAAATTCGTTATTTTTGGGTCCTAAAAGCGATCTGTACATGCCTACTCCGTGTTAGAGTATTTTCAAAATAGAGGCCCAAAACATACTAAAAATCGATATTTTAGGTGCACAAAAGTCAATATGTGTATGCATCTTCTGTACCCGTTTATATCTCAAATTCAGGCTCCAAACACCCGAAAATTCGATATTTTGGGGTCCCAGAAGCGATCTGTACATGCCTACTCAGAGCTAGAATGTTTTCAAAATATAGGCTCAAAACATGCTAAAAATCGATATTTTAGGTGACCAAAGTCAATATGTGTATGCATCTTCTGCACCCGTTTATATCCCAAATTCAACATCAAAACACCCGAAAATTCGATATTTTGGGGTCCCAGAAGCGATCTGTACAAGCCTACTCAGTGCTAGAATATTTTTGAAATATAGGCCCAAAACATGCTAAAATTCGATATTTTAGGTGCCCGAAGTCGATATCTCAAATTCAGATCCATAACACCCGAAAATTCGATATTTTTGGGTCCCAAAAGCGATCTGTACATGCCTACTCCGTGTTAGAGTATTTTCAATATACAGGCCCAAAACATACTGAAAATCGATCTTTTAGGTGACCAAAAGTCGATATGTGCATGCATCTTCTGTACCCGTTTATATCTCAAATTCAGGCTCCAAACACTCGAAAATTCGATATTTTGGGGTCCCAACAGCGATCTGTACATGCCTACTCAGATACAGGCCCAAAACATGCTGAAAAACTATATTTTAGGTGCCCAAGGTCAATATGTGTATGCATCTTCTGCACCCGTTTATATCCCAAATTCAACCTCAAAACACCCGAAAATTCAATATTTTTTGGTCTCAGAAGCGATCTGTACATGCCTACTCAGTGCTAGAATGTTTTCAAAATATAGGCTAAAAACATGCTAAAAATCGATATTTTAAGTGTCCAAAGTCGATATGTGCATGCATCTTCTGTACCCGTTTATATCTCAAATTCAGGCTCAAAAAACCCGAAAATTCGGTATTTTTGGTCCCTAGAAGCGATCTGTACATGTCTATTCCTAGTTAGAATATTTTCAAGATACAGACCCAAAACATGCTCAAAATCGATATTTTAGGTGCCCAAAGTCAATATGTGAATGCATCTTCTGTAACCGTTTATATCTCAAATTCAGGCTCAAAACACCCGAAAATTCGATATTTTGGGGTCCCAGAAGCGATCTGTATATGCCTACTCAGTGCTAGAATATTTTTAAAATATAGAACCAAAACATGCTAAAAAGCGATATTTTAGGTGCCCAAAGTCGATATCTCAAATTGAGGCCCAAAACACCCGAAAATTCGATATTTTGGGGTCCCAGAAGCGATCTGTACATGCCTACTCCGTGTTAGAGTATTTTCAATATACAGGCCCAAAACATACAGAAAATCGATCTTTTAGGTGCCCAAAAGTCGATATGTGCATGCATTTTCTGTACCCGTTTATATCTCAAATTCAGGCTCCAAACACCCGAAAATTCGATATTTTGGGGTCCCAGAAGCGATCTGTACATCCCTACTCAGATACAGGCCCAAACCATGCTAAAAATCGATATTTTTGGTGCCTAAAGTCAATATGTCTATGCATCTTCTGCACCCGTTTATATCCCAAATTCAACATCAAAACACCCGAAAATTCGATATTTTTGGGTCCCAGAAGCGATCTGTACATGCCTACTCAGTGCTAGAATGTTTTCAAAATATAGGCTCAAAACATGCTAAAAATCGATATTTTAGGTGACCAAAGTCAATATGTGTATGCATCTTCTGCACCCGTTTATATCCCAAATTCAACATCAAAACACCCGAAAATTCGATATTTTGGGGTCCCAGAAGCGATCTGTACAAGCCTACTCAGTGCTAGAATATTTTTGAAATATAGACCCAAAACATGCTAAAATTCGATATTTTAGGTGCCCGAAGTCGATATCTCAAATTCAGATCCAAAACACCCGAAAATTCGATTTTTTTGGTTCCCAGAAGCGATCTGTACATGCCTACTCCGTGTTCAAGTATTTTCAATATACAGGCCGAAAACATACTGAAAATCGATCTTTTAGGTGACCAAAAGTCGATATGTGCATGCATCTTCTGTACCCGTTTATATCTCAAATTCAGGCTCCAAACACCCGAAAATTCAATATTTTGGGGTCCCAACAGCGATCTGTACATGCCTACTCAGATACAGACCCATAACATGTTGAAAATCGATATTTTTGGTGCCTAAGGTCAATATGTCTATGCATCTTCTTCACTCATTTATATCTCAAATTCAACCTCAAAACTCTCGAAAATTCGATATTTTGGGGTCCCAGAAGCGATCTGTACATGCCTAGTGAGTGCTAGAATGTTTTCAAAATATAGGCTCAAAACATGCTAAAAATCGATATTTTAAGTGTCCAAAGTCGATATGTGCATGAATCTTCTGTACCCGTTTATATCTCAAATTCAGGCTCAAAACACCCGAAAATTCGGTATTTTTGGGTCCTAGAAGCGATCTTTACATGCCTACTCCTAGTTAGAATGTTTTCAAGATACAGGCCCAAAACATGCTTAAAATCTATATTTTAGGTGCCCAAGGTCAATATGTGTATGCATCTTCTGCACCCGTTTATATCCCAAATTCAACCTCAAAACACCCGAAAATTCAATATTTTTTGGTCTCAGAAGCGATCTGTACATGCCTACTCAGTGCTAGAATGTTTTCAAAATATAGGCTCAAAACATGCTAAAAATCGATATTTTAAGTGTCCAAAGTCGATATGTGCATGCATCTTCTGTACCCGTTTATATCTCAAATTCAGGCTCAAAAAACCCGAAAATTCGGTATTTTTGGTCCCTAGAAGCGATCTATACATGTCTATTCCTAGTTAGAATATTTTCAAGATACAGACCCAAAACATGCTCAAAATCGATATTTTAGGTGCCCAAAGTCGATATGTGAATGCATCTTCTGTACCCGTTTATATCTCAAATTCAGGCTCAAAACACCCGAAAATTCGATAATTTGGGGTCCCAGAAGCGATCTGTATATGCCTACTCAGTGCTAGAATATTTCTAAAATATAGAACCAAAACATGATAAAAATCGATATTTTAGGTGCCCAAAGTCGATATCTCAAATTGAGGCCCAAAACACCCGAAAATTCGATATTTTGGGGTCCCAGAAGCGATCTGTACATGCCTACTCCGTGTTAGAGTATTTTCAATATACAGGCCCAAAACATGCTCAAAATCGATATCTTATGTGCCCAAAAGTCAATATGTGCATGCATCTTCAGTACCCGTTTATATCGCAAATTCAGGCTCAAAACACCCGAAAATTCAATATTTTGGGGTCCCAGAAGCGATCTGTACATGCCTACACCTAGTTAGAATGTTTTCAAGATACAGACCCAAAACATGCTCAAAATCGATATCTTATGTGCCCAAAAGTCAATATGTGCATGCATCTTCAGTACCCGTTTATATCGCAAATTCAGGCTCAAAACACCCGAAAATTCAATATTTTGGGGTCCCAGAAGCGATCTGTACATGCCTACTCCTTATAAGAGTATTTTCAAAATTCAGGCCCAAAACATGCTGAAAATCGATCTTTTAGGTGCACAAAAGTCAATATGTGCATGCATCTTCTGTACCCGTTTATATCTCCTGTACCCGTTTATATCTCAAGTTCAGGCTCAAAACACACGAAAATTCGATATTTTGGGGTCCCTGAAGCGATCTGTACATGCCTACTCAGATACAGGCCCAAAACATGCTGAAAATCGATATTTTAGGTGCCCAAGGTCAATATGTGTATGCATCTTCTGCACCCGTTTATATCCCAAATTCAACCTCAAAACACCCGAAAATTCAATATTTTTTGGGTCTCAGAAGCGATCTGTACATGCCTACTGAGTGCTAGAATGTTTTCAAAATATAGGCTTAAAACATGCTAAAAATCGATATTTTAAGTGTCCAAAGTCGATATGTGCATGCATCTTCTGTACCCGTTTATATCTCAAATTCAGGCTCATAACACCCGAAAATTCGATATTTTGGGGTCCCAGAAGTGATCTGTACATGCCTACTTAGCCCTAGAATATTTTCAAAATATAGGCTTAAAACATGCTTATAATCGATATTTTAGGTGCCCAAAGTCGATATTTCAAATTCAGGCCTATAACACCCGAAAATTCAATATTTTGGGGCCCCAGAAGCGATGTGTACATGCCTACTCCGTGTTAGAATATTTTAAAAATACAGGCCCAAAACATACTGAAAATCGATCTTTTAGGTGCCAAAAAGTCGATATGTGCATGCATCTTCTGTACCAGTTTATATCTCAAATTCAGGCTCCAAACACCCGAAAATTCGTTATTTTTGGGTCTTAAAAGCGATCTGTACATGCCTACTCCGTGTTAGAGTATTTTCCAAATAAAGGCCCAAAACATACTAAAAATCGATCTTTTAGGTGCACAAAAGTCAATATGTGTATGCATCTTCTGCACCCGTTTATATCCCAAATTCAACATGAAAACACCCGAAAATTCGATATTTTTGGGTCCCAGAAGCGATCTGTATATGCCTACTCAGTGCTTGAATGTTTTCAAAATATAGGCTCAAAACATGCTAAAAATCGATATTTTAGGAGACCAAAGTCAATATGTGTATGCATCTTCTGTACCCGTTTATATCTCAAATTCAGGCTCCAAACACCCGAAAATTCGATATTTTGGGGTCCCAGAAGCGATCTGTAGATGCCTACTCAGACACAGGCCCAAAACAAGCAGAAAATCGATATTTTAGGTGCCCAAACTCAATATGTGTGTATGCATCTTCTGCACCCATTTATATCCCAAATTCAACCTCAAAACACCCGAAAATTGAATATTTTTGGGTCTCAGAAGCAATCTGTACATGCCTACTCAGTGCTAGAATGTTTTCAAAATATAGGCTCGAAACATGCTAAAAATCGATATTTTAAGTGTCCAAAGTCGATATGAGCATGCATCTTCTGTACCCGTTTATATCTCAAATTAAGGCTCAAAAAACCCTAAAATTTGGTATTTTTTGTCCCTAGAAGCGATCTGTACATGTCTACTCCTAGTTAGAATGTTTTCAAGATACAGACCCAAAACATGCTTAAAATCGATATTTTAGGTGCCCAAAGTCGATATGTGAAAGCATCTTCTGTACCCGTTTATATCTCAAATTCAGGCTCAAAACACCCGAAAATTCGATATTTTGGGGTCCCAGAAGCGATCTGTACAAGCCTACTCAGTGCTAGAATATTTTTAAAATATAGGCCCAAAACATGCTAAAAATCGATATTTTAGGTGCCCGACGTCGATATCTCAAATTGAGGCCCAAAACACCCGAAAATTCGATATTTTGGGGTCCCAGAAGCGATCTGTACATGCCTACTCCGTGTTAGAGTATTTTCAATATACAGGCCCAAAACATACTGAAAACCGATCTTTTAGGTGACCAAAAGTCGATATGTGCATGCATCTTCTGTACCCGTTTATATCTCAAATTCAGGCTCCAAACACCCGAAAATTCGATATTTTGGGGTCCCAGAAGCGATCTGTACATGCCTACTCAGATACAGGCCCAAAACATGCTGAAAATCGATATTTTTGATGCCTAAAGTCAATATGTGTATGCATCTTCTGCACTCGTTTATATCTCAAATTCAACCTCAAAACTCTCGAATATTCGATATTTTGGGGTCCCAGAAGCGATCTGTACATGCCTACTCAGATACAGGCCCAAAACATGCTGATAATCGATATTTATGGTGCCTAAAGTCAATATGTGTATGTATCTTCTGCACTCGTTTATATCTCAAATTCAACCTCAAAACACTCGAAAATTCGATATTTTTGGGTCCCAGAAGCGATCTGTACATGCCTACTGAGTGCTAGAATGTTTTCAAAATATAGGCTTAAAACATGCTAAAAATCGATATTTTAAGTGTCCAAAGTCGATATGTGCATGCATCTTCTGTACCCGTTTATATCTCAAATTCAGGCTCATAACACCCGAAAATTCGATATTTTGGGGTCCCAGAAGTGATCTGTACATGCCTACTTAGCGCTAGAATATTTTCAAAATATAGGCTTAAAACATGCTTAAAATCGATATTTTAGGTGCCCAAAGTCGATATTTCAAATTCAGGCCTATAATATCCGAAAATTCAATATTTTGGGGCCCCAGAAGCGATGTGTACATGCCTACTCCGTGTTAGAATATTTTAAAAATACAGGCCCAAAACATACTGAAAATCGATCTTTTTGGTGCCAAAAAGTCGATATGTGCATGCATCTTCTGTACCAGTTTATATCTCAAATTCATTCTCCAAACACCCGAAAATTCGTTATTTTTGGGTCTTAAAAGCGATCTGTAAATGCCTACTCCGTGTTAGAGTATTTTCAAAATAGAGGCCTAAAACATACTAAAAATCGATCTTTTAGGTGCACAAAAGTCAATATGTGTATGCATCTTCTGCACCCGTTTATATCCCAAATTCAACATCAAAACACCCGAAAATTCGATATTTTTGGGTCCCAGAAGCGATCTGTATATGCCTACTTAGTGCTAGATTGTTTTCAAAATATAGGCTCAAAACATGCTAAAAATCGATATTTTAGGAGACCAAAGTCAATATGTGTATGCATCTTCTGTACCCGTTTATATCTCAAATTCAGGCTCCAAACACCCGAAAATTCGATATTTTGGGGTCCCAGAAGCGATCTGTAGATGCCTACTCAGACACAAGCCCAAAACAAGCAGAAAATCGATATTTTAGGTCCCTAAACTCAATATGTGTGTATGCATCTTCTGCACCCATTTATATCCCAAATTCAACCTCAAAACACCCGAAAATTGAATATTTTTGGGTCTCAGAAGCAATCTGTACATGCCTACTCAGTGCTAGAATGTTTTCAAAATATAGGCTCGAAACATGCTAAAAATCGATATTTTAAGTGTCCAAAGTCGATATGTGCATGCATCTTCTGTACCCGTTTATATCTCAAATTAAGGCTCAAAACACCCGAAAGTTCGATATTTTGGGGTCCCAGAAGCGATCTGTACAAGCCTACTCAGTGCTAGAATATTTTTAAAATATAGGCCCAAAACATGCTAAAATTCGATATTTTAGGTGCTTGAAGTCGATATATCTAATTCAGATCCAAAACACCCGAAAATTCGATATTTTTGGGTCCCAGAAGCGATCTGTACATGCCTACTCCGTTTTAGAGTATTTCCAATATACAGGCCCAAAACATACTGAAAATCGATCTTTTAGGTGCCCAAAAGTCGATATGTGCATGCATCTTCTGTACCCGTTTATATCTCAAATTCAGGCTCCAAACACCCGAAAATTCGATATTTTGGGGTCCCAGAAGCGATCTGTACATGCCTACTCAGTTACAGGCCCAAAACATGCTGATAATCGATATTTTTGGTGCCTAAAGTCAATATGTGTATGTATCTTCTGCACTCGTTTATATCTCAAATTCAACCTCAAAACACTCGAAAATTCGATATTTTTGGGTCCCAGAAGCGATCTGTACATGCCTACTGAGTGCTAGAATGTTTTCAAAATATAGGCTTAAAACTTGCTAAAAATCGATATTTTAAGTGTCCAAAGTCGATATGTGCATGCATCTTCTGTACCCGTTTATATCTCAAATTCATGCTCAAAACACCCGAAAATTCGATATTTTGGGGTCCCAGAAGCAATCTGTACATGCCTACTCAGTGCTAGAATATTTTCAAAATATAGGCTTAAATCATGCTAAAAATCGATATTTTAGGTGCCCAAAGTCGATATATCAAATTCAGGCCTATAACACCCGAAAATTCAATATTTTGGGGCCCCAGAAGCGATGTGTACATGCCTACTCCGTGTTAGAGTATTTTCAAAATAGAGGCCCAAAACATACTAAAAATCGATATTTTAGGTGCACAAAAGTCAATATGTGTATGCATCTTCTGTACCCGTTTATATCTCAAATTCAGGCTCCAAACACCCGAAAATTAGATATTTTGGGGTCCCAGAAGCGATCTGTACATGCCTACTCAGATACAGGCCCAAAACATGCTGAAAATCGATATTTTTGGTGCCTAAAGTCAATATGTCTATGCATCTTCTGCACCCGTTTATATCCCAAATTCAACATCAAAACACCCGAAAATTCGATATTTTTGGGTCCCAGAAGCGATCTGTACATGCCTACTCAGTGCTAGAATGTTTTCAAAATATAGGCTCAAAACATGCTAAAAATCGATATTTTAGGTGACCAAAGTCAATATGTGTATGCATCTTCTGCACCCGTTTATATCCCAAATTCAACATCAAAACACCCGAAAATTCGATATTTTGGGGTCCCAGAAGCGATCTGTACAAGCCTACTCAGTGCTAGAATATTTTTGAAATATAGGCCCAAAACATGCTAAAATTCGATATTTTAGGTGCCCGAAGTCGATATCTCAAATTCAGATCCAAAACACCCGAAAATTCGATATTTTTGGGTCCCAGAAGCGATCTGTACATGCCTACTCCGTGTTAGAGTATTTTCAATATACAGGCCCAAAACATACTGAAAATCGATCTTTTAGGTGACCAAAAGTCGATATGTGCATGCATCTTCTGTACCCGTTTATATCTCAAATTCAGGCTCCAAACACCAGAAAATTCGATATTTTGGGGTCCCAACAGCGATCTGTACATGCCTACTCAGATACAGACCCAAAACATGCTGAAAATCGATATTTTTGGTGCCTAAGGTCAATATGTCTATGCATCTTCTTCACTCGTTTATATCTCAAATTCAACCTCAAAACTCTCGAAAATTCGATATTTTGGGGTCCCATAAGCGATCTGTACATGCCTACTGAGTGCTAGAATGTTTTCAAAATATAGGCTCAAAACATGCTAAAAATCGATATTTTAAGTGTCCAAAGTCGATATGTGCATGAATCTTCTGTACCCGTTTATATCTCAAATTCAGGCTCAAAACACCCGAAAATTCGGTATTTTTGGGTCCTAGAAGCGATCTTTACATGCCTACTCCTAGTTAGAATGTTTTCATGATACAGGCCCAAAACATGCTGAAAATCTATATTTTAGGTGCCCAAGGTCAATATGTGTATGCATCTTCTGCACCCGTTTATATCCCAAATTCAACCTCAAAACACCCGAAAATTCAATATTTTTTGGTCTCAGAAGCGATCTGTACATGCCTACTCAGTGCTAGAATGTTTTCAAAATATAGGCTCAAAACATGCTAAAAATCGATATTTTAAGTGTCCAAAGTCGATATGTGCATGCATCTTCTGTACCCGTTTATATCTCAAATTCAGGCTCAAAAAAACCGAAAATTCGGTATTTTTGGTCCCTAGAAGCGATCTGTACATGTCTATTCCTAGTTAGAATATTTTCAAGATACAGACCCAAAACATGCTCAAAATCGATATTTTAGGTGCCCAAAGTCGATATGTGAATGCATCTTCTGTACCCGTTTATATCTCAAATTCAGGCTCAAAACACCCGAAAATTCGTTAATTTGGGGTCCCAGAAGCGATCTGTATATGCCTACTCAGTGCTAGAATATTTTTAAAATATAGAACCAAAACATGCTAAAAATCGATATTTTAGGTGCCCAAAGTCGATATCTCAAATTGAGGCCCAAAACACCCGAAAATTCGATATTTTGGGGTTCCAGAAGCGATCTGTACATGCCTACTCCGTGTTAGAGTATTTTCAATATACAGGCCCAACACATACAGAAAATCGATCTTTTATGTGCCCAAAAGTCGATATGTGCATGCATCTTCTGTACCCGTTTATATCTCAAATTCAGGCTCCAAACACCCGAAAATTCGATATTTTGGTGTCCCAGAAGCGATCTGTACATGCCTACTCAGATACAGGCCCAAAACATGCTGAAAATCGATATTTTTGGTGCCTAAAGTCAATATGTCTATGCATCTTCTGCACTCGTTTATATCTCAAATTCAACCTCAAAATTCTCGAAAATTCGATATTTTTGGGTCCCAGAAGCGATCTGTACATGCCTACTGAGTGCTAGAATGTTTTCAAAATATAGGGTCAAAACATGCTAAAAATCGATATTTTAAGTGTCCAAAGTCGATATGTGCATGAATCTTCTGTACCCGTTTATATCTCAAATTCAGGCTCAAAACACCCGAAAATTTGGTATTTTGGGGTCCTAGAAGCGATCTTTACATGCCTACTCCTAGTTAGAATGTTTTCAAGATACAGGCCCAAAACATGCTTAAAATCGATATTTTAGGTGCCCAAGGTCAGTATGTGTATGCATCTTCTGCACCCGTTTATATCCCAAATTCAACCTCAAAAAACCCGAAAATTCAATATTTTTTGGTCTCAGAAGCGATCTGTACATGCCTACTCAGTGCTAGAATGTTTTCAAAATATAGGCTCAAAACATGCTAAAAATCGATATTTTAAGTGTCCAAAGTCAATATGTGCATGCATCTTCTGTACCCGTTTATATCTCAAATTCAGGCTAAAAAAACCCGAAAATTCTGTATTTTTGGTCCCTAGAAGCGATCTGTACATGTCTATTCCTAGTTAGAATATTTTCAGGATACAGACCCAAAACATGCTCAAAATCGATATTTTAGGTGCCCAAAGTCGATATGTGAATGCATCTTCTGTACCCGTTTATATCTCAAATTCAGGCTCAAAACACCCGAAAATTCGATATTTTTGGGTCCCAGAAGCGATCTGTATATGCCTACTCAGTGCTAGAATATTTTTAAAATATAGAACCAAAACATGCTAAAAATCGATATTTTAGGTGCCCAAAGTCGATATCTCAAATTGAGGCCCAAAACACCCGAAAATTCGATATTTTGGGGTCCCAGAAGCGATCTGTACATGCCTACTCCGTGTTAGAGTAATTTCAATATACAGGCCCAAAACATACAGAAAATCGATCTTTTAGGTGCCCAAAAGTCGATATGTGCATGCATCTTCTGTACCCGTTTATATCTCAAATTCAGGCTCCAAACACCCGAAAATTCGATATTTTGGGGTCCCAGAAGCGATCTGTACATGCCTACTCAGATACAGGCCCAAAACATGCTGAAAATCGATATTTTTGGTGCCTAAAGTCAATATGTCTATGCATCTTCTGCACTCGTTTATATCTCAAATTCAACCTCAAAATTCTCGAAAATTCGATATTTTTGGGTCCCAGAAGCAATCTGTACATGCCTACTGAGTGCTAGAATGTTTTCAAAATATAGGGTCAAAACATGCTAAAAATCGATATTTTAGGTGCCCAAAGTCGATATGTGCATGCATCTTCTGTACCCGTTTATATCTCAAATTCAGGCTAAAAAACACCCGAAAATTCGATATTTTGAGGTCCCAGAAGCGATCTGTACATGCTTACTCAGATACAGGCCCAAAACATGCTGATAATCGATATTTTTGGTGCCTAAAGTCAATATGTGTATGAATCTTCTGCACACATTTATATCTCAAATTCAACCTCAAAACACTCGAAAGTTCGATATTTTTGGGTCCCAGAAGCGATCTGTACATGCCTACTGAGTGCTAGAATGTTTTAAAAATATAGGCTCAAAACATGCTAAAAATTGATATTTTAAGTGTCCAAAGTCGATATGTGCATGCATCTTCTGTACACGTTTATATCTCAAATTCAGGCTCAAAACACCCGAAAATTCGATATTTTGGGGTCCCAGAAGTGATCTGTACATGACTACTTAGCGCTAGAATATTTTCAAAATATAGGCCCAAAACATGCTAAAAATCGATATTTTAGGTGCCCAAATTCGATATTTCAAATTCAGGCCCATAACACCCGAAAATTCGATATTTTGGGGTCCCAGAAGTGATGTGTACATGCCTACTCCGTGTTAGAATATTTTAAAAATACAGGCCCAAAACATACTAAAATTCGATCTTTTAAGTGCCAAAAAGTCGATATGTGCATGCATCTTCTGTACCCGTTTATATCTCAAATTCAGGCTCCAAACACCCAAAACTTCGATATTTTGGGGTACCAGAAGCGATCTGTACATGCCTACTCAGATACAGGCCCAAAACATGCTGAAAATCGATATTTTATGTGCCCAAAGTCAATATGTGTATGCATCTTATGCACTCGTTTATATCTCAAATTCAACCTCAAAACACCCGAAAATTCGATATTTTTGGGTCCCAGAAGCGATCTGTACATACCTACTCAGTGCTAGAATGTTTTCAAAGTATAGGCGCAAAACATGCTAAAAATCGATATCTTAAGTGTCCAAAGTCGATATGTGCATGCATCTTCTGTACCCGTTTATATCTCAAATTCAGGCTCCAAAAACCCGAAAATTCGATATTTTGGGGACCCAGAAGCGATCTGTACATGCCTACTCAGTGCTAGAATATTTTCAAAATATAGGCTCAAAACATGCTAAAAATCGATATTTTAGGTGACCAAAGTCAATATGTGTATGCATCTTCTGCACCCGTTTATATCCCAAATTTAACCTCAAAACACCCGAAAATCCGATATTTTTGGGTCCCAGAAGCGATCTGTACATACCTACTCAGTGCTAGTATGTTTTCAAAATATAGGACAAAAAAATGCTAAAAATCGATATTTTAGGTGCCCAAAGTCGATATCTCAAATTGAGGCCCAAAACACCCGAAAATTCGATATTTCGGGGTCCCAGAAGCGATCTGTACATGCCTACTCCGTGTTAGAGTATTTTTATTATACAGGCCCAAAACATACTGAAAATCGATCTTTTAGGTGCCCAAAACTCGATATTTGCATGCATCTTCTGTACCCGTTTATATCTCAAATTCAGGCTCCAAACACCCGAAAATTCGATATTTTGAGGTCCCAGAAGCGATCTGTACATGCCTACTCAGATACAGGCCCAAAACATGCTGATAATCGATATTTTTGGTGCCTAAAGTCAATATGTGTATGCATCTTCTGCACTCGTTTATATCTCAAATTCAGGCTCAAAACATCCGAAAATTCGATATTTTGGGGTCCCAGAAGCGATCTGTACATGCCTACTGAGTGCTAGAATGTTTTCAAAATATAGGCCCAAAACATGCTAAAAATCGATTTTTTAGGTGCCCAAATTCGATATTTCAAATTCAGGCCCATAACACCCGAAAATTCGATATTTTGGGGTCCCAGAAGCGATGTGTACATGCCTACTCAACCGTGTTAGAGTATTTTCAATATACAGGCCCAAAACATACTGAAAATCGATCTTTTAGGTGCCCAAAAGTCGATATGTGCATGCATCTTCTGTACCCGTTTGTATCTCAAATTCAGGCTCCAAACACCCGAAAATTCGATATTTTGAGGTCCCAGAAGCGATCTTTACATGCCTACTCAGATACAGGCCCAAAACATGCTGATAATCGATATTTTTGGTGCCTAAAGTCAATATGTGTATGCATCTTCTGCACTCGTTTATATCTCAAATTCAACCTCAAAACACTCGAAAGTTCGATATATTTTGGGTCCCAGAAGCGATCTGTACATGCCTACTGCGTGCTAGAATGTTTTCAAAATATAGGCTCAAAACATGCTAAAAATCGATATTTTAGGTAACCAAAGTCAATATGTGTATGCATCTTTTGCACCCGTTTATATCCCAAATTCAACATCAAAACACCCGAAAATTCGATATTTTGGGGTCCCAGAAGCGATCTGTACAAACCTACTCAGTGCTAGAATATTTTTAAAATATAGGCCCAAAACATGCTAAAATTCGATATTTTAGGTGCCCGAAGTCGATATCTTAAATTCAGATCCAAAACACCCGAAAATTCGATATTTTTGGGTCCCAGAAGCGATCTGTACATGCCTACTCCTTGTTAGAGTATTTTCAATATACAGCCCCAAAACATACTGAAAATCGATCTTTTAGGTGACCAAAAGTCGATATGTGCATGCATCTTCTGTACCCGTTTATATCTCAAATTCAGGCTCCAAACACCCGAAAATTCGATATTTTGGGGTCCTAGAAGCGATCTGTACATGCCTACTCAGATACAGGCCCAAAACATGCTGAAAATCGATATTTTTGGTGCCTAAAGTCAATATGTCTATGCATCTTCTGCACTCGTTTATATCTCAAATTCAACCTCAAAACTCTCGAAAATTCGATATTTTGGGGTCCCAGAAGCGATCTTTACATGCCTACTGAGTGCTAGAATGTTTTCAAAATATAGGCTCAAAACATGCTAAAAATCGATATTTTAAGTGTCCAAAGTCGATATGTGCATGAATCTTCTGTACCCGTTTATATCTCAAATTCAGGCTCAAAACACCCGAAAATTCGGTATTTTTGGGTCCTAGAAGCGATCTTTACATGCCTACTCCTAGTTAGAATGTTTTCAAGATACAGGCCCAAAACATGCTGAAAATCGATATTTTAGGTGCCCAAGGTCAATATGTGTATGCGTCTTCTGCACCCGTTTATATCCCAAATTCAACCTCAAAACACCCGAAAATTCAATATTTTTTGGTCTCAGAAGTGATCCGTACATGCCTACTAATTGCTAGAATGTTTTCAAAATATAGGCTCAAAACATGCTAAAAATCGATATTTTAAGTGTCCAAAGTCGATATGTGCATGCATCTTCTGTACCCGTTTATATCTCAAATATAGGCTCAAAAAACCCGAAAATTCGGGATTTTTGGTCCCTAGAAGCGATCTGTACATGTCTATTCCTAGTTAGAATATTTTCAAGATACAGACCCAAAACATGCTCAAAATCGATATTTTAGGTGCCCAAAGTCGATATGCAAATGCATCCTCTGTACCCGTTTATATCTCAAATTCAGGCTCAAAACACCCGAAAATTCGATATTTTTGGGTCCCAGAAGCGATTTGTACATGCATACTCAGTGCTAGAATATTTTTAAAATATAGAACCAAAACATGCTAAAAATCGATATTTTAGGTGCCCAAAGTCGATATCTCAAATTGAGGCCCAAAACACCCGAAAATTCGATATTTTGGGGTCCCAGAAGCGATCTGTACATGCCTACTCCGTGTTAGAGTATTTTCAATATACAGGCCCAATATATTCTGAAAATCGATCTTTTAGGTGCCCAAAACTCGATATGTGCATGCGTCTTCTGTAAACGTTTATATCTCAAATTCAGGCTCCAAACACCCGAAAATTCGATATTTTGAGGTCCCAGAAGTGATCTGTACATGCTTACTCAGATACAGGCCCAAAACATGCTGAAAATCGATATTTTTGGTGCCTAAAGTCAATATGTCTATGCATTTTCTGCACTCGTTTATATCTCAAATTCAACCTCAAAACTCTCGAAAATTCGATATTTTTGGGTCCCAGAAGCGATCTGTACATTCCTACTGAGTGCTAGAATGTTTTCAAAATATAGGCTCAAAACATGCTAAAAATCGATATTTTAAGTGTCCAAAGTCGATATGTGCATGAATCTTCTGTACCCGTTTATATCTCAAATTCAGGCTCAAAACACCCGAAAATTCGGTATTTTTGGGTCCTAGAAGCGATCTTTACATGCCTACTCCTAGTTAGAATGTTTTCAAGATACAGGCCCAAAACATGCTGAAAATCGATATTTTAGGTGCCCAAGGTCAATATGTGTATGCGTCTTCTGCACCCGTTTATATCCCAAATTCAACCTCAAAACACCCGAAAATTCAATATTTTTTGGTCTCAGAAGTGATCCGTACATGCCTACTCAGTGCTAGAATGTTTTCAAAATATAGGCTCAAAACATGCTAAAAATCGATATTTTAAGTGTCCAAAGTCGATATGTGCATGCATCTTCTGTACCCGTTTATATCCCAAATATAGGCTCAAAAAACCCGAAAATTCGGTATTTTTGGTCCCTAGAAGCGATCTGTACATGTCTATTCCTAGTTAGAATATTTTCAAGATACAGACCCAAAACATGCTCAAAATCGATATTTTAGGTGCCCAAAGTCGATATGCAAATGCATCTTCTGTACCCGTTTATATCTCAAATTCAGGCTCAAAACACCCGAAAATTCGATATCTTTGGGTCCCAGAAGCGATTTGTACATGCCTACTCAGTGCTAGAATATTTTTAAAATATAGAACCAAAACATGCTAAAAATCGATATTTTAGGTGCCCAAAGTCGATATCTCAAATTGAGGCCCAAAACACCCGAAAATTCGATATTTTGGGGTCCCAGAAGCGATCTGTACATGCCTACTCCGTGTTAGAGTATTTTCAATATACAGGCCCAATATATTCTGAAAATCGATCTTTTAGGTGCCCAAAACTCGATATGTGCATGCATCTTCTGTAAACGTTTATATCTCAAATTCAGGATCCAAACACCCGAAAATTCGATATTTTGAGGTCCCAGAAGCGATCTGTACATGCTTACTCAGATACAGGCCCAAAACATGCTGATAATCGATATTTTTTGTGCCTAAAGTCAATATGTGTATGCATCTTCTGCACTCGTTTATATCTCAAATTCAACCTCAAAACACTCGAAAGTTCGATATTTTTAGGTCCCAGAAGCGATCTGTACATGCCTACTGAGTGCTAGAATGTTTTCAAAATAAAGGCTCAAAACATGCTGAAAATCGATATTTTAAGTGTCCAAAGTCGATATGTGCATGAATCTTCTGTACCCGTTTATATCTCAAATTCAGGCTCAAAACACCTGAAAATTCGATATTTTGGGGTCCCAGAAGTGATCTGTACATGCCTACTTAGCGCTAGAATATTTTCAAAATATAGGCTTAAAACATGCTAAAAATCGATATTTTAGGTGCCCAAATTCGATATTTCAAATTCAGGCCCATAACACCCGAAAATTCGATATTTTAGGGTACCAGAAGCGATGTGTACATGCCTACTCCGTGTTAGAATATTTTAAAAATACAGGCCCAAAACATACTGAAAATCGATCTTTTAGGTGCCAAAAAGTCGATATGTGCATGAATCTTCTATACCCGTTTATATCTCAAATTCAGGCTCCAATCACCCAAAAATTCGATATTTTGGGGTCCCAGAAGCGATCTGTACATGCCTACTCAGATACAGGCCCAAAACATGCTGAAAATCGATATTTTATGTGCCCAAAGTCAATATGTGTATGCATCTTATGCACTCGTTTACATCTCAAATTCAACCTCAAAACACCCGAAAATTCGATATTTTTGGGTCCCAGAAGCGATCTGTACATGCCTACTCAGTGCTAGAATGTTTTCAAAGTATAGGCGCAAAACATGCTAAAAATCGATATCTTAAGTGTCCAAAGTCGATATGTGCATGCATCTTCTGTACCCGTTTATATCTCAAATTCAGGCTCCCAAAACCCGAAAATTCGATATTTTGGGGTTCCAGAAGCGATCTGTACATGCCTACTCAGATACAGGCCCAAAACATGCTGAAAATCGATATTTTATGTGCCCAAAGTCAATATGTGTATGCATCTTATGCACTCGTTTATATCTCAAATTCAACCTCAAAACACCCGAAAATTCGATATTTTTGGGTCCCAGAAGCGATCTGTACATGCCTACACAGTGCTAGAATATTTTTAAAATATAGAACCAAAACATGCTAAAAATCGATATTTTAGGTGCCCAAAGTCGATATCTCAAATTGAGGCCCAAAACACCCGAAAATTCGATATTTTATGGTCCCAGAAGCGATCTGTACATGCCTACTGAGTGCTAGAATGTTTTCAAAATAAAGGCTCAAAACATGCTAAAAATCGATATTATAAGTGTCCAAAGTCGATATGTGCATGCATCTTCTGTACCCGTTTATATCTCAAATTCAGGCTCAAAACACCCGAAAATTCGATATTTTGGGGTCCCAGAAGTGATCTGTACATGCCTACTTAGCGCTAGAATATTTTCAAAATATAGGCCCAAAACATGCTAAAAATCGATATTTTAGGTGCCCAAATTCGATATTTCAAATTCAGGCCCATAACACCCGAAAATTCGATATTTTGGGGTCCCAGAAGCGATGTGTACATGCCTACTCCGTGTTAGAATATTTTAAAAATACAGGCCCAAAACATACTGAAAATCGATCTTTTAGGTGCCAAAAAGTCGATATGTGCATGAATCTTCTATACCCGTTTATATCTCAAATTCAGGCTCCAAACACCCAAAAATTCGATATTTAGGGGTCCCAGAAGCGATCTGTACATGCCTACTCAGATACAGGCCCAAAACATGCTGAAAATCGATATTTTATGTGCCCAAAGTCAATATGTGTATGCATCTTATGCACTCGTTTATATCTCAAATTCAACCTTAAAACATCCGAAAATTCGATATTTTTGGGTCCCAGAAGCGATCTGTACATGCCTACTCAGTGCTAGAATGTTTTCAAAATATTGGCGCAAAACATGCTAAAAATCGATATCTTAAGTGTCCAAAGTCGATATGTGCATGCATCTTCTGTACCCGTTTATATCTCAAATTCAGGCTCCAAAAACCCGAAAATTCGATATTTTGGGGTTCCAGAAGCGATCTGTACATGCCTTCTCAGATACAGGCCCAAAACATGCTGAAAATCGATATTTTATGTGCCCAAAGTCAATATGTGTATGCATCTTATGCACTCGTTTATATCTCAAATTCAACCTCAAAACACCCGAAAATTCGATATTTTTGGGTCCCAGAAGCGATCTGTACATACCTACTCAGTGCTAGAATGTTTTCAAAGTATAGGCGCAAAACATGCTAAAAATCGATATCTTAAGTGTCCAAAGTCGATATGTGCATGCATCTTCTGTACCCGTTTATATCTCAAATTCAGGCTCAAAAAACCCGAAAATTCTGTATTTTTGGTCCCTAGAAGCGATCTGTACATGTCTATTCCTAGTTAGAATATTTTCAAGATACAGACCCAAAACATGCTCAAAATCGATATTTTATGTGCCCAAAGTCGATATGTGAATGCATCTTCTGTACCCGTTTATATCTCAAATTCAGGCTCAAAACACCCGAAAATTCGATATTTTTGGGTCCCAGAAGCGATCTGTATATGCCTACTCAGTGCTAGAATATTTTTAAAATATAGAACCAAAACATGCTAAAAATCGATATTTTAGGTGCCCAAAGTCGATATCTCAAATTGAGGCCCAAAACACCCGAAAATTCGATATTTTGGGGTCCCAGAAGCGATCTGTACATGACTACTCCGTGTTAGAGTAATTTCAATATACAGGCTCAAAACATACAGAAAATCGATCTTTTAGGTGCCCAAAAGTCGATATGTGCATGCATCTTCTGTACCCGTTTATATCTCAAATTCAGGCTCCAAACACCCGAAAATTCGATATTTTGGGGTCCCAGAAGCGATCTGTACATGCCTACTCAGATACAGGCCCAAAACATGCTGAAAATCGATATTTTTGGTGCCTAAAGTCAATATGTCTATGCATCTTCTGCACTCGTTTATATCTCAAATTCAACCTCAAAATTCTCGAAAATTCGATATTTTTGGGTCCCAGAAGCGATCTGTACATGCCTACTGAGTGCTAGAATGTTTTCAAAATATAGGGTCAAAACATGCTAAAAATCGATATTTTAGGTGCCCAAAGTCGATATGTGCATGCATCTTCTGTACCCGTTTATATCTCAAATTCAGGCTAAAAAACACCCGAAAATTCGATATTTTGAGGTCCCAGAAGCGATCTGTGCATGCTTACTCAGATACAGGCCCAAAACATGCTGATAATCGATATTTTTGGTGCCTAAAGTCAATATGTGTATACATCTTCTGCACTCATTTATATCTCAAATTCAACCTCAAAACACTCGAAAGTTCGATATTTTTGGGTCCCAGAAGCGATCTGTACATGCCTACTGAGTGCTAGAATGTTTTAAAAATATAGGCTCAAAACATGCTAAAAATCGATATTTTAAGTGTCCAAAGTCGATATGTGCATGCATCTTCTGTACACGTTTATATCTCAAATTCAGGCTCAAAACACCCGAAAATTCGATATTTTGGGGTCCCAGAAGTGATCTGTACATGCCTACTTAGCGCTAGAATATTTTCAAAATATAGGCCCAAAACATGCTAAAAATCGATATTTTAGGTGCCCAAATTCGATATTTCAAATTCATGCCCATAACACCCGAAAATTCGATATTTTGGGGTCCCAGAAGTGATGTGTACATGCCTACTCCGTGTTAGAATATTTTAAAAATACAGGCCCAAAACATACTAAAAATCGATCTTTTAAGTGCCAAAAAGTCGATATGTGCATGCATCTTCTGTACCCGTTTATATCTCAAATTCAGGCTCCAAACACCCAAAAATTCGATATTTTGGGGTACCAGAAGCGATCTGTACATGCCTACTCAGATACAGGCCCAAAACATGCTGAAAATCGATATTTTATGTACCCAAAGTCAATATGTGTATGCATCTTATGCACTCGTTTATATCTCAAATTCAACCTCAAAACACCCGAAAATTCGATATTTTTGGGTCCCAGAAGCGATCTGTACATGCCTACTGAGTGCTAGAATGTTTTCAAAATAAAGGCTCAAAACATGCTGAAAATCGATATTTTAAGTGTCCAAAGTCGATATGTGCATGAATCTTCTGTACCCGTTTATATCTCAAATTCAGGCTCAAAACACCTGAAAATTCGATATTTTGGGGTCCCAGAAGTGATCTGTACATGCCTACTTAGCGCTAGAATATTTTCAAAATATAGGCTTAAAACATGCTAAAAATCGATATTTTAGGTGCCCAAATTCGATATTTCAAATTCAGGCCCATAACACCCGAAAATTCGATATTTTAGGGTACCAGAAGCGATGTGTACATGCCTACTCCGTGTTAGAATATTTTAAAAATACAGGCCCAAAACATACTGAAAATCGATCTTTTAGGTGCCAAAAAGTCGATATGTGCATGAATCTTCTATACCCGTTTATATCTCAAATTCAGGCTCCAATCACCCAAAAATTCGATATTTTGGGGTCCCAGAAGCGATCTGTACATGCCTACTCAGATACAGGCCCAAAACATGCTGAAAATCGATATTTTATGTGCCCAAAGTCAATATGTGTATGCATCTTATGCACTCGTTTACATCTCAAATTCAACCTCAAAACACCCGAAAATTCGATATTTTTGGGTCCCAGAAGCGATCTGTACATGCCTACTCAGTGCTAGAATGTTTTCAAAGTATAGGCGCAAAACATGCTAAAAATCGATATCTTAAGTGTCCAAAGTCGATATGTGCATGCATCTTCTGTACCCGTTTATATCTCAAATTCAGGCTCCCAAAACCCGAAAATTCGATATTTTGGGGTTCCAGAAGCGATCTGTACATGCCTACTCAGATACAGGCCCAAAACATGCTGAAAATCGATATTTTATGTGCCCAAAGTCAATATGTGTATGCATCTTATGCACTCGTTTATATCTCAAATTCAACCTCAAAACACCCGAAAATTCGATATTTTTGGGTCCCAGAAGCGATCTGTACATGCCTACACAGTGCTAGAATATTTTTAAAATATAGAACCAAAACATGCTAAAAATCGATATTTTAGGTGCCCAAAGTCGATATCTCAAATTGAGGCCCAAAACACCCGAAAATTCGATATTTTGGGGTCCCAGAAGCGATCTGTACATGCCTACTGAGTGCTAGAATGTTTTCAAAATAAAGGCTCAAAACATGCTAAAAATCGATATTATAAGTGTCCAAAGTCGATATGTGCATGCATCTTCTGTACCCGTTTATATCTCAAATTCAGGCTCAAAACACCCGAAAATTCGATATTTTGGGGTCCCAGAAGTGATCTGTACATGCCTACTTAGCGCTAGAATATTTTCAAAATATAGGCCCAAAACATGCTAAAAATCGATATTTTAGGTGCCCAAATTCGATATTTCAAATTCAGGCCCATAACACCCGAAAATTCGATATTTTGGGGTCCCAGAAGCGATGTGTACATGCCTACTCCGTGTTAGAATATTTTAAAAATACAGGCCCAAAACATACTGAAAATCGATCTTTTAGGTGCCAAAAAGTCGATATGTGCATGAATCTTCTATACCCGTTTATATCTCAAATTCAGGCTCCAAACACCCAAAAATTCGATATTTAGGGGTCCCAGAAGCGATCTGTACATGCCTACTCAGATACAGGCCCAAAACATGCTGAAAATCGATATTTTATGTGCCCAAAGTCAATATGTGTATGCATCTTATGCACTCGTTTATATCTCAAATTCAACCTTAAAACACCCGAAAATTCGATATTTTTGGGTCCCAGAAGCGATCTGTACATGCCTACTCAGTGCTAGAATGTTTTCAAAATATTGGCGCAAAACATGCTAAAAATCGATATCTTAAGTGTCCAAAGTCGATATGTGCATGCATCTTCTGTACCCGTTTATATCTCAAATTCAGGCTCCAAAAACCCGAAAATTCGATATTTTGGGGTTCCAGAAGCGATCTGTACATGCCTTCTCAGATACAGGCCCAAAACATGCTGAAAATCGATATTTTATGTGCCCAAAGTCAATATGTGTATGCATCTTATGCACTCGTTTATATCTCAAATTCAACCTCAAAACACCTGAAAATTCGATATTTTTGGGTCCCAGAAGCGATCTGTACATACCTACTCAGTGCTAGAATGTTTTCAAAGTATAGGCGCAAAACATGCTAAAAATCGATATCTTAAGTGTCCAAAGTCGATATGTGCATGCATCTTCTGTACCCGTTTATATCTCAAATTCAGGCTCAAAAAACCCGAAAATTCTGTATTTTTGGTCCCTAGAAGCGATCTGTACATGTCTATTCCTAGTTAGAATATTTTCAAGATACAGACCCAAAACATGCTCAAAATCGATATTTTATGTGCCCAAAGTCGATATGTGAATGCATCTTCTGTACCCGTTTATATCTCAAATTCAGGCTCAAAACACCCGAAAATTCGATATTTTTGGGTCCCAGAAGCGATCTGTATATGCCTACTCAGTGCTAGAATATTTTTAAAATATAGAACCAAAACATGCTAAAAATCGATATTTTAGGTGCCCAAAGTCGATATCTCAAATTGAGGCCCAAAACACCCGAAAATTCGATATTTTGGGGTCCCAGAAGCGATCTGTACATGACTACTCCGTGTTAGAGTAATTTCAATATACAGGCTCAAAACATACAGAAAATCGATCTTTTAGGTGCCCAAAAGTCGATATGTGCATGCATCTTCTGTACCCGTTTATATCTCAAATTCAGGCTCCAAACACCCGAAAATTCGATATTTTGGGGTCCCAGAAGCGATCTGTACATGCCTACTCAGATACAGGCCCAAAACATGCTGAAAATCGATATTTTTGGTGCCTAAAGTCAATATGTCTATGCATCTTCTGCACTCGTTTATATCTCAAATTCAACCTCAAAATTCTCGAAAATTCGATATTTTTGGGTCCCAGAAGCGATCTGTACATGCCTACTGAGTGCTAGAATGTTTTCAAAATATAGGGTCAAAACATGCTAAAAATCGATATTTTAGGTGCCCAAAGTCGATATGTGCATGCATCTTCTGTACCCGTTTATATCTCAAATTCAGGCTAAAAAACACCCGAAAATTCGATATTTTGAGGTCCCAGAAGCGATCTGTGCATGCTTACTCAGATACAGGCCCAAAACATGCTGATAATCGATATTTTTGGTGCCTAAAGTCAATATGTGTATACATCTTCTGCACTCATTTATATCTCAAATTCAACCTCAAAACACTCGAAAGTTCGATATTTTTGGGTCCCAGAAGCGATCTGTACATGCCTACTGAGTGCTAGAATGTTTTAAAAATATAGGCTCAAAACATGCTAAAAATCGATATTTTAAGTGTCCAAAGTCGATATGTGCATGCATCTTCTGTACACGTTTATATCTCAAATTCAGGCTCAAAACACCCGAAAATTCGATATTTTGGGGTCCCAGAAGTGATCTGTACATGCCTACTTAGCGCTAGAATATTTTCAAAATATAGGCCCAAAACATGCTAAAAATCGATATTTTAGGTGCCCAAATTCGATATTTCAAATTCATGCCCATAACACCCGAAAATTCGATATTTTGGGGTCCCAGAAGTGATGTGTACATGCCTACTCCGTGTTAGAATATTTTAAAAATACAGGCCCAAAACATACTAAAAATCGATCTTTTAAGTGCCAAAAAGTCGATATGTGCATGCATCTTCTGTACCCGTTTATATCTCAAATTCAGGCTCCAAACACCCAAAAATTCGATATTTTGGGGTACCAGAAGCGATCTGTACATGCCTACTCAGATACAGGCCCAAAACATGCTGAAAATCGATATTTTATGTACCCAAAGTCAATATGTGTATGCATCTTATGCACTCGTTTATATCTCAAATTCAACCTCAAAACACCCGAAAATTCGATATTTTTGGGTCCCAGAAGCGATCTGTACATACCTACTCAGTGCTAGAATGTTTTCAAAGTATAGGCGCAAAACATGCTAAAAATCGATATCTTAAGTGTCCAAAGTCGATATGTGCATGCATCTTCTGTACCCGTTTATATCTCAAATTCAGGCTCCAAAAACCCGAAAATTCGATATTTTGGGGACCCAGAAGCGATCTGTACATGCCTACTCAGTGCTAGAATATTTTCAAAATATAGGCTCAAAACATGCTAAAAATCGATATTTTAGGTGACCAAAGTCAATATGTGTATGCATCTTCTGCACCCGTTTATATCCCAAATTTAACCTCAAAACACCCGAAAATCCGATATTTTTGGGTCCCAGAAGCGATCTGTACATACCTACTCAGTGCTAGTATGTTTTCAAAATATAGGACAAAAAAATGCTAAAAATCGATATTTTAGGTGCCCAAAGTCGATATCTCAAATTGAGGCCCAAAACACCCGAAAATTCGATATTTCGGGGTCCCAGAAGCGATCTGTACATGCCTACTCCGTGTTAGAGTATTTTTATTATACAGGCCCAAAACATACTGAAAATCGATCTTTTAGGTGCCCAAAACTCGATATTTGCATGCATCTTCTGTACCCGTTTATATCTCAAATTCAGGCTCCAAACACCCGAAAATTCGATATTTTGAGGTCCCAGAAGCGATCTGTACATGCCTACTCAGATACAGGCCCAAAACATGCTGATAATCGATATTTTTGGTGCCTAAAGTCAATATGTGTATGCATCTTCTGCACTCGTTTATATCTCAAATTCAGGCTCCAAACACCCGAAAATTCGATATTTTGGGGTCCCAGAAGCGATCTGTACATGCCTACTGAGTGCTAGAATGTTTTCAAAATATAGGCCCAAAACATGCTAAAAATCGATATTTTAGGTGCCCAAATTCGATATTTCAAATTCAGGCCCATAACACCCGAAAATTCGATATTTTGGGGTCCCAGAAGCGATGTGTACATGCCTACTCAACCGTGTTAGAGTATTTTCAATATACAGGCCCAAAACATACTGAAAATCGATCTTTTAGGTGCCCAAAAGTCGATATGTGCATGCATCTTCTGTACCCGTTTGTATCTCAAATTCAGGCTCCAAACACCCGAAAATTCGATATTTTGAGGTCCCAGAAGCGATCTTTACATGCCTACTCAGATACAGGCCCAAAACATGCTGATAATCGATATTTTTGGTGCCTAAAGTCAATATGTGTATGCATCTTCTGCACTCGTTTATATCTCAAATTCAACCTCAAAACACTCGAAAGTTCGATATATTTTGGGTCCCAGAAGCGATCTGTACATGCCTACTGCGTGCTAGAATGTTTTCAAAATATAGGCTCAAAACATGCTAAAAATCGATATTTTAGGTGCCCGAAGTCGATATCTCAAATTCAGATCCAAAACACCCGAAAATTCGATATTTTTGGGTCCCAGAAGCGATCTGTACATGCCTACTCCTTGTTAGAGTATTTTTAATATACAGCCCCAAAACATACTGAAAATCGATCTTTTAGGTGACCAAAAGTCGATATGTGCATGCATCTTCTGTACACGTTTATATCTCAAGTTCAGGCTCCAAACACCCGAAAATTCGATATTTTGGGGTCCTAGAAGCGATCTGTACATGCCTACTCAGATACAGGCCCAAAACATGCTGAAAATCGATATTTTTGGTGCCTAAAGTCAATATGTCTATGCATCTTCTGCACTCGTTTATATCTCAAATTCAACCTCAAAACTCTCGAAAATTCGATATTTTGGGGTCCCAGAAGCGATCTGTACATGCCTACTGAGTGCTAGAATGTTTTCAAAATATAGGCTCAAAACATGCTAAAAATCGATATTTTAAGTGTCCAAAGTCGATATGTGCATGAATCTTCTGTACCCGTTTATATCTCAAATTCAGGCTCAAAACACCCTAAAATTCGGTATTTTTGTGTCCTAGAAGCGATCTTTACATGCCTACTCCTAGTTAGAATGTTTTCAAGATACAGGCCCAAAACATGCTGAAAATCGATATTTTAGGTGCCCAAGGTCAATATGTGTATGCGTCTTCTGCACCCGTTTATATCCCAAATTCAACCTCAAAACACCCGAAAATTCAATATTTTTTGGTCTCAGAAGTGATCCGTACATGCCTACTAATTGCTAGAATGTTTTCAAAATATAGGCTCAAAACATGCTAAAAATCGATATTTTAAGTGTCCAAAGTCGATATGTGCATGCATCTTCTGTACCCGTTTATATCTCAAATATAGGCTCAAAAAACCCGAAAATTCGGTATTTTTGGTCCCTAGAAGCGATCTGTACATGTCTATTCCTAGTTAGAATATTTTCAAGATACAGACCCAAAACATGCTCAAAATCGATATTTTAGGTGCCCAAAGTCGATATGCAAATGCATCTTCTGTACCCGTTTATATCTCAAATTCAGGCTCAAAACACCCGAAAATTCGATATTTTTGGGTCCCAGAAGCGATTTGTACATGCCTACTCAGTGCTAGAATATTTTTAAAATATAGAACCAAAACATGCTAAAAATCGATATTTTAGGTGCCCAAAGTCGATATCTCAAATTGAGGCCCAAAACACCCGAAAATTCGATATTTTGGGGTCCCAGAAGCGATCTGTACATGCCTACTCCGTGTTAGAGTATTTTCAATATACAGGCCCAATATATTCTGAAAATCGATCTTTTAGGTGCCCAAAACTCGATATGTGCATGCATCTTCTGTAAACGTTTATATCTCAAATTCAGGCTCCAAACACCCGAAAATTCGATATTTTGAGGTCCCAGAAGCGATCTGTACATGCTTACTCAGATACAGGCCCAAAACATGCTGAAAATCGATATTTTTGGTGCCTAAAGTCAATATGTCTATGCATCTTCTGCACTCGTTTATATCTCAAATTCAACCTCAAAACTCTCGAAAATTCGATATTTTGGGGTCCCAGAAGCGATCTGTACATGCCTACTGAGTGCTAGAATGTTTTCAAAATATAGGCTCAAAACATGCTAAAAATCGATATTTTAAGTGTCCAAAGTCGATATGTGCATGAATCTTCTGTACCCGTTTATATCTCAAATTCAGGCTCAAAACACCCGAAAATTCGGTATTTTTGGGTCCTAGAAGCGATCTTTACATGCCTACTCCTAGTTAGAATGTTTTCAAGATACAGGCCCAAAACATGCTGAAAATCGATATTTTAGGTGCCCAAGGTCAATATGTGTATGCGTCTTCTGCACCCGTTTATATCCCAAATTCAACCTCAAAACACCCGAAAATTCAATATTTTTTGGTCTCAGAAGTGATCCGTACATGCCTACTCAGTGCTAGAATGTTTTCAAAATATAGGCTCAAAACATGCTAAAAATCGATATTTTAAGTGTCCAAAGTCGATATGTGCATGCATCTTCTGTACCCGTTTATATCTCAAATATAGGCTCAAAAAACCCAAAAATTCGGTATTTTTGGTCCCTAGAAGCGATCTGTACATGTCTATTCCTAGTTAGAATATTTTCAAGATACAGACCCAAAACATGCTCAAAATCGATATTTTAGGTGCCCAAAGTCGATATGCAAATGCATCTTCTGTACCCGTTTATATCTCAAATTCAGGCTCAAAACACCCGAAAATTCGATATTTTTGGGTCCCAGAAGCGATCTGTACATGCCTACTCAGTGCTAGAATATTTTTAAAATATAGAACCAAAACATGCTAAAAATCGATATTTTAGGTGCCCAAAGTCGATATCTCAAATTTAGGCCCAAAACACCCGAAAATTCGATATTTTGGGGTCCCAGAAGCGATCTGTACATGCCTACTGAGTGCTAGAATGTTTTCAAAATAAAGGCTCAAAACATGCTAAAAATCGATATTATAAGTGTCCAAAGTCGATATGTGCATGCATCTTCTGTACCCGTTTATATCTCAAATTCAGGCTCAAAACACCCGAAAATTCGATATTTTGGGGTCCCAGAAGTGATCTGTACATGCCTACTTAGCGCTAGAATATTTTCAAAATATAGGCCCAAAACATGCTAAAAATCGATATTTTAGGTGCCCAAATTCGATATTTCAAATTCAGGCCCATAACACCCGAAAATTCGATATTTTGGGGTCCCAGAAGCGATGTGTACATGCTTACTCCGTGTTAGAATATTTTAAAAATACAGGCCCAAAACATACTGAAAATCGATCTTTTAGGTGCCAAAAAGTCGATATGTGCATGCATCTTCTGTACCCGTTTATATCTCAAATTCAGGCTCCAAAAACCCGAAAATTCGATATTTTGGGGTTCCAGAAGCGATCTGTACATGCCTACTCAGATACAGGCCCAAAACATGCTGAAAATCGATATTTTATGTGCCCAAAGTCAATATGTGTATGCATCTTATGCACTCTTTTATATCTCAAATTCAACCTCAAAACACCGGAAAATTCGATATTTTTGGGTCCCAGAAGCGATCTGTACTTGCCTACTCAGTGCTAGTATGTTTTTAAAATATTGGACCAAAACATGCTAAAAATCGATATTTTAGGTGCCCAAAGTCGATATTTCAAATTGAGGCCCAAAGCACCCGAAAATTCGATATTTTGGGGTCCCAGAAGCGATCTGTACATGCCTACTCCGTGTTAGAGTATTTTCATAATAGAGGCCTAAAACATACTAAAAATCGATCTTTTAGGTGCACAAAAGTCAATATGTGTATGCATCTTCTGTACCCGTTTATATCTCAAATTCAGGTTCAAAACACCCGAAAATTCGATATTTTGGGGTCCCAGAAGCGATGTGTACATGCCTACTTCGTGTTAGAATATTTTAAAAATACAGGCCCAAAACATACTGAAAATCGATCTTTTAGGTGCCAAAAAGTCGATATGTGCATGCATCTTCTGTACCCGTTTATATCTCAAATTCAGGCTCCAAACACCCGAAAATTCGATATTTTGGGGTCCCAGAAGCGATCTGTATATGCCTACTCAGTGCTAGAAAATTTTTAAAATATAGAACCAAAACATGCTAAAAATCAATATTTTAGGTGCCCAAAGTCGATATCTCAAATTGAGGCCCAAAACACCCGAAAATTCGATATTTTGGGGTCCCAGAAGCGATCTGTACATGCCTACTCCGTGTTAGAGTATTTTCAATATACAGGCCCAAAACATACTGAAAATCGATCTTTTAGGTGCCCAAAAGTCGATATGTGCATGCATCTTCTGTACCCGTTTATATTTCAAATTCAGGCTCCAAACACCCGAAAATTCGATATTTCGAGGTCCCAGAAGCGATCTGTACATGCTTACTCAGATACAGGCCCAAAACATGCTGATAATCGATATTTTTGGTGCCTAAAGTCAATATGTGTATGCATCTTCTGCACTCGTTTATATCTCAAATTCAACCTCAAAACACTCGAAAGTTCGATATTTTTGGGTCAGAGAAGCGATCTGTACATGCCTACTCAGTGCTAGAATATTTTCATAATAGAGGCCTAAAATATACTAAAAATAGATCTTTTAGGTGCACAAAAGTCAATATGTGCATGCATCTTCTGTACCCGTTTATATTTCAAATTCAGGCTCCAAACACCCGAAAATTCGATATTTTGAGGTCCCAGAAGCGATCTGTACATGCTTACTCAGATACAGGCCCAAAACATGCTGATAATCGATATTTTTGGTGCCTAAAGTCAATATGTGTATGCATCTTCTGCACTCGTTTATATCTCAAATTCAGGCTTAAAACACCCAAAAATTCGATATTTTGGGGTCCCAGAAGTGATCTGTACATGCCTACTTAGCGCTAGAATATTTTCAAAATATAGGCTCAAAACATGCTAAAAATCGATATTTTAAGTGTCCAAAGTCGACATGTGCATGCATCTTCTGTACCCATATATATCTCAAATTCAGGTTCAAAACACCCGAAAATTCGATATTTTGGGGTCCCAGAAGCGATGTGTACATGCCTACTCCGTGTTAGAATATTTTAAAAATACAGGCCGAAAACATACTGAAAATCGATCTTTTAGGTGCCCAAAAGTCGATATGTGCATGTATCTTCTGTACCCGTTTATATCTCAAATTCAGGCTCCAAACACCCTAAAATTCGATATTTTGGGGTCCCAGAAGCGATCTGTACATGCCTACTCAGATACAGGCCCAAAACATGCTGAAAATCGATATTTTATGTGCCCAAAGTCAATATGTGTATGCATCTTATGCACTCGTTTATATCTCAAATTCAACCTCAAAACACACGAAAATTCGATATTTTTGGGTCCCAGAAGCGATCTGTACATGACTACTCAGTGCTAGAATGTTTTCAAAATATAGGCCCAAAACAAGCTAAAAATCGATATTTTAGGTGCCCAAAGTCGATATTTCAAGTTCAGGCCCATTACACCCGAAAATTCGTTATTTCTGGGTCCGAGAAGCGATCTGTACATGCCTACTCCGTGTTAGAGTATTTTCATAATAGAGGCCTAAAACATACTAAAAATCGATCTTTTAGGTGCACAAAAGTCAATATGTGTATGCATCTTCTGCACCCGTTTATATCCCAAATTCAACATCAAAACACCCGAAAATTCGATATTTTTGGGTCCCAGAAGCGATCTGTACTTGCCTACTCAGTGCTAGTATGTTTTCAAAATATTGGACCAAAACATGCTAAAAATCGATATTTTAGGTGCCCAAAGTCGATATCTCAAATTGAGGCCCAAAGCACCCGAAAATTCGATATTTTGGGTTCCCAGAAGCGATCTGTACATGCCTACTCCGTGTTAGAGTATTTTCATAATAGAGGCCTAAAACATACTAAAAATCGATCTTTTAGGTGCAGAAAAGTCAATATGTGTATGCATCTTCTGTACCCGTTTATATCTCAAATTCAGGTTCAAAACACCCGAAAATTCGATATTTTGGGGTCCCAGAAGCGATGTGTACATGCCTACTTCGTGTTAGAATATTTTAAAAATACAGGCCCAAAACATACTGAAAATCGATCTTTTAGGTGCCAAAAAGTCGATATGTGCAGGCATCTTCTGTACCCGTTTATATCTCAAATTCAGGCTCCAAACACCCGAAAATTCGATATTTTGGGGTCCCAGAAGCGATCTGTACATGCCTACTCAGTGCTAGAATATTTTTAAATTATAGAACCAAAACATGCTAAAAATCGATATTTTAGGTGCCCAAAGTCGATATCTCAAATTGAGGCCCAAAACACCCGAAAATTCGATATTTTGGGGTCCCAGAAGCGATCTGTACATGCCTACTCCGTGTTAGAGTATTTTCAATATACAGGCCCAAAACATACTGAAAATCGATCTTTTAGGTGCCCAAAAGTCGATATGTGCATGCATCTTCTGTACCCGTTTATATTTCAAATTCAGGCTCCAAACACCCGAAAATTCGATATTTTGAGGTCCCAGAAGCGATCTGTACATGCTTACTCAGATACAGGCCCAAAACATGCTGATAATCGATATTTATGGAGCCTAAAGTCAATATGTGTATGCATCTTCTGCACTCGTTTATATCTCAAATTCAACCTCAAAACACTCGAAAGTTCGATATTTTTGGGTCCCAGAAGCGATCTGTACATGCCTACTCAGTGCTAGAATGTTTTCAAAATATAGGCTCAAAACATGCTAAAAATCGATATTTTAAGTGTCCAAATTCGATATGTGCATGTATCTTCTGTACCCGTTTATATCTCAAATTCAGGCTCAAAACACCCGAAAATTCGATATTTTGGGGTCTCAGAAGTGATCTGTACATGCCTACTTAGCGCTAGAATATTTTCAAAATATAGGCCCAAAACATGCTAAAAATCGATATTTTAGGTGCCCAAATTCGATATTTCAAATTCAGGCCCATAACCGCCGAAAATTCGATATTTTGGGGTCCCAGAAGCGATGTGTACATGCCTACTCCGTGTTAGAATATTTTAAAATTACATGCCCAAAACATACTGAAAATCGATCTTTTAGGTGCCAAAAAGTCGATATGTGCATGCATCTTCTGTACCCGTTTATATCTCAAATTCAGGCTCCAAACACCCGAAAATTCGATATTTTGGGGTCCCAGAAGCGATCTGTACATGCCTACTTAGATACAGGCCCAAAACATGCTGAAAATCGATATTTTATGTGCCCAAAGTCAATATGTGTATGCATCTTATGCACTCGTTTATATCTCAAATTCAGGCTCAAAAAACTCGAAAATTCGATATTTTGGGGTCCCAGAAGTGATCTGTACATGCCTACTTAGCGCTAGAATATTTTCAAAATATAGGCTCAAAACATGCTAAAAATCGATATTTTAAGTGTCCAAAGTCGACATGTGCATGCATCTTCTGTACCCATATATATCTCAAATTCAGGTTCAAAAAACCCGAAAATTCGATATTTTGGGGTCCCAGAAGCGATGTGTACATGCCTACTCCATGTTAGAATATTTTAAAAATACAGGCCGAAAACATACTGAAAATCGATCTTTTAGGTGCCCAAAATTCGATATGTGCATGCATCTTCTGTACCCGTTTATATCTCAAATTCAGGCTCCAAACACCCTAAAATTCGATATTTTGGGGTCCCAGAAGCGATCTGTACATGCCTACTCAGATACAGGCCCAAAACATGCTGAAAATCGATATTTTATGTGCCCAAAGTCAATATGTGTATGCATCTTATGCACTCGTTTATATCTCAAATTCAGGCTCAAAACACCCGGAAATTCGATATTTTTGGGTCCCAGAAGCGATCTGTACATGCCTACTGAGTGCTAGAATGTTTTCAAAATATAGGCCCAAAACATGCTAAAAATCGATATTTTAGGTGCCCAAATTCGATATTTCAAATTCAGGCCCATAACACCCGAAAATTCGATATTTTGGGGTCCCAGAAGCGATGTGTACATGCCTACTCAACCGTGTTAGAGTATTTTCAATATACAGGCCCAAAACATACTGAAAATCGATCTTTTAGGTGCCCAAAAGTCGATATGTGCATGCATCTTCTGTACCCGTTTGTATCTCAAATTCAGGCTCCAAACACCCGAAAATTCGATATTTTGAGGTCCCAGAAGCGATATTTACATGCCTACTCAGATACAGGCCCAAAACATGCTGAAAATCGATATTTTTGGTGCCTAAAGTCAATATGTCTATGCATCTTCTGCACTCGTTTATATCTCAAATTCAACCTCAAAACTCTCGAAAATTCGATATTTTGGGGTCCCAGAAGCGATCTGTACATGCCTACTGAGTGCTAGAATGTTTTCAAAATATAGGCTCAAAACATGTTAAAAATCGATATTTTAAGTGTCCAAAGTCGATATGTGCATGAATCTTCTGTACCCGTTTATATCTCAAATTCAGTCTCAAAACACCCGAAAATTTGGTATTTTTGAGTCCTAGAAGCGATCTTTACATGCCTACTCCTAGTTAGAATGTTTTCAAGATACAGGCCCAAAACATGCTGAAAATCGATATTTTAGGTGCCCAAGGTCAATATGTGTATGCGTCTTCTGCACCCGTTTATATCCCAAATTCAACCTCAAAACACCCGAAATTTCAATATTTTTTGGTCTCAGAAGTGATCCGTACATGTCTACTCAGTGCTAGAATGTTTTCAAAATATAGGCTCAAAACATGCTAAAAATCGATATTTTAAGTGTCCAAAGTCGATATGTGCATGCATCTTCTGTACCCGTTTATATCTCAAATATAGGCTCAAAAAACCCGAAAATTCGGTATTTTTGGTCCCTAGAAGCGATCTGTACATGTTTATTCCTAGTTAGAATATTTTCAAGATACAGACCCAAAACATGCTCAAAATCGATATTTTAGGTGCCCAAAGTCGATATGCAAATGCATCTTCTGTACCCGTTTATATCTCAAATTCAGGCTCAAAACACCCGAAAATTCGATATTTTTGGGTCCCAGAAGCGATTTGTACATGCCTACTCAGTGCTAGAATATTTTTAAAATATAGAACCAAAACATGCTAAAAATCGATATTTTAGGTGCCCAAAGTCGATATCTCAAATTGAGGCCCAAAACACCCGAAAATTCGATATTTTGGGGTCCCAGAAGCGATCTGTACATGCCTACTCCGTGTTAGAGTATTTTTAATATACAGGCCCAATATATTCTGAAAATCGATCTTTTAGGTGCCCAAAACTCGATATGTGCATGCATCTGCTGTACCCGTTTATATCTCAAATTCAGGCTGCAAACACCCGAAAATTCGATATTTTGAGGTCCCAGAAGCGATCTGTACATGCTTACTCAGATACAGGCCCAAAACATGCTGATAATCGATATTTTTGGTGCCTAAAGTCAATATGTGTATACATCTTCTGCACTCGTTTATATCTCAAATTCAACCTCAAAACACCCGAAAATTCGATATTTTTGGGTCCCAGAAGCGATCTGTACATTCCTACTCAGTGCTAGAATGTTTTCAAAATATAGGCGCAAAACATGCTAAAAATCGATATTTTAAGTGTCCAAAGTCGATATGTGCATGCATCTTCTGTACCCGTCTATATCTCAAATTCAGGCTCCCAAAACCCGAAAATTCGATATTTTGGGGTTCCAGAAGCGATCTGTACATGCCTACTTAGATACAGGCCCAAAACATGCTGAAAATCGATATTTTATGTGCCCAAAGTCAATATGTGTATGCATCTTATGCACTCGTTTATATCTCAAATTCAACCTCAAAACACCCGAAAATTCGATATTTTTGGGTCCCAGAAGCGATCTGTACATGCCTACTCAGTGCTAGAATATTTTTAAAATATAGAACCAAAACATGCTAAAAATCGATATTTTAGGTGCCCAAAGTCGATATCTCAAATTGAGGCCCAAAACACCCGAAAATTCGATATTTTGGGGTCCCAGAAGCGATCTGTACATGCCTACTGAGTGCTAGAATGTTTTCAAAATAAAGGCTGAAAACATGCTAAAAATCGATATTTTAAGTGTCCAAAGTCGATATGTGCATGCATCTTCTGTACCCGTTTATATCTCAAATTCAGGCTCAAAACACCCGAAAATTCGATATTTTGGGGTCCCAGAAGTGATCTGTACATGCCTACTTAGCGCTAGAATATTTTCAAAATATAGGCCCAAAACATGCTAAAAATCGATATTTTAGGTGCCCAAATTCGATATTTCAAATTCAGGCCCATAACACCCGAAAATTCGATATTTTGGGGTCCCAGAAGCGATCTGTACATGCCTACTCCGTGTTAGAGTATTTTTAATATACAGGCCCAATATATTCTGAAAATCGATCTTTTAGGTGCCCAAAACTCGATATGTGCATGCATCTGCTGTACCCGTTTATATCTCAAATTCAGGCTGCAAACACCCGAAAATTCGATATTTTGAGGTCCCAGAAGCGATCTGTACATGCTTACTCAGATACAGGCCCAAAACATGCTGATAATCGATATTTTTGGTGCCTAAAGTCAATATGTGTATGCATCTTCTGCACTCGTTTATATCTCAAATTCAACCTCAAAACACCCGAAAATTCGATATTTTTGGGTCCCAGAAGCGATCTGTACATTCCTACTCAGTGCTAGAATGTTTTCAAAATATAGGCGCAAAACATGCTAAAAATCGATATCTTAAGTGTCCAAAGTCGATATGTGCATGCATCTTCTGTACCCGTCTATATCTCAAATTCAGGCTCCCAAAACCCGAAAATTCGATATTTTGGGGTTCCAGAAGCGATCTGTACATGCCTACTTAGATACAGGCCCAAAACATGCTGAAAATCGATATTTTATGTGCCCAAAGTCAATATGTGTATGCATCTTATGCACTCGTTTATATCTCAAATTCAACCTCAAAACACCCGAAAATTCGATATTTTTGGGTCCCAGAAGCGATCTGTACATGCCTACTCAGTGCTAGAATATTTTTAAAATATAGAACCAAAACATGCTAAAAATCGATATTTTAGGTGCCCAAAGTCGATATCTCAAATTGAGGCCCAAAACACCCGAAAATTCGATATTTTGGGGTCCCAGAAGCGATCTGTACATGCCTACTGAGTGCTAGAATGTTTTCAAAATAAAGGCTGAAAACATGCTAAAAATCGATATTTTAAGTGTCCAAAGTCGATATGTGCATGCATCTTCTGTACCCGTTTATATCTCAAATTCAGGCTCAAAACACCCGAAAATTCGATATTTTGGGGTCCCAGAAGTGATCTGTACATGCCTACTTAGCGCTAGAATATTTTCAAAATATAGACCCAAAACATGCTAAAAATCGATATTTTAGGTGCCCAAATTCGATATTTCAAATTCAGGCCCATAACACCCGAAAATTCGATATTTTGGGGTCCCAGAAGCGATGTGTACATGCCTACTCCGTGTTAGAATATTTTAAAAATACAGGCCCAAAACATACTGAAAATCGATCTTTTAGGTGCCAAAAAGTCGATATGTGCATGAATCTTCTATACCCGTTTATATCTCAAATTCAGGCTCCAAACACCCAAAAATTCGATATTTAGGGGTCCCAGAAGCGATCTGTACATGCCTACTCAGATACAGGCCCAAAACATGCTGAAAATCGATATTTTATGTGCCCAAAGTCAATATGTGTATGCATCTTATGCACTCGTTTATATCTCAAATTCAACCTCAAAACACCCGAAAATTCGATATTTTTGGGTCCCAGAAGCGATCTGTACATGCCTACTCAGTGCTAGAATGTTTTCAAAATATAGGCGCAAAACATGCTAAAAATCGATATCTTAAGTGTCCAAAGTCGATATGTGCATGCATCTTTTGTACCCGTTTATATATCAAATTCAGGCTCCAAAAACCCGAAAATTCGATATTTTGGGGTCCCAGAAGTGATCTGTACATGCCTACTTAGCGCTAAAATATTTTCAAAATATAGGCCCAAAACAAGCTAAAAATCGATATTTTAGGTGCCCAAAGTCGATATTTCAAGTTCAGGCCCATTACACCCGAAAATTCGTTATTTTTGGGTCCGAGAAGCGATCTGTACATGCCTACTCCGTGTTAGAGTATTTTCATAATAGAGGCCTAAAACATACTAAAAATCGATCTTTTAGGTGCACACAAGTCAATATGTGTATGCATCTTCTGCACCCGTTTATATCCCAAATTCAACATCAAAACACCCGAAAATTCGATATTTTTGGGTCCCAGAAGCGATCTGTACTTGCCTACTCAGTGCTAGTATGTTTTCAAAATATTGGACCAAAACATGCTAAAAATCGATATTTTAGGTGCCCAAAGTCGATATCTCAAATTGAGGCCCAAAGCACCCGAAAATTCGATATTTTGGGGTCCCAGAAGCGATCTGTACATGCCTACTCCGTGTTAGAGTATTTTCATAATAGAGGCCTAAAACATACTAAAAATCGATCTTTTAGGTGCACAAAAGTCAATATGTGTATGCATCTTCTGTACCCGTTTATATCTCAAATTCAGGTTCAAAACACCCGAAAATTCGATATTTTGGGGTCCCAGAAGCGATGTGTACATGCCTACTTCGTGTTAGAATATTTTAAAAATACAGGCCCAAAACATACTGAAAATCGATCTTTTAGGTGCCAAAAAGTCGATATGTGCATGCATCTTCTGTACCCGTTTATATCTCAAATTCAGGCTCCAAACTCCCGAAAATTCGATATTTTGGGGTCCCAGAAGCGATCTGTACATGCCTACTCAGTGCTAGAAAATTTTTAAAATATAGAACCAAAACATGCTAAAAATCGATATTTTAGGTGCCCAAAGTCGATATCTCAAATTGAGACCCAAAACACCCGAAAATTCGATATTTTGGGGTCCCAGAAGCGATCTGTACATGCCTACTCCGTGTTAGAGTATTTTCAATATACAGGCCCAAAACATACTGAAAATCGATCTTTTAGGTGCCCAAAAGTCGATATGTGCATGCATCTTCTGTACCCGTTTATATTTCAAATTCAGGCTCCAAACACCCGAAAATTCGATATTTTGGTGTCCCAGAAGCGATCTGTACATGCTTACTCAGATACAGGCCCAAAACATGCTGATAATCGATATTTTTGGTGCCTAAAGTCAATATGTGTATGCATCTTCTGCACTCGTTTATATCTCAAATTCAACCTCAAAACACTCGAAAGTTCGATATTTTTGGGTCCCAGAAGCGATCTGTACATGCCTACTGAGTGCTAGAATGTTTTCAAAATATAGGCTCAAAACATGCTAAAAATCGATATTTTAAGTGTCCAAAGTCGATATGTGCATGTATCTTCTGTACCCGTTTATATCTCAAATTCAGGCTCAAAACACCCGAAAATTCGATATTTTGGGGTCTCAGAAGTGATCTGTACATGCCTACTTAGCGCTAGAATATTTTCAAAATAGAGGCCCAAAACATGCTAAAAATCGATATTTTAGGTGCCCAAATTCGATATTTCAAATTCAGGCCCATAATAGCCGAAAATTCGATATTTTGGGGTCCCAGAAGCGATGTGTACATGCCTACTCCGTGTTAGAATATTTTAAAATTACATGCCCAAAACATACTGAAAATCGATCTTTTAGGTGCCAAAAAGTCGATATGTGCATGCATCTTCTGTACCCGTTTATATCTCAAATTCAGGCTCCAAACACCCGAAAATTCGATATTTTGGGGTCCCAGAAGCGATCTGTACATGCCTACTTAGATACAGGCCCAAAACATGCTGAAAATCGATATTTTATGTGCCCAAAGTCAATATGTGTATGCATCTTATGCACTCGTTTATATCTCAAATTCAACCTCAAAACACCCAAAAATTCGATATTTTGGGGTCCCAGAAGCGATCTGTACATGCCTACTCAGTGCTAGAATGTTTTCAAAATATAGGCGCAAAACATGCTAAAAATCGATATCTTAAGTGTCCAAAGTCGATATGTGCATGCATCTTCTGTACCCGTTTATATCTCAAATTCAGGTTCAAAACACCCGAAAATTCGATATTTTGGGGTCCCAGAAGCTATCTGTACATCCCTACTCAGATACAGGCCCAAAACATGCTGAAAATCGATATTTTACGTGCCCAAAGTCAATATGTGTATGAATCTTATGCATTCGTTTATATCTGAAATTCAACCTCAAAACACCCGAAAATTCGATATTTTTGGGTCCCAGAAGTGATCTGTACATGCCTACTCAGTGCTAGAATGTTCTCAAAATATAGGCTCAAAACATGCTAAAAATCGATATTTTAAGTGTCCAAAGTCGATATGTGCATGCATCTTCTGTACCCGTTTATATCTCAAATTCAGGCTGAAAACACCCGAAAATTCGATATTTTGGGGTCCCAGAAGTGATCTGTACATGCCTAATTAGCGCTAAAATATTTTCAAAATATAGGCCCAAAACAAGCTAAAATTCGATATTTTAGGTGCCCAAAGTCGATATTTCAAGTTCAGGCCCATTACACCCGAAAATTCGTTATTTTTGGGTCCGAGAAGCGATCTGTACATGCCTACTCCGTGTTAGAGTATTTTCATAATAGAGGCCTAAAACATACTAAAAATCGATCTTTTAGGTGCACAAAAGTCAATATGTGTATGCATCTTCTGCACCCGTTTATATCCCAAATTCAACATCAAAACACCCGAAAATTCGATATTTTTGGGTCCCAGAAGTGATCTGTACATGCCTACTCAGTGCTAGAATATTTTCAAAATATAGGCTCAAAACATGCTAAAAATCGATATTTTAGGTGACCAAAGACAATATGTGTATGCATCTTCTGCACCCGTTTATATCCCAAATTTAACCTCAAAACACTCGAAAACCCGATATTTTTGGGTCTCAGAAGCGATCTGTACATGCCTTTTCAGTGCTAGTATGTTTTCAAAATATTGGACCAAAACATGCTAAAAATCGATATTTTAGGTGCTTAAAGTCGATATCTCAAATTGAGGCCCAAAACACCCGAAAATTCGATATATTGGGGTCCCAGAAGCGATCTGTACTTGCCTACTCTGTGTTAGAGTATTTTCAATATACAGGCCCAAAACATACTTAAAATCGATCTTTCAGGTGACCAAAAGTCGATATGAGCATGCATCTTCTGTACCCGTTTGTATCTCAAATTCAGGCTCCAAACACCCGAAAATTCGATATTTTGAGGTCCCAGAAGCGATCTGTACATGCCTACTCAGATACAGGCCCAAAACATGCTGATAATCGATATTTTTGGTGCCTAAAGTCAATATGTGTATGCATCTTCTGCACTTGTTTATATCTCAAATTCAACCTCAAAACACTCGAAAGTTCGATATTTTTTGGGTCCCAGAAGCGATCTGTACATGCCTACTGAGTGCTAGAATGTTTTCAAAATATAGGCTCAAAACATGCTAAAAATCGATATTTTAAGTGTCCAAAGTCGATATGTGCATGCATCTTCTGTACCCGTTTATATCTCGAATTCAGGTTCAAAACACCCGAAAATTCGATATTTTGGGGTCCCAGAAGCGATGTGTACATGCCTACTCCGTGTTAGAATATTTTAAAAATACAGGCCCAAAACATGCTGAAAATCGATATTTTATGTGCCCAAAGTCAATATGTGTATGCATCTTATGCACTCGTTTATATCTCAAATTCAATCTCAAAACACCCGAAAATTCGATATTTTTGGGTCCCAGAAGCAATCTGTACATGCCAACTCAGTGCTAGAATGTTTTCAAAATAAAGGCGCAAAACATGCTAAAAATCGATATCTTAAGTGTCCAAAGTCGATATGTGCATGCATCTTCTGTACCCGTTTATATCTCAAATTCAGTCTCCAAAAACCCGAAAATTCGATATTTTGGGGTCCCAGAAGCGATCTGTACATGCCTACTCAGATACAGGCCCAAAACATGCTGGAAATTGTTATTTTATGTGCCCAAAGTCAATATGTGTATGCATCTTATGCACTCGTTTATATCTCAAATTCAACCTCAATACACCCGAAAATTCGATATTTTTGGGTCCCAGAAGCGATCTGTACATGCTTACTCAGTGCTAGAATGTTTTCAAAATATAGGCTCGAAACATGCTAAAAATCGATATTTTAAGTGTCCAAAGTCGATATGTGCATGCATCTTCTGTACCCGTTTATATCCCAAATTCAGGCTCAAAACACCCGAAAATTCGATATTTTGGGGTCCCAGAAGTGATCTGTACATGCCTACTTAGCGCTAAAATATTTTCAAAATATAGGCCCAAAACAAGCTAAAAATCGATATTTTAGGTGCCCAAAGTCGATATTTCAAGTTCAGGCCCATTACACCCGAAAATTCTTTATTTTTGGGTCCGAGAAGCGATCTGTACATGCCTACTCCGTGTTAGAGTATTTTCATAATAGAGGCCTAAAATATACTAAAAATAGATCTTTTAGGTGCACAAAAGTCAATATGTGTATGCATCTTCTGCACCCGTTTATATCCCAAATTCAACATCAAAACACCCGAAAATTCGATATTTTTGGGTCCCAGAAGCGATCTGTACATGCCTACTCAGTGCTAGAATATTTTCAAAATATAGGCTCAAAACATGCTAAAAATCGATATTTTAGGTGACCAAAGTCAATATGTGTATGCATCTTCTGCACCCGTTTATATCCCAAATTTAACCTCAAAACATCCGAAAATCCGATATTTTTGGGTCCCAGAAGCGATCTGTACATGCCTACTCAGTGCTAGTATGTTTTCAAAATATAGGACCAAAACATGCTAAAAATCGATATTTTAGGTGCCCAAAGTCGATATCTCAAATTGAGGCCCAAAAAACCCGAAAATTCGATATTTTTGGGTCCCAGAAGCGATCTGTACCTGCCTACTCTGTGTTAGAGTATTTTCAATATACAGGCCGAAAACATACTGAAAATCGATCTTTTAGGTGCCCAAAAGTCAATATGTGCATGCATCTTCTGTACCCGTTTATATCTCAAATTCAGGCTCCAAACACCCGAATATTCGATATTTTGAGGTTCCAGAAGCGATCTGTACATGCCTACTCAGATACAGGCCCAAAACATGCTGATAATCGATATTTTTGGTGCCTAAAGTCAATATGTGTATGCATCTTCTGCACTCGTTTATATCTCAAATTCAGGCTCAAAACACCCGAAAATTCGATATTTTGGGGTCCCAGAAGTGATCTGTACATGCCTACTTAGCACTAGAATATTTTCAAAATATAGGCTCAAAACATGCTAAAAATCGATATTTTAAGTGTCCAAAGTCGATATGTGCATGCATCTTCTGTACCCATATATATCTCAAATTCAGGTTCAAAACACCCGAAAATTCGATATTTTGGGGTCCCAGAAGCGATGTGTACATGCCTACTCCATGTTAGAATATTTTAAAAATACAGGCCCAAAACATACTGAAAATCGATCTTTTAGGTGCCAAAAAGTCGTTATGTTCATGCATCTTCTGTACCCGTTTTTATCTCAAATTCAGGCTACAAACACCAAAAATTCGATATTTTGGGGTCCCAGAAGCGATCTGTACATGCCTACTCAGATACAGGCCCAAAACATGCTGAAAATCGATATTTTATGTGCCCAAAGTCGATATGTGCATGCATCTTATGCACTCGTTTATATCTCAAATTCAACCTCAAAACACCCGAAAATTCGATATTTTTGGGTCCCAGAAGCGATCTGTACATGACTACTCAGTGCTAGAATGTTTTCAAAATATAGGCCCAAAACAAGCTAAAAATCGATATTTTAGGTGCCCAAAGTCGATATTTCAAGTTCAGGCCCATTACACCCGAAAATTCGTTATTTTTGGGTCCGAGAAGCGATCTGTACATGCCTACTCCGTGTTAGAGTATTTTCATAATAGAGGCCTAAAACATACTAAAAATCGATCTTTTAGGTGCACAAAAGTCAATATGTGTATGCATCTTCTGCACCCGTTTATATCCCAAATTCAACATCAAAACACCCGAAAATTCGATATTTTTGGATCCCAGAAGCGATTTGTACTTGCCTACTCAGTGCTAGTATGTTTTCAAAATATAGGCTCAAAACATGCTAAAAATCGATATTTTAGGTGCCCAAAGTCGATATCTCAAATTGAGGCCCAAAGCACCCGAAAATTCGATATTTTGGGTTCCCAGAAGCGATCTGTACATGCCTACTCCGTGTTAGAGTATTTTCATAATAGAGGCCTAAAACATACTAAAAATCGATCTTTTAGGTGCAGAAAAGTCAATATGTGTATGCATCTTCTGTACCCGTTTATATCTTAAATTCAGGTTCAAAACACCCGAAAATTCGATATTATGGGGTCCCAGAAGCGATGTGTACATGCCTACTTCGTGTTAGAATATTTTAAAAATACAGGCCCAAAACATACTGAAAATCGATCTTTTAGGTGCCAAAAAGTCGATATGTGCATGCATCTTCTGTACCCGTTTATATCTCAAATTCAGGCTCCAAACACCCGAAAATTCGATATTTTGGGGTCCCAGAAGCGATCTGTACATGCCTACTCAGTGCTAGAATATTTTTAAAATATAGAACCAAAACATGCTAAAAATCGATATTTTAGGTGCCCAAAGTCGATATCTCAAATTGAGGCCCAAAACACCCGAAAATTCGATATTTTGGGGTCCCAGAAGCGATCTGTACATGCCTAATCCGTGTTAGAGTATTTTCAATATACAGGCCCAAAACATACTGAAAATCGATCTTTTAGGTGCCCAAAAGTCGATATGTGCATGCATCTTCTGTACCCGTTTATATTTCAAATTCAGGCTCCAAACACCCGAAAATTCGATATTTTGAGGTCCCAGAAGCGATCTGTACATGCTTACTCAGATACAGGCCCAAAACATGCTGATAATCGATATTTTTGGTGCCTAAAGTCAATATGTGTATGCATCTTCTGCACTCGTTTATATCTCAAATTCAACCTCAAAACACTCGAAAGTTCGATATTTTTGGGTCCCAGAAGCAAACTGTACATGCCTACTGAGTGCTAGAATGTTTTCAAAATATAGGCTCAAAACATGCTAAAAATCGATATTTTAAGTGTCCAAAGTCGATATGTGCATGTATCTTCTGTACCCGTTTATATCTCAAATTCAGGCTCAAAACACCCGAGAATTCGATATTTTGGGGTCTCAGAAGTGATCTGTACATGCCTACATAGCGCTAGAATATTTTCAAAATATAGGCCCAAAACATGCTAAAAATCGATATTTTAGGTGCCCAAATTCGATATTTCAAATTCAGGCCCATAACCCCCGAAAATTCGATATTTTGGGGTCCCAGAAGCGATGTGTACATGCCTACTCCGTGTTAGAATATTTTAAAATTACATGCCCAAAACATACTGAAAATCGATCTTTTAGGTGCCAAAAAGTCGATATGTGCATGCATCTTCTGTACCCGTTTATATCTCAAATTCAGGCTCCAAACACCCGAAAATTCGATATTTTGGGGTCCCAGAAGCGATCTGTACATGCCTACTTAGATACAGGCCCAAAACATGCTGAAAATCGATATTTTATGTGCCCAAAGTCAATATGTGTATGCATCTTATGCACTCGTTTATATCTCAAATTCAACCTCAAAACACCCGAAAATTCGATATTTTGGGGTCCCAGAAGTGATCTGTACATGCCTACTTAGCGCTAAAATATTTTCAAAATATAGGCCCAAAACAAGCTAAAATTCGATATTTTAGGTGCCCAAAGTCGATATTTCAAGTTCAGGCCCATTACACCCGAAAATTCGTTATTTTTGGGTCCGAGAAGCGATCTGTACATGCCTACTCCGTGTTAGAGTATTTTCATAATAGAGGCCTAAAACATACTAAAAATCGATCTTTTAGGTGCACAAAAGTCAATATGTGTATGCATCTTCTGCACCCGTTTATATCCCAAATTCAACATCAAAACACCCGAAAATTCGATATTTTTGGGTCCCAGAAGCGATCTGTACATGCCTACTCAGTGCTAGAATATTTTCAAAATATAGGCTCAAAACATGCTAAAAATCGATATTTTAGGTGACCAAAGACAATATGTGTATGCATCTTCTGCACCCGTTTATATCCCAAATTTAACCTCAAAACACCCTAAAATCCGATATTTTTGGGTCCCAGAAGCGATCTGTACATGCCTACTCAGTGCTAGTATGTTTTCAAAATATTGGACCAAAACATGCTAAAAAACGATATTTTAGGTGCTTAAAGTCGATATCTCAAATTGAGGCCCAAAACACCCGAAAATTCGATATTTTGGGGTCCCAGAAGCGATCTGTACTTGCCTACTCTGTGTTAGAGTATTTTCAATATACAGGACCAAAACATACTTAAAATCGATCTTTTAGGTGACCAGAAGTCGATATGTGCATGCATCTTCTGTACCCGTTTGTATCTCAAATTCAGGCTCCAAACACCCGAAAATTCGATATTTTGGGGTCCCAGAAGCGATCTGTACATGCCTACTTAGATACAGGCCCAAAACATGCTGAAAATCGATATTTTATGTGCCCAAAGTCAATATGTGTATGCATCTTATGCACTCGTTTATATCTCAAATTCAACCTCAAAACACCCGAAAATTCGATATTTTGGGGTCCCAGAAGTGATCTGTACATGCCTACTTAGCGCTAAAATATTTTCAAAATATAGGCCCAAAACAAGCTAAAATTCGATATTTTAGGTGCCCAAAGTCGATATTTCAAGTTCAGGCCCATTACACCCGAAAATTCGTTATTTTTGGGTCCGAGAAGCGATCTGTACATGCCTACTCCGTGTTAGAGTATTTTCATAATAGAGGCCTAAAACATACTAAAAATCGATCTTTTAGGTGCACAAAAGTCAATATGTGTATGCATCTTCTGCACCCGTTTATATCCCAAATTCAACATCAAAACACCCGAAAATTCGATATTTTTGGGTCCCAGAAGCGATCTGTACATGCCTACTCAGTGCTAGAATATTTTCAAAATATAGGCTCAAAACATGCTAAAAATCGATATTTTAGGTGACCAAAGACAATATGTGTATGCATCTTCTGCACCCGTTTATATCCCAAATTTAACCTCAAAACACCCGAAAATCCGATATTTTTGGGTCCCAGAAGCGATCTGTACATGCCTACTCAGTGCTAGTATGTTTTCAAAATATTGGACCAAAACATGCTAAAAAACGATATTTTAGGTGCTTAAAGTCGATATCTCAAATTGAGACCCAAAACACCCGAAAATTCGATATTTTGGGGTCCCAGAAGCGATCTGTACTTGCCTACTCTGTGTTAGAGTATTTTCAATATACAGGACCAAAACATACTTAAAATCGATCTTTTAGGTGACCAGAAGTCGATATGTGCATGTATCTTCTGTACCCGTTTGTATCTCAAATTCAGGCTCCAAACACCCGAAAATTCGATATTTTGAGGTCCCAGAAGCGATCTGTACATGCCTACTCAGATACAGGCCCAAAACATGCTGATAATCGATATTTTTGGTGCCTAAAGTCAATATGTGTATGCATCTTCTGCACTTGTTTATATCTCAAATTCAACCTCAAAACACTCGAAAGTTCGATATTTTTTGGGTCCCAGAAGCGATCTGTACATGCCTACTGAGTGCTAGAATGTTTTCAAAATATAGGCTCAAAACATGCTAAAAATCGATATTTTAAGTGTCCAAAGTCGATATGTGCATGCATCTTCTGTACCCGTTTATAACTCAAATTCAGGTTCAAAACACCCGAAAATTCGATATTTTGGGGTCCCAGAAGCGATGTGTACATGCCTACTCCGTGTTAGAATATTTTAAAAATACAGGCCCAAAACATACTGAAAATCGATCTTTTAGGTGCCAAAAAGTCGTTATGTTCATGCATCTTCTGTACCCGTTTTTATCATTAATTCAGGCTACAAACACCAAAAATTCGATATTTTGGGGTCCCAGAAGCGATCTGTACATGCCTACTCAGATACAGGCCCAAAACATGCTGAAAATTGTTATTTTATGTGCCCAATGTCAATATGTGTATGCATCTTATGCACTCGTTTATATCTCAAATTCAACCTCAATACACCCGAAAATTCGATATTTTTGGGTCCCAGAAGCGATCTGTACATGCTTACTCAGTGCTAGAATGTTTTCAAAATATAGGCTCGAAACATGCTAAAAATCGATATTTTAAGTGTCCAAAGTCGATATGTGCATGCATCTTCTGTACCCGTTTATATCTCAAATTCAGGCTCAAAACACCCGAAAATTCGATATTTTGGGGTCCCAGAAGTGATCTGTACATGCCTACTTAGCGCTAAAATATTTTCAAAATATAGGCCCAAAACAAGCTAAAAATCGATATTTTAGGTGCCCAAAGTCGATATTTCAAGTTCAGGCCCATTACACCCGAAAATTCGTTATTTTTGGGACCGAGAAGCGATCTGTACATGCCTACTCCGTGTTAGAGTATTTTCATAATAGAGGCCTAAAATATACTAAAAATAGATCTTTTAGGTGCACAAAAGTCAATATGTGTATGCATCTTCTGCACCCGTTTATATCCGAAATTCAACCTCAAAACACCCGAAAATTCGATATTTTTGGGTCCCAGAAGCAATCTGTACATGCCTACTCAGTGCTAGAATGTTTTCAAAATATAGGCGCAAAACATGCTAAAAATCGATATCTTAAGTGTCCAAAGTCAATATGTGTATGCATCTTCTGCTCCCGTTTATATCCCAAATTCAACATCAAAACACCCGAAAATTCGATATTTTTGGGTCCCAGAAGCGATCTGTACATGCCTACTCAGTGCTAGAATATTTTCAAAATATAGGCTCAAAACATGCTAAAAATCGATATTTTAGGTGACAAAAGTCAATATGTGTATGCATCTTCTGCACCCGTTTATATCCGAAATTTAACCTCAAAACACCCGAAAATCCGATATTTTTGGGTCCCAGAAGCGATCTGTACATGCCTACTCTGTGTTAGAGTATTTTCAATATACAGGCCCAAAACATACTGAAAATCGATCTTTTAGGTGCCAAAAAGTCGATATGTGCATGCATCTTCTGTACCCGTTTATATCTCAAATTCAGGCTCCAAACACCCTAAAATTCGATATTTTGGGGTCCCAGAAGCGATCTGTAAATGCCTACTCAGATACAGGCCCAAAACATGCTGAAAATCGATATTTTATGTGCCCAAAGTCAATATGTGTATGCATCTTATGCACTCGTTTATATCTCAAATTCAACCTCAAAACACCCGAAAATTCGATATTTTTGGGTCCCAGAAGCGATCTGTACATGACTACTCAGTGCTAGAATGTTTTCAAAATATAGGCCCAAAACATGCTAAAAATCGATATCTTAAGTGTCCAAAGTCGATATGTGCATGCATCTTCTGTACCTATTTATATCTCAAATTCAGGCTCCAAAAACCCGAAAATTCGATATTTTGGGTTCCCAGAAGCGATCTGTACATGCCTACTCAGATACAGGCCCAAAACATACTGAAAATCGATATTTTATGTGCCCAAAGTCAATATGTGTATGCATCTTATGCACTCGTTTATATCTCAAATTCAACCTCAAAACACCGGAAAATTCGATATTTTTGGGTCCCAGAAGCGATCTGTATATGCCTACTCAGTGCTAGAATGTTTTCAAAATATAGGCTCAAAACATGCTAAAAATCGATATTTTAAGTGTCCAAAGTCGATATGTGCATGCATCTTCTGTACCCGTTTATATCTCAAATTCAGGCTAAAAACACCCAAAAATTCGATATTTTGGGGTCCCAGAAGTGATCTGTACATGCCTACTTAGCGCTAAAATACTTTCAAAATATAGGCCCAAAACAAGATAAAAATCGATATTTTAGGTGCCCAAAGTCGATATTTCAAGTTCAGGCCCATTACACCCGAAAATTCGTTATTTTTGGGTCCGAGAAGCGATCTGTACATGCCTACTCAGTGTTAGAGTATTTTCATAATAGAAGCCTAAAACATACTAAAAATCGATCTTTTAGGTGCACAAAAGTCAATATGTGTATGCATCTTCTGCACCCGTTTATATCCCAAATTCAACATCAAAACATACGAAAATTCGATATTTTTGGGTCCCAGTAGCGATCTGTACATGCCTACTCAGTGCTAGAATATTTTCAAAATATAGGCTCAAAACATGCTAAAAATCGATATTTTATGTGACCAAAGTCAATATGTGTATGCATCTTCTGCACCCGTTTATATCTCAAATTCAACCTCAAAACACCCGAAAATTCGATATTTTTGGGTCCCAGAAGCGATCTGTACATGCCTACTCAGTGCTAGAATGTTTTCAAAATATAGGCGCAAAACATGCTAAAAATCGATATCTTAAGTGTCCAAAGTCGATATGTGCATGCATCTTCTGTACCCGTTTATATCTCAAATTCAGGCTCCCAAAACCCGAAAATTCGATATTTTGGGGTCCCAGAAGCGATCTGTACATGCCTACTCAGATACAGGCCCAAAACATGCTGAAAATCGATATTTTATGTGCCCAAAGTCAGTATGTGTATGCATCTTCTGCACTCGTTTATATCTCAAATTCAACCTCAAAACACCCGAAAATTCGATATTTTTGGGTCCCAGAAGTGATCTGTACATGCCTACTCAGTGCTAGAATGTTTTCAAATTATAGGCGCAAAACATGCTAAAAATCGATATCTTAAGTGTCCAAAGTCGATATGTGCATGCATATTCTGTACCCGTTTATATCTCAAATTCAGGCTCAAAACACCCGAAAATTCGATATTTTGGGGTCCCAGAAATGATCTGTACATGCCTACTTAGCGCTAAAATATTTTTAAAATATAGGCCCAAAACAAGCTAAAAATCGATATTTTATGTGCCCAAAGCCGATATTTCAAGTTTAGGCCCATTACACCCTAAAATTCGTTATTTTTGGGTCCGAGAAGCGATCTGTACACGCCTACTCCGTATTAGAGTATTTTCATAATAGAGGCCTCAAACATACTAAAAATCGATCTTTTAGGTGCACAAAAGTCAATATGTGTATGGATCTTCTGCACCCGTTTATATCCCAAATTCAACATCAAAACATACGAAAATTCGATATTTTTGGGTCCCAGTAGCGATCTGTACATGCCTACTCAGTGCTAGAATATTTTCAAAATATAGGCTCAAAACATGCTAAAAATAGATATTTTAGGTGACCAAAGTCAATATGTGTATGCATCTTCTGCACCCGTTTATATCCCAAATTTAACCTCAAAACACCCGAAAATCCGATATTTTTTGGTCCCAGAAGCGATCTGTACATGCCTACTAGGTGCTAGTATGTTTTCAAAATATAGGACCAATACATGCTAACAATCGATATTTTAGGTGCCCAAAGTCGATATCTCAAATTGAGGCCCAAAACACCCGAAAATTCGATATTTTGGGGTCCCAGAAGCGATCTGTACATGCCTACTCCGTGTTAGAGTATTTTCAATATACAGGTCCAAAACATACTGAAAATCGATCTTTTAGGTGCCCAAAAGTCGATATGTGCATACATCTTCTGTACCCATTTATATCTCAAATTCAGGCTTCAAACACCCGAAAATTCGATATTTTGGGGTCCCAGAAGCGATCTGTACATGCCTACTCAGATACAGGCCCAAAACATGCTGAAAATCGATATTTTACGTGCCCAAAGTCAATATGTGTTTGCATCTTATGCACTCGTTTATATCTCAAATTCAACCTCAAAACACCCGAAAATTCGATATTTTTGGGTCCCAGAAGCGATCTGTACATGCCTACTCAGTGCTAGAATATTTTCAAAATATAGGCTCAAAACATGCTAAAAATCGATATTTTAGGTGACCAAAGTCAATATGTGTATGCATCTTCTGCACCCGTTTATATCCCAAATTTAACCTCAAAACACCCGAAAATTCGATATTTTTGGGTCCCAGAAGCGATCTGTACATGCCTACTCAGTGCTAGAATATTTTCAAAATATAGGCGCAAAACATGCTAAAAATCGATATCTTAAGTGTCCAAAGTCGATATGTGCATGCATCTTCTGTACCCGTTTATATCTCAAATTCAGGCTCCCAAAACCCTAAAATTCGATATTTTGGGGTCCCAGAAGCGATCTGTACATGCCTTCTCAGATACAGGCCCAAAACATGCTGAAAATCGATATTTTATGTGCCCAAAGTCAATATGTGTATGCATCTTATGCACTCGTTTATATCTCAAATTCAACCTCAAAACACCCGAAAATTCGATATTTTTGGGTCCCAGAAGCGATCTGTACATGCCTACTCAGTGCTAGAATGTTTTCAAAATATAGGCTCAAAACATGCTAAAAATCGATATCTTAAGTGTCCAAAGTCGATATGTGCATGCATATTCTGTACCCGTTCATATCTCAAATTCAGGCTCAAAACACCCGGAAATTCGATATTTTGGGGTCCCAGAAGTGATCTGTACATGCCTACTTAGCGCTAAAATATTTTTAAAATATAGGCCCAAAACAAGCTAAAAATCGATATTTTATGTGCCCAAAGCCGATATTTCAAGTTTAGGCCCATTACACCCGAAAATTCGTTATTTTTGGGTCCGAGAAGCGATCTGTACATGCCTAGTCCGTATTAGAGTATTTTCATAATAGAGGCCTCAAACATAATAAAAATCGACCTTTTAGGTGCACAAAAGTCAATATGTGTATGCATCTTCTGCACCCGTTTATATCCCAAATTCAACATCAAAACACCCGAATATTCGATATTTTTGGGTCCCAGAAGCGATCTGTACATGCCTACTCAGTGCTAGAATATTTTCAAAATATAGGCTCAAAACATGCTAAAAATCGATATTTTAGGTGACCAAAGTCAATATGTGTATGGATCTTCTGCACCCGTTTATATCCCAAATTTAACCTCAAAACACCCGAAAATCCGATATTTTTGGGTCCCAGAAGCGATCTCTACATGCCTACTCAGTGCTAGTATGTTTTCAAAATATAGGACCAAAACATGCTAAAAATCGATATTTTAGGTGCCCAAAGTCGATATCTCAAATTGAGGCCCAAAACACCCGAAAATACGATATTTTTGGGTCCCAGAAACGATCTGTACATGCCTACTCCGTGTTAGAGTATTTTCAATATACAGGCCTAAAACATACTGAAAATCGATCGTTTAGGTGCCCAAAATTCGATATGTGCATGCATCTTCTGTACCCGTTCATATATCAAATTGAGGCTCCAAACACCCGAAAATTCGATATTTTGAGGTCCCAGAAGCGATCTGTACATGCCTACTCAGATACAGGCCCAAAACATGCTGATAATCGATATTTTTGGTGCCTAAAGTTAATATGTGTATGCATCTTCTGCACTCGTTTATATCTCAAATTCAACCTCAAAACACTCAAAAGTTCGATATTTTTTGGGTCCCAGAAGCGATCTGTACATGCCTACTGAGTGCTAGAATGTTTTCAAAATATAGGCTTAAAACATGCTAAAAATCGATATTTTAAATTAAGTGTCCAAAGTCGATATGTGCGTGCATGCATCTTCTGTACCCGTTTATATCTCAAATTCAGGTTCAAAACACCCGAAAATTCGATATTTTGGGGTCCCAGAAGTGATCTGTACATGCCTACTTAGCGCTAGAGTATTTTCAAAATATAGGCCCAAAACATGCTAAAAATCGATATTTTAGGTGCCCAAATTCGATATTTCAAATTCAGGCCCATAACACCCGAAAATTCGATATTTTGGGGTCCCAGAAGCGATGTGTACATGCCTACTCCGTGTTAGAATATTTTAAAAATACAGGCCCAAAACATACTAAAAATCGATCTTTTAGGTGCCAAAAAGTCGATATGTGCATGCATCTTCTGTACCCGTTTATATCTCAAATTCAGGCTCCAAACACCCGAAAATTCGATATTTTTGGGTCCCAGAAGCGATCTGTACATGCCTTCTCAGATACAGGTCGAGAACATGCTGAAAATCGATATTTTATGTGCCCAAAGTCACTATGTGTATGCATCTTATGCACTCGTTTATATTTCATATTCAACCTCAAAACACTCGAAAATTCGATATTTTTGGGTCCCAGAAGCGATCTGTACATGCCTACTCAGTGCTAGAATGTTTTCAAAATATAGGCGCAAAACATGCTAAAAATCGATATCTTAAGTGTCCAAAGTCGATATGTGCATGCATCTTCTGTACCCGTTTATATCTCAAATTCAGGCTCCCAAAACCCGAAAATTCGATATTTTGGGGTCCCAGAAGCGATCTGTACATGCCTACTCAGATACAGGCCCAAAACATGCTGAAAATCAATATTTTATGTGCCCAAAGTCAATATGTGTATGCATCTTATGCACTCGTTTATATCTCAAATTCAAACTCAAAACACCCGAAAATTCGATATTTTTGGGTCCTAGAAGCGATCTGTACATGCCTACTCAGTGCTAGAATGTTTTTAAAATATAGGCTCAAAACATGCTAAAAATCGATATTTTAAGTGTCCAAAGTCGATATGTGCATGCATCTTCTGTACCCGTTTATATCTCAAATTCAGGCTCAAAACACAGAAAATTAGATATTTTAGGGTCCCAGAAGTGATCTGTACATGCCTACTCAGTGCTAGTATGTTTTCAAAATATAGGCTCAAAATATGCTAAATATAGATATTTTAAGTGTCCAATGTAGATATCTGCATGCATCTTCTATACCCGTTTATATCTCAAATTCAAGCTCAAAACACCCGAAAATTCGATATTTTAGGGTCCCAGAAGTGATCTGTACATGCCTACTTAGTGCTAGAATATTTTTAAAATATAGGCCCAAAACATACTAAAAATCGATATTTTAGGTGCCCAAAGTCGATATCTCAAATTCAGGCCCAAAACACCAGAAAATTCGATATTTTGGGGTACCAGAAGCGAACTGTACATGCCTACTCCGTGTTAGAGTTTTTTCAAAATACAGGCCCAAAACATACTGCATGCATGAATCTTCTGTACCTGTTTTTATCTCAAATTCAGGCTCCAAACACCTGAAAATTCAATATTTTGGGGTCCCAGAAGCGATCTGTACATGCCTACTCAGATACAGGCACAAAACTTGCTGAAAATCGATATTTTTGGTGCCCAAAGTCGATATGTGTATGCATCTTCTGCACTCGATTATATCTCAAATTCAACCTCAAAACACCTGAAAATTCGATATTTTTGGGTCCCAGAATCGATCTGTACATGCCTACTCCGTGTCAGAGTATTTTCAAATCACAGGCCCAAAACATACAGAAAATCGATATTTTAGGTGCCCAAAAGTCGATATGTGCATGCATCTTCGGTACCCGTTCATATCTCAAATTCAGGCTCAAAACACCCAAAAATTCGATATTTTGGGGTACCAAAAGCGATCTGTACATGCCTACTCAGATACAGGCCCAAAACATGCTGAAAATCGATATTTTAGGTGCCCAAACTCAATATGTGTGTATGCATCCTCTGCACCCGTTTATATCCCAAATTCAACCTCAAAACACCCGAAAATTCGATATTTTTGGGTCCCAAAAGCGATCTGTACATGCCTACTCAGTGATAGAATGTTTTCGAAATATAGGCTCAAAACATGCTAAAAATCGATATTTTAAGTGTCCAAAGTCGATATGTGCATGCATCTTCTGTACCCGTTTATATCTCAAATTCAGTCTCAAAACATCCGAAAATTCGGTAATTTTGGTCCCTAGAAGCGATCTGTACATGCCTACTCCTAGTAAGAATGTTTTCATGATGCAGACCCACAACATGCTCAAAATCGATATTTTAGGTGCCTAAAGTCGATATGTGCATGTATCTTCTGTACCCGTTTATATCTCAAATTCAGGCTCAAAACACCCGAAAATTCGATATTTTGGGGTCCCAGAGGCGATCTGTACATGCCTACTCAGTGATAGAATTGTTTTTAAATATAGACCTAAAACATGCTAAAAATCGATATTTTAGGTGCCCAAAGTCGATATCTCAAATTCAGGCCCAAAACACCCGAAAATTCGATATTTTGGGGTCCCAGAAGCGATCTGTACATACCTACTCCGTGTTATAGTATTTTCAATATACAGGCCCAAAACATACTGAAAATCGATCTTTTAGGTGCTCAAAAGTCGATATGTGCATGCATCTTCTGTACCCGTTTATATCTCAAATTCAAGCTCCAAACACCCGATAATTTGATATTTTGGGGTCCCAGAAGTGATCTGTACATACCTACTCAGATACAGGCCCAAAACATGCTGAAAATCGATATTTTAGGTGCCCAAAGTCAATATGTGTATGCATCTTCTGCACTCGTTTATATCTCAAATTCAACCTCAAAACTCCCGAAAATTCGATATTTTTGGTTCGCAGAAGCGATCTGTACATGCCTACTCAGTGCTAGAATGTTTTCAAAATTAAGGCTCAAAACATGCTAAAAATCGATATTTTAAATGTCCAAAGTTGATATGTGCATGCATCTTCTGTACCCGTTTATATCTCAAATTCAGGCTGAAAACACCCGAAAATTCGATATTATGGGGTCCCAGAAATGATCTGTACATGACTACTTAGTGCTAGAATATTTTCAAAATATAGGAGCAAAACATGCTAAAAATCGATATTTTAGGTGCCCAAAGTCGATATTTCAAATTCAGGCTCCAAACACCCGAAAATTCGATATTTTGGGGTCCCAGAAGCGATCTGTACATGCCTACTCGGATACAAGCCCAAAACATGCTGAAAATCGATATTTTAGGTGCCCAAAGTCGATATCTCAAATTCATGCCCAAAAGACCCAAAAGTCGATATTATGGGGTCCCAGAAGCGATCTGTACAAGCCTACTCCGTGTTAGAGTATTTTCAAAATACATTCCCAAAACATACAGAAAATCGATCTTTTAGGTGCCCAAAAGTCGATATGTGCATGCATCATCATCTGTACCCGTTTATATCTTAAATTCAGGCTCCAAACACCCGAAAACTCGATATTTTGGGGTCCCAGAAGCGATCTGTACATGCCTACTCAGATACACGCCCAAAACATGCTGAAAATCGATATTTTAGGTGTCCAAAGTCAATATGTGTATGCATCTTCTGTACCCGTTTATATCTCAAATTCAGGCTCGAAACACGCGAAAATTAGATATTTTGGGGTCCCAGAAGTGATCTGTGCATGCCTACTTAGTGCTAGAATATTTTCAAATCACAGGCCCAAAACATACAGAAAATCGATATTTTAGGTGCCCAAAAGTCGATATGTGCATGCATCTTCGGTACCCGTTCATATCACAAATTCAGGCTCAAAACACCCAAAAATTCGATATTTTGGGGTACCAAAAGCGATCTGTACATGCCTACTCAGATACAGGCCCAAAACATGCTGAAAATCGATATTTTAGGTGCCCAAACTCAATATGTGTGTATGCATCCTCTGCACCCGTTTATATCCCAAATTCAACCTCAAAACACCCGAAAATTCGATATTTTTGGGTCCCAAAAGCGATCTGTACATGCCTACTCAGTGATAGAATGTTTTCGAAATATAGGCTCAAAACATGCTAAAAATCGATATTTTAAGTGTCCAAAGTCGATATGTGCATGCATCTTCTGTACCCGTTTATATCTCAAATTCAGTCTCAAAACATCCGAAAATTCGGTAATTTTGGTCCCTAGAAGCGATCTGTACATGCCTACTCCTAGTAAGAATGTTTTCATGATGCAGACCCACAACATGCTCAAAATCGATATTTTAGGTGCCTAAAGTCGATATGTGCATGTATCTTCTGTACCCGTTTATATCTCAAATTCAGGCTCAAAACACCCGAAAATTCGATATTTTGGGGTCCCAGAGGCGATCTGTACATGCCTACTCAGTGATAGAATTGTTTTTAAATATAGACCTAAAACATGCTAAAAATCGATATTTTAGGTGCCCAAAGTCGATATCTCAAATTCAGGCCCAAAACACCCGAAAATTCGATATTTTGGGGTCCCAGAAGCGATCTGTACATACCTACTCCGTGTTATAGTATTTTCAATATACAGGCCCAAAACATACTGAAAATCGATCTTTTAGGTGCTCAAAAGTCGATATGTGCATGCATCTTCTGTACCCGTTTATATCTCAAATTCAAGCTCCAAACACCCGATAATTTGATATTTTGGGGTCCCAGAAGTGATCTGTACATACCTACTCAGATACAGGCCCAAAACATGCTGAAAATCGATATTTTAGGTGCCCAAAGTCAATATGTGTATGCATCTTCTGCACTCGTTTATATCTCAAATTCAACCTCAAAACTCCCGAAAATTCGATATTTTTGGTTCGCAGAAGCGATCTGTACATGCCTACTCAGTGCTAGAATGTTTTCAAAATTAAGGCTCAAAACATGCTAAAAATCGATATTTTAAATGTCCAAAGTTGATATGTGCATGCATCTTCTGTACCCGTTTATATCTCAAATTCAGGCTGAAAACACCCGAAAATTCGATATTATGGGGTCCCAGAAATGATCTGTACATGACTACTTAGTGCTAGAATATTTTCAAAATATAGGAGCAAAACATGCTAAAAATCGATATTTTAGGTGCCCAAAGTCGATATTTCAAATTCAGGCTCCAAACACCCGAAAATTCGATATTTTGGGGTCCCAGAAGCGATCTGTACATGCCTACTCGGATACAAGCCCAAAACATGCTGAAAATCGATATTTTAGGTGCCCAAAGTCGATATCTCAAATTCATGCCCAAAAGACCCAAAAGTCGATATTATGGGGTCCCAGAAGCGATCTGTACAAGCCTACTCCGTGTTAGAGTATTTTCAAAATACATTCCCAAAACATACAGAAAATCGATCTTTTAGGTGCCCAAAAGTCGATATGTGCATGCATCATCATCTGTACCCGTTTATATCTTAAATTCAGGCTCCAAACACCCGAAAACTCGATATTTTGGGGTCCCAGAAGCGATCTGTACATGCCTACTCAGATACACGCCCAAAACATGCTGAAAATCGATATTTTAGGTGTCCAAAGTCAATATGTGTATGCATCTTCTGTACCCGTTTATATCTCAAATTCAGGCTCGAAACACGCGAAAATTAGATATTTTGGGGTCCCAGAAGTGATCTGTGCATGCCTACTTAGTGCTAGAATATTTTCAAATCACAGGCCCAAAACATACAGAAAATCGATATTTTAGGTGCCCAAAAGTCGATATGTGCATGCATCTTCGGTACCCGTTCATATCACAAATTCAGGCTCAAAACACCCAAAAATTCGATATTTTGGGGTACCAAAAGCGATCTGTACATGCCTACTCAGATACAGGCCCAAAACATGCTGAAAATCGATATTTTAGGTGCCCAAACTCAATATGTGTGTATGCATCTTCTGCACCCGTTTATATCCCAAATTCAACCTCAAAACACCCGAAAATTCGATATTTTTGGGTCCCAGAAGCGATCTGTACATGCCTACTCAGTGATAGAATGTTTTCGAAATATAGGCTCAAAACATGCTAAAAATCGATATTTTAAGTGTCCAAAGTCGATATGTGCATGCATCTTCTGTACCCGTTTATATCTCAAATTCAGTCTCAAAACATCCGAAAATTCGGTAATTTTGGTCCCTAGAAGCGATCTGTACATGCCTACTCCTAGTAAGAATGTTTTCATGATGCAGACCCACAACATGCTCAAAATCGATATTTTAGGTGCCTAAAGTCGATATGTGCATGTATCTTCTGTACCCGTTTATATCTCAAATTCAGGCTCAAAACACCCGAAAATTCGATATTTTGGGGTCCCAGAGGCGATCTGTACATGCCTACTCAGTGCTAGAATTGTTTTTAAATATAGACCTAAAACATGCTAAAAATCGATATTTTAGGTGCCCAAAGTCGATATCTCAAATTCAGGCCCAAAACACCTTAAAATTCGATATTTTGGGGTCCCAGAAGCGATCTGTACATACCTACTCCGTGTTATAGTATTTTCAATATACAGGCCCAAAACATACTGAAAATCGATCTTTTAGGTGCTCAAAAGTCGATATGTGCATGCATCTTCTGTACCCGTTTATATCTCAAATTCAAGCTCCAAACACCCGATAATTTGATATTTTGGGGTCCCAGAAGTGATCTGTACATACCTACTCAGATACAGGCCCAAAACATGCTGAAAATCGATATTTTAGGTGCCCAAAGTCAATATGTGTATGCATCTTCTGCACTCGTTTATATCTCAAATTCAACCTCAAAACTCCCGAAAATTCGATATTTTTGGTTCGCAGAAGCGATCTGTACATGCCTACTCAGTGCTAGAATGTTTTCAAAATTAAGGCTCAAAACATGCTAAAAATCGATATTTTAAATGTCCAAAGTTGATATGTGCATGCATCTTCTGTACCCGTTTATATCTCAAATTCAGGCTGAAAACACACGAAAATTCTATATTATGGGGTCCCAGAAATGATCTGTACATGACTACTTAGTGCTAGAATATTTTCAAAATATAGGAGCAAAACATGCTAAAAATCGATATTTTAGGTGCCCAAAGTCGATATTTCTAATTCAGGCTCCAAACACCCGAAAATTCGATATTTTGGGGTCCCAGAAGCGATCTGTACATGCCTACTCGGATACAAGCCCAAAACATGCTGAAAATCGATATTTTAGGTGCCCAAAGTCGATATCTCAAATTCATGCCCAAAAGACCCAAAAGTCGATATTATGGGGTCCCAGAAGCGATCTGTACAAGCCTACTCCGTGTTAGAGTATTTTCAAAATACATTCCCAAAACATACAGAAAATCGATCTTTTAGGTGCCCAAAAGTCGATATGTGCATGCATCATCATCTGTACCCGTTTATATCTTAAATTCAGGCTCCAAACACCCGAAAACTCGATATTTTGGGGTCCCAGAAGCGATCTGTACATGCCTACTCAGATACACGCCCAAAACATGCTGAAAATCGATATTTTAGGTGTCCAAAGTCAATATGTGTATGCATCTTCTGTACCCGTTTATAACTCAAATTCAGGCTCGAAACACGCGAAAATTAGATATTTTGGGGTCCCAGAAGTGATCTGTGCATGCCTACTTAGTGCTAGAATATTTTCAAAATATAGGCCCAAAACATGCTAAAAATCGATATTTTAGGTGCCCAAAGTCGATATCTCAAATTCAGACTCAAAACACCCGAAAATTCGATATTTTGGGGTCCCAGAAGCAAACTGTACATGCCTACTCCGTGTTAGAGTATTTTCAAAATACAGGCCCAAAACATACTGAAAATCGATCATTTAGGTGCATAAAATTCGATATGTGCATGCATCTTCTGTACCCGTTTATATATCAAATTCAGGCTCCAAACACCCGAAAATTCGATATTTTGGGGTCCCAGAAGCGATCTGTACTTGTCTACTTCGTGTTAGAGTATTTTCAAAATAGAAGCCCAAAACATGCTGAAAATCGATATTTTAGGTGACCAAAGTCAATATGTATATGCATCTTCTGCACCCGTTTATATCCCAAATTCAACCTCAAAACACCCGAAAATTCGACAGTTTTGGGTCCCAGAAGCGATCTGTATATGCCTACTTTGTGCTAGAATGTTTTCAAAATATTGGCTCAAAACATGCTAAAAATCGATATTTTAAGTGTCCAAAGTCGATATGTGCATGCATCTTTTGTACCCGTTTATATCTCAAATTCAGGCTCAAAACTCCCGAAAATTCGATATATTGGGGTCCTAGAAGCGATCTGTAGATGCCTACTCCTAGTTAGAATGTTTTCAATATACAGACCCAAAACATGCTCAAAATCGATATTTTAGGTGCTCAAAAGTCAATATGTGCATGGATATTCAGTACCTGTTCATATCTCAAATTCAGGCTCAGAACACCCAAAAATTCGATATTTTTGGGTCCCAGAAGCGATCTGTACATGCCTACTCCGTGTTAGAGTATTTTCAATATACAGGCCCAAAACATGCTGAAAATCGATATTTTAAGTGACCAAAGTCAATATGTGTATGCATCTTCTGCACCCGTTTATATCCCAAATTCAACCTTAAAACACCCGAAAATTCGATATTTTTGGGTCCTAGAAGCGATCTGTAGATGCCTACTCCTAGTTAGAATGTTTTCAATATACAGACCCAAAACATGCTCAAAATCGATATTTTAGATGCTCAAAAGTCGATATGTGCATGGATCTTCAGTACCTGTTTATATCTCAAATTCAGGCTCAGAACACGCGAAAATTCGATATTTTTGGGTCCCAGAAGCGATCTGTACATGCCTACTCCGTGTTAGAGTATTTTCAAAATACAGGCCCAAAACATGCTGAAAATCGATATTTTAGGTGCCCAAAGTCAATATGTGAATGCATTTTCTGTACCCGTTTATATCTCAAATTCAGGCTCAAAACACCCGAAAATTCGATATTTTGGGGTCCCAGAAGCGATCTGTACATGCATACTCAGAGCTAGAATATTTTCAAAATATAGGCCCAAAACATGCTAAAAATCGATATTTTAGGTGCCTAAAGTCGATATCTCAAATTCAGGCCCAAAACACCCGAAAATTCGATATTTTGGGGTCCCAGAAGCGATCTGTACATTCCTACTCCATGTTAGAGTATTTTCAAAATACAGGCCCAAAACATACAGAAAATCGATATTTTAGGTGCCCAAAAGTCGATATGTGCATGCATCTTCTGTACCCATTTATATCTCAAATTCAGGTTCCAAACACCCGAAAATTCGATATTTTGGGGTCCCAGAAGCAATCTGTACTTGCCTACTCCCTGTTAGAGTATTTTCAAAATACAGGCCCAAAACATGCTAAAAATCGATATTTTAGGTGACCAAAGTCAATATGTGTATGCATATTCTGCACCCGTTTATATCCCAAATTCAACCTCAAAACACCCGAAAATTCGATATTTTTGGGTCCTAGAAGCGATCTGTAGATGCCTACTCCTAGTTAGAATGTTTTCAATATACAGACCCAAAACATGCTCAAAATCGATATTTTAGGTGCTCAAAAGTCAATATGTGCATGGATATTCAGTACCTGTTTATATCTCAAATTCAGGCTCAGAACACCCGAAAATTCGATATTTTTGGGTCCCAGAAGCAATCTGTACATGCCTACTCCGTGTTAGAGTATTTTCAAAATACCGGCCCAAAACATGCTGAAAATCGATATTTTAGGTGACCGAAGTCAATATGTGTATGCATCTTCTGCACCCGTTTATATCCCAAATTCAACCTTAAAACACCCGAAAATTCGATATTTTTGGGTGCTAGAAGCGATCTGTAGATGCCTACTCCTAGTTAGAATGTTTTCAATATACAGACCCAAAACATGCTCAAAATCGATATTTTAGATGCTCAAAAGTCGATATGTGCATGGATCTTCAGTACCTGTTTATATCTCAATTTCAGGCTCAGAACACGCGAAAATTCGATATTTTTGGGTCCAAGAAGCGATCTGTACATGCCTACTCCGTGTTAGAGTATTTTCAAAATACAGGCCCAAAACATGCTGAAAATCGATATTTTAGGTGCCCAAAGTCAATATGTGAATGCATTTTCTGTACCCGTTTATATCTCAAATTCAGGCTCAAAACACCCGAAAATTCGATATTTTGGGGTCCCAGAAGCGATCTGTACATGCCTACTCAGAGCTAGAATATTTTCAAAATATAGGCCCAAAACATGCTAAAAATCGATATTTTAGGTGCCTAAAGTCGATATCTCAAATTCAGGCCCAAAACACCCGAAAATTCGATATTTTGGGGTCCCAGAAGCGATCTGTACATTCCTACTCCATGTTAGAGTATTTTCAAAATACAGGCCCAAAACATACAGAAAATCGATATTTTAGGTGCCCAAAAGTCGATATGTGCATGCATCTTCTGTACCCATTTATATCTCAAATTCAGGCTCCAAACACCCGAAAATTCGATATTTTGGGGTCCCAGAAGCAATCTGTACTTGCCTACTCCGTGTTAGAGTATTTTTAAAATACAGGCCCAAAACATGCTGAAAATCGATATTTTAGGTGACCAAAGTCAATATGTGTATGCATATTCTGCACCCGTTTATATCCCAAATTCAACCTCAAAACACCCGAAAATTCGATATTTTTGGGTCCTAGAAGCGATCTGTAGATGCCTACTCCTAGTTAGAATATTTTCAATATACAGACCCAAAACATGCTCAAAATCGATATATTAGGTGCTCAAAAGTCGATATGTGCATGCATCTTCATTACCTGTTTATATCTCAAATTCAGGCTCAGAACACGCGAAAATTCGATATTTTTGGGTCCCAGAAGCGATCTGTACATGCCTACTCCGTGTAAGAGTATTTTCAAAATACAGGCCCAAAACATGCTGTAAATCGATATTTTAGGTGCCCAAAGTCAATATGTGAATGCATTTTCTGTACCCGTTTATATCTCAAATTCAGGCTCAAAACACCCGAAAATTCGATATTTTGGGGTCCCAGAAGCGATCTGTACATACCTACTCAGTGCTAGAATATTTTCAAAATATAGGCCCAAAACATGCTAAAAATCGATATTTTATGTGCCTAAAGTCGATATCTCAAATTCAGGACCAAAACACCCGAAAATTCGATATTTTGGGGTCCCAGAAGCGATCTGTACATTCCTACTCCATGTTAGAGTATTTTTAAAATACAGGCCCAAATCATACAGAAAATCGATATTTTAGGTGCCCAAAAGTCGATATGTGCATGCATCTTCTGTACCCATTTATATCTCAAATTCAAGCTCCAAACACCTGAAAATTCGATATTTTGGGGTCCCAGAAACGATCTGTACATGCCTACTCAGATACAGGCCCAAAACAAGCAGAAAATCGATATTTTAGGTGCCCAAAGTCGATATCTCAAATTAAGGCCCAAAACACCCGAAAATTCGATATTATGGGGTCCCAGAAGCAAACTGTACATGCCTACTCCGTGTTAGAGTATTTTCAAAATACAGGCCCAAAACATACTACATGCATGCATCTTCTGTACCCGTTTATATCTCAAATTCAGGATCCAAACACCGGAAAATTCGATATTTTGGGGTCCCAGAAGCGATCTGTAAATGCCTACTCAGATACAGGCCCAAAACATGCTGAAAATCGATATTTTAGGTGCCCAAATTCAATATATGTATGAGTCTTCTGCACTCGTTTATATTCCAAATTCAACCTCAAAACACCAGAAAATTCGATATTTTTGGGTTCCAGAAACGATCTGTATATGCCTACTCAGTGCTAGAATGTTTCCAAAATATAGGCTCAAAACATGATAAAAATTGATATTTTAAGTGTCCAAAGTCGACATGTGCATTCATCTTCTGTACCCATTTATATATCAAATTCAGGCTCAAAACACCCGAAAATTCGATATTTTGGGGTCCCAGAAGCGATCTGTACATACCTACTCAGTGCTAGAATATTTTCAAAATATAGGCCCAAAACATGCTAAAAATCGATATTTTAGGTGCCTAAAGTCGATATCTCAAATTCAGGACCAAAACACCCGAAAATTCGATATTTTGGGGTCCCAGAAGCGATCTGTACATTCCTACTCCATGTTAGAGTATTTTTAAAATACAGGCCCAAATCATACAGAAAATCGATATTTTAGGTGCCCAAAAGTCGATATGTGCATGCATCTTCTGTACCCATTTATATCTCAAATTCAAGCTCCAAACACCCGAAAATTCGATATTTTGTGGTCTCAGAAACGATCTGTACATGCCTACTCAGATACAGGCCCAAAACATGCTGAAAATCGATATTTTAGGTGCCCAAAGTAGATAACTCAAATTAAGGCCCAAAACACCTGAAAATTCGATATTATGGGGTCCCAGAAGCAAACTGTACATGCCTACTCCGTGTTAGAGTATTTTCAAAATACAGGCCCAAAACATACTACATGCATGCATCTTCTGTACCCGTTTATTTCTCAAATTCAGGATCCAAACACCGGAAAATTCGATATTTTGGGGTCCCAGAAGCGATCTGTAAATGCCTACTCAGATACAGGCCCAAAACATGCTGAAAATCGATATTTTAAATGTCCAAATTCAATATATGTATGCGTCGTCTGCACTCGTTTATATTCCAAATTCAACCTCAAAACACCAGAAAATTCGATATTTTTGGGTTCCAGAAACGATCTGTATATGCCTACTCAGTGCTAGAATGTTTCCAAAATATAGGCTCAAAACATGCTAAAAATTGATATTTTAAGTGTCCAAAGTCGACATGTGCATTCATCTTCTGTACCCGTTTATATATCAAATTCAGGCTCAAAACACCCGAAAATTCGATATTTTGGGGTCCCAGAAGCGATCTGTACATGCCTACTCCGTGTTAGAGTATTTTCAAAATACAGGCCCAAAACATGCTGAAAATCGATATTTTAGGTGCCCAAAGTCAATATGTGAATGCATTTTCTGTACCCGTTTATATCTCAAATTCAGGCTCAAAACACCTGAAAATTTGATATTTTGGGGTCCCAGAAGCGATCTGTACATGCCTATTTAGTGCTAGAATATTTTCAAAATATAGGCCCAAAACATGCAAAAAATCGATATTTTAGGTGCCTAAAGTCGATATCTCAAATTCAGGACCAAAACACCCGAAAATTCGATATTTTGGGGTCCCAGAAGCGATCTGTACATTCCTACTCCATGTTAGAGTATTTTCAAAATACAGGCCCAAACATACAGAAAATCGATATTTTAGGTGCCCAAAAGTCGATATGTGCATGCATCTTCTGTACCCATTTAAATCTCAAATTCAGGCTCCAAACACCTGAAAATTCGATATTTTCGGGTCCAAGAAGCGATCTGTACATGCCTACTCAGATACAGGCCCAAAACATGCTAAAAATCGATATTTTAAGTGCCCAAAGTCGATATCTCAAATTCAGGCCCAAAACACCCGAAAATTCGATATTTTGGGGTCCCAGAAGCGATCTGTACATGCCTACTCCGTGTTAGAGTATTTTCAATATACAGGCCCAAAACATTCTGAAAATCGATCTTTTAGGTGCCCAAAAGTCGATATGTGGATGCATCTTCTGTACCCGTTTATATCTCAAATTCAGGCTCCAAACACCCGAAAATTCGATATTTTGGGGTCCCAGAAGCAATCTGTACTTGCCTACTCCGTGTTTGAGAATTTTCAAAATACAGGCCCAAAACATGCTGAAAATCGATATTTTAGTTGACCAAAGTCAATATGTGTATGCATCTTCTGCACCCGTTTATATCCCAAATTCAACCTTAAAACACCCGCAAATTCGATATTTTTGGGTCCTAGAAGCGATCTGTAGATGCCTACTCCTAGTTAGAATGTTTTCACTATACAGACCCAAAACATGCTCAAAATCGATATTTTAGATGCTCAAAAGTCGATATGTGCTTGGATCTTCAGTACCTGTTTATATCTCAAATTCAGGCTCAGAACACGCGAAAATTCGATATTTTTGGGTCCCAGAAGCGATCTGTACATGCCTACTCCGTGTTAGAGTATTTTCAAAATACAGGCCCAAAACATGCTGAAAATCGATATTTTAGGTGCCCAAAGTCAATATGTGAATGCATTTTCTGTACCCGTTTATATCTCAAATTCAGGCTCAAAACACCCGAAAATTCGATATTTTGGGGTCCCAGAAGCGATCTGTACATGCCTACTCAGATACAGGGCCAAAACATGCTGAAAATCGATATTTTAGGTGTCCAAATTCAATATATGTATGCGTCTTCTGCACTCGTTTATATTCCAAATTCAACCTTAAAACACCAGAAAATTCGATATTTTTGGGTCCCACAAGCGATCTGTACATGCCTACTCCGTGTTAGAGTATTTTCAATATACAGGCCCAAAACATACTGAAAATCGATCTTTTAGGTGCCCAAAAGTCGATATGTGGATGCATCTTCTGTACCCATTTATATCTCAAATTCAGGCTCCAAACACCCGAAAATACGATATTTTGGGGTCCCAGAAGCAATCTGTACTTGCCTACTCCGTGTTAGAGAATTTTCAAAATACTGGCCCAAAACATGCTGAAAATCGATATTTTAGGTGACCAAACTCAATATGTGTATGCATCTTCTGCACCCCGTTTATATCCCAAATTCAACCTTAAAACACCCGAAAATTCGATATTTTTGGGCCCTAGAAGCGATCTGTAGTTGCCTACTCCTAGTTAGAATGTTTTCAAGATACAGACCCAAAACATGCTCAAAATCGATATTTTAGGTGCCCAAAAGTCGATATGAGCATGCATCTTCAGTACCTGTTTATATCTCAAATTCAGGCTCAGAACTCCCAAAAATTCGATATTTTTGGGTCCCAGAAGCGATCTGTACATGCCTACTCCGTGTTAGAGTATTTTCAAAATACAGGCCCAAAACATGCTGAAAATCGATATTTTAGGTGCCCAAAGTCAATATGTTCATGCATTTTCTGTACCCGTTTATATCTCAAATTCAGGCTCAAAACACCTGAAAATTTGATATTTTGGGGTCCCAGAAGCGATCTGTACCTGTCTACTCCGTGTTACAGTATTTTCAATATACAGGCCCAAAACATACAGAAAATCGATATTTTAGGTGCCCAAAAGTCGATATGTGCATGCATCTTATGTACCCGTTAATATCTTAAATTCAGGCTCAAAACACCCGAAAATTCGGTATTTTTGGGTCCTAAAAGCAATCTGTACATGCCTACTCCTAGTTAGAATGTTTTTAAGATATAGACCAAAAACATGCTGAAAATCGATATTTTAGGTTCCCCAATTCAATATGTGTATGCATCTTCTTCACCCGTTTATATCCCAAATTCAACCTCAAATCACCCGAAAATTCGATATTTTTGGGTCCCAGAAGCGTTCTGTACATGCCTACTCAGTGCTAGAATGTTTTTTATAAAATATAGGCTCAAAACACCCGAAAATTCGATATTTTGGGGTCCCAGAAGCGATCTGTACATGCCTACTCCGTGTTAGAGTATTTTCAATATACAGGCCCAAAACATACTGAAAATCGATCTTTTAGGTGCCCAAAACTCGATATGTGGATGCATCTTCTGTACCCGTTTATATCTCAAATTCAGGCTCCAAACACCCGAAAATTCTCTGTTTTTGGGTCTTAGAAGCGATCTGTACATGCCTACTCCTAGTTAGAATGTTCTCAAGATACAGACCCAAAACATGCTCAAAAACGATATTTTAGGTGCCCAAGAGTCGATATGTGCATGCATCTTCTGTATCCGTTTATATCTCAAATTCAGTCTCAAAACACCCAAAAATTCGATATTTGGGGGTCCCAGAAGCGATCTGTACATGCCTACTCAGTGCTAGAATATTTTCAAAATATAGGCCCAAAACATGCTAAAAGTCAATATTTTAGGTGCCCAAAGTCGATATCTCAAATTCAGTCCCAAAACACCCGAAAATTCGATATTTTGGGGTCCCAGACGCGATCTGTTCATGCCTACTCAGTGCTAGAATGTTTTCAGAATATAGGCTCAAAACATGCTAAAAATCAATATTTTAAGTGTCCAAAGTCGATATGTGGATGCATCTTCTGTACCCGTTTACATCTCAAATTCAGGCTCCAAACACCCGAAAATTCGATATTTTTGGGTCCTAGAAGCGATCTGTACATGCCTACTCAATGCTAGAATATTTTCAAAATATAGGCCCAAAACATGCTAAAAGTCAATATTTTAGGTGCTGAAAGTCGATATCTCAAATTCAGTCCCAAAACACCCGAAAATTCGATATTTTGGGGTCCCAGACGCGATCTGTACATGCCTACTCAGTGCTAGAAAGTTTTCAAAATATATGCTCATCACATGCTAAAAATCGATATTTTAAGTGTTTAAAGTCGATTTGTGCATGCATCTTCTGTACCCGTTTATATCTCAAATTTAGGCTCAAAACACCCGAAAATTCGGTATTTTTGGGTCCTAGAAGCAATCTGTACATGCCTACTCCGTGTTAGAGTATTTTCAAAATACAGGCCCAAAACATACAGAAAATCGATATTTTAGGTGCCCCAAAGTCGATATGTGCATGCTTCTTCTGTACCCGTTTATATCTCAAATTAAGGCTCCAAACACCCGAAAATTCGATATTTTGGGGTCCCAGAAGCGATCTGTACCTGTCTACTCCGTGTTACAGTATTTTCAATTTACAGGCCCAAAACATACAGAAAATCGATATTTTAGGTGCCCAAAAGTCGATATGTGCATGCATCTTATGTACCCGTTAATATCTTAAATTCAGGCTCAAAACACCCGAAAATTCGGTATTTTTGGGTCCTAAAAGCAATCTGTACATGCCTACTCCTAGTTAGAATGTTTTAAAGATATAGACCAAAAACATGCTGAAAATCGATATTTTAGGTTCCCCAATTCAATATGTGTATGCATCTTCTTCACCCGTTTATATCCCAAATTCAACCTCAAATCACCCGAAAATTCGATATTTTTGGGTCCCAGAAGCGTTCTGTACATGCCTACTCAGTGCTAGAATGTTTTTTATAAAATATAGGCTCAAAACACCCGAAAATTCGATATTTTGGGGTCCCAGAAGCGATCTGTACATGCCTACTCCGTGTTAGAGTATTTTCAATATACAGGCCCAAAACATACTGAAAATCGATCTTTTAGGTGCCCAAAACTCGATATGTGGATGCATCTTCTGTACCCGTTTATATCTCAAATTCAGGCTCCAAACACCCGAAAATTCGATATTTAGGGGTCCCAGAAGCGATCTGTACTTGCCTACTCCGTATTATAGTATTTTCAAAATACAGGCCCAAAACATGCTGAAAATCGATATTTTAGGTGACCAAAGTCAATATGTGTATGCATCTTAAGCACCCGTTTATATCCCAAATTCAACCTCAAAACACCCGAAAATTCGATATTTTTGGGTCCCACAAGCGATCTGTACATGCCTACTTAGTCTGAGAATATTTTCAAAATATAGGCCCAAAACATGCTAAAAATCGATATTTTAGGTGCCCAAAGTCGATATCTCAAATTCAGGCCCAAAACACCCGAAAATTCGATATTTTGGGGTTCCAGAAGCGAACTGTACATGCCTACTCCTTGTTAGAGTATTTTCAAAACGTAGGCCCAAAACATACTGAAAATTGATCTTTTAGGTGCGCAAAAGTCGATATGTTCATGTATCTTCTGTACCCGTTTATATCTCAAATTCAGGCTCCAACACCCGAAAATTCGATATTTTGGGGTCCCAGAAGCGAACTGTACATGCCTCCTCAGATACAGGCCCAAAACATGCTGAAAATCGATATTTTAGTTGCCCAAAGTCAATATGAGTATGCATCTTCTGCACACGTTTATATCTCAAATTCGACCTCAAATCACCCGAAAATTCGATATTTTTGGGTCCCAGAAGCGATCTGTACATGCCTACTCAGTGCTAGAATGTTTTCAAATTATAGGCTCAAAACATGCTAAAAATCGATATTTTAAGTGTCCAAAGTCGATATGTTCATGCATTTTCTGTACCCTTTTAAATCTTAAATTAAGGCTCAAAACACCCGAAAATTCGGTATTTTTGGGTCCTAGAAGCGATCTGTACATGCCTACTCCTAGTTAGAATGTTTTCAAGATACAGACCAAAAACATGCTCAAAATCGATATTTTAAGTGCCCAAAAGTCGATATGTGCTTGCATCTGCAGTACCTATTTATATCTCATTTTCAGGCTAAAAACACCCGAAAATTCGATATTTTTGGGTCCCAGAAGCGATCTGTACATGCCTACTCCGTGCTAGAATGTTTTCAAAATATAGGCTCAAAACATGTTAAAAATCGATATTTTAGGTGCCCTAAGTCGATATCTCGAATTTAGGCCCAAAACACCCGAAAATTCGATATTTTGGGGTCCCAGAAGCGATCTGTACTTGCCTACTCCGTGTTAGAGTATTTTCAAAATACAGGCCCAAAACATGCTGAAAATCGATATTTTAGGTGACCAAAGTCAATATGTGTATGCATCTTCTGCACCCGTTTATATCCCAAATTCAACTTCAAAACACCCGAAAATTCGATATTTTTGGGTCCCACAAGCGATCTGTACATGCCTACTCAGTGCTAGAAAAATTTAAAAATATAGGCCCAAAACATACTAAAAATCGATATTTTAGCTGTCCAAAAGTCGATATGTGCATGCATCTTCTGTACCCGTTTATATCTCAAATTCAGGCTCAAAACACACGAAAATTCGATATTTTGGGGTCCCAGAAGCAATCTGTACATGCCTACTCCGTGTTAGAGTATTTTCAAAATACAGGCCCAAACAGGGATATAAACGGGTACAGAAGATGCAAACACATATTGACCCTGATCACCTAAACTATGGATTTTCAGCATGTTTTGGGCCTGTATTTTGAAAATACTCTAAAACGGAGTAGGCATGTACAGATCGCTTCTGGAATCTCAAAATATCGAATTTTCGGGTGTTTGGAGCCTGAATTTGAGATATAAACGGGTACTGAAGATGCATGCACATATCGACTTTTGGGCTCTTAAAATATCGATTTTGAGCTTGTTTTGGGTCTGTATCTTGAAAACATTCTAACTAGGAGTAGGCATGTACAGATCGCTTCTGGGACCCCAAAATATCGAATTTTCAAGTGTTTTGGGCGTGAATTTGAGATATCGACTTTTGGCACCTAAAATATCGATTTTTAGCATGTTTTGGGCCTATATTTTGAAAATATTCTAGCACTGAGTAGGCATGTACAGATCGTTTCTGGGACCCAAAAATATCGAATTTTCAAGTGTTTTGAGGTTGAATTTGGGATATAAACGGGTACAGAAGATGCATACACATATCGACTTTTGGGCACCTAAAAGATCGATTTTCAGTATGTTTTGGGCCTGCATTTTGAAAACACTCTAACACGGAGTAGGCATGTACTGATCGCTTCTGGGACCCCAAAATATCGAATTTTCGGGTGTTTTGAGCCTGAATTTGAGATATAAACGGGTACTGAAGATGCATGCACATATCAACTTTTGGGCACTTAAAATATCGATTTTGAGCATGTTTTGGGTCTGTATCTTGAAAACATTTTAACTAGGATTAGGCATGTACAGATCGCTTCTAGGAACCAAAAATACCGAATTTTCGGGTATTTTGAGCCTGAATTCGAGATATAAACGTATACAGAAGATGCATGCACATATTGACTTTGGACATTTAAAATATCGATTTTTAGCTTGTTTTGAGCCTATATTTTGAAAATATTCTAGCACTGAGTAGGCATGTACAGATCGCTTATGGGACCCCAAAATATCGAATTTTCAAGTGTTTTGAGGTTGAATTTGGGATATAAACGGGTGCAGAAGATGCAAACACATATTGACTTTGATCACCTAAAATATGGATTTTCAGCATGTTTTGGGCCTGTATTTTGAAAATACTCTAAAACGGAGTAGGCATGTACAGATCGCTTCTGGGACCCCAAAATATCGAATTTTCGGGTGTTTTGAGGTTGAATTTGAGATATAAACGGGTACAGAAGATGCATGCACATATCGGCTTTTGGGCACCTAAATGATCGATTTTCAATATGTTTTGGGACTGTAATTTGAAAATACTCTAACACGGAGTAGGCATGTACAGATCGCTTCTTAGACCCCAAAATATCGAATTTTCGGGGGTTTTGGGCCTGAATTTGAGATATCGACTTTAAGTAACCTAAAATATCGATTTTTAGCATGTTTTGGGCCTATATTTTGAAAATATTCTAGCACTGAGAAGGCATGTACAGATCGCTTCTGGGACGAAAAATTACGAATTTTCGGGTGTTTGGAGCCTGAATTTGAGATATAAACGGGTACAGAAGATGCATGCACATATCGACATTTGGGCACCTACAAGATTGATTTTAAGTATGTTTTGGGCCTGTATTTTGAAAATACTCTAACACAGAGTAGGCATGTACAGATCGCTTCTGGGACCCCAAAATATCGATTTTTCGGGTGTTTGGAGCCTGAATTTGAGATATAAACAGGTACAGAAGATGCATGAATATATCGACTTTTGGGCACCTAAAAGATTGATTTTCAGTATGTTCTGGGCCTGCATTTTGAAAATACTCTTGCACGGAGTAGGCATGTACAGATCGCTTCTGGGACCCCAAAATATCGAATTTTCGGGTGTTTCGAGCCTGAATTTGAGATATCGACTTTGGGCACCTAAAATATCGATTTTTAGCATGTGTTGGGTCTATATTTTGAAAATATTCTAGCACTGAGTAGGTATGTACAGATCGTTTCTGGGACCCCAAAATTACCGAATTTTCGGGTCTTTTGAGCCTGAATTTGAGATATAAACGGGTACAGAAGATGCATACACATATTTACTTAGGCACCTAAAATATCGATTTTCAGCATGTTTTGGGTCTGTATCTGAGTAGGCATGTACAAATCGCTTCTTGGACCCCAAAATATCTAATTTTCGGGTGTTTGGAGCCTGAATTTGAGATATAAACGGGTACAGAAGATGCCTGCACATATTGACTTTGGGCATCTAAAATATCGATTTTCAGCATGTTTTGGGCCTGTATCTGAGTAGGCATGTACAGATCGCTTCTGGGACCCCAAAATATCGAATTTTCTGGTGTTTGGAGCCTGAATTTGAGATATAAACGTGTACAGAAGATGCTTGCACATATCGACTTTGGACACTTAAAATATCGATTTTTAGCATGTTTTGGTTCTGTATAAGTTGAAAAAATTCTAACTAGGAGTAGACATGCACAGATCGCTTCTGGGACCCCATAATATCGAATTTTTCTAGTGTTAGGAGCCTGAATTTGAGATATAAACAGGTACAGAAGATGCATGAATATATCGACATTTGGGCACCTAAAAGATTGATTTTTAGTATGTTATAGGCATGAATTTTGAAAATACTCTAACACGGAGTAGGCATGTACAGATCGATTCTGGCACCCCAAAATATCAAATTTACGTGTGTTCTGGGCCTGAATTTGAGATATCGACTTTGGGCACCTAAAATATCGATTTTTAGCATGTTTTGGGCCTATATTTTGAAAATATTCTAGCACTGAGTAGGCATGTACAGATCGCTTCTGGGACCGCAAAATATCGATTTTTCGGGTGTTTGGAGCCTATATTTGAGATATAAACGGGTACAGAAGAGGCATGCACATATCGACTTTTGGGCACCTAAAAGATCGATTTTCAGTATGTTTTGGGCCTGCATTTTGAAAACACTCTAACACGGAGTAGGCATGTACTGATCGCTTCTGGGACCCCAAAATATCGAATTTTCGGGTGTTTTGAGCCTGAATTTGAGATATAAACGGGTACTGAAGATGCATGCACATATCAACTTTTGGGCACTTAAAATATCGATTTTGAGCATGTTTTGGGTCTGTATCTTGAAAACATTTTAACTAGGAGTAGGCATGTACAGATCGCTTCTAGGAACCAAAAATACCGAATTTTCGGGTATTTTGAGACTGAATTCGAGATATAAACGTATACAGAAGATGCATGCACATATTGACTTTGGACATTTAAAATATCGATTTTTAGCTTGTTTTGAGCCTATATTTTGAAAATATTCTAGCACTGAGTAGGCATGTACAGATCGCTTATGGGACCCCAAAATATCGAATTTTCAATTGTTTTGAGGTTGAATTTGGGATATAAACGGGTGCAGAAGATGCAAACACATATTGACTTTGATCACCTAAAATATGGATTTGCAGCATGTTTTGGGCCTGTATTTTGAAAATACTCTAAAACGGAGTAGGCATGTACAGATCGCTTCTGGGACCCCAAAATATCGAATTTTCGGGTGTTTTGAGGTTGAATTTGAGATATAAACGGGTACAGAAGATGCATGCACATATCGGCTCTTGGGCACCTAAATGATCGATTTTCATTATGTTTTGGGACTGTAATTTGAAAATACTCTAACACGGAGTAGGCATGTACAGATCGCTTCTTAGACCCCAAAATATCGAATTTTCGGGGGTTTTGGGCCTGATTTTGAGATATCGACATTAAGTCACCTAAAATATCGATTTTTATCATGTTTTGGGCCTATATTTTGAAAATATTCTAGCACTGAGTAGGCATGTACAGATCGCTTCTGGGACCCAAAAATAACGAATTTTCGGGTGTTTTGAGGTTGAATTTGGGATATAAATGGGTGCAGAAGATGCATACACATATTGACTTTGGTCACCTAAAATATCAATTTACAGCATGTTTTGGGCCTGTACCTGAGTAGGCATGTACAGATCGCTTCTGGTACCCCAAAATATCGAATTTTCGGGTGTTTGGAGCCTGAATTTGAGATATAAACGGGTACAGAAGATGCATGCACATACCGACTTTTGGGCACCTAAAAGATCGATTTTCAGTATGTTTTGGGCCTGCATTTTGAAAACACTCTAACACGGAGTAGGCATGTACTGATCGCTTCTGGGACCCCAAAATATCGAATTTTCGGGTGTTTTGAGCCTGAATTTGAGATATAAACGGGTACTGAAGATGCATGCACATATCAACTTTTGGGCACTTAAAATATCGATTTTGAGCATGTTTTGGGTCTGTATCTTGAAAACATTTTAACTAGGAGTAGGCATGTACACATCGCTTCTAGGAACCAAAAATACCGAATTTTCGGGTATTTTGAGCCTGAATTCGAGATATAAACGTATACAGAAGATGCATGCACATATTGACTTTGGACATTTAAAATATCGATTTTTAGCTTGTTTTGAGCCTATATTTTGAAAATATTCTAGCACTGAGTAGGCATGTACAGATCGCTTATGGGACCCCAAAATATCGAATTTTCAAGTGTTTTGAGGTTGAATTTGGGATATAAACGGGTGCAGAAGATGCAAACACATATTGACTTTGATCACCTAAAATATGGATTTTCAGCATGTTTTGGGCCTGTATTTTGAAAATACTCTAAAACGGAGTAGGCATGTACAGATCGCTTCTGGGACCCCAAAATATCGAATTTTCGGGTGTTTTGAGGTTGAATTTGAGATATAAACGGGTACAGAAGATGCATGCACATATCGGCTTTTGGGCACCTAAATGATCGATTTTCAGTATGTTTTGGGACTGTAATTTGAAAATACTCTAACACGGAGTAGGCATGTACAGATCGCTTCTTAGACCCCAAAATATCGAATTTTCGGGGGTTTTGGGCCTGAATTTGAGATATCGACTTTAAGTCACCTAAAATATCGATTTTTAGCATGTTTTGGGCCTATATTTTGAAAATATTCTAGCACTGAGAAGGCATGTACAGATCGCTTCTGGGACCCAAAAATAACGAATTTTCAGGTGTTTGGAGCCTGAATTTGAGATATAAACGGGTACAGAAGATGCATGCACATATCGACATTTGGGCACCTACAAGATTGATTTTAAGTATGTTTTGGGCCTGTATTTTGAAAATACTCTAACACAGAGTAGGCATGTACAGATCGCTTCTGGGACCCCAAAATATCGATTTTTCGGGTGTTTGGAGCCTGAATTTGAGATATAAACAGGTACAGAAGATGCATGAATATATCGACTTTTGGGCACCTAAAAGATTGATTTTCAGTATGTTCTGGGCCTGCATTTTGAAAATACTCTTGCACGGAGTAGGCATGTACAGATCGCTTCTTAGACCCCAAAATATCGAATTTTCGGGTGTTTCGAGCCTGAATTTGAGATATCGACTTTGGGCACCTAAAATATCGATTTTTAGCATGTGTTGGGTCTATATTTTGAAAATATTCTAGCACTGAGTAGGTATGTACAGATCGTTTCTGGGACCCCAAAATTACCGAATTTTCGGGTCTTTTGAGCCTGAATTTGAGATATAAACGGGTACAGAAGATGCATACACATATTTACTTAGGCACCTAAAATATCGATTTTCAGCATGTTTTGGGTCTGTATCTGAGTAGGCATGTACAAATCGCTTCTTGGACCCCAAAATATCTAATTTTCGGGTGTTTGGAGCCTGAATTTGAGATATAAACGGGTACAGAAGATGCCTGCACATATTGACTTTGGGCATCTAAAATATCGATTTTCAGCATGTTTTGGGCCTGTATCTGAGTAGGCATGTACAGATCGCTTCTGGGACCCCAAAATATCGAATTTTCTGGTGTTTGGAGCCTGAATTTGAGATATAAACGTGTACAGAAGATGCTTGCACATATCGACTTTGGACACTTAAAATATCGATTTTTAGCATGTTTTGGTTCTGTATAAGTTGAAAAAATTCTAACTAGGAGTAGACATGCACAGATCGATTCTGGGACCCCATAATATCGAATTTTTCTAGTGTTAGGAGCCTGAATTTGAGATATAAACAGGTACAGAAGATGCATGAATATATCGACATTTGGGCACCTAAAAGATTGATTTTTAGTATGTTATAGGCATGAATTTTGAAAATACTCTAACACGGAGTAGGCATGTACAGATCGATTCTGGCACCCCAAAATATCAAATTTACGTGTGTTCTGGGCCTGAATTTGAGATATCGACTTTGGGCACCTAAAATATCGATTTTTAGCATGTTTTGGGCCTATATTTTGAAAATATTCTAGCACTGAGTAGGCATGTACAGATCGCTTCTGGGACCGCAAAATATCGATTTTTCGGGTGTTTGGAGCCTATATTTGAGATATAAACGGGTACAGAAGAGGCATGCACATATCGACTTTTGGGCACCTAAAAGATCGATTTTCAGTATGTTTTGGGCCTGCATTTTGAAAACACTCTAACACGGAGTAGGCATGTACTGATCGCTTCTGGGACCCCAAAATATCGAATTTTCGGGTGTTTTGAGCCTGAATTTGAGATATAAACGGGTACTGAAGATGCATGCACATATCAACTTTTGGGCACTTAAAATATCGATTTTGAGCATGTTTTGGGTCTGTATCTTGAAAACATTTTAACTAGGAGTAGGCATGTACAGATCGCTTCTAGGAACCAAAAATACCGAATTTTCGGGTATTTTGAGACTGAATTCGAGATATAAACGTATACAGAAGATGCATGCACATATTGACTTTGGACATTTAAAATATCGATTTTTAGCTTGTTTTGAGCCTATATTTTGAAAATATTCTAGCACTGAGTAGGCATGTACAGATCGCTTATGGGACCCCAAAATATCGAATTTTCAATTGTTTTGAGGTTGAATTTGGGATATAAACGGGTGCAGAAGATGCAAACACATATTGACTTTGATCACCTAAAATATGGATTTGCAGCATGTTTTGGGCCTGTATTTTGAAAATACTCTAAAACGGAGTAGGCATGTACAGATCGCTTCTGGGACCCCAAAATATCGAATTTTCGGGTGTTTTGAGGTTGAATTTGAGATATAAACGGGTACAGAAGATGCATGCACATATCGGCTCTTGGGCACCTAAATGATCGATTTTCATTATGTTTTGGGACTGTAATTTGAAAATACTCTAACACGGAGTAGGCATGTACAGATCGCTTCTTAGACCCCAAAATATCGAATTTTCGGGGGTTTTGGGCCTTTTTTTGAGATATCGACATTAAGTCACCTAAAATATCGATTTTTATCATGTTTTGGGCCTATATTTTGAAAATATTCTAGCACTGAGTAGGCATGTACAGATCGCTTCTGGGACCCAAAAATAACGAATTTTCGGGTGTTTTGAGGTTGAATTTGGGATATAAATGGGTGCAGAAGATGCATACACATATTGACTTTGGTCACCTAAAATATCAATTTACAGCATGTTTTGGGCCTGTACCTGAGTAGGCATGTACAGATCGCTTCTGGTACCCCAAAATATCGAATTTTCGGGTGTTTGGAGCCTGAATTTGAGATATAAACGGGTACAGAAGATGCATGCACATACCGACATTTGGGCACCTACAAGATCGATTTTCAGTATGTTTTGGGCCTGTATTTTGAAAACACTCTAACACGGAGTAGGCATGTACAGATCGTTTCTGGGCCCCCGAAATATCGAATTTTCGGGTGTTTTGAGCCTGAATTTGAGATATAAACGGGTACTGAAGATGCATGCACATATTGACTTTGGACATTTAAAATATCGATTTTTAGCTTGTTTTGAGCCTATATTTTGAAAACATTCTAGCACTGAGTAGGCATGTACAGATCGCTTCTGACACCCAAAAATATCGAATTTTCGGGTGTTATGAAGTTGAATTTGGGATATAAACGGGTGCAGAAGATGCATACACATATTGACTTTGGGCACCTAAAATATCGATTTTCAGCATGTTTGGGCCTGTATCTTAATAGCTTTGTACAGATCGCTTCTGGGACCCCAAAATATCGAATTTTCGGGTGTTTTGGGCTTGAATTTAAGATACCGACTTTGGGCACTTAAAATATCGATTTCTAGCATGTTTTGGGCCTATATTTTGAAAATATTCTAACACTGAGTAGGCATGTACAGATCGCTTCTGGGACCCCAAAATATCGATTTTACGGGTGTTTTGAGCCTGAATTTGAGATATAAATGGGTACAGAAGATGCTTGCACATATTTACTTAAGGCACCTAAAATACCGATTTTCAGCATGTTTTGGGCCTGTATCTGAGTAGGCATGTACAGATCGCTTCTGGGACCCTAAAATATCGAATTTTCGGGTGTTTGGAGCCTGAATTTGAGATATAAACGGGTACAGAAGATGCATGCACATATCGGCTTTTAGGCACCTAAAAGATCGATTTTCAGTATGTTTTGGGCCTTTAATTTGAAAATACTTTAACACGGAGTAGGCATGTACAGACCACTTCTGGGACCCCAAAATATCGAATTTTCGGGGGTTTTGGGCCTGAATTTGAGATATCGACTTTAAGGCACCTATTATATCGATTTTTTGCATGTTTTGGGCGTATATTTTGAAAATATTCTAGCACTGAGTAGGTATGTACAGATCGCTTCTGGGACCCCAAAATATCGAATTTTCGGGTGTTTTGAGGTTGAATTTGGGATATAAATGGGTGCAGAAGATGCATACACATATTGACTTTGGTCACCTAAAATATCGATTTAAAGCATGTTTTGGGCCTGTACCTGAGTAGGCATGTACAGATCGCTTCTGGGACCCTAAAATATCGAATTTTCGGGTGTTTGGAGCATGAATTTGAGATATAAACGGGTACAGAAGATGCATGCACATATCGACTTTTGGGCACCTACAAGATTGATTTTAGGTATGTTTTGGGCCTGTATTTTGAATATACTCTAACACGGTGTAGGCATGTACAGATTGCTTCTGGTACCCCAAAATATCGAATTTTCCGGTGTTTTGGGCCTGAATATGAGATATTGACTTTGGGCACCTAAAATATCGATTTTTAGCATGTTTTGATCCTGTGTTTTGAAAATATTCTAGCACTGAGTAGGCATGTACATTTCGCTTCTGGGACCCCAAAATATTGAATATTCGGGTGTTTTGAGCCTGAATTTGAGATATAAACGGGTACAGAAGATACATGCACATATTGACTTTGGGCACCTAAAATATCGATTTTTAGCATGTTTTGGGCCTGTATCTGAGTAGGCATGTACAGATCGCTTCTGGGACCCCAAAATATCGAGTTTTCGGGTGTTTGGAGCCTGCATTTGAGATATAAACGGATTCAGAAGATGCATGCACATATCGACTTTTGGGCACTTAAAAGATCGATTTTCAGTATGTTTTGGGCCTGTATTTTGAAAATACTCTAACACGGAGTAGGCATGTACAGATCGTTTCTGGGAACCCAAAATATCGTTTTTTCGGGTGTTTTAGCGCTGAATTTGAGATATCTTCTTTGGGCACCTAAAATATCGATTTTTAGCATATTTTGGGCCTATATTTTGAAAATATTCTAGCACTGAGTAGGCATGTACAGATAGCTTCTGGGAACCCAAAATATCGAATTTTCGGGTGTTTTGAGCCTAAATTTGAGATATAAACGGGTACAGGAGATGCATGCACATGTCGACTTTGGTCATTTTAAATATCGATTTTCAGCATGTTTTGAGCCTATATTTTGAAAACATTCTAGCACTGAGTAGGCATGTACAGATCGCTTCGGGGACCCAAAAATATCGAATTTTTGGGTGTTTTGAGGTTGAATTTGGAATATAAATGGGTGCAGAAGATGCATACACATATTGACTTTGGTCACCTAAAATATAGATTTTCAGCATGTTTTGGGCCTGTATTTTGAAATTACTCTAACACGGAGTAGGCAAGTACAGATCGCTTCTGGGACCCCTAAATATGGAATTTTGGGGTGTTTGGAGCCGAAATTTGAGATATAAACGGGTACAGAAGATGCATCCACATATCGACTTTTGGGCACCTAAAAGATCGATTTTCAGTATGTTTTGGGCCTGTATATTGAAAATACTCTAACACGGAGTAGGCATGTACAGATCGCTTCTGGGACCCCAAAATATCGAATTTTCGGGTGTTTTGAGCCTGAATTTGAGATATAAACGGGTACAAAAAATGTATGCACATATTGACTTTGGACACCTAAAATATCGATTTTCAGCATGTTTTTGGGCCTGTATTTTGAAAATACTCTAACACGTAGTAGAAATGTGCAGATCGCTTCTGGGACCTAAAAATATCGAATTTTCAGGTGTTTTGAGCCTGAATTTGAGATATAAACAGGTACTGAAGATGCATGCACATAACGACTTTTAGCCACCTAAAATATCGATTTTGAGCATGTTTTGGGTCTGTAACTTGAAAACATTCTAACTAGGAGTAGGCATGTACAAATCGCTTCTAGGACCCAAAAATACCGAATTTTCGGGTGTTTTGAGCCTGAATTTGAGATATAAACGGGTACAGAAGATGCATGCACATATTGACTTTGGACACTTAAAATATCGATTTTTAGCATGTTTTGAGCCTATATTTTGAAAACATTCTAGCACTGAGTAGGCATGTACAGATCGCTTCTGGGACCAAAAAATATCGAATTTTCGGGTGTTTTGAGGTTGAATTTGGAATATAAACGGGTACAGAAGATGCATACACATATCGACTTTTGGGCACCTAAAATATCGATTTTCTGTATGTTTTTGGCCTGTATTTTGAAATTACACTAACACGGAGTAGGTATGTACAGATCGCTTCTAGGACCCCAAAATATCGAATTTTCGGGTGTTTTGGGCCTGAATTTGTAATATCGACTTTGGGCACCTAAAATATCGATTTTTAGCATGTTTTGACCCTATACTTTGAAAATATTCTAGCACTGAGTAGGCATGTACAGATCGCTTCTGGGACCCAAAAATATCGAATTTTCGGGTGTTTTGAGGTTGAATTTGGGATATAAACGGGTACAGAAGATGCATCCACATATCGACTTTTGGGCACCTAAAAGATCGATTTTCAGTATGTTTTGGGCCTGTATATTGAAAATACTCTAACACGGAGTAGGCATGTACAGATCGCTTCTGGGACCCCAAAATATCGAATTTTTCGGTGTTTTGGGCCTGAATTTGAGATATCGACTTTGGGCACCTAAAATATCGATTTTTAGCATGTTTTGGGCCTATATTTTGAAAATATTCTAGCACTGAGTAGGCATGTACAGATCGCTTCTGGGACCCAAAAATATCGAATTTTCGGGTGTTTTGAGGTTGAATTTGGGATATAAACGAGTGCAGAAGATACATACATATATTGACTTTGGGCACCTAAAATATAGATTTTCAGCATGTTTTGGGACTGTATCTGAGTAGGCATGTACAGATCGCTTCTAGGACCCCAAAATATCGAATTTTTGGGTGTTTAGAGCCTGAATTTGAGATATAAACGGGTACAGTAGATTCATGCACATATCGACTTTTGGGCACTTAAAAGATCGATTTTCAGTATGTTTTGGGCCTGTATTTTGAAAATACTCTAACACGGAGTAGGCATGTACAGTTCGCTTCTGGGACCCGCAAATATCGAATTTTCGGGTGTTTTGAGCCTGAATTTGAGATATCGACTTTGGGCACCTAAAATATCGATTTTTAGCATGTTTTGGGCCTATATTTTGAAAATATTCTAGCACTAAGTAGGCATGTGCAGATCACTTCTGGGACCCTAAAATATCGATTTTTAGCATGTTTTTAGCCTATATTTTGAAAACATTCTAGCACTGAGTAGGCATGTACAGATCGCTTCTGGGACTGAAAAATATCGAATTTTCGGGTGTTTTGAGGTTGAATTTGGGATATAAACGGGTTCAGGAGATGCATACATACATTGACTTTGGTCACATAAAATATCGATTTTCAGCATGTTTTGGGCCTGTATTTTGAAAATACTCTAACACGGAGTAGGCAAGTACAGGTCGCTTCTGGGACCCCAAAATATCGAATTTTCGGGTGTTTGGAGCCAGAATTTGAGATATAAACGGGTACAGAAGATGGATCCACATATCGACTTTTGGGCACCTAAAAGATCGATTTTCAATATGTTTTGGGCCTGTATTTTGAAAATACTCTAACACGGAGTAGGCATTTAGAGATCGAGTCTGGGACCCCAAAATATCGAATTTTCGTGTGTTTTGGGCCTGAATTTGAGATATCGACTTTGGGCACCTAAAATATCGATTTTTAGCATGTTTTGGGCCTATATTTTGAAAATAATCTAGCACTGAGTAGGCATGTACAGATCGCTTCTGGGACCCCAAAATATCGAATTTTCGAGTGTAAGGAGCCTGAATTTGAGATATAAACGAGTACAGAAGATGCATGCACATATCGACTTTTGGGCAACTAAAATATCGATTTTCTGTATGTTTTGGGCCTGTATTTTGAAAATACTCTAACACGGAGTAGGCATGTACAGATCGCTTCTGGGACCCCAAAATATCGAATTTTCGGGTGTTTTGGGCCTGAATTTGAGTTACCGACTTTGGGCACCTAAAATATCGATTTTTAGCATGTTTTGGGCCTATATTTTGAAAATATTCTAGCACTTAGTAGGCATGTACAGATCGCTTCTAGGACCCCAAAATATCAAATTTTCGAGTGTTTTGAGCCTGAATTTGAGATATAAACGGGTACAGAAAATGTATGCACATATTGACTTTGGGCCCCTAAAATATCGATTTTCAGCATGTTTTGGGCCTGTATTTCGAAAATACTCTAAAACGGAGTAGGCATGTACAGATCTCTTTGGGGACCCATAACTATAGAATTTTCGGGTGTTTTGAGCCTGAATTTGGGATATATACAGGTACTGAAGATGTATGCAAATATCGACTTTTGGGCACCTGAAATATCGATTTTGAGCATGTTTTGGGTCTGTATCGTAAAAACATTCTAACTAGGAGTAGGCATGTACAGATAGCTTCTAGGACCCAAAAATACCGAATTTTCGGGTGTTTTGAGCCTGAATTTGAGATATAAACGGGTACAGGAGATGCATGCACATATCGACTTTGGACATTTTAAATATCGATTTTCAGCATGTTTTGAGCCTATATTTTGAAAACATTCTAGCACTGAGTAGGCATGTACAGATCGCTTCTGGGACCCAAAAATATCGAGTTTTCGGGTGTTTTGAGGTTGAATTTGAAATATAAACGGGTGCAGAAGATGCATACACATATTGACTTTGGTCACCTAAAATATAGATTTTCAGCATGTTTTGGGCCTGTATTTTGAAATTACTCTAACACGGAGTAGGCAAGTACAGATCGCTTCTGGGACCCCAAAATATCGAATTTTCGGGTGTTTGGAGCCGGAATTTGAGATACAAACGGGTACAAAAAATGCATGCACATATTGACTTTGGACACCTAAAATATCGATTATCAGCATGTTTTTGGGCCTGTATTTTGAAAATACTCTAACACGTAGTAGAAATGTGCAGATCGCTTCTGGGACCTAAAAATATCGAATTTTCGGGTGTTTTGAGCCTGAATTTGTGATATCGACTTTGGGCACCTAAAATATCGATTTTTAGCATGTTTTGACCCTATATTTTGAAAATAATCTAGCACTGAGTAGGCATGTACAGATCGCTTCTTTGACCCCAAAATATCGTATTTTCAGGTGTTTTGAGCCTGAATTTGAGATATAAACATGTACAGAAGATGCATGCACATATCGACTTTTGGGCACCTAAAATATCGATTTTGAGCATGTTTTGGGTCTGTATCTTGAAAACATTCTAACTAGGAGTAGGCATGTACAGATCACTTCTAGGACCCAAAAATACCGAATTTTCGGGTGTTTTGAGCCTGAATTTGAGATATAAACGGGTACAGAAGATGCATGCACCTCTCGACTTTGGACACTTAAAATATCAATTTTAGCATGTTTTGACCCTATATTTTGAAAATAATCTAGCACTGAGTAGGCATGTACAGATCGCTTCTGGGACCCCAAAATATCGAGTTTTCGGGTGTTTGGAGCCTGCATTTGAGATATAAACGGATTCAGAAGATGCATGCACATATCGACTTTTGGGCACTTAAAAGATCGATTTTCAGTATGTTTTGGGCCTGTATTTTGAAAATACTCTAACACGGAGTAGGCATGTACAGATCGTTTCTGGGAACCCAAAATATCGTTTTTTCGGGTGTTTTAGCGCTGAATTTGAGATATCTTCTTTGGGCACCTAAAATATCGATTTTTAGCATATTTTGGGCCTATATTTTGAAAATATTCTAGCACTGAGTAGGCATGTACAGATCGCTTCTGGGAACCCAAAATATCGAATTTTCGGGTGTTTTGAGCCTAAATTTGAGATATAAACGGGTACAGGAGATGCATGCACATGTCGACTTTGGTCATTTTAAATATCGATTTTCAGCATGTTTTGAGCCTATATTTTGAAAACATTCTAGCACTGAGTAGGCATGTACAGATCGCTTCTGGGACCCAAAAATATCGAATTTTTGGGTGTTTTGAGGTTGAATTTGGAATATAAATGGGTGCAGAAGATGCATACACATATTGACTTTGGTCACCTAAAATATAGATTTTCAGCATGTTTTGGGCCTGTATTTTGAAATTACTCTAACACGGAGTAGGCAAGTACAGATCGCTTCTGGGACCCCTAAATATGGAATTTTGGGGTGTTTGGAGCCGAAATTTGAGATATAAACGGGTACAGAAGATGCATCCACATATCGACTTTTGGGCACCTAAAAGATCGATTTTCAGTATGTTTTGGGCCTGTATATTGAAAATACTCTAACACGGAGTAGGCATGTACAGATCGCTTCTGGGACCCCAAAATATCGAATTTTCGGGTGTTTTGAGCCTGAATTTGAGATATAAACGGGTACAAAAAATGTATGCACATATTGACTTTGGACACCTAAAATATCGATTTTCAGCATGTTTTTGGGCCTGTATTTTGAAAATACTCTAACACGTAGTAGAAATGTGCAGATCGCTTCTGGGACCTAAAAATATCGAATTTTCAGGTGTTTTGAGCCTGAATTTGAGATATAAACAGGTACTGAAGATGCATGCACATAACGACTTTTAGCCACCTAAAATATCGATTTTGAGCATGTTTTGGGTCTGTAACTTGAAAACATTCTAACTAGGAGTAGGCATGTACAAATCGCTTCTAGGACCCAAAAATACCGAATTTTCGGGTGTTTTGAGCCTGAATTTGAGATATAAACGGGTACAGAAGATGCATGCACATATTGACTTTGGACACTTAAAATATCGATTTTTAGCATGTTTTGAGCCTATATTTTGAAAACATTCTAGCACTGAGTAGGCATGTACAGATCGCTTCTGGGACCAAAAAATATCGAATTTTCGGGTGTTTTGAGGTTGAATTTGGGATATAAACGGGTACAGAAGATGCATCCACATATCGACTTTTGGGCACCTAAAAGATCGATTTTCAGTATGTTTTGGGCCTGTATATTGAAAATACTCTAACACGGAGTAGGCATGTACAGATCGCTTCTGGGACCCCAAAATATCGAATTTTTGGGTGTTTTGGGCCTGAATTTGAGATATCGACTTTGGGCACCTAAAATATCGATTTTTAGCATGTTTTGGGCCTATATTTTGAAAATATTCTAGCACTGAGTAGGCATGTACAGATCGCTTCTGGGACCCAAAAATATCGAATTTTCGGGTGTTTTGAGGTTGAATTTGGGATATAAACGAGTGCAGAAGATACATACATATATTGACTTTGGGCACCTAAAATATAGATTTTCAGCATGTTTTGGGACTGTATCTGAGTAGGCATGTACAGATCGCTTCTAGGACCCCAAAATATCGAATTTTTGGGTGTTTAGAGCCTGAATTTGAGATATAAACGGGTACAGTAGATTCATGCACATATCGACTTTTGGGCACTTAAAAGATCGATTTTCAGTATGTTTTGGGCCTGTATTTTGAAAATACTCTAACACGGAGTAGGCATGTACAGTTCGCTTCTGGGACCCGCAAATATCGAATTTTCGGGTGTTTTGAGCCTGAATTTGAGATATCGACTTTGGGCACCTAAAATATCGATTTTTAGCATGTTTTGGGCCTATATTTTGAAAATATTCTAGCACTAAGTAGGCATGTGCAGATCACTTCTGGGACCCTAAAATATCGATTTTTAGCATGTTTTTAGCCTATATTTTGAAAACATTCTAGCACTGAGTAGGCATGTACAGATCGCTTCTGGGACTGAAAAATATCGAATTTTCGGGTGTTTTGAGGTTGAATTTGGGATATAAACGGGTTCAGGAGATGCATACATACATTGACTTTGGTCACATAAAATATCGATTTTCAGCATGTTTTGGGCCTGTATTTTGAAAATATTCTAACACGGAGTAGGCAAGTACAGGTCGCTTCTGGGACCCCAAAATATCGAATTTTCGGGTGTTTGGAGCCAGAATTTGAGATATAAACGGGTACAGAAGATGGATCCACATATCGACTTTTGGGCACCTAAAAGATCGATTTTCAGTATGTTTTGGGCCTGTATTTTGAAAATACTCTAACACGGAGTAGGCATTTAGAGATCGAGTCTGGGACCCCAAAATATCGAATTTTCGTGTGTTTTGGGCCTGAATTTGAGATATCGACTTTGGGCACCTAAAATATCGATTTTTAGCATGTTTTGGGCCTATATTTTGAAAATAATCTAGCACTGAGTAGGCATGTACAGATCGCTTCTGGGACCCCAAAATATCGAATTTTCGAGTGTAAGGAGCCTGAATTTGAGATATAAACGAGTACAGAAGATGCATGCACATATCGACTTTTGGGCAACTAAAATATCGATTTTCTGTATGTTTTGGGCCTGTATTTTGAAAATACTCTAACACGGAGTAGGCATGTACAGATCGCTTCTGGGACCCCAAAATATCGAATTTTCGGGTGTTTTGGGCCTGAATTTGAGTTACCGACTTTGGGCACCTAAAATATCGATTTTTAGCATGTTTTGGGCCTATATTTTGAAAATATTCTAGCACTTAGTAGGCATGTACAGATCGCTTCTAGGACCCCAAAATATCGAATTTTCGGGTGTTTTGAGCCTGAATTTGAGATATAAACGGGTACAGAAAATGTATGCACATATTGACTTTGGGCCCCTAAAATATCGATTTTCAGCATGTTTTGGGCCTGTATTTCGAAAATACTCTAACACGGAGTAGGCATGTACAGATCTCTTTGGGGACCCATAACTATAGAATTTTCGGGTGTTTTGAGCCTGAATTTGGGATATATACAGGTACTGAAGATGTATGCAAATATCGACTTTTGGGCACCTGAAATATCGATTTTGAGCATGTTTTGGGTCTGTATCGTAAAAACATTCTAACTAGGAGTAGGCATGTACAGATAGCTTCTAGGACCGAAAAATACCGAATTTTCGGGTGTTTTGAGCCTGAATTTGAGATATAAACGGGTACAGGAGATGCATGCACATATCGACTTTGGACATTTTAAATATCGATTTTCAGCATGTTTTGAGCCTATATTTTGAAAACATTCTAGCACTGAGTAAGCATGTACAGATCGCTTCTGGGACCCAAAAATATCGAGTTTTCGGGTGTTTTGAGGTTGAATTTGAAATATAAACGGGTGCAGAAGATGCATACACATATTGACTTTGGTCACCTAAAATATAGATTTTCAGCATGTTTTGGGCCTGTATTTTGAAATTACTCTAACACGGAGTAGGCAAGTACAGATCGCTTCTGGGACCCCAAAATATCGAATTTTCGGGTGTTTGGAGCCGGAATTTGAGATACAAACGGGTACAAAAAATGCATGCACATATTGACTTTGGACACCTAAAATATCGATTATCAGCATGTTTTTGGGCCTGTATTTTGAAAATACTCTAACACGTAGTAGAAATGTGCAGATCGCTTCTGGGACCTAAAAATATCGAATTTTCGGGTGTTTTGAGCCTGAATTTGTGATATCGACTTTGGGCACCTAAAATATCGATTTTTAGCATGTTTTGACCCTATATTTTGAAAATAATCTAGCACTGAGTAGGCATGTACAGATCGCTTCTTTGACCCCAAAATATCGTATTTTCAGGTGTTTTGAGCCTGAATTTGAGATATAAACATGTACAGAAGATGCATGCACATATCGACTTTTGGGCACCTAAAATATCGATTTTGAGCATGTTTTGGGTCTGTATCTTGAAAACATTCTAACTAGGAGTAGGCATGTACAGATCACTTCTAGGACCCAAAAATACCGAATTTTCGGGTGTTTTGAGCCTGAATTTGAGATATAAACGGGTACAGAAGATGCATGCACCTCTCGACTTTGGACACTTAAAATATCAATTTTAGCATGTTTTGACCCTATATTTTGAAAATAATCTAGCACTGAGTAGGCATGTACAGATCGCTTCTGGGACCCCAAAATATCGTATTTTCGGGTGTTTGGAGCCTGAATTTGAAATATAAACGGGTACAAAAGATGCATGCACATATCGACTTTTGGGCACCTAAAAGATCGATTTACAGTATGTTTTGAGCCTGTATTTTGAAAATACTTTAACATGGAGTAGGCATGTACAGTTCGCTTCTTGGACCCCAAAATATCGAATTTTCGGGTGTTTTGGGCCTGAATTTGAGATATCGACTTTAGGCACCTAAAATATCGATTTTTATCATGTTTTGAGCCTATATTTTGAAAATATTCTAGTACTAAGTAGGCATGTACAGATCACTTCTGGGACCCCAAAATTTCGAATTTTCGGGTGTTTTGAGCCTGAATTTGAGATATAAACGGGTACAGAAGATGCATGCACATATTGACTTTGGGCACCTAAAATATCGATTTTTAGAATGGTTTGGGCCTGTATTTTGAAAATACTCTATCACGAAGGAGGCATGTACAGATCGCTTCTGGGACCCCAAAATATCGAATTTTCGGGTGATTTGACCCTGAATTTGAGATATAAACAGGTACTGAAGATGCATGTACATATCGACTTCTTAGCACCTAAAATATCGATTTTGAGCATGTGTTGGGTCTGTATCTTGAAAACATTTTAACTAGGAGTAGGCATGTACAGATCTCTTCTGGGACCCAAAAATATCGAATTTTCGGGTGTTTTGAGCCTGAATTTCAGATATAAACAGGTACTGAAGATGCATGCTCATATCGACTTTTGCGCACCTAAAATATCGATTTTGAGCATGTTTTGGGTCTGTATCTTGAAAAAATTCTAACTAGGAGTAGACATGTACAAATCGCTTCAAGGACCCAAAAGTACCGAATTTTCGGGTGTTTTGAGCCTGAATTTGAGATATAAACGGGTACAGAAGATGCATGCACATATCGACTTTGGACACTTAAAATATCGATTTTTAGCATGTTTTGAGCCTATATTTTAAAAACAATCTAGCACTGAGTAGGCAAGTACAGATCGCTTCTGGGACCCACAAATATCGAGTTTTCGGGTGTTTTGAGGTTGAATTTGGGATATAAACGGGTGCAGAAGATGCATACACATATTGACTTTGGTCACCTAAAATATCGATTTTCAACATGTTTTGGGCCTGTATTTTGAAAATACTCTAACACGGAGTAGGCAAGTACAGATCGCTTCTGGGACCCCAAAATATCGAATTTTCGGGTGTTTGGAGCCTGAATTTGAGATATAAACGAGTACAGAAGATGCATGCACATATCGACTTTTGGGCACCTAAAATATCGATTTTCTGTATGTTTTGGGCCTTTATTTTGAAATTACTCTAACACGGAGTAGGCATGTACAGATCGCTTCTAGGACCCTAAAATATCGAATTCTCGGGTGTTTTGGGCCTGAATTTGTGATATCGAATTTGGGCACCTAAAATATCGATTTTTAGCATGTTTTGGGCCTATATTTTGAAAATAATCTAGCACTGAGTAGGCATGTACAGATCGCTTCTGGGACCCCAAAATGTCGTATTTTCCGGTGTTTTGAGCCTGAATTTGAGATATAAACATGTACAGAAGATGCATGGACATATCGACCTTTGGGCACCTAAAATATCGATTTTGAGCATGTTTTGGGTCTGTATCTTAAAAACATTCTAACTAGGGGTAGGCATGTACAGATCGCTTCTAGGACCCAAAAATACCGAATTTTCGGGTGTTTTGAGCCTGAATTTGAGATATAAACGGGTACAGAAGATGCATGCACATATCGACTTTGGACACTTAAAATATCAATTTTAGCATGTTTTGACCCTATATTTTGAAAATAATCTAGCACTGAGTATGCATGTACAGATCGCTTCTGGGACCCCAAAATATCGTATTTTCGTGTGTTTTGAGCCTGAATTTGAGATATAAACATGTACAGAAGATGAATGCACATATCGACTTTTGGGCACCTAAAATATCGATTTTGAGCATGTTTTGGGTCTGTATCTTGAAAACATTCTAACTAGGAGTAGGCATGTACAGATCACTTCTAGGACCCAAAAATACCGAATTTTCGGGTGTTTTGAGCCTGAATTTGAGATATAAACGGGTGCAGAAGATGCATGCACATATCGACTTTGGACACTTAAAATATCAATTTTTAGCATGTTTTGAGCCTATATTTTGAAAACATTCTAGCACTGAGTAGGCATGTACAGATCGCTTCTGGGACCCCAAAATATCGAATTTTCGGGTGTTTTGAGCCTGAATTTGAAATATAAACGGGTACAAAAGATGCATGCACATATCTACTTTTGGGCACCTAAAAGATCGATTTACAGTATGTTTTAGGCCTGTATTTTGAAAATACTCTAACACGAAGGAGGCATGTACAGATCGCTTCTGGGACCCCAAAATATAGAATTTTCGGGTGATTTGACCCTGATTTTGAGATATAAACAGGTACTGAAGATGCATGTACATATCGACTTCTTAGCACCTAAAATATCGATTTTGAGCATGTGTTGGGTCTGTATCTTGAAAACATTTTAACTAGGAGTAGGCATGTACAGATCGCTTCTGGGACCCAAAAATATCGAATTTTTGGGTGTTTTGAGCCTGAATTTCAGATATAAACAGGTACTGAAGATGCATGCTTATATCGACTTTTGCGCACCTAAAATATCGATTTTGAGCATGTTTTGGGTCTGTATCTTGAAAAAATTCTAACTAGGAGTAGACATGTACAAATCGCTTCAAGGACCCAAAAGTACCGAATTTTCGGGTGTTTTGAGCCTGAATTTGAGATATAAACGGGTACAGAAGATGCATGCACATATCGACTTTGGACACTTAAAATATCGATTTTTAGCATGTTTTGAGCCTATATTTTAAAAACATTCTAGCACTGAGTAGGCAAGTACAGATCGCTTCTGGGACCCACAAATATCGAGTTTTCGGGTGTTTTGAGGTTGAATTTGGGATATAAACGGGTGCAGAAGATGCATACACATATTGACTTTGGTCACCTAAAATATCGATTTTTAACATGTTTTGGGCCTGTATTTTGAAAATACTCTAACACGGAGTAGGCAAGTACAGATCGCTTCTGGGACCCCAAAATATCGAATTTTCGGGTGTTTGGAGCCTGAATTTGAGATATAAACGGGTACAGAAGATGCATGCACATATCGACTTTTGGGCACCTAAAATATCGATTTTCTGTATGTTTTGGGCCTGTATTTTGAAATTACTCTAACACGGAGTAGGCATGTACAGATCGCTTCTAGGACCCTAAAATATCGTATTCTCGGGTGTTTTGGGCCTGAATTTGTGATATCGACTTTGGGCACCTAAAATATCGATTTTTAGCATGTTTTGGGCCAATATTTTGAAAATAATCTAGCACTGAGTAGGCATGTACAGATCGCTTCTGGGACCCCAAAATGTCGTATTTTCCGGTGTTTTGAGCCTGAATTTGAGATATAAACATGTACAGAAGATGCATGGACATATCGACCTTTGGGCACCTAAAATATCGATTTTGAGCATGTTTTGGGTCTGTATCTTAAAAACATTCTAACTAGGGGTAGGCATGTACAGATCGCTTCTAGGACCCAAAAATACCGAATTTTCGGGTGTTTTGAGCCTGAATTTGAGATATAAACGGGTACAGAAGATGCATGCACATATCGACTTTGGACACTTAAAATATCAATTTTAGCATGTTTTGACCCTATATTTTGAAAATAATCTAGCACTGAGTAGGCATGTACAGATCGCTTCTGGGACCCCAAAATATCGTATTTTCGGGTGTTTTGAGCCTGAATTTGAGATATAAACATGTACAGAAGATGAATGCACATATCGACTTTTGGGCACCTAAAATATCGATTTTGAGCATGTTTTGGGTCTGTATCTTGAAAACATTCTAACTAGGAGTAGGCATGTACAGATCACTTCTAGGACCCAAAAATACCGAATTTTCGGGTGTTTTGAGCCTGAATTTGAGATATAAACGGGTGCAGAAGATGCATGCACATATCGACTTTGGACACTTAAAATATCAATTTTTAGCATGTTTTGAGCCTATATTTTGAAAATACTCTAACACGAAGGAGGCATGTACAGATCGCTTCTGGGACCCCAAAATATCGAATTTTCGGGTGATTTGACCCTGAATTTGAGATATAAACAGGTACTGAAGATGCATGTACATATCGACTTCTTAGCACCTAAAATATCGATTTTGAGCATGTGTTGGGTCTGTATCTTGAAAACATTTTAACTAGGAGTAGGCATGTACAGATCGCTTCTGGGACCCCAAAATATCGAATTTTCGGGTGTTTTGAGCCTGAATTTCAGATATAAACAGGTACTGAAGATGTATGCTCATATCGACTTTTGCGCACCTAAAATATCGATTTTGAGCATGTTTTGGGTCTGTATCTTGAAAAAATTCTAACTAGGAGTAGACATGTACAAATCGCTTCAAGGACCCAAAAGTACCGAATTTTCGGGTGTTTTGAACCTGAATTTGAGATATAAACGGGTACAGAAGATGCATGCACATATCGACTTTGGACACTTAAAATATCAATTTTAGCATGTTTTGACCCTATATTTTGAAAATAATCTAGCACTGAGTAGGCATGTACAGATCGCTTCTGGGACCCCAAAATATCGTATTTTCGGGTGTTTTGAGCCTGAATTTGAGATATAAACATGTACAGAAGATGAATGCACATATCGACTTTTGGGCACCTAAAATATCGATTTTGAGCATGTTTTGGGTCTGTATCTTGAAAACATTCTAACTAGGAGTAGGCATGTACAGATCACTTCTAGGACCCAAAAATACCGAATTTTCGGGTGTTTTGAGCCTGAATTTGAGATATAAACGGGTGCAGAAGATGCATGCACATATCGACTTTGGACACTTAAAATATCAATTTTTAGCATGTTTTGAGCCTATATTTTGAAAACATTCTAGCACTGAGTAGGCATGTACAGATCGCTTCTGGGACCCCGAAATATCGAATTTTCGGGTATTTTGAGCCTGAATTTGAAATATAAACGGGTACAAAAGATGCATGCACATATCGACTTTTGGGCACCTAAAAGATCGATTTACAGTATGTTTTGGGCCTGTATTTTGAAAATACTCTAACACGAAGGAGGCATGTATAGATCGCTTCTGGGACCCCAAAATATCGAATTTTCGGGTGATTTGACCCTGAATTTGAGATATAAACAGGTACTGAAGATGCATGTACATATCGACTTCTTAGCACCTAAAATATCGATTTTGAGCATGTGTTGGGTCTGTATCTTGAAAACATTTTAACTAGGAGTAGGCATGTACAGATCGCTTCTGGGACCCCAAAATATCGAATTTTCGGGTGTTTTGAGCCTGAATTTCAGATATAAATAGGTACTGAAGATGTATGCTCATATCGACTTTTGCGCACCTAAAATATCGATTTTGAGCATGTTTTGGGTCTGTATCTTGAAAAAATTCTAACTAGGAGTAGACATGTACAAATCGCTTCAAGGACCCAAAAGTACCGAATTTTCGGGTGTTTTGAACCTGAATTTGAGATATAAACGGGTACAGAAGATGCATGCACATATCGACTTTGGACACTTAAAATATCGATTTTTAGCATGTTTTGAGCCTATATTTTAAAAACATTCTAGCACTGAGTAGGCAAGTACAGATCGCTTCTGGGACCCACAAATATCGAGTTTTCGGGTGTTTTGAGGTTGAATTTGGAATATAAACGGGTGCAGAAGATGCATACACATATTGATTTTGGTCACCTAAAATATCGATTTTCAACATGTTTTGGGCCTGTATTTTGAAAATACTCTAACACGGAGTAGGCAAGTACAGATCGCTTCTGGGACCCCAAAATATCGAATTTTCGGGTGTTTGGAGCCTGAATTTGAGATATAAACGGGTACAGAAGATGCATGCACATATCGACTTTTGGGCACCTAAAATATCGATTTTCTGTATGTTTTGGGCCTGTATTTTGAAATTACTCTAACACGGAGTAGGCATGTACAGATCGCTTCTAGGACCCTAAAATATCGAATTCTCGGGTGTTTTGGGCCTGAATTTGTGATATCGACTTTGGGCACCTAAAATATCGATTTTTAGCATGTTTTGGGCCTATATTTTGAAAATAATCTAGCACTGAGTAGGCATGTACAGATCGCTTCTGGGACCCCAAAATGTCGTATTTTCCGGTGTTTTGAGCCTGAATTTGAGACATAAACATGTACAGAAGATGCATGGACATATCGACCTTTGGGCACCTAAAATATCGATTTTGAGCATGTTTTGGGTCTGTATCTTAAAAACATTCTAACTAGGCGTAGGCATGTACAGATCGCTTCTAGGACCCAAAAATACCGAATTTTCGGGTGTTTTGAGCCTGAATTTGAGATATAAACGGGTACAGAAGATGCATGCACATATCGACTTTGGACACTTAAAATATCAATTTTAGCATGTTTTGACCCTATATTTTGAAAATAATCTAGCACTGAGTAGGCATGTACAGATCGCTTCTGGGACCCCAAAATATCGTATTTTCGGGTGTTTTGAGCCTGAATTTGAGATATAAACATGTACAGAAGATGAATGCACATATCGACTTTTGGGCACCTAAAATATCGATTTTGAGCATGTTTTGGGTCTGTATCTTGAAAACATTCTAACTAGGAGTAGGCATGTACAGATCACTTCTAGGACCCAAAAATACCGAATTTTCGGGTGTTTTGAGCCTGTATTTGAGATATAAACGGGTGCAGAAGATGCATGCACATATCAACTTTGGACACTTAAAATATCAATTTTTAGCATGTTTTGAGCCTATATTTTGAAAACATTCTAGCACTGAGTAGGCATGTACAGATCGCTTCTGGGACCCCAAAATATCGAATTTTCGGGTGTTTTGAGCCTGAATTTGAAATGTAAACGGGTACAAAAGATGCATGCACATATCGACTTTTGGGCACCTAAAAGATCGATTTACAGTATGTTTTGGGCCTGTATTTTGAAAATACTCTAACATGGAGTAGGCATGTACAGTTCGCTTCTTGGACCCCAAAATATCGAATTTTCGGGTGTTTTGGGCCTGAATTTGAGATATCGACTTTAGGCACCTAAAATATCGATTTTTATCATGTTTTGAGCCTATATTTTGAAAATATTCTAGTACTAAGTAGGCATGTACAGATCACTTCTGGGACCCCAAAATATCGAATTTTCGGGTGTTTTGAGCCTGAATTTGAGATATAAACGGGTACAGAAGATGCATGCACATATTGACTTTGGGCACCTAAAATATCGATTTTTAGAATGGTTTGGGCCTGTATTTTGAAAATACTCTATCACGAAGGAGGCATGTACATATCGCTTCTGGGACCCCAAAATATCGAATTTTCGGGTGATTTGACCCTGAATTTGAGATATAAACAGGTACTGAAGATGCATGTACATATCGACTTCTTAGCACCTAAAATATCGATTTTGAGCATGTGTTGGGTCTGTATCTTGAAAACATTTTAACTAGGAGTAGGCATGTACAGATCGCTTCTGGGACCCAAAAATATCGAATTTTCGGGTGTTTTGAGCCTGAATTTCAGATATAACCAGGTACTGAAGATGCATGCTCATATTGACTTTTGGGCACCTAAAATATCGATTTTGAGCATGTTTTGGGTCTGTATCTTGAAAAAATTCTAACTAGGAGTAGACATGTACAAATCGCTTCTAGGACCCAAAAGTACCGAATTTTCGGGTGTTTTGAGCCTGAATTTGAGATATAAACGGATACAGAAGATGCATGCACATATCGACTTTTGGGCACCTAAAATATCGATTTTCTGTATGTTTTGGGCCTGTATTTTGAAATTACTCTAACACGGAGTAGGCATGTACAGATCGCTTCTAGGACCCTAAAATATCGAATTCTCGGGTGTTTTGGGCCTGAATTTGTGATATCGACTTTGGGCACCTAAAATATCGATTTTTAGCATGTTTTGGGCCTATATTTTGAAAATAATCTAGCACTGAGTAGGCATGTACAGATCGCTTCTGAGACCCCAAAATGTCGTATTTTCCGGTGTTTTGAGCCTGAATTTGAGATATAAACATGTACAGAAGATGCATGGACATATCGACCTTTGGGCACCTAAAATATCGATTTTGAGCATGTTTTGGGTCTGTATCTTAAAAACATTCTAACTAGGGGTAGGCATGTACAGATCGCTTCTAGGACCCAAAAATACCGAATTTTCGGGTGTTTTGAGCCTGAATTTGAGATATAAACGGGTACAGAAGATGCTTGCACATATCGACTTTTGGGCACCTAAAATATCGGTTTTCTGTATGTTTTGGGCCTGTATTTTGAAAATACTCTAACACGGAGTAGGCATGTACAGATCGCTTCTGGGACCCCAAAATATCGAAATTTCGGGTGTTTGGAGCCGGAATTTGATATATAAACGGGTATAGAAGATGCATGCACATATCGACTTTGGACACTTAAAATATCGATTTTTAGCATGTTTTGAGCCTATATTTTGAAAACATTCTAGCACTGAGTAGGCATGTACAGATCGCTTCTGGGACTAAAAAATATCGAATTTTCGGGTGTTTTGAGGTTGAATTTGGGATATAAACGGGTGCAGAAGATGCATACACATATTGACTTAGGTCACCTAAAATATCAATTTTCAGCATGTTTTGGGCCTGTATTTTGAAAATACTCTAACACGGAGTAGGCAAGTACAGATTGCTTCTGGGACCCCTAAATATCGAATTTTCGGGTGTTTGGAGCCTGAATTTGAGATATGAATGGGTACAGAAGATTCATGCACATATCGACTTTTGGGCACCTAAAATATCGATTTTCTGTATGTTTTGGGCCTGTATTTTGTAATTACTCTAACACGGAGTAGGCATGTACAGATCGCTTCTGGGACCCCAAAATATCGAATTTTCGGGTGTTTTGGGCCTGAATTTGAGATATCGACTTTGGTTATCTAAAATATCGATTTTAGCATGTTTTGGGCCTATATTGAGAAATATTCTAGCACTGAGTAGGCATGTACATATCGCTTCTGGGACCCCAAAATATCGAATTTTCGGGTGTTTTGAGCCTGAATTTGAGATATAAACGGGTAAAGAAGATGCATTCACATATTGACTTTGGTCACCTAAAATATCGACTTTCAGCATGTATTGGGCCCGTATTTTGAAAATACTCTAACACGGAGTAGGCATTTACATATCGCTTCTGGGACCAAAAAATATCGAATTTTCGTATGTTTTGAGCCTGAATTTGAGATATAAACGGGTACTGAAGATGCATGCACATATCGACTTTTGGGCACCTAAAATATCGATTTTTAGCATGTTTTGGGTCTATATCTTGTAAACATTCTAACTAGGAGTAGGCAAGTACAGATCGCTTTTAGTACCCAAAAATACCGAATTTTCGGGTGTTTTGAGCCTGAATTTGAGATATAAACGGGTACAGAAGATGCATGCATATATCGACTTTGGACACTTATAATAAAGATTTTAGCATGTTTTGAGCCTATATTTTGAAAACATTCTAGCACTGAGTAGGCATGTACAGATCGCTTCTGGGACAAAAAAATTCGAATTTTCGGGTGTTTTGAGGTTGATTTTGAGATATAAACGGGTGCAGAAGATGCATAACATATTGACTTTGGGCACCTAAAATATCGATTTTCTGCATGTATTGGGTCTGTATTTTGAAAATACTCTAACACGGAGTAGGCATGTACATATCGCTTCTGGGACCCAAAAATATCGAATTTTCGTATGTTTTGAGCCTGAATTTGAGATATAAACGGGTACTGAAGATGCATGCACATATCGACTTTTGGGCACCTAAAATATCGATTTTGAGCATGTTTTGGGTCTATATCTTGTAAACCTTCTAACTAGGAGTAGGCAAGTACAGATCGCTTTTAGTACCCAAAAATACCGAATTTTCGGGTGTTTTGAGCCTGAATTTGAGATATAAACGGGTACAGAAGATGCATGCATATATCGACTTTGGACACTTATAATAAAGATTTTAGCAGGTTTTGAGCCTATATTTTGAAAACATTCTAGCACTGAGTAGGCATGTACAGATCGCTTCTGGGACCCAAAAATATCGAATTTTCGGGTGTTTTGAGGTTGAATTTGAGATATAAACGGGTGCAGAAGATGCATAACATATTGACTTTGGGCACCTAAAATATCGATTTTCAGCATGTTTTGGGCCTGTATCTGAGTAGGCATGTTCAGATCGCTTCTTAGACCCTAAAATATCGAATTTTCGGGTGTTTGGAGCCTTAATTTGAGATATAAACAGGTACAAAAGATGCATGCACACATCGACTTTTGGGCACCTAAAAGATCGATTTACAGTATGTTTTGGGCCTGTATTTTGAAAATACTCTAACACGGAGTAGGCATGTACAGTTCGCTTCTGGGACCAAAAAATATCGAATTTTCGGGTGTTTGGAGCCTGAATTTGACATATAAACAGGTACTGAAGATGCATGCACATATCGACTTTTGGGCTCCTAAAATTTCGATTTTGAGCATGTTTTGGGTCTGTATCTTGAAAACATTCTTACTCGGAGTAGGCATGTACAGATCGCTTCTGGGACCCCAAAATATCGAATTTTCGGGTGTTTTGGGCCTGAATTTGAGATACCGACTTTGGGCACCTAAAATATCGATTTTTAGCATGTTTTGGGCCTATATTTTGAAAATATTCTAGCACTGAGTAGGCATATACAGATCGCTTCTAGGACCCCAAAATATCGAATTTTAGGGTGTTTTGAGCCTGAATTTGAGATATAAACGGGTACAGAAAATTTATGCACATATTGACTTTTGGCCCCTAAAATATCGATTTTCTGCATGTTTTAGGCCTGTATTTTGAAAATACTCTAACACGGAGTAGGCATGTACAGATCTCTTTTGGGACCCAAAAGTATAGAATTTTCGGGTGTTTTGAGCCTGAATTTGGGATATATACAGGTACTGAAGAGGCATGCAAATATCGACTTTTGGGCACCTAAAATATCGATTTTGAGCATGTTTTGGGTCTGTATCTTGAAAACATTCTAACTAGGAGTAGGCATGTACAAATCGCTTCTAGGACCCAAAAATACCGAATTTTCGGGTGTTTTGAGCCTGAATTTGAGATATAAACGGGTACAGGAGATGCATGCACATATCGACTTTGGACATTTTAAATATCGATTTTCAGCATGTTTTGAGCCTATATTTTGAAAACATTCTAGCACTGAGTAGGCATGTACAGATCGCTTCTGGGACTAAAAAATATCGAATTTTCGGGTGTTTTGAGGTTGAATTTGGGATATAAACGGGTGCAGAAGATGCATACACATATTGACTTAGGTCACCTAAAATATCGACTTTCAGTATGTATTTTGTCTGTATTTTGAAAATACTCTAACACGGAGTAGGCATGTACATATCGCTTCTGGGACCCCAAAATATCGAATTTTCGTATGTTTTGAGCCTGAATTTGAGATATAAACGGGTACTGAAGATGCATGCACATATCGACTTTTGGGCACCTAAAATATCGATTTTGAGCATGTTTTGGGTCTATATCTTGTAAACCTTCTAACTAGGAGTAGGCAAGTACAGATCGCTTTTAGTACCCGAAAATACCTAATTTTCGGGTGTTTTGAGCCTGAATTTGAGATATAAACGGGTACAGAAGATGCATGCATATATCGACTTTGGACACTTATAATAAAGATTTTAGCATGATTTGAGCCTATATTTTGAAAACATTCTAGCACTGAGTAGGCATGTACAGATCGCTTCTGGGACCCAAAAATATCGAATTTTCGGGTGTTTTGAGGTTGAATTTGAGATATAAACGGGTGCAGAAGATGAATAACATATTGACTTTGGGCACCTAAAATATCGATTTTCAGCATGTTTTGGGCCTGTATCTGAGTAGGCATGTACAGATCGCTTCTTAGACCCTAAAATATCGAATTTTCGGGTGTTTGGAGCCTTAATTTGAGATATAAACAGGTACAAAAAATGCATGCACATATCGACTTTTGGGCACCTAAAAGATCGATTTACAGTATGTTTTAGGCCTGTATTTTGAAAATATTCTAACACGGAGTAGGCATGTACAGTTCGCTTCTTGGACCCCAAAATATCGAATTTTCGGGTGTTTGGGGCCTGAATTTGAGATATCGACTTTAGGCACCAAAAATATCGATTTATATCATGTTTTGAGCCTATATTTTTAAAATATTCTAGTACTAAGTAGGCATGTACAGATCACTTCTGGGACCCCAAAATATCGAATTTTCGGGTGTTTTGAGCCTGAATTTGAGATATAAACGGGTACAGAAGATGCATGCACATATTGACTTTGGGCACCTAAAATATTGATTTTTAGCATGGTTTCGGCCTGTATTTTGAAAATGCTCTAACACGAAGGAGGCATGTACAGATCTTTTCTGGGACACCAAAATATCGAATTTTCGGGTGATTTGACACTGAATTTGAGATATAAACACGTACTGAAGATGCATGCACTTATCGACTTTTTATGACATAAAATATCGATTTGGAGCATGTGTTGGGTCTGTATCTTGAAAACATTTTAACTAGGAGTAGGCATGTACAGATCGCTTCTGGGACCCAAAAATATCGAATTTTCGGGTGTTTTGAGACTGAATTTCAGATATAAACAGGTACTAAAGATGCATGCACATATCGACTTTTGGGCACCTAAAATATCGATTTTGAGCATGTTTTGGGTCTGTATCTTGAAAAAATTCTAACTAGGAGTAGACATGTACAAATCGCTTCTAGGACCCAAAAATACCGAATTTTCGGGTGTTTTGAGCCTGAATTTGAGATATAAACGGGTACAGAAGATGCATGCACATATCGACTTTGGAAACTTAAAATATCAATTTTTAGCATGTTTTGAGCCTATATTTTGAAAACATTCTAGCAATGAGTAGACATGTACAAATCGCTTCTAGGACCCAAAAATACCGAATTTTTGTGTGTTTTGAGCCTGAATTTGAGATATAAACGGGTACAGAAGATGCATGCACATATCGACTTTGGAAACTTAAAATATCAATTTTTAGCATGTTTTAAACCTATATTTTGAAAAAATTCTAGCACTGAGTAGGCATGTACAGATCGCTTCTGGGACCCCAAAATATCGAATTTTCGGGTGTTTTGAGCCTGAATTTGAGATATAAACGGGTACAGAAGATGCATTCACATATTGACTTTGGTCACCTAAAATATCGACTTTCAGCATGTATTTTGTCTGTATTTTGAAAATACTCTAACACGGAGTAGGCATGTACATATCGCTTCTGGGACCCAAAAATATCGAATTTTAGGGTGTTTTGAGGTTGAATTTGAGATATAAACGGGTGCAGAAGATGCATAACATATTGACTTTGGGCACCTAAAATATCGATTTTCAGCATGTTTTGAGCCTGTATCTGAGTAGGCATGTACATATCGCTTCTTAGACCCTAAAATATCGAATTTTCGGGTGTTTGGAGCCTTAATTTGAGATATAAACAGGTACAAAAGATGCATGCACACATCGACTTTTGGGCACCTAAAAGATCGATTTACAGTATGTTTTGGGCCTGTATTTTGAAAATACTCTAACACGGAGTAAGCATGTACAGTTCGCATCTTGGACCCTAAAAAATCGAATTTTCGGGTGTTTTGGGCCTGAATTTGAGATATCGACTTTAGGCACCAAAAATAACGATTTTTATCATGTTTTGAGCCTATATTTTGAAAATATTCTAGTACTAAGTAGGCATGTACAGATCACTTCAGGGACCCCAAAATATCGAATTTTCGGGTGTTTCGAGCCTGAATTTGAGATATAAACGGGTACAGAAGCCTCATGCACATATTGACTTTGGGCACCTAAAATATCGACTTTCAGCATGTATTTTGTCTGTATTTTGAAAATACTCTAACACGGAGTAGGCATGTACATATCGCTTCTGGGACCCAAAAAAATCGAATTTTCGGGTGTTTTGAGGTTGAATTTGAGATATAAACGGTTGCAGAAGATGCATAACATATTGACTTTGGGCACCTAAAATATCGATTTTCAGCATGTTTTGAGCCTGTATCTGAGTAGGCATGTACAGATCGCTTCTTAGACCCTAAAATATCGAATTTTCGGGTGTTTGGAGCCTTAATTTGAGATATAAACAGGTACAAAAGATGCATGCACACATCGACTTTTGGGCACCTAAAAGATCAATTTTTAGCATGGTTTGGGCCTGTATTTTGAAAATACTCTAACACGAAGGAGGCATGTACAGATCGCTTCTGGGACCCCAAAATATCGAATTTTCGGGTGATTTGACACTGAATTTGAGATATAAACACGTACTGAAGATGCATGCACAAATCGACTTTTTAGCACATAAAATATCGATTTCGAGCATGTTTTGGGTCTATATCTTGTAAACCTTCTAACTAGGAGTAGGCAAGTACAGATCGCTTTTAGTACCCAAAAATACCGAATTTTCGGGTGTTTTGAGCCTGAATTTGAGATATAAACGGGTGCAGAAGATGAATAACATATTGACTTTGGGCACTTATAATAAAGATTTTAGCATGTTTTGAGCCTATATTTTGAAAACATTCTAGCACTGAGTAGGCATGTCCAGATCGCTTCTGGGACCCAAAAATATCGAATTTTCGGGTGTTTTGAGGTTGAATTTGAGATATAAACGGTTGCAGAAGATGCATAACATATTGACTTTGGGCACCTAAAATATCGATTTTCAGCATGTTTTGGGCCTGTATCTGAGTAGGCATGTACAGATCGCTTCTTAGACCCTAAAATATCGAATTTTCGGGTGTTTGGAGCCTTAATTTGAGATATAAACAGGTACAAAAGATGCATGCACACATCGACTTTTGGGCACCTAAAAGATCGATTTACAGTATGTTTTGGGCCTGTATTTTGAAAATACTCTAACACGGAGTAGGCATGTACAGTTCGCTTCTTGGACCCTAAAATATCGAATTTTCGGGTGTTTGGGGCCTGAATTTGAGATATCGACTTTTGGCACCAAAAATATCGATTTATATCATATTTTGAGCCTATATTTTTAAAATATTCTAGTACTAAGTAGGCATGTACAGATCACTTCTGGGACCCCAAAATATCGAATTTTCGGGTGTTTTGAGCCTGAATTTGAGATATAAACGGGTACAGAAGATGCATGCACATATTGACTTTGGGCACCTAAAATATTGATTTTTAGCATGGTTTCGGCCTGTTTTTTGAAAATACTCTAACACGAAGGAGGCATGTACAGATCTTTTCTGGGACACCAAAATATCGAATTTTCGGGTGATTTGACACTGAATTTGAGATATAAACACGTACTGAAGATGCATGCACATATCGACTTTTTATCACATAAAATATCGATTTGGAGCATGTGTTGGGTCTATATCTTGAAAACATTTTAACTAGGAGTAGGCATGTACAGATCGCTTCTGGTACCCAAAAATATCGAATTTTCGGGTGTTTTGAGCCTGAATTTCAGATATAAACAGGTACTAATGATGCATGCACATATCGACTTTTGGGCACCTAAAATATCGATTTTGAGCATGTTTTGGGTCTGTATCTTGAAAAAATTCTAACTAGGAGTAGACATGTACAAATCGCTTCCAGGACCCAAAAATACGGAATTTTCGGGTGTTTTGAGCCTGAATTTGAGATATAAACGGGTACAGAAGATGCATGCACATATCGACTTTGGAAACTTAAAATATTAATTTTTAGCATGTTTTGAGCCTATATTTTGAAAACATTCTAGCACTGAGTAGACATGTACAAATCGCTTCTAGGACCCAAAAATACCGAATTTTCGTGTGTTTTGAGCCTGAATTTGAGATATAAACGGGTACAGAAGATGCATGCACATATCGACTTTGGAAACTTAAAATATCAATTTTTACATGTTTTGTGCCTATATTTATAAAACATTCTAGCACTGAGTAGGCATGTACAGATCGCTTCTGGGACCCCAAAATATCGAATTTTTGGGTGTTTTGAGCCTGAATTTGAGATATAAACGGGTACAGAAGATGCATTCACATATTGACTTTGGTCACCTAAAATATCAACTTTCAGCATGTATTTTGTCTGTATTTTGAAAATACTCTAACACGGAGTAGGCATGTACATATCGCTTCTGGGACCCAAAAAAATCGAATTTTCGGGTGTTTTGAGGTTGAATTTGAGATATAAACGGTTGCAGAAGATGCATAACATATTGAATTTGGGCACCTAAAATATCGATTTTCAGCATGTTTTGGGCCTGTATCTGAGTAGGCATATACAGATCGCTTCTTAGACCCTAAAATATCGAATTTTCGGGTGTTTGGAGCCTTAATTTGAGATATAAACAGGTACAAAAGATGCATGCACACATCGACTTTTGGGCACCTAAAAGATCGATTTACAGTATGTTTTGGGCCTGTATTTTGAAAATACTCTAACACGGAGTAGGCATGTACAGTTCGCTTCTTGGACCCTAAAATATCGAATTTTCGGGTGTTTTGGGCCTGAATTTGAGATATCGACTTTAGGCACCAAAAATATCGATTTTTAGCATGGTTTGGGCCTGTATTTTGAAAATACTCTAACATGAAGGAGGCATGTTCAGATCACTTCTGGGACCCAAAAATTTCGAATTTTCGGGTGATTTGACACTGAATTTGAGATATAAACACGTACTGAAGATGCATGCACAAATCGACTTTTTAGCACATAAAATATCGATTTTGAGCATGTGTTGGGTCTGTATCTTGAAAACATTTTAACTAGGAGTAGGCATGTACAGATCGCTTCTGGGACCCAAAAATATCGAATTTTCGGGTTTTTTGTGCCTGAATTTCAGATATAAACAAATACTGATGATGCATGCACATATCGACTTTTGGGCACCTAAAAGATCGATTTACAGTATGTTTTGGGCCTGTATTTTGAAAATACTCTAACACGGAGTAGGCATGTACAGTTCGCTTCTTGGACCCCAAAATATCGAATTTTAGGGTGTTTTGGGTCTGAATTTGAGATATCGACTTTGGGCACCTAAAATATTGATTTTTCGGGTGTTTGGAGCCTCAATTTGAGATAAAAACAGGTACAGAAGATGCATGCACATATCGACTTTTGGACACCTAAAAGATCGATTTACAGTATGTTTTGGGCCTGTAATTTGAAAATACTCTAACACGGAGTAGGCATGTACAGATCACTTCTGGGACCCCAAAATATCGAATTTTCGGGTGTTTTGAGCCTGAATTTGTGATATAAACAGGTACTGAAGATTAATGCACATAAGTTTTGGGCACCTAAAATATCGATTTTGAGCATGTTTTGGGTCTGTATCTTCAAAACATTCTAACTAGGAGTAGGAATGTACAGATCGCTTCTGGGACCCCAAAATATCGAATTTTCGGGTGTTTTAGGCCTGAATTTGTGATATCGACTTTGGGCACCTAAAATATCGATTTTTAGCATGTTTTGGGCCTATATTTTGAAAATAATCTAGCACTGAGTAGGCAGGTACAGATTGATTCTGGGACCCCAAAATATCGAATTTTCGGGTGTTTTGAGGTTGAAATTGGGATATAAACGAGTACAGAAGATGCATGCACATATCGACTTTTGGGCACCTAAAAGATCGATTTTCAGTATGTTTTGGGCCTGTATATTGAAAATACTCTAACACGGAGTAGGCATGTACAGATTGCTTTTGAGACCCCAAAATAACGAATTTTTTGGGTGTTTTGGGCCTGAATTTGAGATATCGACTTTGGGCACCTAAAATATCGATTTTAGCATGTTTTGGGCCTATATTTAGAAAATATTCTAGCACTGAGTAGGCATGTACAGCTCGCTTCTGGGACCCCAAAATATCGAATTTTCAAGTGTTTTGAGCCTGAATTTGAGATTTAAACGGGTACAAAAAATGCATGCACATATTGACTTTGGGCACCTAAAATATCGATTTTCTGTATGTTTTGGGCCTGTATTTTAAAAATTCTCTAACACGGAGTAGGCATGTACAGATCGCTTCTGGGACCCAAAAATATCGAATTTTCGGATGTTTTGAGGTCGAATTTAGGATATAAACGGGTACAGAAGATCCATCCACATATAGACTTTTGGGTACCTAAAAGATCGATTTTAAGTATGTTTTGGGCCTGTATTTTAAAAATTCTCTAACACGGAGTAGGCATGTACAGATCGCTTCTGGGACCCAAAAATATCGAATTTTCGGATGTTTTGAGGTCGAATTTAGGATATAAACGGGTACAGAAGATCCATCCACATATAGACTTTTGGGTACCTAAAAGATCGATTTTAAGTATGTTTTGGGCCTGTACATTGAAAATACTCTAACACGGAGTCGGCATGTACAGATCGCTTCTGGGACCCCAAAATATCGAATTTTCGGGTGTTTTGGGCCTGAATTTGTGATATCGACTTTGGGCACCTAAAATATCGATTTTTAGCATGTTTTGGGCCTACATTTTGAAAATATTCTAGCACTGAGTAGGCATGTACAGATCGCTTCTGGGACCCCAAAATCTCGAATTTTCAGGTGTTTTGAGCCTGAATTTGAGATTTAAACGGGTACAAAAAATGCATGCATATATTGACTTTGTTAACCTAAAATATCGATTTTCTGTATGTTTTGGGCCTGTATTTTGAAAATACTCTAACACGGAGTAGGCAAGTACAGATCGCTTCTGGGACCCCAAAATATCAAATTTTCGGGTGATTTGAGCCTGAATTTGAGATATAAACAAGTACTGAAGATGCATGCACATAACGACTTTTGGGCACCTAAAATATCGATTTTGAGCATGTTTTGGGTCTGTAACTTGAAAACATTTTAACTAGGAGTAGGCACGTACAAATCGCTTCTAGGACCCAAAAATACCGAATTTTAGGGTGTTTTGAGCCTGAATTTGAGATATAAACGGGTACAGAAGATGCATGCACATATCGTCTTTGGACACTTAAATTATCGATTTTTAGCATGTTTTGAGCCTATATTTTGAAAACATTCTATTACTGAGTAGGCATGTATTGATCGCTTCTGGGACTAAAAAATATAGAATTTTCGGGTGTTTTGAGGTTGAATTTGGGATATAAACGGGTGCAGAAGAAGCATACACATATTGACTTAGGTCACCTAAAATATCAATTTTCTGCATGTTTTGGGCCTGTATTTTGAAAATACTCTAACACGGAGTAGGCATATACAGTTCGCTTCTTGGACCCTAAAATATCGAATTTTCTGGTGTTTTGGGCCTGAATTTGAGATATCGACTTTAGGCACCAAAAATATCGATTTTTAGCATGGTTTGGGCCTGTATTTTGAAAATACTCTAACACGAAGGAGGCATGTTCAGATCACTTCTGGGACCCAAAAATTTCGAATTTTCGGGTGATTTGACACTGAATTTGAGATATAAACACGTACTGAAGATGCATGCACAAATCGACTTTTTAGCACATAAAATATCGATTTTGAGCATGTGTTGGGTCTGTATCTTGAAAACATTTTAACTAGGAGTAGGCATGTACAGATCGCTTCTGGGACCCAAAAATATCGAATTTTCGGGTTTTTTGTGCCTGAATTTCAGATATAAACAAATACTGATGATGCATGCACATATCGACTTTTGGGCACCTAAAAGATCGATTTACAGTATGTTTTGGGCCTGTATTTTGAAAATACTCTAACACGGAGTAGGCATGTACAGTTCGCTTCTTGGACCCCAAAATATCGAATTTTAGGGTGTTTTGGGTCTGAATTTGAGATATCGACTTTGGGCACCTAAAATATTGATTTTTCGGGTGTTTGGAGCCTCAATTTGAGATAAAAACAGGTACAGAAGATGCATGCACATATCGACTTTTGGGCACCTAAAAGATCGATTTACAGTATGTTTTGGGCCTGTAATTTGAAAATACTCTAACACGGAGTAGGCATGTACAGATCACTTCTGGGACCCCAAAATATCGAATTTTCGGGTGTTTTGAGCCTGAATTTGAGATATAAACAGGTACTGAAGATTAATGCACATAAGTTTTGGGCACCTAAAATATCGATTTTGAGCATGTTTTGGGTCTGTATCTTGAAAACATTCTAACTAGGAGTAGGAATGTACAGATCGCTTCTGGGACCCCAAAATATCGAATTTTCGGGTGTTTTAGGCCTGAATTTGTGATATCGACTTTGGGCACCTAAAATATCGATTTTTAGCATGTTTTGGGCCTATATTTTGAAAATAATCTAGCACTGAGTAGGCAGGTACAGATTGATTCTGGGACCCCAAAATATCGAATTTTCGGGTGTTTTGAGGTTGAAATTGGGATATAAACGAGTACAGAAGATGCATGCACATATCGACTTTTGGGCACCTAAAAGATCGATTTTCAGTATGTTTTGGGCCTGTATATTGAAAATACTCTAACACGGAGTAGGCATGTACAGATTGCTTTTGAGACCCCAAAATAACGAATTTTTTGGGTGTTTTGGGCCTGAATTTGAGATATCGACTTTGGGCACCTAAAATATCGATTTTAGCATGTTTTGGGCCTATATTTAGAAAATATTCTAGCACTGAGTAGGCATGTACAGCTCGCTTCTGGGACCCCAAAATATCGAATTTTCAAGTGTTTTGAGCCTGAATTTGAGATTTAAACGGGTACAAAAAATGCATGCACATATTGACTTTGGGCACCTAAAATATCGATTTTCTGTATGTTTTGGGCCTGTATTTTAAAAATTCTCTAACACGGAGTAGGCATGTACAGATCGCTTCTGGGACCCAAAAATATCGAATTTTCGGATGTTTTGAGGTCGAATTTAGGATATAAACGGGTACAGAAGATCCATCCACATATAGACTTTTGGGTACCTAAAAGATCGATTTTAAGTATGTTTTGGGCCTGTACATTGAAAATACTCTAACACGGAGTCGGCATGTACAGATCGCTTCTGGGACCCCAAAATATCGAATTTTCGGGTGTTTTGGGCCTGAATTTGTGATATCGACTTTGGGCACCTAAAATATCGATTTTTAGCATGTTTTGGGCCTACATTTTGAAAATATTCTAGCACTGAGTAGGCATGTACAGATCGCTTCTGGGACCCCAAAATCTCGAATTTTCAGGTGTTTTGAGCCTGAATTTGAGATTTAAACGGGTACAAAAAATGCATGCATATATTGACTTTGTTAACCTAAAATATCGATTTTCTGTATGTTTTGGGCCTGTATTTTGAAAATACTCTAACACGGAGTAGGCAAGTACAGATCGCTTCTGGGACCCCAAAATATCAAATTTTCGGGTGATTTGAGCCTGAATTTGAGATATAAACAGGTACTGAAGATGCATGCACATAACGACTTTTGGGCACCTAAAATATCGATTTTTAGCATGTTTTGGGCCTACATTTTGAAAATACTCTAACACGGAGTAGGCATGTACAGATCGCTTCTGGGACCTAAAAATATCAAATTTTCCGGTGTTTTGAGCCTGAATTTGAGATATAAACGGGTACAGAAGATGCATGCATATATCGACTTTGGACACTTAAAATATCGATTTTTAGCATGTTTTGAGCCTATATTTTAAAAACATTCTAGCACTGAGTAGGCAAGTACAGATCGCTTCTGGGACCCAAAAATATCGAGTTTTCGGGTGTTTTGAGCCTGAATTTGAGATATAAACGGGTACAGAAGATGCATGCACATATCGACTTTGGACACTTAAATTATCGATTTTTAGCATGTTTTGAGCCTATATTTTGAAAACATTCTAGGACTGAGTAGGCATGTACTGATCGCTTCTGGGACTAAAAAATATAGAATTTTCGGGTGTTTTGAGGTTGAATTTGGGATATAAACGGGTGCAGAAGAAGCATACACATATTGACTTAGGTCACCTAAAATATCAATTTTCTGCATGTTTTGGGCCTGTATTTTGAAAATACTCTAACACGGAGTAGGCATGTACAGATCGCTTCTGGGACCCCAAAATATCGAATTTTCGGGTGTTTGGAGCCTGAATTTGAGATATAAACGGGTACAGAAGATGCATGCACATATCGACTTATGGGCACCTAAAATATCGATTTTCTGTATGTTTTGGGCCTGTATTTTGAAATTACTGTAACATGGAGTAGGCATGTACAGATCGCTTCTGGGACCCCAAAATATCGAATTTTCGGTTGTTTTGGGCATGAATTTGAGATATAAACAAATACTGATGATGCATGCACATATCGACTTTTGGGCACCTAAAAGATCGATTTACAGTATGTTTTGGGCCTGTATTTTGAAAATACTCTAACACGGAGTAGGCATGTACAGTTCGCTTCTTGGACCCCAAAATATCGAATTTTAGGGTGTTTTTGGTCTGAATTTGAGATATCGACTTTGGGCACCTAAAATATTGATTTTTCGGGTGTTTGGAGCCTCAATTTGAGATAAAAACAGGTACAGAAGATGCATGCACATATCGACTTTTGGGCACCTAAAAGATCGATTTACAGTATGTTTTGGGCCTGTAATTTGAAAATACTCTAACACGGAGTAGGCATGTACAGATCACTTCTGGGACCCCAAAATATCGAATTTTCGGGTGTTTTGAGCCTGAATTTGAGATATAAACAGGTACTGAAGATTAATGCACATAAGTTTTGGGCACCTAAAATATCGATTTTGAGCATGTTTTGGGTCTGTATCTTGAAAACATTCTAACTAGGAGTAGGAATGTACAGATCGCTTCTGGGACCCCAAAATATCGAATTTTCGGGTGTTTTAGGCCTGAATTTGTGATATCGACTTTGGGCACCTAAAATATCGATTTTTAGCATGTTTTGGGCCTATATTTTGAAAATAATCTAGCACTGAGTAGGCAGGTACAGATTGATTCTGGGACCCCAAAATATCGAATTTTCGGGTGTTTTGAGGTTGAAATTGGGATATAAACGAGTACAGAAGATGCATGCACATATCGACTTTTGGGCACCTAAAAGATCGATTTTCAGTATGTTTTGGGCCTGTATATTGAAAATACTCTAACACGGAGTAGGCATGTACAGATTGCTTTTGAGACCCCAAAATAACGAATTTTTTGGGTGTTTTGGGCCTGAATTTGAGATATCGACTTTGGGCACCTAAAATATCGATTTTAGCATGTTTTGGGCCTATATTTAGAAAATATTCTAGCACTGAGTAGGCATGTACAGCTCGCTTCTGGGACCCCAAAATATCGAATTTTCAAGTGTTTTGAGCCTGAATTTGAGATTTAAACGGGTACAAAAAATGCATGCACATATTGACTTTGGGCACCTAAAATATCGATTTTCTGTATGTTTTGGGCCTGTATTTTAAAAATTCTCTAACACGGAGTAGGCATGTACAGATCGCTTCTGGGACCCAAAAATATCGAATTTTCGGATGTTTTGAGGTCGAATTTAGGATATAAACGGGTACAGAAGATCCATCCACATATAGACTTTTGGGTACCTAAAAGATCGATTTTAAGTATGTTTTGGGCCTGTACATTGAAAATACTCTAACACGGAGTCGGCATGTACAGATCGCTTCTGGGACCCCAAAATATCGAATTTTCGGGTGTTTTGGGCCTGAATTTGTGATATCGACTTTGGGCACCTAAAATATCGATTTTTAGCATGTTTTGGGCCTACATTTTGAAAATATTCTAGCACTGAGTAGGCATGTACAGATCGCTTCTGGGACCCCAAAATCTCGAATTTTCAGGTGTTTTGAGCCTGAATTTGAGATTTAAACGGGTACAAAAAATGCATGCATATATTGACTTTGTTAACCTAAAATATCGATTTTCTGTATGTTTTGGGCCTGTATTTTGAAAATACTCTAACACGGAGTAGGCAAGTACAGATCGCTTCTGGGACCCCAAAATATCAAATTTTCGGGTGATTTGAGCCTGAATTTGAGATATAAACAGGTACTGAAGATGCATGCACATAACGACTTTTGGGCACCTAAAATATCGATTTTTAGCATGTTTTGGGCCTACATTTTGAAAATACTCTAACACGGAGTAGGCATGTACAGATCGCTTCTGGGACCTAAAAATATCAAATTTTCCGGTGTTTTGAGCTTGAATTTGAGATATAAACGGGTACAGAAGATGCATGCATATATCGACTTTGGACACTTAAAATATCGATTTTTAGCATGTTTTGAGCCTATATTTTAAAAACATTCTAGCACTGAGTAGGCAAGTACAGATCGCTTCTGGGACCCAAAAATATCGAGTTTTCGGGTGTTTTGAGCCTGAATTTGAGATATAAACGGGTACAGAAGATGCATGCACATATCGACTTTGGACACTTAAATTATCGATTTTTAGCATGTTTTGAGCCTATATTTTGAAAACATTCTAGGACTGAGTAGGCATGTACTGATCGCTTCTGGGACTAAAAAATATAGAATTTTCGGGTGTTTTGAGGTTGAATTTGGGATATAAACGGGTGCAGAAGAAGCATACACATATTGACTTAGGTCACCTAAAATATCAATTTTCTGCATGTTTTGGGCCTGTATTTTGAAAATACTCTAACACGGAGTAGGCATGTACAGATCGCTTCTGGGACCCCAAAATATCGAATTTTCGGGTGTTTGGAGCCTGAATTTGAGATATAAACGGGTACAGAAGATGCATGCACATATCGACTTATGGGCACCTAAAATATCGATTTTCTGTATGTTTTGGGCCTGTATTTTGAAATTACTGTAACATGGAGTAGGCATGTACAGATCGCTTCTGGGACCCCAAAATATCGAATTTTCGGTTGTTTTGGGCATGAATTTGAGATATCGACTTTGGGCATCTAAAATATCGATTTTTAGCATGTTTTGGGCCTATATTTGGAAATATTCTAGCAGTAAGTAGGCATGTACATATCGCTTCTGGGACCCCAAAATATCGAATTTTCGGGTGCTTTGAGCCTGAATTTGAGATATAAACGGGTACAATAAACGCATGCACATATTGACTTTGGGCACCTAAAATATCGATTTTCAGCATGTTTTGGGCCTGTATTTTGAAAATACTCTAACACGGAGTAGGCATGTACAGATCGCTTCTGGGACCTAAAAATATCAAATTTTCCGGTGTTTTGAGCCTGAATTTGAGATATAAACAGGTACTGAAGATGCATGCACATATCGACTATTGGGCACCTAAAATATTGATTTTTAGCATGGTTTGGGCCTGTATTTTGAAAATACTCTAACACAAAGGAGGCATGTACAGATCGCTTATGGGACCCCAAAATATCGAATTTTCGGGTGATTTGACACTGAATTTGAGATATAAACACGTCCTGAAGATGCATGCACATATCGACTTTTTAGCACATAAAATATCGATTTTGAGCATGTGTTGGGTCTGTATCTTGAAAACATTTGAACTAGGAGTAGGCATGTACATATCACTTCTGGGACCCTAAAATATCGAATTTTCGGGTGTTTTGAGCCTGAAATTCAGATATAAACAGGTACTGAAGATGCATGCACATATCGACTTTTGGGCACCTAAAATATCGATTTTGAGCATGTTTTGGGTCTGTATCTTGAAAAAATTCTAACTAGGAGTAGACATGTACAAATCGCTTCTAGGACCCAAAAATACCGAATTTTTGGGTGTTTTGAGCCTGAATTTGAGATATAAACGGGTACAGAAGATGCATGCATATATCGACTTTGGACACTTAAAATATCGATTTTTAGCATGTTTTGAGCCTATATTTTAAAAACATTCTAGCACTGAGTAGGCAAGTACAGATCGCTTCTGGGACCCAAAAATATCGAGTTTTCGGGTGTTTTGAGGTTGAATTTGGGATATAAACGGGTGCAGAAGATGCATACACTTATTGACTTTTGTCACCTAAAATATCGATTTTCAGCATGTTTTGGACCTGTATTTTGAAAATACTCTAACACGGAGTAGGCAAGTACAGATCGCTTCTGGGACCTCAAAATATCGAATTTTCGGGTGTTTGGAGCCTGAATTTGAGATATAAACGGGTACAGTGAGATGCATGCACATATCGACTTTTGGGCACCTAAAATATCGATTTTCTGTATGTTTTGGGCCTGTATTTTGAAATTATTCTAACACGGAGTAGGCATGTGCAGATCGCTTCTAAGACCCCAAAATATCGAATTCTCGGGTGTTATGGGCCTGAATTTGTGATATCGACTTTGGGCACCTAAAATATCGTTTTTTAGCATGTTTTGGGCCTATATTTTGAAAATAATCTAGCACTGAGTAGGCATGTACAGATCGCTTCTGGGACCAAAAAAATATTGTATTTTCGGGTGTTTTGAGCCTGAATTTGAGATATAAACATGTACAGAAGATGCATGCACATATCGACTTTTGGGCACCTAAAATATCGATTTTGAGCATGTTTTGGGTCTGTATCTTGTAAACATTCTAACTAGGAGTAGGCAAGTACAGATCGCTTCTAGTACCCAAAAATGCCGAATTTTCGGGTGTTTTGAGCCTGAATTTGAGATGTAAACGGGTACAGAAGATGCATGCACAATTCGACTTTGGACACTTATAATAAAGATTTTTAGCATGTTTTGAACCTATATTTTGAAATAATTCTAGCACTAAGTAGGCATGTACAGATCGTTTCTGGGACCTAAAAATATCGAATTTTCGGGTGTTTTTAAGTTGAATTTGAGATATAAACGGGTGCAGAAGATGCATAACATATTGACTTTGGGCACCTAAAATATAGATTTTCAGCATGTTTTGGGCCTGTATCTGAGTAGGCATGTACAGATCGCTTTTGGGACCCCAAAATATCGAATTTTCGGGTGTTTGGAGTCTCAATTTGAGATATAAACAGGTACAGAAGATGCATGCACATATCAACTTTTGGGCAACTAAAAGATCGATTTTCAGTATGTTTTGGGCCTGTATATTGAAAATACTCTAACACGGAGTAGGCATGTACAGATCGCTTCTGAGACCCCAAAATATTGAATTTTAGGGTGTTTTGGGCCTGAATTTGAGATATCGACTTTGGGCACCTAAAATATCGATTTTTAGCATGTTTTGGGCCTATATTTTGAAAATAATCTAGCACTGAGTAGGCAGGTACAGATCGCTTCTGGGACCCCAAAATATCGAATTTTCGTGTGTTTGGAGCCTGAATTTGAGATTTGAACGAGTTCAGAAAATGCATGCACATATCGACTTTTGGGCACCTAAAAGATCGATTTTCAGTATGTTTTGGGCCTGTATATTGAAAATACTCTAACACTGAGTAGGCATGTACAGATCGCTTCTGGGACCCCAAAATATCGAAATTTCAGGTGTTTTGAGCCTGAATTTGAGATTTAAACGGGTACAAAAATGCATGCACATATTGACTTTGGGCACCTAAAATATCGATTTTCTGTATGTTTTGGGCCTGTATTTTAAAAATACTCTGACACGGAGTAGGCATGTACAGATCGCTTCTGGGACCCAAAAATATCGAATTTTTGGGTGTTTTGGGCCTGAATTTGAGATATAATCAGGTACTGAAGATGCATGCACTTATCAACTTTTGGGCACCTAAAATATCGATTTTGAGCATTATTTGGGTCTGTATCTTGAAAACATTCTAACTAGGAGTAGGCATGTACAGATTGCTTCTAGGACCCAAAAATATCGAATTTTCGGGTGTTTTGAGGTTGAATTTGGGATATAAACGGGTGCAGGAGATGCATACATACATTGACTTTGGTCACCTAAAATATCGATTTTTCAGCATGTTTTGGGCCTGTATTTTGAAAATATTCTTACACGGAGTAGGCAAGTACAGATCGCTTCTATGACCCCAAAATATCGAATTTTCGGGTGTTTGGAGCCAGAATTTGATATATAAACGGGTACAGAAAATGCATCCACATATCGACATTTGGGCACCTAAAAGATCGATTTTCAGTATGTTTTGGGCCTGTATTTTGAAAATACTCTAACACGGAGTAGGCATGTAGAGATCGAGTCTGGGACCCCAAAATATCGAATTTTCGTGTGTTTTGGGCCTGAATTTGAGATATCGACTTTTGGCACCTAAAATATAGATTTTTAGCATGTTTTGGGCCTATATTTTGAAAATATTCTAGCACTGAGTAGGCATGTACAGATCGCTTCTGGGACCCAAAAATATCCAATTTTCGGGTGTATTGAGCCTGAATTTGAGATATAAACGGGTACAAAAAATGCATGCAAATATTGACTTTGGGCACCTAAAATATCGATTTTCAGCATGTTGTGGGCCTGTATTTTTAAAATATTCTAACACGGAGTAGGCATGTACAGGTCGCTTCTGGGACCCAAAAATATCGAATTTTCGGGTGTTTTGAGTCTGAATTCGACATATAAACAGGTACTGAAGATGCATTCACATATCGACATTTTGGGCACCTAAAATATCGATTTTGAGCATATTTTGGGTCCGTATCTTGAAAACATTCTAACTAGGAGTAGGCATGTACAGATCGCTTCTGGGACACCAAAAATATCGAATTTTCGGGTGTTTTGAGGTTGAATTTGAGATATAAACGAGTGCAGAAGATGCATACACATATTGACTTTGGGCACCTAAAATATCGATTTTCAGCATGTTTTGGTACTGTATCTGAGTAGGCATGTACAGATCGCTTATGGGACCCCCAAATATCGAATTTTCGGGTGTTTGGAGCCTGAATTTGAGATATATGCGGGTACAGAAAATGCATGCACATATCGACTTTTGGGCACCTAAAGATCGATTTTCAGTATGTTTTGGGCCTGTATTTTGAAAATACTCTAACACGAAGTAGGCATGTACAGATCCCTTCTTGGACCCAAAAATATCGAATTCTCGGGTGTTTTGAAGTTGAATTTGGGACAAAAGCGCGTGCAGAAGATGCATACACATATTGACTTTGGGCACCTAAAATATCTATTTTATCATGTTTTGTGCCTGTATCTTAAAAGGCATGTACAGATCGCTTCTGGGACCCAAAAATATCGAATTTTCGTGTGCTTGGAGCCTGAATTTGAGATATTAACGGGTACAGAAGATGCATGCACATATCAAGTTTTGGGCATCTAAAATATTGATTTTCAGTATGTTTTGGGCCTGTATCTTGAAAATACTCTAATAACGGAGTAGGCATGTACAGATCGCTTTTGGGACCCCAAAATATCGAATTTTAGGGTGTTTGGAGCCTGAATTTGAGATATAAACGGGTGCAGATGATGCATACACATATTGAATTTGGTCACCTAAAATATAGATTTTCAGCATGTTTTGGGCCTGTATTTTTAAAATACTCTAACACGGAGTAAGCATGTACAGATCGCTTCTGGGACCCCAAAATATCGAATTTTCGGGGGTTTTGGACTAAAATTTGAGATATCGACTTTGGGCACCTAAAATATTGATTTTGAGCATGTTTTGGGTCGGTATCTTGAAAACATTCTAACTAGGAGAAGGCTTGTACAGATCGCTTCTAGGACCTAAAAATACCGAATTTTCGGGTGTTTTGAGCCTGTATTAGAGATATAAACGGGTACAGAAGATGCATGCACATATCGACTTTAAAAACTTAAAATATCGATTTTTGGCATGTTTTGAGCTTATATTTTGAAAACATTCTAGCACTGAGTAGGCATGTACAGATCGCTTCTCGGACCCAAAAATATCGAATTCTCGGGTGTTTTGAGGTTGAATTTGGGACATAAACGGGTGCAGAAGATGCATACACATATTGACTTTGGGAAATTAAAATATCGATTTTCATCATGTTTTGGGCCTTTATCTAAATAGGCATGTACCGATCGCTACTGGGACCCCAAAATATCGAATTTTCGGGTGCTTGGAGCCTGAATTTGAGATATTAACGGGTACAGAAGATGCATGCTCATATCGACTTTTGGGCACCTAAAAGATCGATTTTCAGTATGTTTTGGGCCTGTATTTTGAAAATACTCTAATAACGGAGTAGGCATGTACTGATCGCTTCTGGGACCCCAAAATATCGAATTTTCGGGTGTTTTGGGCTTGAATTTGAGACATCGACTTTGGTCACCTAAAATATAGATTTTTAGCATGTTTTGGGCCTATATTTTGAAAATATTCTAGCACTGAGTAGGCATGTACAGATCGCGTCTGGGACCCCATAATATCGAATTTTCGAGTGTTTTAAGCCTGAATTTGAGATATAAACGGGTACAGAAGATGCATCCACATATCGACTTTGGACACTTAAAATATGGATATTTAGAATGTTTTCAGCCTATATTTTGAAAACATTCTAGCACTGAGTAGGCATGTACAGATCGCTTCTGGAACCAAAAATATCGAACTTTCGGGTGTTTTAAGCCTGAATATGAGATATAAACGGGTAGAGAAGATGCATCCACATATCGACTTTTGGGCACCTAAAAGATTGATTTGCAGTATGTTTTGGGCCTGTATATTGAAAATACTCTAACACGGAGTAGGCATGTACAGATCGCTTCTGGGACCCCCAAAATATCGAATTTTCGGATGTTTTGAGGTTGAATTTGAGATATAAACGAGTGCAGAAGATGCATACACATATTGACTTTGGGCACCTAAAATATCGATTTTCAGCATGATTTGGGACTGTATCTGAGTAGGCATGTACAGATCGCTTCTGAGACCCCAAAATATCGAATTTTCGGGTGTTTGGAGCCTGAATTTGAGATATATGCGGGAACAGAAGATGCATCCACATATCGACTTTTGGGTACCTAAAGATCGATTTTCAGTATGTTTTGGGCCTGTATTTTGAAAATACTCTAACACGAAGTAGGCATGTACAGATCCCTTCTCGGACCCCAAAATATCGAATTTTTGGGTGTTTGGAGCCTGAATTTGAGATATAAACGGGTACAGAAGATGCATCCACATATCGACTTTTGGGCACCTAAAGAATCGATTTTCAGTATGTTTTAGGCCTGTATATTGAAAATACTCTAACACGGAGTAGGCATGTACAGATCTCATCTGGGACCCCAAAATATCGAATTTCCGGGTGTTTTGGGCCTGAATTTGAGATATCGACTTTGGGAACCTAAAATATCGATTTTTAGCATGTTTTGAGCCTATATTTTGAAAACATTCTAGCACTAAGTAGGCATGTACAGATCGCTTATGGTACCCAAAAATATCGAATTTTCAGGTGTTTTGAAGTTGAATTTGAGATATAAACGAGTGCAGAAGATGCATACACATATTGACTTTGGGCACCTAAAATATCGATTTTTAGTATGTTTTGGGCCTGTATTTTGAAAATACTCTAACACGGAGTAGGCATGTACAGATAGCTTCTGGGACCCAAAAATATCGAATTTTCGGGTGTTTTGAGGTTGAATTTGAGATATAAACGAGTGCAGAAAATGCATAACCATATTGACTTTGGGCACCTAAAATATCGATTTTCAGCATGTTTTGGGACTGTATGTACAGATCGCTTCTGGGACCCCCAAATATCGAATTTTCGGGTGTTTGGAGCCTGAATTTGAGATATATGCGGGTACAGAAGATGCATGCACATATCGACTTTTGGGCACCTAAAGATCGATTTTCAGTGTGTTTTGGGCCTGTATTTTGAAAATACTCTAACACGAAGTAGGCATGTACAGATCCCTTCTTGGACCTAAAAATATCGAATTTTCGGGTGTTTTGAGGTTGAATTTGGGACAAAAACGGGTGCAGAAGATGCATACACATATTATCTTTGGGCACCTAAAATATCTATTTTATCATGTTTTGTGCCTGTATCTTAAAAGGCATGTACTGATCGCTTCTGGGACCCCAAAATATCGAATTTTCGGGTGCTTGGAGCCTGAATTTGAGATATTAACGGGTACAGAAGATGCATGCACATATCGACTTTTGGGCACCTAAAATATCGATTTTCAGTATGTTTTGGGCCTGTATTTTGAAAATACTCTAATAACGGAGTAGGCATGTACAGATCGCTTTTGGGACCCTAAAATATCGAATTTTCGGGTGTTTTTGGCCTGAATTTGAGATATCGACTTTGGTCACCTAAAATATCGATTTTTAGCATGTTTTGGGCCTATAATTTGAAAATATTCTAACACTGAGTAGGCATGTACAGATCGCTTTTGGGACCCCAAAAAATCGAATTTTCGTGTGTTTTGAGCCTGAATTTGAGATATAAACGGATACATAAAATGCATGCACATATCGACTTTTGGGCAACTAAAATATCGATTTTGAGCATGTTTTGGGTCTGTATCTTGAAAACATTCTAACTAGGAGTAGGTATGTACAGTTCGCTTCTGGGACCTCAAAATATCGAATTTTCGGGTGTTTTGTTCCTGAATTTGAGATATCGACTTTGGGCACCTAAAATATCGATTTTTAGCATATTTTGGACCTATATTTTGAAAATATTCTAGCACTAAGTAGGCATGTATAGATCACTTCTGGGACCCCAAAATATCGAATTTTCGTATATTTTGAGGCTAAATTTGAGATATAAACGGGTGCAGAAGATGCATGCACATATTGACTTTTGGTCACCTAAAAGATCGATTTTTTTAGTATGTTTTGGGCCTGAATTTTGAAAATACTCTAACACGGAGTAGGCATGTACAGATCGCTTCTGGGATCCAAAAATATCAAATTTTCGGGATTTTTGGGCAAGAATTTGGGATATAAACGGGTGCAGAAGATGCATACACATATTGACTTTGGTCACCTACAATATCGATTTTCAGCATGTTTTGAGCCTGTATTTTGAAAATACTCTAACACGGCGTAGGCAAGTACATATCGCATTTGGGGTCCCAAAATATCGAATTTACGGGTGTTTGGAGCCTGAATTTGAGATATAAACGGGTACAGAAGATGCATCCACATTTCGACTTTTGGGCACCTAAAAGATCGATTTTCAGTATCTTTTGGGTGTGTATATTGAAAATATTCTAACACGGAGTAGGCATGTACAGATCGCTTCTGGGACCCCAAAATATCGAATTTTCGGGTGTTTTGGGCCTGAATTTGAGATATCGACTTTGGGCACCTAAAATATCGATTGTTAGCATGTTTTGGGCCTATAATGTGAAAATATTCTAGCTCTAATTAGGCTTGTACAGATCACTTCTGGGACCCCAAAATATCGAACTTTCGGGTGTTTTGAGCCTGAATTTGAGATATAAACGGGTACAGAAGATGCATGCACATATCGACTTTGGACACTTAAAATATCGATTTTTAATATGTTTTGAGGCTATATTTTGAAAACATTCTAGCACTGAGTAGGCATGTACAGATCGTTTCTGGGACCCAAAAATATCGAATTTTCGGGTGTTTTTAGGTTGAATTTGGGATATAAACGGGTGCAGAAGATGGATACACATGTTGACTTTGGTTACCTAAAATATCAATTTTCAGCATGTTTTGGGCTTGTATTTTGAAAATACTCTAACACGAAGTAGGCATGTACAGATCGCTTCTGGGACCCCAAAATATTGAATTTTCGGGTGTTTTGGGCCTGAATTTGAGATATTGTCTTTGGGCACCTAAAATATCGATTTTTAGCATGTTTTGGGCCTATATTTTGAAAATATTCTAGCACTGAGTAGGCATGTACAGATCGCTTCTGGGACCCAAAATATCGAATTTACGGGTGTTTGGAGCCTGAATTTGAGATATAAACGGGTACAGAAGATGCATGCACATATCGACTTATGGGCAACTAAAATATCGATTTTGAGCATGTTTTGGGTATGTATCTTGAAAATATTCTAACTAAGAGTAGGCATGTACAGTTCGCTTCTGGGTTACCTCAAAATATCGAATTTTCGGGTGTTTTGGGCCTGAATTTGAGATATCGACTTTGGGCACCTAAAATATCGGTTTTTAGCATATTTTGGGCCTATATTTTGAAAATATTCTAGCACTAAGTAGGCATGTACAGATCACTTCTGGGACCCCAAAATATCGAATTTTCGTATATTTTGAGGCTGAATTTGAGATATAAACGGGTACAGAAGATGCATGCACATATTGACTTTTGGTCACCTAAAAGATCGATTTTTTTATTATGTTTTGGGCCTGAATTTGAAAATACTCTAACACGGAGTAGGCATGTACAGATCGCTTCTGGGATCCAAAAATATCAAATTTTCGGTTGTTTTGGGCCAGAATTTGGGATATAAACGGGTGCAGTAGATGCATACACATATTGACTTTGGTCACCTAAAATATCGATTTTCAGCATGTTTTGGGCCTGTATTTTGAAAATACTCTAACACGGCGTAGGCAAGTACAGATCGCTTTTGGGACCCCAAAATATCGAATTTACGGGTGTTTGGAGCCTGAATTTGAGATATAAACGGGTACAGAAGATGCATCCACATATCGATTTTCGGGCACCTAAAAGATCGATTTTCAGTATGTTTTATGCTTGTATTTTGAAAATACTCTAATACGAAGTAGGCATGTACAAATCGCTGCTGGGACCCCAAAATATCGAATTTTCGGGTGTTTTGGGCCTGAATTTGAGATATCGTCTTTGGGCACCTAAAATATCGATTTTTAGCATGTTTTAGGCCTATATTTTGAAAATATTTTAGCTCTGAGTAGGCATGTACAGATCGCTTCTGGGACCCAAAAATATCGAATTTTCGGGTGTTTAGAGCCTGAATTTGGGATATAAACGGGTACAGAAGATGCATCCACATTTCGACTTTTGGGCACCTAAAAGATCGATTTTCAGTATGTTTTGGGCCTGTATATTGAAAATATTCTAACACGGAATAGGCATGTACAGATCGCTTCTGGGACCCCAAAATATCGAATTTTCGGGTGTTTTGGGCCTGAATTTGAGATATCGACTTTGGGCACCTAAAATATCGATTGTTAGCATGTTTTGGGCCTATATTTTGAAAATATTCTAGCTCTAATTAGGCATGTACAGACCACTTCCGGGACCCCAAAATATCGAATTTTCGGGTGTTTTGAGCCTGAATTTGAGATATAAACGGGTACAGAAGATGCATGCACATATCGACTTTGGACACTTAAAATATAGATTTTCAGCATGTTTTGAGGCTATATTTTGAAAACATTCTAGCACTGAGTAAGCATGTACAGATCGTTTCTGGGACCCAAAAATATCGAATTTTCGGGTGTTTTGAGGGTGAATTTGGGATATAAACGGGTGCAAAAGATGCATACACATGTTGACTTTGGTCACCTAAAATATCAATTTTCAGCATGTTTTGGGCCTGTATTTTGAAAATACTCTAACACGGAGTAGGCAAGTACAGATCGCTTTTGGGACCCCAAAATATCGAATTTACAGGTGTTTGGAGCCTGAATTTGAGATATAAACGGGTACAAAAGATGCATGCACATATCGACTTTGGACACTTAAAATATCGATTTGTAGCATGTTTTGAGCATATATTTTGAAAACATTATAGCACTGAGTAGGCATGTACAGATCGCTTCTAGGACCCAAAAATATCGAATTTTCGAGTGTTTTGAGGTTGAATTTGGGATATAAACGGGTGCAGAAGATGCATACACATATTGACTTTGGTCACCTAAAATATCGATTTTTAGCATGTTTTGGGCCTGTATTTTAAAAATACTCTAACACGGCGTAGGCAAGCACAGATCGCTTTTGGGACCCCAAAATATCGATTTTACGGGTGTTTGGAGCCTGAATTTGAGATATAAACGGGTACAGAAGATGCATCCACATATCGACTTTTAGGCACCTAAAAGATCGATTTTCAGTATGTTTTGGGCTTGTATTTTGAAAATATTCTAACACGAAGTAGGCATGTACTAATCGCTTCTGGGACCCCAAAATATCGAATTTTCGGGTGTTTTGGGCCTGAATTTGAGATATCGTCTTTGGGCACCTAAAATATCGATTTTTAGCATGTTTTAGGCCTATATTTTGAAAATATTCTAGCTCTGAGTAGGCATGTACAGATCGCTTCTGGGACCCCAAAATATCGAATTTTCGGGTGTTTTGAGCCTGAATTTGAGATATAAACGGGTACAGAAGATGCATGCACATATCGACTTTTGGGCATCTAAAATATCGATTTTGAGCATGTTTTGGGTCTGTATCTTGAAAATATTCTAACTAGGAATAGGCATGTACAGATCGCTTCTAGTACCCAAAAATACCGAATTTTCGGGTGTTTAGAGCCTGAATTTGAGATATAAACGGGTACAGAAGATAAATGCACATATCGACTGTTGGGCACTTAAAATATAGATTTTTTGAATGTTATGAGCCTATATTTTGAAAAAATTCTAGCACTGAGTAGGCATGTACAGATCGCTTCTGGGACACAAAAATATCGAATTTTCGGGTGTTTTGAGGTTCAATTTGGGATATAAACGGGTGCAGACGATGCATACACATGTTGACTTTGGTCACCTAAAAAATCAATTTTCAGCATGTTTTGGGCCTGTATTTTTAAAATACTCTAACACGGAGTAGGCATGTACAGATCGCTTCTGGGACCCCAAAATATCGAATTTTCGGGTGTTTTGAGCCTGAATTTGAGATATAAACGAGTACAGAAGATGCATGCACATATCGACTTTTGGGCAACTAAAATATCGATTTTGAGCATGTTTTGGGTCTGTATCTTGAAAATATTCTAAGTAAGAGTAGGCATGTACAGTTCGCTTCTGGGACCTCAAAATATCGAATTTTCGGGTGTTTTGGGCCTGAATTTGAGATATCGACTTTGGGCACCTAAAATATCGATTTTTAGCATGTTTTGGGCCTATATTTTGAAAATATTCTAGCGCTGAGTAGGCATGTACAGATCGCTTCTGGGACCCCAAAATATCGAATTTTCGGGTGTTTTGAGCCTGAATTTGAGATATAAACGAGTACAGAAGATGCATGCACATATCGACTTTTGGGCAACTAAAATATCGATTTTGAGCATGTTTTGGGTCTGTATCTTGAAAATATTCTAAGTAAGAGTAGGCATGTACAGTTCGCTTCTGGGACCTCAAAATATCGAATTTTCGGGTGTTTTGGGCCTGAATTTGAGATATCGACTTTGGGCACCTAAAATATCGATTTTTAGCATATTTTGGTCCTATATTTTGAAAATATTCTAGCACTAAGTAGGCATGTACAGATCAGTTCTGGGACCCAAAAATATCGAATTTTCGTATATTTTGAGGCTGAATTTGAGATAAAACGGGTACAGAAGATGCATGCACATATTGACTTTTGGTCACCTAAAAGATCGATTTTTTTATTATGTTTTGGGCCTGAATTTTGAAAATACTCTAACACGGAGTAGGCATGTACAGATCGCTTTTGGGACCCCAAAATATCGAATTTACAGGTGTTTGGAGCCTGAATTTGAGATATAAACGGGTACAAAAGATGCATGCACATATCGACTTTGGACACTTAAAATATCGATTTGTAGCATGTTTTGAGCCTATATTTTGAAAACATTATAGCACTGAGTAGGCATGTACAAATCGCTTCTGGGACCCAAATATATCGAATTTTCGAGTGTTTTGAGGTTGAATTTGGGATATAAACGGGTGCAGAAGATGCATACACATATTGACTTTGGTCACCTAAAATATCGATTTTTAGCATGTTTTGGGCCTGTATTTTGAAAATACTCTAACACGGCGTAGGCAAGTACAGATCGCTTTTGGGACCCCAAAATATCGAATTTACAGGTGTTTGGAGCCTGAATTTGAGATATAAACGGGTACAGAAGATGCATCCACATATCGACTTTTGGGCACCTAAAAGATCGATTTTCAGTATGTTTTGGGCTTGTATTTTGAAAATACTCTAACACGAAGTAGGCATGTACAAATCGCTTCTGGGACCCCAAAATATCGAATTTTCGGGTGTTTTGGGCCTGAATTTGAGATATCGTCTTTGGGCACCTAAAATATCGATTTTTAGCATGTTTTAGGCCTATATTTTGAAAATATTCTAGCTCTGAGTAGGCATGTACAGATCGCTTCTGGGACCCCAAAATATCGAATTTTCGGGTGTTTTGAGCCTGAATTTGAGATATAAACGGGTACAGAAGATGCATGCACATATCGACTTTTTCGCACCTAATATATCGATTTTGAGCATGTTTTGGGTCTGTATCTTGAAAACATTCTAACTAGGAATAGGCATGTACAGATCGCTTCTAGTACCCAAAAATACCGAATTTTCGGGTGTTTTGAGCCTGAATTTGAGATATAAACGGGTACAGAAAATGCATCCACATATCGAATTTTGGGCACCTAAAAGATCGATTTTCAATATGTTTTGGGACTGTATATTGAAAATACTCTAACACGGAGTAGTCATTTACAGATCGCTTCTGGGACCCCAAAATATCGAATTTTCGGGTGTTTTGGGCCTGAATTTGGAATAAAAACGGGTACAAAAGATGCATACACATATCGACTTTGGACACTTAAAATATCGATTTTTAGCATGTTGTGAGCCTATATTTTGAAAACATTCTAGCACTGAGTAGGCATGTACAGATCGCTTCTGGGACCCCAAAATATCGAATTTTCGGGTGTTTTGGGCCGGAATTTGAGATATCGACTTTGGGCACCTAAAATATCGATTTTAGCATGTTTTGGGCCTATATTTTGAAAATATTCTAGCACTGAGTAGGCATGTACAGATCGCTTCTGGGACCCCCCAAAATCGAATTTTCGGGTGTTTTTGAGCCAGAATTTGGGATATAAACGGGTGCAGAATATGCATACGCATATTAACTTTGGTCACCTAAAATATCGATTTTCAGCATGTTTGGGGCCTGTATTTTGAAAATACTCTAACACGGCGTAGGCAAGTACAGATCGCTTTTGGGACCCTAAAATATCGAATTTACGTTTGTTTGGAGCCTGAATTTGAGATATAAACGGGTACAGAAGATGCATCCACATATCGACTTTTAGGCACCTAAAAGATCGATTTTCAGTATGTTTTGGGCCTGTATATTGAAAATACTCTAACACGGAGTAGGCATGTACAGATCGCTTCTGTGACCCTAAAACATCGAATTTTCGGGTGTTTTGGGCCTGAATTTGAGATATCGACTTTGGGCACCTAAAATATCGATTTTAGCATGTTTTGGGCCTATATTTTGAAAATATTCTAGCACTAAGTAGGCATGTACAGATCACTTCTGGGACCCCAAAATATCGAATTTTCGGGTGTTTTGAGCATGAATTTGAGATATAAACGGGTACAGAAGATGCATGCACATATCGACATTGGACACTTAAAATATTGATTTTTAGCATGTTTTGAGCCTATCTTTTGAAAACATTCTAGCACTGAGTAGGCATGTACAGATCGTTTCTGGGATCCAAAAATATCGAATTTTCGGGTGTTTTGAGGTTGAATTTGGGATATAAACGGTTGCAGGAGATGCATATACACGTTGACTTTGGTCACCTAAAATATCGATTTTAAGCATGTTTTGGGCTTGTATTTTGAAAATACTCTAACACGAAATAGGCATGTACAGATCGCTTCTGGGACCCCAAAATATCGAATTTTCGGGTGTTTTGGGCCGGAAATTGAGATATCGACTTTGGGCACCTAAAATATAGATTTTTAGCATGTTTTGGGCCTATATTTTGAAAATATTCTAGCACTGAGTAGGCATGAACAGATCGCTTCTGGGACCCCAAAATATCGAATTTTCGGGTGTTTTGAGCCTGAATTTGAGATATAAACGGGTACAGAAGATGCATGCACATATCGACTTTGGACACTTAAAATATCGATTTTTAGCATATTTTGAGCCTATATTTTGAAAACATTCTAGCACTGAGTAGGCATGTACAGATCGCTTCTGGGACCCAAAAATATCGAATTTTCGAGTGTTTTGAGGTTGAATTTGGGATATACACAGGTGCAAAAGATGCGTACACATATTAACTTTGGTCACCTAAAATATCGATATTCAGTATGTTTTGGGCCTGTATTTTTAAAATACTCTACCACGGAGTAAGCAAGTACAGATCGCTTCTGGGACCCCAAAATATCGAATTTTCGGGTGTTTTGAGCCTGAATTTGAGATATAAACGGGTACAGAAGATGCATGAACATATCGACTTTTGGGCACCTAAAATATCGATTTTGAGCATGTTTTGGGTCTGTATCTTGAAAACATTCTAACTAGGAGTAGGCATGTACAGATCGCTTCTAGTACCCAAAAATACCGAATCTTCGGGTTTTTTGAGCCTGAATTTGAGATATAAACGGGTACAAAAGATGCATGCACATATCGACTTTGGACACTTAAAATATCGATTTTTAGCATGTTTTGAGCCTATATTTTGAAAACATTCTAGCAATGAGTAGGCATGTACAGATCGCTTCTGGGACCCAAAAAAATCGAATTTTCGAGTGTTTTGAGGTTGAATTTGGGATATAAACGGGTGCAGAATATGCATACGCATATTAACTTTGGTCACCTAATATATCGATTTTCAGCATGTTTGGGGCCTGTATTTTGAAAATACTCTAACACGGCGTAGGCAAGTACAGATCGCTTTTGGGACCCCAAAATATCGAATTTACGTTTGTTTGGAGCCTGAATTTGAGATATAAACGGGTACAGAAGATGCATCCACATATCGACTTTTAGGCACCTAAAAGATTGATTTTCAGTATGTTTTTGGGCTGTATATTGAAAATACTCTAACACGGTGTAGGCATGTACAGATCGCTTCTGGGACCCCAAAACATCGAATTTTCGGGTGTTTTGGGCCTGAATTTGAGATATCGACTTTGGGCACCTAAAATATCGATTTTAGCATGTTTTGGGCCTATATTTTGAAAATATTCTAGCACTAAGTAGGCATGTACAGATCACTTCTGGGACCCCAAAATATCGATTTTTCGGGTGTTTTGAGCATGAATTTAAGATATAAACGGGTACAGAAGATGCATGCACCTATCGACTTTGGACACTTAAAATATTGATTTTTAGCATGTTTTGAGCCTATATTTTGAAAACATTCTAGCACTGAGTAGGCATGTACAGATCGCTTCTGGGACCCAAAAATATCGAATTTTCGAGTGTTTTGAGGTTGAATTTGGGATATAAACAGGTGCAAAAGATGCGTACACATATTAACTTTGGTCACCTAAAATATCGATATTCAGTATGTTTTAGGCCTGTATTTTTAAAATACTCTACCACGGAGTAAGCAAGTACAGATCGCTTCTGGGACCCCAAAATATCGAATTTTCGGGTGTTTTGAGCCTGAATTTGAGATATAAACGGGTACAGAAGATGCATGAACATATCGACTTTTGGGCACCTAAAATATCGATTTTGAGCATGTTTTGGGTCTGTATCTTGAAAACATTCTAACTAGGAGTAGGCATGTACAGATCGCTTCTAGTACCCAAAAATACCGAATTTTCGGGTTTTTTGAGCCTGAATTTGAGATATAAACGGGTACAAAAGATGCATGCACATATCGACTTTGGACACTTAAAATATCGATTTTTAGCATGTTTTGAGCCTATATTTTGAAAACATTCTAGCAATGAGTAGGCATGTACAGATCGCTTCTGGGACCCAAAAAAATCGAATTTTCGAGTGTTTTGAGGTTGAATTTGGGATATAAACGGGTGAAGAATATGCATACGCATATTAACTTTGGTCACCTAATATATCGATTTTCAGCATGTTTGGGGCCTGTATTTTGAAAATACTCTAACACGGCGTAGGCAAGTACAGATCGCTTTTGGGACCCCAAAATATCGAATTTACGTTTGTTTGGAGCCTGAATTTGAGATATAAACGGGTACAGAAGATGCATCCACATATCGACTTTTAGGCACCTAAAAGATTGATTTTCAGTATGTTTTGGGGCTGTATATTGAAAATACTCTAACACGGTGTAGGCATGTACAGATCGCTTCTGGGACCCCAAAACATCGAATTTTCGGGTGTTTTGGGCCTGAATTTGAGATATCGACTTTGGGCACCTAAAATATCGATTTTAGCATGTTTTGGGCCTATATTTTGAAAATATTCTAGCATTAAGTAGGCATGTACAGATCACTTCTGGGACCCCAAAATATCGATTTTTCGGGTGTTTTGAGCATGAATTTGAGATATAAACGGGTACAAAAGATGCATGCACCTATCGACTTTGGACACTTAAAATATTGATTTTTAGCATGTTTTGAGCATATATTTTGAAAACATTCTAGCACTGAGTAGGCATGTACAGATCGTTTCTGGGATCCAAAAATATCGAATTTTCGAGTGTTTTGAGGTTGAATTTGGGATATAAACGGGTGCAGGAGATATATACACACGTTGACTTTGGTCACCTAACATATCGATTTTCAGCATGTTTTGGGGTTGTATTTTGAAAATACTCTAACACGAAGTAGGCATGTACAGATCGCTTCTGGGACCCCAAAATATCGAATTTTCGGGTGTTTTGGGGCGGAATTTGAGATATCGACTTTGGGCACCTAAAATATAGATTTTTAGCATGTTTTGGGCCAATATTTTGAAAATATTCTAGCACTGAGTAGGCATGAACAGATCGCTTCTGGGACCCCAAAATATCGAATTTTAGGGTGTTTTGAACCTGAATTTGAGATATAAACGGGTACAGAAGATGCATGCACATATCGACTTTGGACACTTAAAATATCGATTTTTAGCATGTTTTTAGCCTATATTTTGAAAACATTCTAGCAATGAGTAGGCATGTACAGATCCCTTCTGGGACCCAAAAATATCGAATTTTCGAGTGTTTTGAGGTTGAATTTGGGATATAAACGGTTGCAGAAGATGCATACACATATTGACTTTGGTCACCTAAAATATCGATTTTCTGTATGTTTTGGGCCTGTATTTAGAAAATACTCTACCACGGAGTAGGCAAGTACAGATCGCTTCTGGGACCCCAAAATATCGAATTTTCGGGGGTTTGGAGCCTGAATTTGAGATATAAACGGGTACAGAAGATGCATGCACATATCGACTTTTGGGCACCTAAAAGATCGATTTTCAGTATGTTTTGGGCCTGTATATTGAAAATACTCTAACACGGAGTAGGCATGTACAGATCGCTTCTGGGACCCCAAAATATCGAATTTTCGGGTGTTTTAGGCCTGAATTTGATATATCGACTTTGGGCACCTAAAATATCGATTTTAGCATGTTTTGGGCCTATATTTTTAAAATATTCTAGCACTAAGTAGGCATGTACAGATCGTTTCTGGGACCCAAAAATATCGAATTTTCGGGTGTTTTGAGGTTGAATTTGGGATATAAACGGGTGCATAAGATGCTTACACATGTTGACTTTGGTCACCTAAAATATCGATTTTCAGCATGTTTTGGGCTTGTAATTTGAAAATACTCTAACACGAAGTAGGCATGTACAGATCGCTTCTGGGACCCCAAAATATCGAATTTTCGGGTGTTTTGGGCCGGAATTTGAGATATCGACTTTGGGCACCTAAAATATAGATTTTTAGCATGTTTTGGGCCTATATTTTGAAAATATTCTAGCACTGAGTAGGCATGTACAGATCGCTTCTGGGACCCCAAAATATCGAATTTTCGGGTGTTTTGAGCCAGAATTTGAGATATAAACGGGTACAGAAGATGCATGCACATATCGACTTTAGGGCACCTAAAATATCGATTTTTAAGCTTGTTTTGGGTCTGTATCTTGAAAACAAACTAACTAGGAGTAGGCATGTACAGATCGCTTCTAGTACCCAAAAATATCGAATTTTCGTGTGTTTTGAGCCTTAATTTGAGATTTAAACGGGTACAAAAGATGCATGCACATATCGACTTTGGACACTTAATATATCGATTTTTAGCATGTTTTGAGCCTATATTTTGAAAACATTCTAGCACTGAGTAGGCATGTACAGATCGCTTCTGTGACCCCAAAATATCGAATTTTCGGGTGTTTTGAGCCTGAATTTGAGATATAAACGGGTACAGAAGATGCATGCACATATCGACTTTTGGGCACCTAAAATATCGATTTTGAGCATGTTTTGGGTCTGTATCTTGAAAACATTCTAACTAGGAGTAGGCATGTACAGATCGCTTCTAGTACCCAAAAATACCGAATTTTCGGGTGTTTTGAGCCTGAATTTGAGATATAAACGGGTACAAAAGATGAATGCACATATCGACTTTGGACACTTAACATATCGATTTTTAGCATGTTTTTAACCTATATTTTGAAAACATTCTAGCAATGAGTAGGCATGTACAGATCCCTTCTGGGACCCAAAAATATCGAATTTTCGAGTCTTTTGAGGTTGAATTTGGGATATAAACGGTTGCAGAAGATGCATACACATATTGACTTTGGTCACCTAAAATATCGATTTTCAGTATGTTTTGGGCCTGTATTTTGAAAATACTCTACCACGGAGTAGGCAATTACAGACTGCTTCTGGGACCCCAAAATATCGAATTTTCGGGGGTTTTGAGCCTGAATTTGAGATATAAACGGGTACAGAAGATGCATCCACATATCGACTTTTGAGCACCTAAAAGATCGATTTTCAGTATGTTTTGGGCCTGTATATTGAAAATACTCTAACACGGAGTAGGCATGTACAGATCGCTTCTGGGACCCCAAAATATCGAATTTTCGGTTGTTTTGGGCCTGAATTTGATATATCGACTTTGGGCACCTAAAATATCGATTTTAGCATGTTTTGGGCCTATATTTTTAAAATATTCTAGCACTGAGTAGGCATGTACAGATCGCTTCTGGGACCCCAAAATAACGAATTTTCGGGTATTTTGAGCCAGAATTTGAGATATAAACGGGTTCAGAAGATGCATGCACATGTCGACTTTTGGGCACCTAAAATATCGATTTTTAAGCTTGTTTTAGGTCTGTATCTTGAAAACAAACTAACTAGGAGTAGGCATGTACAGATCGCTTCTAGTACCCCAAAATATCGAATTTTCGGGTGTTTTGAGCCTTAATTTGAGATTTAAACGGGTACAAAAGATGCATGCACATATCGACTTTGGACACTTAATATATCGATTTTTAGCATGTTTTGAGCCTATATTTTGAAAACATTCTAGCACTGAGTAGGCATGTACAGATCGCTTCTGAGACCTAAAAATATCGAATTTTCGAGTGTTTTGAGGTTGAATTTGGGATATAAACGGGTGCAGAAGATGCATACACATATTGACTTTGGTCACCTAATATATCGATTTTCAGTATGTTTTGGGCCTGTATTTTGAAAATACTCTACCACGGAGTAGGCAAGTACAGATCGCTTCTGGGACCCCAAAATATCGAATTTTCGGGTGTTTGGAGCCTATATTTGAGATATAAACGGGTACAGAAGATGCATGCACATATCGACTTTTTGGCACCTAAAAGATCGATTTTCAGTATGTTTTGGGACTGTATATTGAAAATACTCTAACACGGAGTAGGCATGTACAGATCGCTTCTGGGACCCCAAAATATCGAATTTTCGGGTGTTTTGGGCCTGAATTTGAGATATCAACTTTGGGCACCTAAAATATAGATTTTTAGCATGATTTGGACCTATAATTTGAAAATATTCTAGCACTAAGTAGGCATGTACAGATCACTTCTGAGACAACAAAATATCGAATTTTCGGGTGTTTTGAGCCTGAATTTGAGATATAAACGGGTACAGAAGATGCATGCACATATCGACTTTTGGTCACCTAAAATATCGATTTTGAGCATGTTTTGGGTCTGTATCTTGAAAACATTTTAACTAGGAGTAGGCATGTACAGATTGCTTCTAGTACCTAAAAATACGGAATTTTCGTTTTTTTTTAGCCTGAATTTGAGATATAAACAGGTACAACAGATGCATGCACATATCGACTTTGGACACCTAAAATATCGATTTTTAGCATTTTTTGATCCTATATTTTGAAAACATTCTAGCACTGAGTAGGCATGTACAGATCGCTTCTGGGACCCAAAAATATCGAATTTTCGAGTGTTTTGAGGTTGAATTTGGGATATAAACGGGTGCAGAAGATGCATACACATATTGACTTTGGTCACCTAAAATATCGATTTTCAGCATGTTTTGGGCCAGTATTTTGAAAATACTCTAACACGGCGTAGGCAAGTATAGATCGCTTTTGGGACCCAAAATAATCGAATTTACGGGTGTTTGGAGCCTGAATTTGAGATATAAACGGGTACAGAAGATGTTTCCACATATCGACTTTTGGGCACCTAAGAGATCGATTTTCAGTATGTTTTGGGCCTGTATATTGAAAATACTCTAACACGGAGTAGGCATGTACAGATCGCTTATGGGACCCCAAAATATCGAATTTTCGGGTGTTTTGGGCCTGAATTTGATATATATACTTTGTGCACCTAAAATATCGATTTTTAGCATTATTTGGGCCTATATTTTGAAAATATTCTAGCACTAAGTAGGCTTGTACAGATCACTTCTGAGACAACAAAATATCGAATTTTCGTGTGTTTTGAGCCTGAATTTGAGATATAAACGGGTACAGAAGATGCATGCACATATCGACTTTTGGGCACCTAAAATATCGATTTTGAGCATGTTTTGGGTCTGTATCTTGAAAATATTCTAACTAGAAGTAGGCATGTACAGATCGCTTCTAGTACAGAAAAATACCGAATTTTCGTTTTTTTTTAGCCTGAGTTTGAAATATAAACAGGTACAAAAGATGCATGCACATATCGACTTTGGACACTTAAAATATCGATTTTTAGCATGTTTTAAGCCTATATTTTGAAAACATTCTATCACTGAGTAGGCATGTACAGATCGCTTCTGGGACCCAAAAATATCGAATTTTCGAGTGTTTTGAGGTTGAATTTGGGATATAAACGGGTGCAGAAGATGCATGCACATATCGACTTTTGGGCACATAAAATATCGATTTTGTACATGTTTTGGGTCTGTATCTTGAAAACATTCTAACTAGGAGTAGGCATGTACAGATCGCTTCTAGGACCCAAAAATACCGAATTTTCCGGTGTTTTGAGCCTGAATTTGAGATATAAACGGGTACAGAAGATGCATGCACATATCGACTTTGGAAACTTAAAATAACGATATTTAGAATGTTTTGAGCCTATATTTTGAACACATTCTAGCACTGCGTAGGCATGTACAGATCGCTTCTGAGACCCCAAAATATCGAATTTTCGGGCGTTTTAAGGTTGAATTTTGGGATATAAACGGGTGCAGAAGATGCATACACATATTGACTTTGGGCACCTAAAATATCGATTTTCAGCATGTTATGAGCCTGTATTTTGGAAATACTCTAACACGGAATAAGCATGCACAGATCGCTTCTGGGACCCCAAAATTTCGAATTTTCGGGTGTTTTGGGCCTGAATTTGAGATATCGACTTTGGGCACCTAAAATATCAATTTTTAGCATGTTTTGGGACTATATTTTAAAAATATTCTAGCATTGAGTAGGCATGTACAGATCGCTTGTGGTACCCCAAAATATCGAATTTTCGGGTGTTTTTGAGCCTGAATTTGAGATATAAACGGGTACGGAAGATGCATGCACATATCGACTTTTGGGCACCTAAAGTATCGATTTTCTGTAGGTTTTGGGCCTGTATTTTGAAAATACCCTAACACAGAATAGGCATGCACAGATCGCTTCTAGGACCCCAAAATATCGAATTTCGGGTGTTTTGGGCCTGAATTTATGATATCGACTTTGGGCACCTAAAATATCGATTTTTAGCATGTTTAGAACCTATATTTTGAAAATATTCTAGCACTGAGTAGGCATGTACAGGTCGCTTCTGGGACCCCAAAATATCGAATTTTCGGATGTTTGGAGCCTGAATTTGAGATATAAACGGGTACGGAAGATGCATGCACATATCGACTTTTGGGCACCTAAAGTATCGATTTTCTGTATGTTTTGTGCCTGTATTTTGAAAATACTCTAACACGGAATAGGCATGCACAGATCGCTTCTGGGACCCCAAAATATCGAATTTTCGGGTGTTTTGGGCCTGAATTTGATATATCGACTTTGGGCACATAAAATATCGATTTTTAGCTTGTTTTGGGCCTATATTTTAAAAAAATTCTAGCACTGAGTAAGCATGTACAGATCGCTTCTGGGACCCCAAAATATCGAATTTTGGGGTGTTTTGAGTCTTTATTTGAGATATAAACGGGTACAGAAAATGCATGCCCATATTGACTTTGTTCACCTAAAAGATCGATTTTCAGTATGTTTTGGGCCTGTATTTTGAAAATACTCTAACACGGAGTAAGCATGAACAGTTTGCTTCTGGGACCCCAAAATATCGAATTTTCGGGTGTTTTGGGCATGAATTTGAGATATCGACTTTGGGCACCTAAAATATCGATTTTTAGCATGTTTTGGGCCTATATTTTGAAAATATTCTAGCACTAAGTAGGCATGTACAGATCACTTCTGGGACCCCAAAATATCGAATTTTCGGGTGTTTTGAGCCTGAATTTGAGATATAAACCGGTACAGATGATGCATGAACATATCGACTATGGACACTTAAAATATCGATTTTTAGCATGTTTTGAGCCTATATTTTGAAAACATTCTAGCACTGAGTAGGCATGTACAGATCGCTTCTGGAACCCCAAAATATCGAATTTTCGGGTGTTTGCAGCCTGAATTTGAGATATAAACGGGTACAGAAGATGCATGCACATATCGACTTTTGGGCACCTAAAATATCGATTTTGAGCATGTTTTGTGTCTGTATCTTGAAAACATTCTACCTAGGAGAAGGCATGTACAGATCGCTTCTAGGACCCAAAAGTACCGAATTTTCGGGTGTTTTAAGCCTGAATTTGAGATATAAACGGGTACAGAAGATGCATTCACATATCGACTTTTGGGAACCTAAAGTATCGATTTTCTGTATGTTTTGGGCCTGTATATTGAAAATACTCTAACACGGAGTAGGCATGTACAGATCGCTTCTGGGACCCCAAAATATCGAGTTTTCGGGTGTTTTGGGCCTGAATTTGAGATATCGACTTTGAGCACCCAAGATATTGATTTTTAGCTTGTTTTGGGCCTATATTTTCAAAATATTCTAGCACTGAGTAGGCATGTACCGATCGCTTCTGGGACCCAAAAATGTCGAATTTTCGGGTGTTTTGAGCCTGAATTTGAGATATAAACGGGTACAGAAGATGCAAGCACATATCGACTTTTGGGCACATAAAAGATCGATTTTCAGTATGTTTTGGGCCTGTATATTGAAAATACTTTACCACGGAGTAGGCATGTACAGATCGCTTCTGGGACCCAAAAATATCGAATTTTTGGGTGTTTTGGGCCTGAATTTGAGATATCGACTTTGGGCACCTTAGATATCGATTTTTAGCATGTTTTGGGCCTATATTTTGAAAATATTCTAGCACTGAGTAGGCATATACAGATCGCTTCTGGGACCCCAAAATATCGAATGTTCGGGTGTTTAGAGCCTGAATTTGATATATAAACGGGTACAGAAGATGCATTCACATACCGACTTTTGGGCACCTAAAATATCGATTTTGAGCATGTTTTGGGTCTGTATCTTGAAAATATTATAACTAGGAGAAGGCATGTACATATCACTACTTGGACCCAAAAATTCCGAATTTTTGGGTGTTTTGAGCCTGAATTTGAAATATAAACGCGTACAGAAAATGCATGCACATATCGACTTTGGACACTTAAAATATCGATTTTTAGCATGTTTTGAGCCTATATTTTGAAAACATTCTAGCACTGAGTAGACATGTACAGATCGCTTCTGGGACCCCAAAATATCGAATTTTCGGGTGTTTTGGGTGAATTTGAGATATCGATTTTTGGCACCTAAAATATCGATTTTTAGCATGTTTTGGGCCTATATTTTGAAAATATTCTAGCACTGAGTAGGCATGTACAGATCGCTTCTGGGACCACAAAATATCGAATTTTTGGGTGTTTTGAGTCTTTATTTGAGATATAAACGGGTACAGAAAATGCATGCCCATATTGACTTTGGGCACCTAAAATATCGATTTTTAGCATGTTTTGGGCCTATATTTTGAAAATATTCTAGCACTAAGTAGGCATGTACAGATCACTTCTGGGACCCCAAAATATCGAATTCTCGGGTGTTTTGAGCCTGAATTTGAGATATAAACCGGTACAGATGATGCATGCACATATCGACTTTGGACACTTAAAATATCGATTTTTAGCATGTTTTGAGCCTATATTTTGAAAACATTCTAGCACTGAGTAGGCATGTACAGATCGCTTCTGGGACCCAAAAATATCGAATTTTCGGGTGTTTTGAGCCTGAATTTGAGATATAAACCGGTACAGATGATGCATGCACATATCGACTTTGGACACTTAAAATATCGATTTTTAGCATGTTTTGGGCCTATATTTTGAAAATATTCTAGCACTAAGTAGGCATGTACAGATCACTTCTGGGACCCCAAAATATCGAATTCTCGGGTGTTTTGAGCCTGAATTTGAGATATAAACCGGTACAGATGATGCATGCACATATCGACTTTGGACACTTAAAATATCGATTTTTAGCATGTTTTGAGCCTATATTTTGAAAACATTCTAGCACTGAGTAGGCATGTACAGATCGCTTCTGGGACCCAAAAATATCGAATTTTCGGGTGTTTTGAGCCTGAATTTGAGATATAAACCGGTACAGATGATGCATGCACATATCGACTTTGGACACTTAAAATATCGATTTTTAGCATGTTTTGAGCGTATATTTTGAAAACATTCTAGCACTGAGTAGGCATGTACAGATCGCTTCTGGGACCCAAAAATGTCGAATTTTCGGGTGTTTTGGGCCTGAATTTGAGATATCGACTTTTGGCACCTAAAATATCGATTTTTAGCATGTTTTGGGCCTATATTTTAAAAATATTCTAGCACTGAGTAGGCATGTACAGATCGCTTGTGGGACCCCAAAATATCGAATTTTTAGGTGTTTTGAGCCTGAATTTGAGATATAAACTGGTACAGAAAATGCATACACATATTGACTTTGGGCTCCTAAGAGATCGATTTTCAGTATGTTTTGGGCCTGTATTTTGAAAATACTCTAACACGGAGTAGGCATGTACAGTTCGCTTCTGGGACCCCATAATATCGAATTTTCCGGTATTTTGGGCCTGAATTTGATATATCGACTTTGGACGCTTAAAATATCAATTTTTAGCATGTTTTGAGCCTATATTTTTAAAAAATTCTAGCACTAAGTAGGCATGTACAGATCGCTTCTGGGACCCAAAAATATCGAATTTACGGGTGTTTTGAGGTTGAAATTGGGATATAAACGGGTACAGAAGATGCATGCACATATCGACTTTTGTGCACCTAAAAGATCGATTTTCAGGATGTTTTGGGCCTGTATTTTGAAAATCCTCTAACACGGAGTAGGCATGAACAGTTCGCTACTGGGACCCTAAAATATCGAATTTTTGGGTGTTTTGGGCCTGAATTTGAGATATCAACTTTGGGCACCTTAGATATCGATTTTTAGCATGTTTTGGGCCTATATTTTGAAAATATTCTAGCACTGAGTAGGCATATACAGATCGCTTCTGGGACCCCAAAATATCGAATAATCGGGTGTTTAGAGCCTGAATTTGATATATAAACTGGTACAGAAGATGCATGCACATATCGACTTTGGACACTTAAAATATCGATTTTTAGCATGTTTTGAGCCTATATTTTGAAAACATTCTAGCACTGAGTAGGCATGTACAGATCGCTTCTGGGACCCAAAAATATCGAATAATCGGGTGTTTAGAGCCTGAATTTGATATATAAACTGGTACAGAAGATGCATGCACATATCGACTTTGGGCACATAAAATAACGATTTTTAGCTTGTTTTGGGCCTATATTTTAAAAAAATTATAGCACTGAGTAGGCATGTACAGATCGCTTCTGGGACCCCAAAATATCGAATTTTTAGGTGTTTTGAGCCTTTATTTGAGATATAAACTGGTACAGAAAATGCATACACATATTGACTTTGGGCTCCTAAGAGATCGATTTTCAGTATGTTTTGGGCCTGTATTTTGAAAATACTCTAACACGGAGTAGGCATGTACAGTTCGCTTCTGGGACCCCATAATATCGAATTTTCGGGTATTTTGGGCCTGAATTTGATATATCGACTTTGGACACTTAAAATATCAATTTTTAGCATGTTTTGAGCCTATATTTTTAAAAAATTCTAGCACTAAGTAGGCATGTACAGATCGCTTCTGGGACCCAAAAATATCGAATTTACGGGTGTTTTGAGGTTGAAATTGGGATATAAACGGGTACAGATGATGCATGCACATATCGACTTTTGTGCACCTAAAAGATCGATTTTCAGTATGTTTTGGGCCTGTATTTTGAAAATCCTCTAACACGGAGTAGGCATGAACAGTTCGCTACTGGGACCCTAAAATATCGAATTTTCGGGTGTTTTGGGCCTGAATTTGAGATATCGACTTTGGGCACCTAAAATATCGATTTTTGAGCATGTTTAGGGCCTATATTTTGAAAATATTCTAGCACTAAGTAGGCATGTACAGATCACTTCTGGGACCCCAAAATATCGAATTTTCGGGTGTTTTGAGCCTGAATTTGAGATATAATCGGGAACAGATGATGCATGCACATATCGACTTTGGAGACTTAAAATATCGATTTTTAGCATGTTTTGAGCCTATATTTTGAAAACATTCTAGCACTGAGTAGGCATGTACAGATCGCTTCTGGGACCCCAAAATATCGAATTTTCGGGTGTTTTGGGTGAATTTGAGATATCGATTTTTGGCACCTAAAATATCGATTTTTAGCATGTTTTGGGCCTATATTTTGAAAATATTCTAGCACTGAGTAGGCATGTACAGATCGCTTCTGGGACCCCAAAATATCGAATTTTCGGGTGTTTAGAGCCTGAATTTGATATATAAACGGGTACAGAAGATGCATTCACATACCGACTTTTGGGCACCTAAAATATCGATTTTGAGCATGTTTTGGGTCTGTATCTTGAAAATATTATAACTAGGAGAAGGCATGTACATATCACTACTTGGACCCAAAAATTCCGAATTTTTGGGTGTTTTGAGCCTGAATTTGAGATATAAACCGGTACAGATGATGCATGCACATATCGACTTTGGACACTTAAAATATCGATTTTTAGCATGTTTTGAGCCTATATTTTGAAAACATTCTAGCACTGAGTAGGCATGTACAGATCGCTTCTGGGACCCCAAAATATCGAATTTTCGGGTGTTTTGGGTGAATTTGAGATATCGATTTTTGGCACCTAAAATATCGATTTTTAGCATGTTTTGGGCCTATATTTTGAAAATATTTTACCACTGAGTAGGCATGTACAGATCGCTTCTGGGACCCCAAAATATCGAATTTTCGGGTGTTTGGAGCCTGAATATGAGATATAAACGGGTACGGAAGATGCATGCACATATCGACTTTTGGGCACCTAAAGTATCGATTTTCTGTATGTTTTGGGTCTGTATTTTGAAAATACTCTAACACGGAATAGGCATGCACAGATCGCTTCTGGGACCCCAAAATATCGAATTTTCGGGTGTTTTGGGCCTTAATTTGATATATCGACTTTGGGCACATAAAATATCGATTTTTAGCTTGTTTTGGGCCTATATTTAAAAAAAAATTCTAGCACTGAGTAGGCATGTACAGATCGCTTCTGGGACCCAAAAATATCGAATTTTTGGGTGTTTTGAGTCTTTATTTGAGATATAAACGGGTACAGAAAATGCATGCCCATAATGACTTTGGGCACCTAAAAGATCGATTTTCAGTATGTTTTGGGCCTGTATTTTGAAAATACTCTAACACGGAGTAGGCATGAGCAGTTCGCTTCTGGGACCCCAAAATATCGAATTTTCGGGTGTTTTGGGCCTGAATTTGAGATATCGACTTTGGGCACCTAAAATATCGATTTTTAACATGTTTTGGGCCTATATTTTGAAAATATTCTAGCACTAAGTAGGCATGTACAGATCACTTCTGGGACCCCAAAATATCGAATTTTCGGGTGTTTTGAGCCTGAATTTGAGATATAAACCGGTACAGATGATGCATGCACATATCGACTTTGGACACTTAAAATATCGATTTTTAGCATGTTTTGAGCCTATATTTTGAAAACATTCTAGCACTGAGTAGGCATGTACAGATCGCTTCTGGGACCCAAAAATATCAAATTTTCGGGTGTTTTGAGCCTGAATTTGAGATATAAACCGGTACAGATGATGCATGCACATATCGACTTTGGACACTTAAAATATCGATTTTTAGCAAGTTTTGAGCCTATATTTTGAAAACATTCTAGCACTGAGTAGGCATGTACAGATCGCTTCTGGGACCCAAAAATGTCGAATTTTCGGGTGTTTGGAGCCTGAATTTGAGATATAAACGGCTACAGAAGATGCATGCACATATCGACTTTTGGGCACATAAAAGATCGATTTTCAGTATGTTTTGGGCCTGTATATTGAAAATACTCTAACACGGAGTAGGCATGTACAGATCGATTCTGGGACCCAAAAATATCGAATTTTGGGGTGTTTTGGGCCTGAATTTGAGATATCGACTTTGGGCACCTAAGATATCGATTTTTAGCATTTTTTGGGCCTATATTTTGAAAAAAAAATCTAGCACTGAGTAGGCATGTACAGATCGCTTCTGGGACCCCAAAATATCGAATTTTCGGGTGTTTAGAGCCTGAATTTGATATATAAACGGGTACAGAAGATGCATTCACTTACCGACTTTTGGGCACCTAAAATATCGATTTTGAGCATGTTTTGTGTCTGTATCTTGAAAACATTCTACCTAGGAAAAGGCATGTACAGATCATTTCTAGGACCCAAAAGTACCGAATTTTCGGGTGTTTTAAGCCTGAATTTGAGACATAAACGGGTACAGAAGATGCATGCACATATCGACTTTTGGGAACCTAAAGTATCGATTTTCTGTATGTTTTGGGCCTGTATATTGAAAATACTCTAACACGGAGTAGGCATGTACAGATCGCTTCTGGGACCCCAAAATATCGAATTTTCGGGTGTTTTGGGCCTGAATTTGAGATATCGACTTTGAGCACCCAAGATATCGATTTTTAGCTTGTTTTGGGCGTATATTTTCAAAATATTCTAGCACTGAGTAGGCATGTACCGATCGCTTCTGGGACCCAAAAATGTCGAATTTTCGGGTGTTTTGAGCCTGAATTTGAGATATAAACGGGTACAGAAGATGCAAGCACATATCGACTTTTGGGCACATAAAAGATCGATTTTCTGTATGTTTTGGGCCTGTATATTGAAAATACTTTACCACGGAGTAGGCATGTACAGATCGCTTCTGGGACCCAAAAATATCGAATTTTTGGGTGTTTTGGGCCTGAATTTGAGATATCGACTTTGGGCACCTTAGATATCGATTTTTAGCATGTTTTGGGCCTATATTTTGAAAATATTCTAGCACTGAGTAGGCATATACAGATCGCTTCTGGGACCCCAAAATATCGAATAATCGGGTGTTTAGAGCCTGAATTTGATATATAAACTGGTACAGAAGATGCATGCACATATCGACTTTGGACACTTAAAATATCGATTTTTAGCATGTTTTGAGCCTATATTTTGAAAATATTCTAGCACTGAGTAGGCATGTACAGATCGCTTCTGGGACCCCAAAATATCGAATTTTTAGGTGTTTTGAGCCTTTATTTGAGATATAAACTGGTACAGAAAATGCATACACATATTGACTTTGGGCTCCTAAGAGATCGATTTTCAGTATGTTTTGGGCCTGTATTTTGAAAATACTCTAACACGGAGTAGGCATGTACAGTTCGCTTCTGGGACCCCATAATATCGAATTTTCGGGTATTTTGGGCCTGAATTTGATATATCGACTTTGGACACTTAAAATATCAATTTTTAGCATGTTTTGAGCCTATATTTTTAAAAAATTCTAGCACTAAGTAGGCATGTACAGATCGCTTCTGGGACCCAAAAATATCGAATTTACGGGTGTTTTGAGGTTGAAATTGGGATATAAACGGGTACAGATGATGCATGCACATATCGACTTTTGTGCACCTAAAAGATCGATTTTCAGTATGTTTTGGGCCTGTATTTTGAAAATCCTCTAACACGGAGTAGGCATGAACAGTTCGCTACTGGGACCCTAAAATATCGAATTTTCGGGTGTTTTGGGCCTGAATTTGAGATATCGACTTTGGGCACCTAAAATATCGATTTTTGAGCATGTTTAGGGCCTATATTTTGAAAATATTCTAGCACTAAGTAGGCATGTACAGATCACTTCTGGGACCCCAAAATATCGAATTTTCGGGTGTTTTGAGCCTGAATTTGAGATATAATCGGGAACAGATGATGCATGCACATATCGACTTTGGAGACTTAAAATATCGATTTTTAGCATGTTTTGAGCCTATATTTTGAAAACATTCTAGCACTGAGTAGGCATGTACAGATCGCTTCTGGGACCCCAAAATATCGAATTTTCGGGTGTTTTGGGTGAATTTGAGATATCGATTTTTGGCACCTAAAATATCGATTTTTAGCATGTTTTGGGCCTATATTTTGAAAATATTCTAGCACTGAGTAGGCATGTACAGATCGCTTCTGGGACCCCAAAATATCGAATTTTCGGGTGTTTAGAGCCTGAATTTGATATATAAACGGGTACAGAAGATGCATTCACATACCGACTTTTGGGCACCTAAAATATCGATTTTGAGCATGTTTTGGGTCTGTATCTTGAAAATATTATAACTAGGAGAAGGCATGTACATATCACTACTTGGACCCAAAAATTCCGAATTTTTGGGTGTTTTGAGCCTGAATTTGAGATATAAACCGGTACAGATGATGCATGCACATATCGACTTTGGACACTTAAAATATCGATTTTTAGCATGTTTTGAGCCTATATTTTGAAAACATTCTAGCACTGAGTAGGCATGTACAGATCGCTTCTGGGACCCCAAAATATCGAATTTTCGGGTGTTTTGGGTGAATTTGAGATATCGATTTTTGGCACCTAAAATATCGATTTTTAGCATGTTTTGGGCCTATATTTTGAAAATATTTTACCACTGAGTAGGCATGTACAGATCGCTTCTGGGACCCCAAAATATCGAATTTTCGGGTGTTTGGAGCCTGAATATGAGATATAAACGGGTACGGAAGATGCATGCACATATCGACTTTTGGGCACCTAAAGTATCGATTTTCTGTATGTTTTGGGTCTGTATTTTGAAAATACTCTAACACGGAATAGGCATGCACAGATCGCTTCTGGGACCCCAAAATATCGAATTTTCGGGTGTTTTGGGCCTTAATTTGATATATCGACTTTGGGCACATAAAATATCGATTTTTAGCTTGTTTTGGGCCTATATTTAAAAAAAAATTCTAGCACTGAGTAGGCATGTACAGATCGCTTCTGGGACCCAAAAATATCGAATTTTTGGGTGTTTTGAGTCTTTATTTGAGATATAAACGGGTACAGAAAATGCATGCCCATAATGACTTTGGGCACCTAAAAGATCGATTTTCAGTATGTTTTGGGCCTGTATTTTGAAAATACTCTAACACGGAGTAGGCATGAGCAGTTCGCTTCTGGGACCCCAAAATATCGAATTTTCGGGTGTTTTGGGCCTGAATTTGAGATATCGACTTTGGGCACCTAAAATATCGATTTTTAACATGTTTTGGGCCTATATTTTGAAAATATTCTAGCACTAAGTAGGCATGTACAGATCACTTCTGGGACCCCAAAATATCGAATTTTCGGGTGTTTTGAGCCTGAATTTGAGATATAAACCGGTACAGATGATGCATGCACATATCGACTTTGGACACTTAAAATATCGATTTTTAGCATGTTTTGAGCCTATATTTTGAAAACATTCTAGCACTGAGTAGGCATGTACAGATCGCTTCTGGGACCCAAAAATATCAAATTTTCGGGTGTTTTGAGCCTGAATTTGAGATATAAACCGGTACAGATGATGCATGCACATATCGACTTTGGACACTTAAAATATCGATTTTTAGCAAGTTTTGAGCCTATATTTTGAAAACATTCTAGCACTGAGTAGGCATGTACAGATCGCTTCTGGGACCCAAAAATGTCGAATTTTCGGGTGTTTGGAGCCTGAATTTGAGATATAAACGGCTACAGAAGATGCATGCACATATCGACTTTTGGGCACATAAAAGATCGATTTTCAGTATGTTTTGGGCCTGTATATTGAAAATACTCTAACACGGAGTAGGCATGTACAGATCGATTCTGGGACCCAAAAATATCGAATTTTGGGGTGTTTTGGGCCTGAATTTGAGATATCGACTTTGGGCACCTAAGATATCGATTTTTAGCATTTTTTGGGCCTATATTTTGAAAAAAAAATCTAGCACTGAGTAGGCATGTACAGATCGCTTCTGGGACCCCAAAATATCGAATTTTCGGGTGTTTAGAGCCTGAATTTGATATATAAACGGGTACAGAAGATGCATTCACTTACCGACTTTTGGGCACCTAAAATATCGATTTTGAGCATGTTTTGTGTCTGTATCTTGAAAACATTCTACCTAGGAAAAGGCATGTACAGATCATTTCTAGGACCCAAAAGTACCGAATTTTCGGGTGTTTTAAGCCTGAATTTGAGACATAAACGGGTACAGAAGATGCATGCACATATCGACTTTTGGGAACCTAAAGTATCGATTTTCTGTATGTTTTGGGCCTGTATATTGAAAATACTCTAACACGGAGTAGGCATGTACAGATCGCTTCTGGGACCCCAAAATATCGAATTTTCGGGTGTTTTGGGCCTGAATTTGAGATATCGACTTTGAGCACCCAAGATATCGATTTTTAGCTTGTTTTGGGCCTATATTTTCAAAATATTCTAGCACTGAGTAGGCATGTACCGATCGCTTCTGGGACCCAAAAATGTCGAATTTTCGGGTGTTTTGAGCCTGAATTTGAGATATAAACGGGTACAGAAGATGCAAGCACATATCGACTTTTGGGCACATAAAAGATCGATTTTCAGTATGTTTTGGGCCTGTATATTGAAAATACTTTACCACGGAGTAGGCATGTACAGATCGCTTCTGGGACCCAAAAATATCGAATTTTTGGGTGTTTTGGGCCTGAATTTGAGATATCGACTTTGGGCACCTTAGATATCGATTTTTAGCATGTTTTGGGCCTATATTTTGAAAATATTCTAGCACTGAGTAGGCATATACAGATCGCTTCTGGGACCCCAAAATATCGAATAATCGGGTGTTTAGAGCCTGAATTTGATATATAAACTGGTACAGAAGATGCATGCACATATCGACTTTGGACACTTAAAATATCGATTTTTAGCATGTTTTGAGCCTATATTTTGAAAATATTCTAGCACTGAGTAGGCATGTACAGATCGCTTCTGGGACCCAAAAATATCGAATTTTCGGGTGTTTTGAGCCTGAATTTGAGATATAAACCGGTACAGATGATGCATGCACATATCGACTTATACACTTAAAATATCGATTTTTAGCATGTTTTTAGCCTATATTTTGAAAACATTCTAGCACTGAGTAGGCATGTACAGATCGCTTCTGGGACCCAAAAATGTCTAATTTTCGGGTGTTTTGGGCCTGAATTTGAGATATCGACTTTTGGCACCTAAAATATCGATTTTTATCATGTTTTGGGCCTATATTTTATAAATATTCTAGCACTGAGTAGGCATGTACAGATCGCTTGTGGGACCCCAAAATATCGAAGTTTCGGGTGTTTGGAGCCTGAATTTGAGATATAAACGGGTACGGAAGATGCATGCACATATCGACTTTTGGGCACCTAAAGTATCGATTTTCTGTATGTTTTGGGCCTGTATTTTGAAAATACTCTAACACGGAATAGGCATGCACAGATCGCTTCTGGGACCCCAAAATATCGAATTTTCGGGTGTTTTGGGCCTGAATTTGATATATCGACTTTGGGCACATAAAATATCGATTTTTAGCTTGTTTTGGGCCTATATTTTAAAAAAATTATAGCACTGAGTAGGCATGTACAGATCGCTTCTGGGACCCCAAAATATCGAATTTTTAGGTGTTTTGAGCCTTTATTTGAGATATAAACTTGTACAGAAAATGCATACACATATTGACTTTGGGCTCCTAAGAGATCGATTTTCAGTATGTTTTGGGCCTGTATTTTGAAAATACTCTAACACGGAGTAGGCATGTACAGTTCGCTTCTGGGACCCCATAATATCGAATTTTCGGGTATTTTGGGCCTGAATTTGATATATCGACTTTGGACACTTAAAATATCAATTTTTAGCATGTTTTGAGCCTATATTTTTAAAAAATTCTAGCACTAAGTAGGCATGTACAGATCGCTTCTGGGACCCAAAAATATCGAATTTACGGGTGTTTTGAGGTTGAAATTGGGATATAAACGGGTACAGATGATGCATGCACATATCGACTTTTGTGCACCTAAAAGATCGATTTTCAGTATGTTTTGGGCCTGTATTTTGAAAATCCTCTAACACGGAGTAGGCATGAACAGTTCGCTACTGGGACCCTAAAATATCGAATTTTCGGGTGTTTTGGGCCTGAATTTGAGATATCGACTTTGGGCACCTAAAATATCGATTTTTGAGCATGTTTAGGGCCTATATTTTGAAAATATTCTAGCACTAAGTAGGCATGTACAGATCACTTCTGGGACCCCAAAATATCGAATTTTCGGGTGTTTTGAGCCTGAATTTGAGATATAATCGGGAACAGATGATGCATGCACATATCGACTTTGGACACTTAAAATATCGATTTTTAGCTTGTTTTGAGCCTATATTTTGAAAACATTCTAGCACTGAGTAGGCATGTACAGATCGCTTCTGGGACCCCAAAATATCGAATTTTCGGGTGTTTTGGGTGAATTTGAGATATCGATTTTTGGCACCTAAAATATCGATTTTTAGCATGTTTTGGGCCTATATTTTGAAAATATTCTAGCACTGAGTAGGCATGTACAGATCGCTTCTGGGACCCCAAAATATCGAATTTTCGGGTGTTTAGAGCCTGAATTTGATATATAAACGGGTACAGAAGATGCATTCACATACCGACTTTTGGGCACCTAAAATATCGATTTTGAGCATGTTTTGGGTCTGTATCTTGAAAATATTATAACTAGGAGAAGGCATGTACATATCACTACTTGGACCCAAAAATTCCGAATTTTTGGGTGTTTTGAGCCTGAATTTGAGATATAAACCGGTACAGATGATGCATGCACATATCGACTTTGGACACTTAAAATATCGATTTTTAGCATGTTTTGAGCCTATATTTTGAAAACATTCTAGCACTGAGTAGGCATGTACAGATCGCTTCTGGGACCCCAAAATATCGAATTTTCGGGTGTTTTGGGTGAATTTGAGATATCGATTTTTGGCACCTAAAATATCGATTTTTAGCATGTTTTGGGCCTATATTTTGAAAATATTTTACCACTGAGTAGGCATGTACAGATCGCTTCTGGGACCCCAAAATATCGAATTTTCGGGTGTTTGGAGCCTGAATATGAGATATAAACGGGTACGGAAGATGCATGCACATATCGACTTTTGGGCACCTAAAGTATCGATTTTCTGTATGTTTTGGGTCTGTATTTTGAAAATACTCTAACACGGAATAGGCATGCACAGATCGCTTCTGGGACCCCAAAATATCGAATTTTCGGGTGTTTTGGGCCTGAATTTGATATATCGACTTTGGGCACATAAAATATCGATTTTTAGCTTGTTTTGGGCCTATATTTAAAAAAAAATTCTAGCACTGAGTAGGCATGTACAGATCGCTTCTGGGACCCCAAAATATCGAATTTTTGGGTGTTTTGAGTCTTTATTTGAGATATAAACGGGTACAGAAAATGCATGCCCATATTGACTTTGGGCACCTAAAGATCGATTTTCAGTATGTTTTGGGCCTGTATTTTGAAAATACTCTAACACGGAGTAGGCATGAGCAATTCGCTTCTGGGACAGCAAAATATCGAATTTTCGGGTGTTTTAGGCCTGAATTTGAGATATCGACTTTGGTCACCTATAATATCGATTTTTAGCATGTTTTGGGCCTATATTTTGAAAATATTCTAGCACTAAGTAGGCATGTACAGATCACTTCTGGGACCCCAAAATATCGAATTTTCTGGTGTTTTGAGCCTGAATTTGAGATATAAACCGGTACAGATGATGCATGCACATATCGACTTTGGACACTTAAAATATCGATTTTTAGCATGTTTTGAGCCTATATTTTGAAAACATTCTAGCACTGAGTAGGCATGTACAGATCGCTTCTGGGACCCAAAAATATCGAATTTTCGGGTGTTTTGAGCCTGAATTTGAGATATAAACCGGTACAGATGATGCATGCACATATCGACTTTGGACACATAAAATATCGATTTTTAGCATGTTTTGAGCCTATATTTTGAAAACATTCTAGCACTGAGTAGGCATGTACATATCGCTTTTGGGACCCAAAAATATCGAATTTACGGGTGTTTTGAGGTTGAAATTGGGATATAAACAGGTACAGAAGATGCATGCACATATCGACTTTTGTGCACCTAAAAGATCGATTTTCAGTATGTTTTGGGCCTGTATTTTAAAAATCCTCTAACACGGAGTAGGCATGAACAGTTCGCTACAGGGACCCTAAAATATCGAATTTTCGGGTGTTTTGGGCCTGAATTTGAGATATCGACTTTGAGCACCTAAAATATCGATTTTTGAGCATGTTTAGGGCCTATATTTTGAAAATATTCTAGCACTAAGTAGGCATGTACAGATCACTTCTGGGACCCCAAAATATCGAATTTTCGGGTGTTTTGGGCCTGAATTTGAGATATAAACGTTAACAGATGATGCATGCACATATCGACTTTGGACACTTAAAATATCGATTTTTAGCATGTTTTGAGCCTATATTTTGAAAACATTCTAGCACTGAGTAGGCATGTACAGATCGCTTCTGGGACCCAAAAATATCGAATTTTCGGGTGTTTTGGGTGAATTTGAGATATCGATTTTTGGCACCTAAAATATCGATTTTTAGCATGTTTTGGGCCTAAATTTTGAAAATATTCTAGCACTGAGTAGGCATGTACAGATCGCTTCTGGGACCCCAAAATATCGAATTTTCGGGTGTTTAGAGCCTGAATTTGATATATAAACGGGTACAGAAGATGCATTCACATACCGACTTTTAGGCACCTAAAATATCGATTTTGAGCATGTTTTGGGTCTGTATCTTGAAAATATTATAACTAGGAGAAGGCATGTACATATCACTACTTGGACCCAAAAATTCCGAATTTTTGGGTGTTTTGAGCCTGAATTTGAAATATAAACGCGTACAGAAAATGCATGCACATATCGACTTTGGACACTTAAAATATCGATTTTTAGCATGTTTTGAGCCTATATTTTGAAAACATTCTAGCACTGAGTAGACATGTACAGATCGCTTCTGGGACCCCAAAATATCGAATTTTTGGGTGTTTTGAGTCTTTATTTGAGATATAAACGGGTACAGAAAATGCATGCCCATATTGACTTTGGGCACCTAAAATATCGATTTTTAGCATGTTTTGGGCCTATATTTTGAAAATATTCTAGCACTAAGTAGGCATGTACAGATCGATTCTGGGACCCCAAAATATCGAATTCTCGGGTGTTTTGAGCCTGAATTTGAGATATAAACCGGTACACATGATGCATGCACATATCGACTTTGGACACTTAAAATATCGATTTTTAGCATGTTTTGAGCCTATATTTTGAAAACATTCTAGCACTGAGTAGGCATGTACAGATCGCTTCTGGGACCCAAAAATATCGAATTTTCGGGTGTTTTGAGCCTGAATTTGAGATATAAACCGGTACAGATGATGCATGCACATATCGACTTTGGACACTTAAAATATCGATTTTTAGCATGTTTTGAGCGTATATTTTGAAAACATTCTAGCACTGAGTAGGCATGTACAGATCGCTTCTGGGACCCAAAAATGTCGAATTTTCGGGTGTTTTGGGCCTGAATTTGAGATATCGACTTTTGGCACCTAAAATATCGATTTTTAGCATGTTTTGGGCCTATATTTTAAAAATATTCTAGCACTGAGTAGGCATGTACAGATCGCTTGTGGGACCCCAAAATATCGAAGTTTCGGTTGTTTGGAGCCTGAATTTGAGATATAAACGGGTACGGAAGATGCATGCACATATCGACTTTTGGGCACCTAAAGTATCGATTTTCTGTATGTTTTGGGCCTGTATTTTGAAAATACTCTAACACGGAATAGGCATGCACAGATCGCTTCTGGGTCCCCAAAATATCGAATTTTCGGGTGTTTTGGGCCTGAATTTGATATATCGACTTTGGGCACACAAAATATCGATTTTTAGCTTGTTTTGGGCCTATATTTAAAAAAAATTATAGCACTGAGTAGGCATGTACAGATCGCTTCTGGGACCCCATAATATCGAATTTTTAGGTGTTTTGAGCCTTTATTTGAGATATAAACTGGTACAGAAAATGCATACACATATTGACTTTGGGCTCCTAAGAGATCGATTTTCAGTATGTTTTGGGCCTGTATTTTGAAAATACTCTAACACGGAGTAGGCATGTACAGTTCGCTTCTGGGACCCCATAATATCGAATTTTCCGGTATTTTGGGCCTGAATTTGATATATCGACTTTGGACGCTTAAAATATCAATTTTTAGCATGTTTTGAGCCTATATTTTTAAAAAATTCTAGCACTAAGTAGGCATGTACAGATCGCTTCTGGGACCCAAAAATATCGAATTTACGGGTGTTTTGAGGTTGAAATTGGGATATAAACGGGTACAAAAGATGCATGCACATATCGACTTTTGCGCACCTAAAAGATCGATTTTCAGGATGTTTTGGGCCTGTATTTTGAAAATCCTCTAACACGGAGTAGGCATGAACAGTTCGCTACTGGGACCCTAAAATATCGAGTTTTCGGGTGTTTTGGGCCTGAATTTGAGATATCGACTTTGGGCACCTAAAATATCGATTTTTGAGCATGTTTAGGGCCTATATTTAGAAAATATTTTAGCACTAAGTAGGCATGTACAGATCACTTCTGGGACCCCAAAATATCGAATTTTCGGGTGTTTTGAGCCTGAATTTGAGATATAAACGGGAACAGATGATGCATGCACATATCGACTTTGGACACTTAAAATATCGATTTTTAGCATGCTTTGAGCCTATATTTTGAAAACATTCTAGCACTGAGTAGGCATGTACAGATCGCTTCTGGGACCCCAAAATATCGAATTTTCGGGTGTTTTGGGTGAATTTGAGATATCGATTTTTGGCACCTAAAATATCGATTTTTAGCATGTTTTGGGCCTATATTTTGAAAATATTTTAGTACTGAGTAGGCATATACAGATCGCTTGTGGGACCCCAAAATATCGAATTTTGGGGTGTTTAGAGCCTGAATTTGATATATAAACGGGTACAGAAGATGCATTCACATACCGACTTTTGGGCACCTAAAATATCGATTTTGAGCATGTTTTGGGTCTGTATCTTGAAAATATTATAACTAAGAGAAGGCATGTACATATCACTACTTGGACCCAAAAATTCCGAATTTTTGGGTGTTTTGAGCCTGAATTTGAAATATAAACGCGTACAGAAGATGCATGCACATATCGACTTTGGACACTTAAAATATCGATTTTTAGCATGTTTTGAGCCTATATTTTGAAAACATTCTAGCACTGAGTAGGCATGTACAGATCGCTTCTGGGACCCCAAAATATCGAATTTTCGGGTGTTTTGGGTGAATTTGAGATATCGATTTTTGGCACCTAAAATATCGATTTTTAGCATGTTTTGGGCCTATATTTTGAAAATATTTTAGTACTGAGTAGGCATATACAGATCGCTTGTGGGACCCCAAAATATCGAATTTTCGGGTGTTTAGAGCCTGAATTTGATATATAAACGGGTACAGAAGATGCATTCACATACCGACTTTTGGGCACCTAAAATATCGATTTTGAGCATGTTTTGGGTCTGTATCTTGAAAATATTATAACTAAGAGAAGGCATGTACATATCACTACATGGACCCAAAAATTCCGAATTTTTGGGTGTTTTGAGTCTGAATTTGAAATATAAACGCGTACAGAAGATGCATGCACATATCGACTTTGGACACTTAAAATATCGATTTTTAGCATGTTTTGAGCCTATATTTTGAAAACATTCTAGCACTGAGTAGGCATGTACAGATCGCTTCTGGGACCCCAAAATATCGAATTTTCGGGTGTTTTGGGTGAATTTGAGATATCGACTTTGGGCACCTAAAATATCGATTTTTAGCATGTTTTGGGCCTATATTTTGAAAATATTCTAGCACTAAGTAGGCATGTACAGATCACTTCTGGGACCCCAAAATATCGAATTTTCGGGTGTTTTGAGCCTGAATTTGAGATATAAACCGGTACAGATGATGCATGCACATATCGACTTTGGACACTTAAAATATCGATTTTTAGCATGTTTTGAGCCTATATTTTGAAAACATTCTAGCACTGAGTAGGCATGTACAGATCGCTTCTGGGACCCAAAAATATCAAATTTTCGGGTGTTTTGAGCCTGAATTTGAGATATAAACCGGTACAGATGATGCATGCACATATCGACTTTGGACACTTAAAATATCGATTTTTAGCAAGTTTTGAGCCTATATTTTGAAAACATTCTAGCACTGAGTAGGCATGTACAGATCGCTTCTGGGACCCAAAAATGTCGAATTTTCGGGTGTTTGGAGCCTGAATTTGAGATATAAACGGCTACAGAAGATGCATGCACATATCGACTTTTGGGCACATAAAAGATCGATTTTCAGTATGTTTTGGGCCTGTATATTGAAAATACTTTAACACGGAGTAGGCATGTACAGATCGATTCTGGGACCCAAAAATATCGAATTTTTGGGTGTTTTGGGCCTGAATTTGAGATATCGACTTTGGGCACCTAAGATATCGATTTTTAGCATTTTTTGGGCCTATATTTTGAAAAAAAAATCTAGCACTGAGTAGGCATGTACAGATCGCTTCTGGGACCCCAAAATATCGAATTTTCGGGTGTTTAGAGCCTAAATTTGATATATAAACGGGTACAGAAGATGCATTCACTTACCGACTTTTGGGCACCTAAAATATCGATTTTGAGCATGTTTTGTGTCTGTATCTTGAAAACATTCTACCTAGGAAAAGGCATGTACAGATCATTTCTAGGACCCAAAAGTACCGAATTTTCGGGTGTTTTAAGCCTGAATTTGAGACATAAACGGGTACAGAAGATGCATGCACATATGGACTTTTGGGAACCTAAAGTATCGATTTTCTGTATGTTTTGGGCCTGTATATTGAAAATACTCTAACACGGAGTAGGCATGTACAGATCGCTTCTGGGACCCCAAAATATCGAATTTTCGGGTGTTTTGGGCCTGAATTTGAGATATCGACTTTGAGCACCCAAGATATCGATTTTTAGCTTGTTTTGGGCCTATATTTTCAAAATATTCTAGCACTGAGTAGGCATGTACCGATCGCTTCTGGGACCCAAAAATGTCGAATTTTCGGGTGTTTTGAGCCTGAATTTGAGATATAAACGGGTACAGAAGATGCAAGCACATATCGACTTTTGGGCACATAAAAGATCGATTTTCAGTATGTTTTGGGCCTGTATATTGAAAATACTTTACCACGGAGTAGGCATGTACAGATCGCTTCTGGGACCCAAAAATATCGAATTTTTGGGTGTTTTGGGCCTGAATTTCAGATATCGACTTTGGGCACCTTAGATATCGATTTTTAGCATGTTTTGGGCCTATATTTTGAAAATATTCTAGCACTGAGTAGGCATAAACAGATCGCTTCTGGGACCCCAAAATATCGAATAATCGGGTGTTTAGAGCCTGAATTTGATATATAAACTGGTACAGAAGATGCATGCACATATCGACTTTGGACACTTAAAATATCGATTTTTAGCATGTTTTGAGCCTATATTTTGAAAACATTCTAGCACTGAGTAGGCATGTACAGATCGCTTCTGGGACCCAAAAATATCGAATTTTCGGGTGTTTTGAGCCTGAATTTGAGATATAAACCGGTACAGATGATGCATGCACATATCGACTTATACACTTAAAATATCGATTTTTAGCATGTTTTTAGCCTATATTTTGAAAACATTCTAACACTGAGTAGGCATGTACAGATCGCTTCTGGGACCCAAAAATGTCGAATTTTCGGGTGTTTTGGGCCTGAATTTGAGATATCGACTTTTGGCACCTAAAATATCGATTTTTAGCATGTTTTGGGCCTATATTTTATAAATATTCTAGCACTGAGTAGGCATGTACAGATCGCTTGTGGGACCCCAAAATATCGAAGTTTCGGGTGTTTGGAGCCTGAATTTGAGATATAAACGGGTACGGAAGATGCATGCACATATCGACTTTTGGGCACCTAAAGTATCGATTTTCTGTATGTTTTGGGCCTGTATTTTGAAAATCCTCTAACACGGAATAGGCATGCACAGATCGCTTCTGGGACCCCAAAATATCGAATTTTCGGGTGTTTTGGGCCTGAATTTGAGATATCGACTTTGGGCACATAAAATATCGATTTTTAGCTTGTTTTGGGCCTATATTTTAAAAAAATTATAGCACTGAGTAGGCATGTACAGATCGCTTCTGGGACCCCAAAATATCGAATTTTCGGGTGTTTTGAGCCTGAATTTGAGATATAATCGGGAACAGATGATGCATGCACATATCGACTTTGGGCTCCTAAGAGATCGATTTTCAGTATGTTTTGGGCCTGTATTTTGAAAACATTCTAGCACTGAGTAGGCATGTACAGATCGCTTCTGGGACCCCAAAATATCGAATTTTCGGGTGTTTTGGGTGAATTTGAGATATCGATTTTTGGCACCTAAAATATCGATTTTTAGCATGTTTTGGGCCTATATTTTGAAAATATTCTAGCACTGAGTAGGCATGTACAGATCGCTTCTGGGACCCCAAAATATCGAATTTTCGGGTGTTTAGAGCCTGAATTTGATATATAAACGGGTACAGAAGATGCATTCACATACCGACTTTTGGGCACCTAAAATATCGATTTTGAGCATGTTTTGGGTCTGTATCTTGAAAATATTATAACTAGGAGAAGGCATGTACATATCACTACTTGGACCCAAAAATTCCGAATTTTTGGGTGTTTTGAGCCTGAATTTGAGATATAAACCGGTACAGATGATGCATGCACATATCGACTTTGGACACTTAAAATATCGATTTTTAGCATGTTTTGAGCCTATATTTTGAAAACATTCTAGCACTGAGTAGGCATGTACAGATCGCTTCTGGGACCCCAAAATATCGAATTTTCGGGTGTTTTGGATGAATTTGAGATATCGATTTTTGGCACATAAAATATCGATTTTTAGCATGTTTTGGGCCTATATTTTGAAAATATTTTACCACTGAGTAGGCATGTACAGATCGCTTCTGGGACCCCAAAATATCGAATTTTCGGGTGTTTGTAGCCTGAATATGAGATATAAACGGGTACGGAAGATGCATGCACATATCGACTTTTGGGCACCTAAAGTATCGATTTTCTGTATGTTTTGGGTCTGTATTTTGAAAATACTCTAACACGGAATAGGCATGCACAGATCGCTTCTGGGACCCCAAAATATCGAATTTTCGGGTGTTTTGGGCCTGAATTTGATATATCGACTTTGGGCACATAAAATATCGATTTTTAGCTTGTTTTGGGCCTATATTTAAAAAAAAATTCTAGCACTGAGTAGGCATGTACAGATCGCTTCTGGGACCCCAAAATATCGAATTTTTGGGTGTTTTGAGTCTTTATTTGAGATATAAACGGGTACAGAAAATGCATACCCATATTGACTTTGGGCACCTAAAGATCGATTTTCAGTATGTTTTGGGCCTGTATTTTGAAAATACTCTAACACGGAGTAGGCATGAGCAGTTCGCTTCTGGGACCGCAAAATATCGAATTTTCGGGTGTTTTGGGCCTGAATTTGAGATATCGACTTTGGGCACCTAAAATATCGATTTTTAGCATGTTTTGGGCCAATATTTTGAAAATATTCTAGCACTAAGTAGGCATGTACAGATCACTTCTGGGACCCCAAAATATCGAATTTTCTGGTGTTTTGAGCCTGAATTTGAGATATAAACCGGTACAGATGATGCATGCACATATCGACTTTGGACACTTAAAATATCGATTTTTAGCATGTTTTGAGCCTATATTTTGAAAACATTCTAGCACTGAGTAGGCATGTACAGATCGCTTCTGGGACCCAAAAATGTCGAATTTTCGGGTGTTTGGAGACTGAATTTGAGATATAGACGGCTACAGAAGATGCATGCACATATCGACTTTTGGGCACATAAAAGATCGATTTTCAGTATGTTTTGGGCCTGTATATTGAAAATACTCTAACACGGAGTAGGCATGTACAGATCGATTCTGGGACCCAAAAATATCGAATTTTTGGGTGTTTTGGGCCTGAATTTGAGATATCGACTTTGGGCACCTAAGATATCGATTTTTAGCTTGTTTTGGGCCTTTATTTTAAAAAAATTATAGCACTGAGTAGGCATGTACAGATCGCTTCTGGGACCCCAAAATATCGAATTTTCGGGTGTTTAGAGCCTGAATTTGATATATAAACGGGTACAGAAGATGCATTCACATACCGACTTTTGGGCACCTAAAATATCGATTTTGAGCATGTTCTGGGTCTGTATCTTGAAAATATTATAACTAGGAGAAGGCATGTACATATCACTACTTGGACCCAAAAATTCCGAATTTTTGGGTGTTTTGAGCCTGAATTTGAAATATAAACCGGTACAGATGATGCATGCACATATCGACTTTGGACACTTAAAATATCGATTTTTAGCATGTTTTGAGCCTATATTTTGAAAACATTCTAGCACTGAGTAGGCATGTACAGATCGCTTCTGGGACCCCAAAATATCGAATTTTGGGGTGTTTTGGATGAATTTGAGATATCGATTTTTGGCACCTAAAATATCGATTTTTAGCATGTTTTGGGCCTATATTTTGAAAATATTTTACCACTGAGTAGGCATGTACAGATCGCTTCTGGGACCCCAAAATATCGAATTTTCGGGTGTTTGGAGCCTGAATATGAGATATAAACGGGTACGGAAGATGCATGCACATATCGACTTTTGGGCACCTAAAGTATCAATTTTCTGTATGTTTTGGGTCTGTATTTTGAAAATACTCTAACACGGAATAGGCATGCACAGATCGCTTCTGGGACCCCAAAATATCGAATTTTCGGGTGTTTTGGGCCTGAATTTGATATATCGACTTTGGGCACATAAAATATCGATTTTTAGCTTGTTTTGGGCCTATATTTAAAAAAAAATTCTAGCACTGAGTAGGCATGTACAGATCGCTTCTGGGACCCCAAAATATCGAATTTTTGGGTGTTTTGAGTCTTTATTTGAGATATAAACGGGTACAGAAAATGCATACCCATATTGACTTTGGGCACCTAAAGATCGATTTTCAGTATGTTTTGGGCCTGTATTTTGAAAATACTCTAACACGGAGTAGGCATGAGCAGTTCGCTTCTGGGACCGCAAAATATCGAATTTTCGGGTGTTTTGGGCCTGAATTTGAGATATCGACTTTGGGCACCTAAAATATCGATTTTTAGCATGTTTTGGGCCAATATTTTGAAAATATTCTAGCACTAAGTAGGCATGTACAGATCACTTCTGGGACCCCAAAATATCGAATTTTCTGGTGTTTTGAGCCTGAATTTGAGATATAAACCGGTACAGATGATGCATGCACATATCGACTTTGGACACTTAAAATATCGATTTTTAGCATGTTTTGAGCCTATATTTTGAAAACATTCTAGCACTGAGTAGGCATGTACAGATCGCTTCTGGGACCCAAAAATGTCGAATTTTCGGGTGTTTGGAGCCTGAATTTGAGATATAGACGGCTACAGAAGATGCATGCACATATCGACTTTTGGGCACATAAAAGATCGATTTTCAGTATGTTTTGGGCCTGTATATTGAAAATACTCTAACACGGAGTAGGCATGTACAGATCGATTCTGGGACCCAAAAATATCGAATTTTTGGGTGTTTTGGGCCTGAATTTGAGATATCGACTTTGGGCACCTAAGATATCGATTTTTAGCTTGTTTTGGGCCTTTATTTTAAAAAAATTATAGCACTGAGTAGGCATGTACAGATCGCTTCTGGGACCCCAAAATATCGAATGTTCGGGTGTTTAGAGCCTGAATTTGATATATAAACGGGTACAGAAGATGCATTCACATACCGAATTTTGGGCACCTAAAATATCGATTTTGAGCATGTTTTGGGTCTGTATCTTGAAAATATTATAACTAGGAGAAGGCATGTACATATCACTACTTGGACCCAAAAATTCCGAATTTTTGGGTGTTTTGAGCCTGAATTTGAAATATAAACGCGTACAGAAGATGCATGCACATATCGACTTTGGACACTTAAAATATCGATTTTTAGCATGTTTTGAGCCTATATTTTGAAAACATTCTAGCACTGAGTAGGCATGTACAGATCGCTTCTGGGACCCCAAAATATCGAATTTTCGGGTGTTTTGGGTGAATTTGAGATATCGATTTTTGGCACCTAAAATATCGATTTTTAGCATGTTTTGGGCCTATATTTTGAAAATATTCTAGCACTGAGTAGGCATGTACAGATCGCTTCTGGGACCCCAAAATATCGAAGTTTCGGGTGTTTGGAGCCTGAATATGAGATATAAACGGGTACGGAAGATGCATGCACATATCGACTTTTGGGCACCTAAAGTATCGATTTTCTGTATGTTTTGGGCCTGTATTTTGAAAATACTCTAACACGGAATAGGCATGCACAGATCGCTTCTGGGACCCTAAAATATCGAATTTTCGGGTGTTTTGGGCCTGAATTTGATATATCGACTTTGGGCACATAAAATATCGATTTTTAGCTTGTTTTGGCCCTATATTTAAAAAAAAATTCTAGCACTGAGTAGGCATGTACAGATCGCTTCTGGGACCCCAAAATATCGAATTTTTGGGTGTTTTGAGTCTATATTTGAGATATAAACGGGTACAGAAAATGCATGCCCATATTGACTTTGGGCACCTAAAAGATCGATTTTCAGTATGTTTTGGGCCTGTATTTTGAAAATACTCTTACACGGAGTAGGCATGAGCAGTTCGCTTCTGGGAACCCAAAATATCGAATTTTCGGGTGTTTTGGGCCTGAATTTGAGATATCGACTTTGGGCACCTAAAATATCGATTTTTAGCATTTTTTGAGCCTATATTTTGAAAATATTCTAGCACTAAGTAGGCATGTACAGATCACTTCTGGGACCCCAAAATATCGAATTTTCGGGTGTTTTGAGCCTGAATTTGAGATATAAACCGGTACAGATGATGCATGCACATATCGACTTTGGACACTTAAAATATCGATTTTTAGCATGTTTTGAGCCTATATTTTGAAAACATTCTATCACTGAGTAGGCATGTACAGATCGCTTCTGGGACCCAAAAATATCGAATTTTCGGGTGTTTTGAGCCTGAATTTGAGATATAAACCGGTACAGATGATGCATGCACATATCGACTTTGGACACTTAAAATATCGATTTTTAGCATATTTTGAGCCTATATTTTGAAAACATTCTAGCACTGAGTAGGCATGTACAGATCGCTTCTGGGACCCAAAAATGTCGAATTTTCGGGTGTTTGGAGCCTGAATTTGAGATATAGACGGCTACAGAAGATGCATGCACATATCGACTTTTGGGCACATAAAAGATCGATTTTCAGTATGTTTTGGGCCTGTATATTGAAAATACTCTAACACGGAGTAGGCATGTACAGATCGATTCTGGGACCCAAAAATATCGAATTTTTGGGTGTTTTGGGCCAGAATTTGAGATATCGACTTTGGGCACCTAAGATATCGATTTTTAGCATGTTTTGGGCCTATATTTTGAAAAAAAATTCTAGCACTGAGTAGGCATGTACAGATCGCTTCTGGGACCCCAAAATATCGAATTTTCGGGTGTTTAGAGCCTGAATTTGATATATAAACGGGTACAGAAGATGCATTCACTTACCGACTTTTGGGCACCTAAAATATCGATTTTGAGCATGTTTTGTGTCTGTATCTTGAAAACATTCTACCTAGGAGAAGGCATGTACAGATCGCTTCTAGGACCCAAAAGTACCGAATTTTCGAGTGTTTTAAGCCTGAATTTGAGATATAAACGGGTACAGAAGATGCATGCACATATCGACTTTTGGGAACCTAAAGTATCGATTTTCTGTATGTTTTGGGCCTGTATATTGAAAATACTCTAACACGGAGTAGGCATGTACAGACCGCTTCTGGGACCCAAAAATATCGAATTTTTGGGTGTTTTGGGCCTGAATTTGAGATATCGACTTTGGGCACCTTAGATATCGATTTTTAGCATGTTTTGGGCCTATATTTTGAAAATATTCTAGCACAGAGTAGGCATGTACAGATCGCTTCTGGGACCCCAAAATATCGAATGTTCGGGTGTTTAGAGCCTGAATTTGATATATAAACGGGTACAGATGATGCATTCACATACCGACTTTTGGGCACCTAAAATATCGATTTTGAGCATGTTTTGGGTCTGTATCTTGAAAACATTATAACTAGGAGAAGGCATGTACAGATCGCTTCTAGGACCCAAAAATACCGAATTTTTGGGTGTTTTGAGCCTGAATTTGAGATATAAACGGGTACAGAAGATGCATGCACATATCGACTTTGGACACTTAAAAAATCGATTTTTAGCATGTTTTGAGCCTATATTTTGAAAACATTCTAGCACTGAGAAGGCATGTACAGATCATTTCTGAGACCCAAAAATATCGAATTTTCGTGCGTTTTAAGGTTGAATTTGGGATATAAACGGGTGCAAAAGATGCATACACATATTGACTTTGGGCACCTAAAATATCTATTTTCAGCATGTTATGGGCCTGTATATTAAAAATACTCTAACACGGAATAGGCATGCACAGATCGCTTCTGGGACCCCAAAATATCGAATTTTCGGGTGTTTTGGGCCTGAATTTGAGATATCGACTTTGGGCACCTAAAATATCGATTTTTAGCATGTTTTGGGCCTATATTTTGAAAATATTCTAGCACTATGTAGGCATGTAGAGATCACTTCTGAGACCCCAAAATATCGAATTTTCGGGTGTTTTGAGCCTGAATTTGAGATATAAACGGGTACAGATGATGCATGCACATATCGACTTTGGACACTTAGAATATCGATTTTTAGCATGTTTTGAGCATATATTTTGAAAAAATTCTAGCACTGAGTAGGCATGTACAGATCGCTTCTGGAACCACAAAATATCGAATTTTCAGGTGTTTGGAGCCTAAATTTGAGATATAAACGGGTACAGAAGATTCATGCACATATCGACTTTTGGGCACCTAAAATATCGATTTTGAGCATGTTTTGGGTCTGTATCTTGAAAACATTCTACCTAGGAGAAGGCATGTACAGATCGCTTCTAGGACCCAAAAGTTCCGAATTTTCGGGTGTTTGGAGCCTGAATTTGAGATATAAACGGGTACGGAAGATGCATGCACATATCGACTTTTGGGCACCTAAAGTATCGATTTTCTGTATGTTTTGGGCCTGTATTTTGAAAATACTCTAACACGGAATAGGCATGCACAGATCGCTTCTGGGACCCCAAAATATCGAATTTTCGGGTGTTTTGGGCCTGAATTTGATATATAAACGGGTACAGAAGATGCATTCACATACCGACTTTTGGGCACCTAAAATATCGATTTTGAGCATGTTCTGGGTCTGTATCTTGAAAATATTATAACTAGGAGAAGGCATGTACATATCACTACTTGGACCCAAAAATTCCGAATTTTTGGGTGTTTTGAGCCTGAATTTGAAATATAAACGCGTACAGAAGATGCATGCACATATCGACTTTGGACACTTAAAATATCGATTTTTAGCATGTTTTGAGCCTATATTTTGAAAACATTCTAGCACTGAGTAGGCATGTACAGATCGCTTCTGGGACCCCAAAATATCGAATTTTCGGGTGTTTTGGGTGAATTTGAGATATCGATTTTTGGCACCTAAAATATCGATTTTTAGCATGTTTTGGGCCTATATTTTGAAAATATTCTAGCACTGAGTAGGCATGTACAGATCGCTTCTGGGACCCCAAAATATCGAATTTTCGGGTGTTTGGAGCCTGAATATGAGATATAAACGGGTACGGAAGATGCATGCACATATCGACTTTTGGGCACCTAAAGTATCGATTTTCTGTATGTTTTGGGCCTGTATTTTGAAAATACTCTAACACGGAATAGGCATGCACAGATCGCTTCTGGGACCCTAAAATATCGAATTTTCGGGTGTTTTGGGCCTGAATTTGATATATCGACTTTGGGCACATAAAATATCGATTTTTAGCTTGTTTTGGGCCTATATTTAAAAAAAAATTCTAGCACTGAGTAGGCATGTACAGATCGCTTCTGGGACCCCAAAATATCGAATTTTTGGGTGTTTTGAGTCTATATTTGAGATATAAACGGGTACAGAAAATGCATGCCCATATTGACTTTGGGCACCTAAAAGATCGATTTTCAGTATGTTTTGGGCCTGTATTTTGAAAATACTCTTACACGGAGTAGGCATGAGCAGTTCGCTTCTGGGTCCCCAAAATATCGAATTTTCGGGTGTTTTGGGCCTGAATTTGAGATATCGACTTTGGGCACCTAAAATATCGATTTTTAGCATGTTTTGAGCCTATATTTTGAAAATATTCTAGCACTAAGTAGGCATGTACAGATCACTTCTGGGACCCCAAAATATCGAATTTTCGGGTGTTTTGAGCCTGAATTTGAGATATAAACCGGTACAGATAATGCATGCACATATCGACTTTGGACACTTAAAATATCGATTTTTAGCATGTTTTGAGCCTATATTTTGAAAACATTCTAGCACTGAGTAGGCATGTACAGATCGCTTCTAGGACCCAAAAATGTCGAATTTTCGGGTGTTTGGAGCCTGAATTTGAGATATAAACGGCTACAGAAGATGCATGCACATATCGACTTTTGGGCACATAAAAGATCGATTTTCAGTGTGTTTTGGGCCTGTATATTGAAAATACTCTAACACGGAGTAGGCATGTACAGATCGATTCTGGGACCCAAAAATATCGAATTTTTGGGTGTTTTGGGCCTGAATTTGAGATATCGACTTTGGGCACCTAAGATATCGATTTTTAGCATGTTTTGGGCCTATATTTTGAAAGAAATTCTAGCACTGAGTAGGCATGTACAGATCGCTTCTGGGACCCCAAAATATCGAATTTTCGGGTGTTTAGAGCCTGAATTTGATATATAAACGGGTACAGAAGATGCATTCACTTACCGACTTTTGGGCACCTAAAATATCGATTTTGAGCATGTTTTGTGTCTGTATCTTGAAAACATTCTACCTAGGAGAAGGCATGTACAGATCGCTTCTAGGACCCAAAAGTACCGAATTTTCGAGTGTTTTAAGCCTGAATTTGAGATATAAACGGGTACAGAAGATGCATGCACATATCGACTTTTGGGAACCTAAAGTATCGATTTTCTGTATGTTTTGGGCCTGTATATTGAAAATACTCTAACACGGAGTAGGCATGTACAGATCGCTTCTGGGACCCCAAAATATCGAATTTTCGGGTGTTTTGGGCCTGAATTTGAGATATCGACTTTGAGCACCCAAGATATCGATTTTTAGCTTGTTTTGGGCCTATATTTTCAAAATATTCTAGCACTGAGTAGGCATGTACCGATCGCTTCTGGGACCCAAAAATGTCGAATTTTCGGGTGTTTTGAGCCTGAATTTGAGATATAAACCGGTACAGAAGATGCAAGCACATATCGACTTTTGGGCACATAAAAGATCGATTTTCAGTATGTTTTGGGCCTGTATATTGAAAATACTTTACCACGGAGTAGGCATGTAGAGACCGCTTTTGGGACCCAAAAATATCGAATTTTTGGGTGTTTTGGGCCTGAATTTGAGATATCGACTTTGGGCACCTTAGATATCGATTTTTAGCATGTTTTGGGCCTATATTTTGAAAATATTCTAGCACTGAGTAGGCATGTACAGATCGCTTCTGGGACCCCAAAATATCGAATGTTCGGGTGTTTAGAGCCTGAAATTGATATATAAACGGGTACAGAAGATGCATTCACATACCGACTTTTGGGCACCTAAAATATCGATTTTGAGCATGTTTTGGGTCTGTATCTTGAAAACATTATAACTAGGAGAAGGCATGTACAGATCGCTTCTAGGACCCAAAAATACCGAATTTTTGGGTGTTTTGAGCCTGAATTTGAGATATAAACGGGTACAGAAGATGCATGCACATATCGACTTTGGACACTTAAAAAATCGATTTTTAGCATGTTTTGAGCCTATATTTTGAAAACATTCTAGCACTGAGAAGGCATGTACAGATCATTTCTGAGACCCAAAAATATCGAATTTTCGTGCGTTTTAAGGTTGAATTTGGGATATAAACGTGTGCAAAAGATGCATACACATATTGACTTTGGGCCCCTAAAATATCGATTTTCAGCATGTTATGGGCCTGTATATTGAAAATACTCTAACACGGAATAGGCATGCACAGATCGCTTCTGGGACCCCAAAATATCGAATTTTCGGGTGTTTTGGGCCTGAATTTGAGATATCGACTTTGGGCACCTAAAATATCGATTTTTAGCATGTTTTGGGCCTATATTTTGAAAATATTCTAGCACTATGTAGGCATGTAGAGATCACTTCTGAGACCCCAAAATATCGAGTTTTCGGGTGTTTTGAGCCTGAATTTGAGATATAAACGGGTACAGATGATGCATGCACATATCGACTTTGGACACTTAGAATATCGATTTTTAGCATGTTTTGAGCCTATATTTTGAAAATATTCTAGCACTGAGTAGGCATGTACAGATCGCTTCTGGAACCACAAAATATCGAATTTTCAGGTGTTTGGAGCCTAAATTTGAGATATAAACGGGTACAGAAGATTCATGCACATATCGACTTTTGGGCACCTAAAATATCGATTTTGAGCATGTTTTGGGTCTGTATCTTGAAAACATTCTACCTAGGAGAAGGCATGTACAGATCGCTTCTAAGACCCAAAAGTTCCGAATTTTCGGGTGTTTGGAGCCTGAATTTGAGATATAAACGGGTACGGAAGATGCATGCACATATCGACTTTTGGGCACCTAAAGTATCGATTTTCTGTATGTTTTGGGCCTGTATTTTGAAAATACTCTAACATGGAATAGGCATGCACAGATCGCTTCTGGGACCCCAAAATATCGAATTTTCGGGTGTTTTGGGCCTGAATTTGATATATCTACTTTGGGCACATAAAATATCGATTTTTAGCTTGTTTTGGGCCTATATTTTAAAAAAATTATAGCACTGAGTAGGCATGTACAGATCGCTTCTGGGACCCCAAAATATCGAATTTTTAGGTGTTTTGAGCCTTTATTTGAGATATAAACTGGTACAGAAAATGCATACACATATTGACTTTGGGCTCCTAAGAGATCGATTTTCAGTATGTTTTGGGCCTGTATTTTGAAAATACTCTAACACGGAGTAGGTATGTACAGTTCGCTTCTGGGACCCCATAATATCGAATTTTCGGGTATTTTGGGCCTGAATTTGATATATCGACTTTGGACACTTAAAATATCAATTTTTAGCATGTTTTGAGCCTATATTTTTAAAAAATTCTAGCACTAAGTAGGCATGTACAGATCGCTTCTGGGACCCCAAAATATCGAATTTTTGGGTGTTTTGAGTCTTTATTTGAGATATAAACGGGTACAGAAAATGCATGCCCATATTGACTTTGGGCACCTAAAAGATCGATTTTCAGTATGTTTTGGGCCTGTATTTTGAAAATACTCTAACACGGAGTAGGCATGAGCAGTTCGCTTCTGGGACCCCAAAATATCGAATTTTCGGGTGTTTTGGGCCTGAATTTGAGATATCGACTTTGGGCACCTAAAATATCGATTTTTAGCATGTTTTGGGCCTATATTTTGAAAATATTCTAGCACTAAGTAGGCATGTACAGATCACTTCTGGGACCCCAAAATATCGAATTTTCGGGTGTTTTGAGCCTGAATTTGAGATATAAACCGGTACAGATGATGCATGCACATATCGACTTTGGACACTTAAAATATCTATTTTTAGCATGTTTTGAGCCTATATTTTGAAAACATTCTGGCACTGAGTAGGCATGTACAGATCGCTTCTGGGACCCAAAAATATCGAATTTTCGGGTGTTTTGAGCCTGAATTTGAGATATAAACCGGTACAGATGATGCATGCACATATCGACTTTGGACACTTAAAATATCGATTTTTAGCATGTTTTGAGCCTATATTTTAAAAACATTCTAGCACTGAGTAGGCATGTACAGATCGCTTCTGGGACCCAAAAATGTCGAATTTTCGGGTGTTTTGGGCCTGAATTTGAGATATCGACTTTTGGCACCTAAAATATCGATTTTTAGCATGTTTTGGGCCTATATTTTAAAAATATTCTAGCACTGAGTAGGCATGTACAGATCGCTTGTGGGACCCCAAAATATCGAAGTTTCGGGTGTTTGGAGCAAGAATTTGAGATATAAACGGGTACGGAAGATGCATGCACATATCGACTTTTGGGCACCTAAAGTATCGATTTTCTGTATGTTTTGGGCCTGTATTTTGAAAATACTCTAACACGGAATAGGCATGCACAGATCGCTTCTGGGACCCCAAAATATCGAATTTTCGGGTGTTTTGGGCCTGAATTTGATATATCGACTTTGGGCACATAAAATATCGATTTTTAGCTTGTTTTGGGCCTATATTTTAAAAAAATTATAGCACTGAGTAGGCATGTACAGATCGCTTCTGGGACCCCAAAATATCGAATTTTTAGGTGTTTTGAGCCTTTATTTGAGATATAAACTGGTACAGAAAATGCATACACATATTGACTTTGGGCTCCTAAGAGATCGATTTTCAGTATGTTTTGGGCCTGTATTTTGAAAATACTCTAACACGGAGTAGGTATGTACAGTTCGCTTCTGGGACCCCATAATATCGAATTTTCGGGTATTTTGGGCCTGAATTTGATATATCGACTTTGGACACTTAAAATATCAATTTTTAGCATGTTTTGAGCCTATATTTTTAAAAAATTCTAGCACTAAGTAGGCATGTACAGATCGCTTCTGGGACCCCAAAATATCGAATTTTTGGGTGTTTTGAGTCTTTATTTGAGATATAAACGGGTACAGAAAATGCATGCCCATATTGACTTTGGGCACCTAAAAGATCGATTTTCAGTATGTTTTGGGCCTGTATTTTGAAAATACTCTAACACGGAGTAGGCATGAGCAGTTCGCTTCTGGGACCCCAAAATATCGAATTTTCGGGTGTTTTGGGCCTGAATTTGAGATATCGACTTTGGGCACCTAAAATATCGATTTTTAGCATGTTTTGGGCCTATATTTTGAAAATATTCTAGCACTAAGTAGGCATGTACAGATCACTTCTGGGACCCCAAAATATCGAATTTTCGGGTGTTTTGAGCCTGAATTTGAGATATAAACCGGTACAGATGATGCATGCACATATCGACTTTGGACACTTAAAATATCTATTTTTAGCATGTTTTGAGCCTATATTTTGAAAACATTCTGGCACTGAGTAGGCATGTACAGATCGCTTCTGGGACCCAAAAATATCGAATTTTCGGGTGTTTTGAGCCTGAATTTGAGATATAAACCGGTACAGATGATGCATGCACATATCGACTTTGGACACTTAAAATATCGATTTTTAGCATGTTTTGAGCCTATATTTTAAAAACATTCTAGCACTGAGTAGGCATGTACAGATCGCTTCTGGGACCCAAAAATGTCGAATTTTCGGGTGTTTTGGGCCTGAATTTGAGATATCGACTTTTGGCACCTAAAATATCGATTTTTAGCATGTTTTGGGCCTATATTTTAAAAATATTCTAGCACTGAGTAGGCATGTACAGATCGCTTGTGGGACCCCAAAATATCGAAGTTTCGGGTGTTTGGAGCAAGAATTTGAGATATAAACGGGTACGGAAGATGCATGCACATATCGACTTTTGGGCACCTAAAGTATCGATTTTCTGTATGTTTTGGGCCTGTATTTTAAAAATACTCTAACACGGAATAGGCATGCACAGATCGCTTCTGGGACCCCAAAATATCGAATTTTCGGGTGTTTTGGGCCTGAATTTGATATATCGACTTTGGGCACATAAAATATCGATTTTTAGCTTGTTTTGGGCCTATATTTTAAAAAAATTATAGCACTGAGTAGGCATGTACAGATCGCTTCTGGGACCCCAAAATATCGAATTTTTAGGTGTTTTGAGCCTTTATTTGAGATATAAACTGGTACAGAAAATGCATACACATATTGACTTTGGGCTCCTAAGAGATCGATTTTCAGTATGTTTTGGGCCTGTATTTTGAAAATACTCTAACACGGAGTAAGCATGTACAGTTCGCTTCTCGGACCCCATAATATCGAATTTTCGGGTATTTTGGGCCTGAATTTGATATATCGACTTTGGACACTTAAAATATCAATTTTTAACATGTTTTGAGCCTATATTTCTAAAAAATTCTAGGACTAAGTAGGCATGTACAGATCCCTTCTGGGACCCAAAAATATCGAATTTACGGGTGTTTTGAGGTTGAAATTGGGATATAAACGGGTACATAAGATGCATGCACATATCGACTTTTGTGCACCTAAAAGATCGATTTTCAGTATGTTTTGGGCCTGTATTTTGAAAATCCTCTAACACGGAGTAGGCATGAACAGTTCGCTACTGGGACCCTAAAATATCGAATTTTCGGGTGTTTTGGGCCTGAATTTGAGATATCGACTTTGGGCACCTAAAATATCGATTTTTGAGCATGTTTAGGGCCTATATTTTGAAAATATTCTAGCACTAAGTAGGCATGTACAGATCACTTCTGGGACCCCAAAATATCGAATTTTCGGGTGTTTTGAGCCTGAATTTGAGATATAAACGGGAACAGATGATGCATGCACTTATCGACTTAGGACACTTAAAATATCGATTTTTAGCATGTTTTGAGCCTATATTTTGAAAACATTCTAGCACTGAGTAGGCATGTACAGATCGCTTCTGGGACCCCAAAATATCGAATTTTCGGGTGTTTTGGGTGAATTTGAGATATCGATTTTTGGCACCTAAAATATCGATTTTTAGCATGTTTTGGGCCTATATTTTGAAAATATTTTAGCACTGAGTAGGCATGTACAGATCGCTTCTGGGACCCCAAAATATCGAATTTTCGGGTGTTTAGAGCCTGAATTTGATATATAAACGGGTACAGAAGATGCATTCACATATCGACTTTTGGGCACCTAAAATATCGATTTTGAGCATGTTTTGGGTCTGTATCTTGAAAATATTATAACTAGGAGAAGGCATGTACATATCACTACTTGGACCCAAAAATTCCGAATTTTTGGGTGTTTTGAGCATGAATTTGAAATATAAACGCGTACAGAAGATGCATGCACATATCGACTTTGGACACTTAAAATATCGATTTTTAGCATGTTTTGAGCCTATATTTTGAAAACATTCTAGCACTGAGTAGGCATGTACAGATCGCTTCTGGGACCCCAAAATATCGAATTTTCGGGTGTTTTGGGTGAATTTGAGATATCGATTTTTGGCACCTAAAATATCGATTTTTAGCATGTTTTGGTCCTATATTTTGAAAATATTCTAGCACTGAGTAGGCATGTACAGATCGCTTCTGGGACCCCAAAATATCGAATTTTCGGGTGTTTGGAGCCTGAATATGAGATATAAACGGGTACGGAAGATGCATGCACATATCGACTTTTGGGCACCTAAAGTATCGATTTTCTGTATGTTTTGGGCCTGTATTTTGAAAATACTCTAACACGGAATAGGCATGCACAGATCGCTTCTGGGACCCCAAAATATCGAATTTTTGGGTGTTTTGAGTCTTTATTTGAGATATAAACGGGTACAGAAAATGCATGCCTATATTGACTTTGGGCACATAAAAGATCGATTTTCAGTATGTTTTGGGCCTGTATTTTGAAAATACTCTAACACGGAGTTGGCATGAGCAGTTCGCTTCTGGGACCCCAAAATATCGAATTTTCGGGTGTTTTGGGCCTGAATTTGAGATATCGACTTTGGGCACCTAAAATATCGATTTTTAGCATGTTTTGGGCCTATATTTTGAAAATATTCTAGCACTAAGTAGGCATGTACAGATCACTTCTGGGACCCCAAAATATCGAATTTTCGAGTGTTTTGAGCCTGAATTTGAGATATAAACCGGTACAGATGATGCATGCACATATCGACTTTGGACAATTAAAATATCGATTTTTAGCATGTTTTGAGCCTATATTTTGAAAACATTCTAGCACTGAGTAGGCATGTACAGATCGCTTATGGGACCCAAAAATATCGAATTTTCGGGTGTTTTGAGCCTGAATTTGAGATATAAACCGGTACAGATGATGCATGCACATATCGACTTTGGACACTTAAAATATCGATTTTTAGCATGTTTTGAGCCTATATTTTGAAAACATTCTAGCACTGAGTAGGCATGTACAGATCGCTTCTGGGACCCCAAAATGTCGAATTTTCGGGTGTTTTGGGTGAATTTGAGATATCGATTTTTGGCACCTAAAATATCGATTTTTAGCATGTTTTGGGCCTATATTTTGAAAATATTCTAGCACTGAGTAGGAATGTACAGATCGCTTCTGGGACCCAAAAATATCGAATTTTCGGGTGTTTTGAGCCTGAATTTGAGATATAAACCGGTACAGATGATGCATGCACATATCGACTTTGGACACTTAAAATATCGATTTTTAGCATGTTTTGAGCCTATATTTTGAAAACATTCTAGCACTGAGTAGGAATGTACAGATCGCTTCTGGGACCCAAAAATATCGAATTTTCGGGTGTTTTGAGCCTGAATTTGAGATATAAACCGGTACAGATGATGCATGCACATATCGACTTTGGACACTTAAAATATCGATTTTTAGCATGTTTTGAGCCTATATTTTGAAAACATTCTAGCACTGAGTAGGCATGTACAGATCGCTTCTGGGACCCAAAAATGTCGAATTTTCGGGTGTTTGGAGCCTGAATTTGAGATATAAACAGCTACAGAAGATGCATGCACATATCGACTTTTGGGCACATAAAAGATCGATTTTCAGTATGTTTTGGGCCTGTATATTGAAAATACTCTAACACGGAGTAGGCATGTACAGATCGATTCTGGGACCCAAAAATATCGAATTTTTGGGTGTTTTGAGCCTGAATTTGAGATATAAACCGGTACAGATGATGCATGCACATATAGACTTTGGACACTTAAAATATCGATTTTTAGCATGTTTTGAGCGTATATTTTGAAAACATTCTAGCACTGAGTAGGCATGTACAGATCGCTTCTGGGACCCAAAAATGTCGAATTTTCGGGTGTTTTGGGCCTGAATTTGAGATATCGACTTTTGGCACCTAAAATATCGATTTTTAGCATGTTTTGGGCCTATATTTTAAAAATATTCTAGCACTGAGTAGGCATGTACAGATCGCTTGTGGGACCCCAAAATATCGAAGTTTCGGTTGTTTGGAGCCTGAATTTGAGATATAAACGGGTACGGAAGATGCATGCACATATCGACTTTTGGGCACCTAAAGTATCGATTTTCTGTATGTTTTGGGCCTGTATTTTGAAAATACTCTAACACGGAATAGGCATGCACAGATCGCTTCTGGGTCCCCAAAATATCGAATTTTCGGGTGTTTTGGGCCTGAATTTGATATATCGACTTTGGGCACATAAAATAACGATTTTTAGCTTGTTTTGGGCCTATATTTTAAAAAAATTATAGCACTGAGTAGGCATGTACAGATCGCTTCTGGGACCCCAAAATATCGAATTTTTAGGTGTTTTGAGCCTTTATTTGAGATATAAACTGGTACAGAAAATGCATACACATATTGACTTTGGGCTCCTAAGAGATCGATTTTCAGTATGTTTTGGGCCTGTATTTTGAAAATACTCTAACACGGAGTAGGCATGTACAGTTCGCTTCTGGGACCCCATAATATCGAATTTTCCGGTATTTTGGGCCTGAATTTGATATATCGACTTTGGACGCTTAAAATATCAATTTTTAGCATGTTTTGAGCCTATATTTTTAAAAAATTCTAGCACTAAGTAGGCATGTACAGATCGCTTCTGGGACCCAAAAATATCGAATTTACGGGTGTTTTGAGGTTGAAATTGGGATATAAACGGGTACAGAAGATGCATGCACATATCGACTTTTGTGCACCTAAAAGATCGATTTTCAGGATGTTTTGGGCCTGTATTTTGAAAATCCTCTAACACGGAGTAGGCATGAACAGTTCGCTACTGGGACCCTAAAATATCGAATTTTTGGGTGTTTTGGGCCTGAATTTGAGATATCGACTTTGGGCACCTTAGATATCGATTTTTAGCATGTTTTGGGCCTATATTTTGAAAATATTCTAGCACTGAGTAGGCATATACAGATCGCTTCTGGGACCCCAAAATATCGAATAATCGGGTGTTTAGAGCCTGAATTTGATATATAAACTGGTACAGAAGATGCATGCACATATCGACTTTGGACACTTAAAATATCGATTTTTAGCATGTTTTGAGCCTATATTTTGAAAACATTCTAGCACTGAGTAGGCATGTACAGATCGCTTCTGGGACCCAAAAATATCGAATAATCGGGTGTTTAGAGCCTGAATTTGATATATAAACTGGTACAGAAGATGCATGCACATATCGACTTTGGGCACATAAAATAACGATTTTTAGCTTGTTTTGGGCCTATATTTTAAAAAAATTATAGCACTGAGTAGGCATGTACAGATCGCTTCTGGGACCCCAAAATATCGAATTTTTAGGTGTTTTGAGCCTTTATTTGAGATATAAACTGGTACAGAAAATGCATACACATATTGACTTTGGGCTCCTAAGAGATCGATTTTCAGTATGTTTTGGGCCTGTATTTTGAAAATACTCTAACACGGAGTAGGCATGTACAGTTCGCTTCTGGGACCCCATAATATCGAATTTTCGGGTATTTTGGGCCTGAATTTGATATATCGACTTTGGACACTTAAAATATCAATTTTTAGCATGTTTTGAGCCTATATTTTTAAAAAATTCTAGCACTAAGTAGGCATGTACAGATCGCTTCTGGGACCCAAAAATATCGAATTTACGGGTGTTTTGAGGTTGAAATTGGGATATAAACGGGTACAGATGATGCATGCACATATCGACTTTTGTGCACCTAAAAGATCGATTTTCAGTATGTTTTGGGCCTGTATTTTGAAAATCCTCTAACACGGAGTAGGCATGAACAGTTCGCTACTGGGACCCTAAAATATCGAATTTTCGGGTGTTTTGGGCCTGAATTTGAGATATCGACTTTGGGCACCTAAAATATCGATTTTTGAGCATGTTTAGGGCCTATATTTTGAAAATATTCTAGCACTAAGTAGGCATGTACAGATCACTTCTGGGACCCCAAAATATCGAATTTTCGGGTGTTTTGAGCCTGAATTTGAGATATAATCGGGAACAGATGATGCATGCACATATCGACTTTGGAGACTTAAAATATCGATTTTTAGCATGTTTTGAGCCTATATTTTGAAAACATTCTAGCACTGAGTAGGCATGTACAGATCGCTTCTGGGACCCCAAAATATCGAATTTTCGGGTGTTTTGGGTGAATTTGAGATATCGATTTTTGGCACCTAAAATATCGATTTTTAGCATGTTTTGGGCCTATATTTTGAAAATATTCTAGCACTGAGTAGGCATGTACAGATCGCTTCTGGGACCCCAAAATATCGAATTTTCGGGTGTTTAGAGCCTGAATTTGATATATAAACGGGTACAGAAGATGCATTCACATACCGACTTTTGGGCACCTAAAATATCGATTTTGAGCATGTTTTGGGTCTGTATCTTGAAAATATTATAACTAGGAGAAGGCATGTACATATCACTACTTGGACCCAAAAATTCCGAATTTTTGGGTGTTTTGAGCCTGAATTTGAGATATAAACCGGTACAGATGATGCATGCACATATCGACTTTGGACACTTAAAATATCGATTTTTAGCATGTTTTGAGCCTATATTTTGAAAACATTCTAGCACTGAGTAGGCATGTACAGATCGCTTCTGGGACCCCAAAATATCGAATTTTCGGGTGTTTTGGGTGAATTTGAGATATCGATTTTTGGCACCTAAAATATCGATTTTTAGCATGTTTTGGGCCTATATTTTGAAAATATTTTACCACTGAGTAGGCATGTACAGATCGCTTCTGGGACCCCAAAATATCGAATTTTCGGGTGTTTGGAGCCTGAATATGAGATATAAACGGGTACGGAAGATGCATGCACATATCGACTTTTGGGCACCTAAAGTATCGATTTTCTGTATGTTTTGGGTCTGTATTTTGAAAATACTCTAACACGGAATAGGCATGCACAGATCGCTTCTGGGACCCCAAAATATCGAATTTTCGGGTGTTTTGGGCCTTAATTTGATATATCGACTTTGGGCACATAAAATATCGATTTTTAGCTTGTTTTGGGCCTATATTTAAAAAAAAATTCTAGCACTGAGTAGGCATGTACAGATCGCTTCTGGGACCCAAAAATATCGAATTTTTGGGTGTTTTGAGTCTTTATTTGAGATATAAACGGGTACAGAAAATGCATGCCCATAATGACTTTGGGCACCTAAAAGATCGATTTTCAGTATGTTTTGGGCCTGTATTTTGAAAATACTCTAACACGGAGTAGGCATGAGCAGTTCGCTTCTCGGACCCCAAAATATCGAATTTTCGGGTGTTTTGGGCCTGAATTTGAGATATCGACTTTGGGCACCTAAAATATCGATTTTTAGCATGTTTTGGGCCTATATTTTGAAAATATTCTAGCACTAAGTAGGCATGTACAGATCACTTCTGGGACCCCAAAATATCGAATTTTCGGGTGTTTTGAGCCTGAATTTGAGATATAAACCGGTACAGATGATGCATGCACATATCGACTTTGGACACTTAAAATATCGATTTTTAGCATGTTTTGAGCCTATATTTTGAAAACATTCTAGCACTGAGTAGGCATGTACAGATCGCTTCTGGGACCCAAAAATATCAAATTTTCGGGTGTTTTGAGCCTGAATTTGAGATATAAACCGGTACAGATGATGCATGCACATATCGACTTTGGACACTTAAAATATCGATTTTTAGCAAGTTTTGAGCCTATATTTTGAAAACATTCTAGCACTGAGTAGGCATGTACAGATCGCTTCTGGGACCCAAAAATGTCGAATTTTCGGGTGTTTGGAGCCTGAATTTGAGATATAAACGGCTACAGAAGATGCATGCACATATCGACTTTTGGGCACATAAAAGATCGATTTTCAGTATGTTTTGGGCCTGTATATTGAAAATACTCTAACACGGAGTAGGCATGTACAGATCGATTCTGGGACCCAAAAATATCGAATTTTGGGGTGTTTTGGGCCTGAATTTGAGATATCGACTTTGGGCACCTAAGATATCGATTTTTAGCATTTTTTGGGCCTATATTTTGAAAAAAAAATCTAGCACTGAGTAGGCATGTACAGATCGCTTCTGGGACCCCAAAATATCGAATTTTCGGGTGTTTAGAGCCTGAATTTGATATATAAACGGGTACAGAAGATGCATTCACTTACCGACTTTTGGGCACCTAAAATATCGATTTTGAGCATGTTTTGTGTCTGTATCTTGAAAACATTCTACCTAGGAAAAGGCATGTACAGATCATTTCTAGGACCCAAAAGTACCGAATTTTCGGGTGTTTTAAGCCTGAATTTGAGACATAAACGGGTACAGAAGATGCATGCACATATCGACTTTTGGGAACCTAAAGTATCGATTTTCTGTATGTTTTGGGCCTGTATATTGAAAATACTCTAACACGGAGTAGGCATGTACAGATCGCTTCTGGGACCCCAAAATATCGAATTTTCGGGTGTTTTGGGCCTGAATTTGAGATATCGACTTTGAGCACCCAAGATATCGATTTTTAGCTTGTTTTGGGCCTATATTTTCAAAATATTCTAGCACTGAGTAGGCATGTACCGATCGCTTCTGGGACCCAAAAATGTCGAATTTTAGGGTGTTTTGAGCCTGAATTTGAGATATAAACGGGTACAGAAGATGCAAGCACATATCGACTTTTGGGCACATAAAAGATCGATTTTCAGTATGTTTTGGGCCTGTATATTGAAAATACTTTACCACGGAGTAGGCATGTACAGATCGCTTCTGGGACCCAAAAATATCGAATTTTTGGGTGTTTTGGGCCTGAATTTGAGATATCGACTTTGGGCACCTTAGATATCGATTTTTAGCATGTTTTGGGCCTATATTTTGAAAATATTCTAGCACTGAGTAGGCATATACAGATCGCTTCTGGGACCCCAAAATATCGAATAATCGGGTGTTTAGAGCCTGAATTTGATATATAAACTGGTACAGAAGATGCATGCACATATCGACTTTGGACACTTAAAATATCGATTTTTAGCATGTTTTGAGCCTATATTTTGAAAATATTCTAGCACTGAGTAGGCATGTACAGATCGCTTCTGGGACCCAAAAATATCGAATTTTCGGGTGTTTTGAGCCTGAATTTGAGATATAAACCGGTACAGATGATGCATGCACATATCGACTTATACACTTAAAATATCGATTTTTAGCATGTTTTTAGCCTATATTTTGAAAACATTCTAGCACTGAGTAGGCATGTACAGATCGCTTCTGGGACCCAAAAATGTCTAATTTTCGGGTGTTTTGGGCCTGAATTTGAGATATCGACTTTTGGCACCTAAAATATCGATTTTTATCATGTTTTGGGCCTATATTTTATAAATATTCTAGCACTGAGTAGGCATGTACAGATCGCTTGTGGGACCCCAAAATATCGAAGTTTCGGGTGTTTGGAGCCTGAATTTGAGATATAAACGGGTACGGAAGATGCGTGCACATATCGACTTTTGGGCACCTAAAGTATCGATTTTCTGTATGTTTTGGGCCTGTATTTTGAAAATACTCTAACACGGAATAGGCATGCACAGATCGCTTCTGGGACCCCAAAATATCGAATTTTCGGGTGTTTTGGGCCTGAATTTGATATATCGACTTTGGGCACATAAAATATCGATTTTTAGCTTGTTTTGGGCCTATATTTTAAAAAAAATTATAGCACTGAGTAGGCATGTACAGATCGCTTCTGGGACCCCAAAATATCGAATTTTTAGGTGTTTTGAGCCTTTATTTGAGATATAAACTTGTACAGAAAATGCATACACATATTGACTTTGGGCTCCTAAGAGATCGATTTTCAGTATGTTTTGGGCCTGTATTTTGAAAATACTCTAACACGGAGTAGGCATGTACAGTTCGCTTCTGGGACCCCATAATATCGAATTTTCGGGTATTTTGGGCCTGAATTTGATATATCGACTTTGGACACTTAAAATATCAATTTTTAGCATGTTTTGAGCCTATATTTTTAAAAAATTCTAGCACTAAGTAGGCATGTACAGATCGCTTCTGGGACCCAAAAATATCGAATTTACGGGTGTTTTGAGGTTGAAATTGGGATATAAACGGGTACAGATGATGCATGCACATATCGACTTTTGTGCACCTAAAAGATCGATTTTCAGTATGTTTTGGGCCTGTATTTTGAAAATCCTCTAACACGGAGTAGGCATGAACAGTTCGCTACTGGGACCCTAAAATATCGAATTTTCGGGTGTTTTGGGCCTGAATTTGAGATATCGACTTTGGGCACCTAAAATATCGATTTTTGAGCATGTTTAGGGCCTATATTTTGAAAATATTCTAGCACTAAGTAGGCATGTACAGATCACTTCTGGGACCCCAAAATATCGAATTTTCGGGTGTTTTGAGCCTGAATTTGAGATATAATCGGGAACAGATGATGCATGCACATATCGACTTTGGACACTTAAAATATCGATTTTTAGCTTGTTTTGAGCCTATATTTTGAAAACATTCTAGCACTGAGTAGGCATGTACAGATCGCTTCTGGGACCCCAAAATATCGAATTTTCGGGTGTTTTGGGTGAATTTGAGATATCGATTTTTGGCACCTAAAATATCGATTTTTAGCATGTTTTGGGCCTATATTTTGAAAATATTCTAGCACTGAGTAGGCATGTACAGATCGCTTCTGGGACCCCAAAATATCGAATTTTCGGGTGTTTAGAGCCTGAATTTGATATATAAACGGGTACAGAAGATGCATTCACATACCGACTTTTGGGCACCTAAAATATCGATTTTGAGCATGTTTTGTGTCTGTATCTTGAAAATATTATAACTAGGAGAAGGCATGTACATATCACTACTTGGACCCAAAAATTCCGAATTTTTGGGTGTTTTGAGCCTGAATTTGAGATATAAACCGGTACAGATGATGCATGCACATATCGACTTTGGACACTTAAAATATCGATTTTTAGCATGTTTTGAGCCTATATTTTGAAAACATTCTAGCACTGAGTAGGCATGTACAGATCGCTTCTGGGACCCCAAAATATCGAATTTTCGGGTGTTTTGGGTGAATTTGAGATATCGATTTTTGGCACCTAAAATATCGATTTTTAGCATGTTTTGGGCCTATATTTTGAAAATATTTTACCACTGAGTAGGCATGTACAGATCGCTTCTGGGACCCCAAAATATCGAATTTTCGGGTGTTTGGAGCCTGAATATGAGATATAAACGGGTACGGAAGATGCATGCACATATCGACTTTTGGGCACCTAAAGTATCGATTTTCTGTATGTTTTGGGTCTGTATTTTGAAAATACTCTAACACGGAATAGGCATGCACAGATCGCTTCTGGGACCCCAAAATATCGAATTTTCGGGTGTTTTGGGCCTGAATTTGATATATCGACTTTGGGCACATAAAATATCGATTTTTAGCTTGTTTTGGGCCTATATTTAAAAAAAAATTCTAGCACTGAGTAGGCATGTACAGATCGCTTCTGGGACCCCAAAATATCGAATTTTTGGGTGTTTTGAGTCTTTATTTGAGATATAAACGGGTACAGAAAATGCATGCCCATATTGACTTTGGGCACCTAAAGATCGATTTTCAGTATGTTTTGGGCCTGTATTTTGAAAATACTCTAACACGGAGTAGGCATGAGCAATTCGCTTCTGGGACCGCAAAATATCGAATTTTCGGGTGTTTTAGGCCTGAATTTGAGATATCGACTTTGGTCACCTATAATATCGATTTTTAGCATGTTTTGGGCCTATATTTTGAAAATATTCTAGCACTAAGTAGGCATGTACAGATCACTTCTGGGACCCCAAAATATCGAATTTTCTGGTGTTTTGAGCCTGAATTTGAGATATAAACCGGTACAGATGATGCATGCACATATCGACTTTGGACACTTAAAATATCGATTTTTAGCATGTTTTGAGCCTATATTTTGAAAACATTCTAGCACTGAGTAGGCATGTACAGATCGCTTCTGGGACCCAAAAATATCGAATTTTCGGGTGTTTTGAGCCTGAATTTGAGATATAAACCGGTACAGATGATGCATGCACATATCGACTTTGGAAACATAAAATATCGATTTTTAGCATGTTTTGAGCCTATATTTTGAAAACATTCTAGCACTGAGTAGGCATGTACATATCGCTTCTGGGACCCAAAAATATCGAATTTACGGGTGTTTTGAGGTTGAAATTGGGATATAAACAGGTACAGAAGATGCATGCACATATCGACTTTTGTGCACCTAAAAGATCGATTTTCAGTATGTTTTGGGCCTGTATTTTAAAAATCCTCTAACACGGAGTAGGCATGAACAGTTCGCTACAGGGACCCTAAAATATCGAATTTTCGGGTGTTTTGGGCCTGAATTTGAGATATCGACTTTGGGCACCTAAAATATCGATTTTTGAGCATGTTTAGGGCCTATATTTTGAAAATATTCTAGCACTAAGTAGGCATGTACAGATCACTTCTGGGACCCCAAAATATCGAATTTTCGGGTGTTTTGGGCCTGAATTTGAGATATAAACGTTAACAGATGATGCATGCACATATCGACTTTGGACACTTAAAATATCGATTTTTAGCATGTTTTGAGCCTATATTTTGAAAACATTCTAGCACTGAGTAGGCATGTACAGATCGCTTCTGGGACCCAAAAATATCGAATTTTCGGGTGTTTTGGGTGAATTTGAGATATCGATTTTTGGCACCTAAAATATCGATTTTTAGCATGTTTTGGGCCTAAATTTTGAAAATATTCTAGCACTGAGTAGGCATGTACAGATCGCTTCTGGGACCCCAAAATATCGAATTTTCGGGTGTTTAGAGCCTGAATTTGATATATAAACGGGTACAGAAGATGCATTCACATACCGACTTTTAGGCACCTAAAATATCGATTTTGAGCATGTTTTGGGTCTGTATCTTGAAAATATTATAACTAGGAGAAGGCATGTACATATCACTACTTGGACCCAAAAATTCCGAATTTTTGGGTGTTTTGAGCCTGAATTTGAAATATAAACGCGTACAGAAAATGCATGCACATATCGACTTTGGACACTTAAAATATCGATTTTTAGCATGTTTTGAGCCTATATTTTGAAAACATTCTAGCACTGAGTAGACATGTACAGATCGCTTCTGGGACCCCAAAATATCGAATTTTCGGGTGTTTTGGGTGAATTTGAGATATCGATTTTTGGCACCTAAAATATCGATTTTTAGCATGTTTTGGGCCTATATTTTGAAAATATTCTAGCACTGAGTAGGCATGTACAGATCGCTTCTGGGACCACAAAATATCGAATTTTCGGGTGTTTGGAGCCTGAATATGAGATATAAACGGGTACGGAAGATGCATGCACATATCGACTTTTGGGCACCTAAAGTATCGATTTTCTGTATGTTTTGGGCCTGTATTTTGAAAATACTCTAACACGGAATAGGCATGCACAGATCGCTTCTGGGACCCCAAAATATCGAATTTTCGGGTGTTTTGGGCCTTAATTTGATATATCGACTTTGGGCACATAAAATATCGATTTTTAGCTTGTTTTGGGCCTATATTTAAAAAAAAATTCTAGCACTGAGTAGGCATGTACAGATCGCTTCTGGGACCCCAAAATATCGAATTTTTGGGTGTTTTGAGTCTTTATTTGAGATATAAACGGGTACAGAAAATGCATGCCCATATTGACTTTGGGCACCTAAAATATCGATTTTTAGCATGTTTTGGGCCTATATTTTGAAAATATTCTAGCACTAAGTAGGCATGTACAGATCGATTCTGGGACCCCAAAATATCGAATTCTCGGGTGTTTTGAGCCTGAATTTGAGATATAAACCGGTACACATGATGCATGCACATATCGACTTTGGACACTTAAAATATCGATTTTTAGCATGTTTTGAGCCTATATTTTGAAAACATTCTAGCACTGAGTAGGCATGTACAGATCGCTTCTGGGACCCAAAAATATCGAATTTTCGGGTGTTTTGAGCCTGAATTTGAGATATAAACCGGTACAGATGATGCATGCACATATCGACTTTGGACACTTAAAATATCGATTTTTAGCATGTTTTGAGCGTATATTTTGAAAACATTCTAGCACTGAGTAGGCATGTACAGATAGCTTCTGGGACCCAAAAATGTCGAATTTTCGGGTGTTTTGGGCCTGAATTTGAGATATCGACTTTTGGCACCTAAAATATCGATTTTTAGCATGTTTTGGGCCTATATTTTAAAAATATTCTAGCACTGAGTAGGCATGTACAGATCGCTTGTGGGACCCCAAAATATCGAAGTTTCGGTTGTTTGGAGCCTGAATTTGAGATATAAACGGGTACGGAAGATGCATGCACATATCGACTTTTGGGCACCTAAAGTATCGATTTTCTGTATGTTTTGGGCCTGTATTTTGAAAATACTCTAACACGGAATAGGCATGCACAGATCGCTTCTGGGTCCCCAAAATATCGAATTTTCGGGTGTTTTGGGCCTGAATTTGATATATCGACTTTGGGCACACAAAATATCGATTTTTAGCTTGTTTTGGGCCTATATTTTAAAAAAATTATAGCACTGAGTAGGCATGTACAGATCGCTTCTGGGACCCCAAAATATCGAATTTTTAGGTGTTTTGAGCCTTTATTTGAGATATAAACTGGTACAGAAAATGCATACACATATTGACTTTGGGCTCCTAAGAGATCGATTTTCAGTATGTTTTGGGCCTGTATTTTGAAAATACTCTAACACGGAGTAGGCATGTACAGTTCGCTTCTGGGACCCCATAATATCGAATTTTCCGGTATTTTGGGCCTGAATTTGATATATCGACTTTGGACGCTTAAAATATCAATTTTTAGCATGTTTTGAGCCTATATTTTTAAAAAATTCTAGCACTAAGTAGGCATGTACAGATCGCTTCTGGGACCCAAAAATATCGAATTTACGGGTGTTTTGAGGTTGAAATTGGGATATAAACGGGTACAAAAGATGCATGCACATATCGACTTTTGCGCACCTAAAAGATCGATTTTCAGGATGTTTTGGGCCTGTATTTTGAAAATCCTCTAACACGGAGTAGGCATGAACAGTTCGCTACTGGGACCCTAAAATATCGAGTTTTCGGGTGTTTTGGGCCTGAATTTGAGATATCGACTTTGGGCACCTAAAATATCGATTTTTGAGCATGTTTAGGGCCTATATTTAGAAAATATTTTAGCACTAAGTAGGCATGTACAGATCACTTCTGGGACCCCAAAATATCGAATTTTCGGGTGTTTTGAGCCTGAATTTGAGATATAAACGGGAACAGATGATGCATGCACATATCGACTTTGGACACTTAAAATATCGATTTTTAGCATGCTTTGAGCCTATATTTTGAAAACATTCTAGCACTGAGTAGGCATGTACAGATCGCTTCTGGGACCCCAAAATATCGAATTTTCGGGTGTTTTGGGTGAATTTGAGATATCGATTTTTGGCACCTAAAATATCGATTTTTAGCATGTTTTGGGCCTATATTTTGAAAATATTTTAGTACTGAGTAGGCATATACAGATCGCTTGTGGGACCCCAAAATATCGAATTTTGGGGTGTTTAGAGCCTGAATTTGATATATAAACGGGTACAGAAGATGCATTCACATACCGACTTTTGGGCACCTAAAATATCGATTTTGAGCATGTTTTGGGTCTGTATCTTGAAAATATTATAACTAAGAGAAGGCATGTACATATCACTACTTGGACCCAAAAATTCCGAATTTTTGGGTGTTTTGAGCCTGAATTTGAAATATAAACGCGTACAGAAGATGCATGCACATATCGACTTTGGACACTTAAAATATCGATTTTTAGCATGTTTTGAGCCTATATTTTGAAAACATTCTAGCACTGAGTAGGCATGTACAGATCGCTTCTGGGACCCCAAAATATCGAATTTTCGGGTGTTTTGGGTGAATTTGAGATATCGATTTTTGGCACCTAAAATATCGATTTTTAGCATGTTTTGGGCCTATATTTTGAAAATATTTTAGTACTGAGTAGGCATATACAGATCGCTTGTGGGACCCCAAAATATCGAATTTTCGGGTGTTTAGAGCCTGAATTTGATATATAAACGGGTACAGAAGATGCATTCACATACCGACTTTTGGGCACCTAAAATATCGATTTTGAGCATGTTTTGGGTCTGTATCTTGAAAATATTATAACTAAGAGAAGGCATGTACATATCACTACATGGACCCAAAAATTCCGAATTTTTGGGTGTTTTGAGTCTGAATTTGAAATATAAACGCGTACAGAAGATGCATGCACATATCGACTTTGGACACTTAAAATATCGATTTTTAGCATGTTTTGAGCCTATATTTTGAAAACATTCTAGCACTGAGTAGGCATGTACAGATCGCTTCTGGGACCCCAAAATATCGAATTTTCGGGTGTTTTGGGTGAATTTGAGATATCGACTTTGGGCACCTAAAATATCGATTTTTAGCATGTTCTGGGCCTATATTTTGAAAATATTCTAGCACTAAGTAGGCATGTACAGATCACTTCTGGGACCCCAAAATATCGAATTTTCGGGTGTTTTGAGCCTGAATTTGAGATATAAACCGGTACAGATGATGCATGCACATATCGACTTTGGACACTTAAAATATCGATTTTTAGCATGTTTTGAGCCTATATTTTGAAAACATTCTAGCACTGAGTAGGCATGTACAGATCGCTTCTGGGACCCAAAAATATCAAATTTTCGGGTGTTTTGAGCCTGAATTTGAGATATAAACCGGTACAGATGATGCATGCACATATCGACTTTGGACACTTAAAATATCGATTTTCAGCAAGTTTTGAGCCTATATTTTGAAAACATTCTAGCACTGAGTAGGCATGTACAGATCGCTTCTGGGACCCAAAAATGTCGAATTTTCGGGTGTTTGGAGCCTGAATTTGAGATATAAACGGCTACAGAAGATGCATGCACATATCGACTTTTGGGCACATAAAAGATCGATTTTCAGTATGTTTTGGGCCTGTATATTGAAAATACTCTAACACGGAGTAGGCATGTACAGATCGATTCTGGGACCCAAAAATATCGAATTTTTGGGTGTTTTGGGCCTGAATTTGAGATATCGACTTTGGGCACCTAAGATATCGATTTTTAGCATTTTTTGGGCCTATATTTTGAAAAAAAAATCTAGCACTGAGTAGGCATGTACAGATCGCTTCTGGGACCCCAAAATATCGAATTTTCGGGTGTTTAGAGCCTGAATTTGATATATAAACGGGTACAGAAGATGCATTCACTTACCGACTTTTGGGCACCTAAAATATCGATTTTGAGCATGTTTTGTGTCTGTATCTTGAAAACATTCTACCTAGGAAAAGGCATGTACAGATCATTTCTAGGACCCAAAAGTACCGAATTTTCGGGTGTTTTAAGCCTGAATTTGAGACATAAACGGGTACAGAAGATGCATGCACATATGGACTTTTGGGAACCTAAAGTATCGATTTTCTGTATGTTTTGGGCCTGTATATTGAAAATACTCTAACACGGAGTAGGCATGTACAGATCGCTTCTGGGACCCCAAAATATCGAATTTTCGGGTGTTTTGTGCATGAATTTGAGATATCGACTTTGAGCACCCAAGATATCGATTTTTAGCTTGTTTTGGGCCTATATTTTCAAAATATTCTAGCACTGAGTAGGCATGTACCGATCGCTTCTGGGACCCAAAAATGTCGAATTTTCGGGTGTTTTGAGCCTGAATTTGAGATATAAACCGGTACAGAAGATGCAAGCACATATCGACTTTTGGGCACATAAAAGATCGATTTTCAGTATGTTTTGGGCCTGTATATTGAAAATACTTTACCACGGAGTAGGCATGTAGAGACCGCTTTTGGGACCCAAAAATATCGAATTTTTGGGTGTTTTGGGCCTGAATTTGAGATATCGACTTTGGGCACCTTAGATATCGATTTTTAGCATGTTTTGGGCCTATATTTTGAAAATATTCTAGCACTGAGTAGGCATGTACAGATCGCTTCTGGGACCCCAAAATATCGAATGTTCGGGTGTTTAGAGCCTGAATTTGATATATAAACGGGTACAGAAGATGCATTCACATACCGACTTTTGGGCACCTAAAATATCGATTTTGAGCATGTTTTGGGTCTGTATCTTGAAAACATTATAACTAGGAGAAGGCATGTACAGATCGCTTCTAGGACCCAAAAATACCGAATTTTTGGGTGTTTTGAGCCTGAATTTGAGATATAAACGGGTACAGAAGATGCATGCACATATCGACTTTGGACACTTAAAAAATCGATTTTTAGCATGTTTTGAGCCTATATTTTGAAAACATTCTAGCACTGAGTAGGCATGTACAGATCGCTTCTGGGACCCAAAAATGTCGAATTTTCGGGTGTTTTGGGCCTGAATTTGAGATATCGACTTTTGGCACCTAAAATATCGATTTTTAGCATGTTTTGGGCCTATATTTTATAAATATTCTAGCACTGAGTAGGCATGTACAGATCGCTTGTGGGACCCCAAAATATCGAAGTTTCGGGTGTTTGGAGCCTGAATTTGAGATATAAACGGGTACGGAAGATGCATGCACATATCGACTTTTGGGCACCTAAAGTATCGATTTTCTGTATGTTTTGGGCCTGTATTTTGAAAATACTCTAACACGGAATAGGCATGCACAGATCGCTTCTGGGACCCCAAAATATCGAATTTTCGGGTGTTTTGGGCCTGAATTTGATATATCGACTTTGGGCACATAAAATATCGATTTTTAGCTTGTTTTGGGCCTATATTTTAAAAAAATTATAGCACTGAGTAGGCATGTACAGATCGCTTCTGGGACCCCAAAATATCGAATTTTTAGGTGTTTTGAGCCTTTATTTGAGATATAAACTTGTACAGAAAATGCATACACATATTGACTTTGGGCTCCTAAGAGATCGATTTTCAGTATGTTTTGGGCCTGTATTTTGAAAATACTCTAACACGGAGTAGGCATGTACAGTTCGCTTCTGGGACCCCATAATATCGAATTTTCGGGTATTTTGGGCCTGAATTTGATATATCGACTTTGGACACTTAAAATATCAATTTTTAGCATGTTTTGAGCCTATATTTTTTAAAAATTCTAGCACTAAGTAGGCATGTACAGATCGCTTCTGGGACCCAAAAATATCGAATTTACGGGTGTTTTGAGGTTGAAATTGGGATATAAACGGGTACAGATGATGCATGCACATATCGACTTTTGTGCACCTAAAAGATCGATTTTCAGTATGTTTTGGGCCTGTATTTTGAAAATCCTCTAACACGGAGTAGGCATGAACAGTTCGCTACTGGGACCCTAAAATATCGAATTTTCGGGTGTTTTGGGCCTGAATTTGAGATATCGACTTTGGGCACCTAAAATATCGATTTTTCAGCATGTTTAGGGCCTATATTTTGAAAATATTCTAGCACTAAGTAGGCATGTACAGATCACTTCTGGGACCCCAAAATATCAAATTTTCGGGTGTTTTGAGCCTGAATTTGAGATATAATCGGGAACAGATGATGCATGCACATATCGACTTTGGACACTTAAAATATCGATTTTTAGCATGTTTTGAGCCTATATTTTGAAAACATTCTAGCACTGAGTAGGCATGTACAGATCGCTTCTGGGACCCCAAAATATCGAATTTTCGGGTGTTTTGGGCCTGAATTTGATATATCGACTTTGGGCACATAAAATATCGATTTTTAGCTTGTTTTGGGCCTATATTTAAAAAAAAATTCTAGCACTGAGTAGGCATGTACAGATCGCTTCTGGGACCCCAAAATATCGAATTTTTGGGTGTTTTGAGTCTTTATTTGAGATATAAACGGGTACAGAAAATGCATACCCATATTGACTTTGGGCACCTAAAGATCGATTTTCAGTATGTTTTGGGCCTGTATTTTGAAAATACTCTAACACGGAGTAGGCATGAGCAGTTCGCTTCTGGGACCGCAAAATATCGAATTTTCGGGTGTTTTGGGCCTGAATTTGAGATATCGACTTTGGGCACCTAAAATATCGATTTTTAGCATGTTTTGGGCCAATATTTTGAAAATATTCTAGCACTAAGTAGGCATGTACAGATCACTTCTGGGACCCCAAAATATCGAATTTTCTGGTGTTTTGAGCCTGAATTTGAGATATAAACCGGTACAGATGATGCATGCACATATCGACTTTGGACACTTAAAATATCGATTTTTAGCATGTTTTGAGCCTATATTTTGAAAACATTCTAGCACTGAGTAGGCATGTACAGATCGCTTCTGGGACCCAAAAATGTCGAATTTTCGGGTGTTTGGAGCCTGAATTTGAGATATAGACGGCTACAGAAGATGCATGCACATATCGACTTTTGGGCACATAAAAGATCGATTTTCAGTATGTTTTGGGCCTGTATATTGAAAATACTCTAACACGGAGTAGGCATGTACAGATCGATTCTGGGACCCAAAAATATCGAATTTTTGGGTGTTTTGGGCCTGAATTTGAGATATCGACTTTGGGCACCTAAGATATCGATTTTTAGCTTGTTTTGGGCCTTTATTTTAAAAAAATTATAGCACTGAGTAGGCATGTACAGATCGCTTCTGGGACCCCAAAATATCGAATTTTCGGGTGTTTAGAGCCTGAATTTGATATATAAACGGGTACAGAAGATGCATTCACATACCGACTTTTGGGCACCTAAAATATCGATTTTGAGCATGTTCTGGGTCTGTATCTTGAAAATATTATAACTAGGAGAAGGCATGTACATATCACTACTTGGACCCAAAAATTCCGAATTTTTGGGTGTTTTGAGCCTGAATTTGAAATATAAACCGGTACAGATGATGCATGCACATATCGACTTTGGACACTTAAAATATCGATTTTTAGCATGTTTTGAGCCTATATTTTGAAAACATTCTAGCACTGAGTAGGCATGTACAGATCGCTTCTGGGACCCCAAAATATCGAATTTTCGGGTGTTTTGGATGAATTTGAGATATCGATTTTTGGCACCTAAAATATCGATTTTTAGCATGTTTTGGGCCTATATTTTGAAAATATTTTACCACTGAGTAGGCATGTACAGATCGCTTCTGGGACCCCAAAATATCGAATTTTCGGGTGTTTGGAGCCTGAATATGAGATATAAACGGGTACGGAAGATGCATGCACATATCGACTTTTGGGCACCTAAAGTATCAATTTTCTGTATGTTTTGGGTCTGTATTTTGAAAATACTCTAACACGGAATAGGCATGCACAGATCGCTTCTGGGACCCCAAAATATCGAATTTTCGGGTGTTTTGGGCCTGAATTTGATATATCGACTTTGGGCACATAAAATATCGATTTTTAGCTTGTTTTGGGCCTATATTTAAAAAAAAATTCTAGCACTGAGTAGGCATGTACAGATCGCTTCTGGGACCCCAAAATATCGAATTTTTGGGTGTTTTGAGTCTTTATTTGAGATATAAACGGGTACAGAAAATGCATACCCATATTGACTTTGGGCACCTAAAGATCGATTTTCAGTATGTTTTGGGCCTGTATTTTGAAAATACTCTAACACGGAGTAGGCATGAGCAGTTCGCTTCTGGGACCGCAAAATATCGAATTTTCGGGTGTTTTGGGCCTGAATTTGAGATATCGACTTTGGGCACCTAAAATATCGATTTTTAGCATGTTTTGGGCCAATATTTTGAAAATATTCTAGCACTAAGTAGGCATGTACAGATCACTTCTGGGACCCCAAAATATCGAATTTTCTGGTGTTTTGAGCCTGAATTTGAGATATAAACCGGTACAGATGATGCATGCACATATCGACTTTGGACACTTTAAATATCGATTTTTAGCATGTTTTGAGCCTATATTTTGAAAACATTCTAGCACTGAGTAGGCATGTACAGATCGCTTCTGGGACCCAAAAATGTCGAATTTTCGGGTGTTTGGAGCCTGAATTTGAGATATAGACGGCTACAGAAGATGCATGCACATATCGACTTTTGGGCACATAAAAGATCGATTTTCAGTATGTTTTGGGCCTGTATATTGAAAATACTCTAACACGGAGTAGGCATGTACAGATCGATTCTGGGACCCAAAAATATCGAATTTTTGGGTGTTTTGGGCCTGAATTTGAGATATCGACTTTGGGCACCTAAGATATCGATTTTTAGCTTGTTTTGGGCCTTTATTTTAAAAAAATTATAGCACTGAGTAGGCATGTACAGATCGCTTCTGGGACCCCAAAATATCGAATTTTCGGGTGTTTAGAGCCTGAATTTGATATATAAACGGGTACAGAAGATGCATTCACATACCGAATTTTGGGCACCTAAAATATCGATTTTGAGCATGTTTTGGGTCTGTATCTTGAAAATATTATAACTAGGAGAAGGCATGTACATATCACTACTTGGACCCAAAAATTCCGAATTTTTGGGTGTTTTGATCCTGAATTTGAAATATAAACGCGTACAGAAGATGCATGCACATATCGACTTTGGACACTTAAAATATCGATTTTTAGCATGTTTTGAGCCTATATTTTGAAAACATTCTAGCACTGAGTAGGCATGTACAGATCGCTTCTGGGACCCCAAAATATCGAATTTTCGGGTGTTTTGGGTGAATTTGAGATATCGATTTTTGGCACCTAAAATATCGATTTTTAGCATGTTTTGGGCCTATATTTTGAAAATATTCTAGCACTGAGTAGGCATGTACAGATCGCTTCTGGGACCCCAAAATATCGAAGTTTCGGGTGTTTGGAGCCTGAATATGAGATATAAACGGGTACGGAAGATGCATGCACATATCGACTTTTGGGCACCTAAAGTATCGATTTTCTGTATGTTTTGGGCCTGTATTTTGAAAATACTCTAACACGGAATAGGCATGCACAGATCGCTTCTGGGACCCTAAAATATCGAATTTTCGGGTGTTTTGGGCCTGAATTTGATATATCGACTTTGGGCACATAAAATATCGATTTTTAGCTTGTTTTGGCCCTATATTTAAAAAAAAATTCTAGCACTGAGTAGGCATGTACAGATCGCTTCTGGGACCCCAAAATATCGAATTTTTGGGTGTTTTGAGTCTATATTTGAGATATAAACGGGTACAGAAAATGCATGCCCATATTGACTTTGGGCACCTAAAAGATCGATTTTCAGTATGTTTTGGGCCTGTATTTTGAAAATACTCTTACACGGAGTAGGCATGAGCAGTTCGCTTCTGGGAACCCAAAATATCGAATTTTCGGGTGTTTTGGGCCTGAATTTGAGATATCGACTTTGGGCACCTAAAATATCGATTTTTAGCATTTTTTGAGCCTATATTTTGAAAATATTCTAGCACTAAGTAGGCATGTACAGATCACTTCTGGGACCCCAAAATATCGAATTTTCGGGTGTTTTGAGCCTGAATTTGAGATATAAACCGGTACAGATGATGCATGCACATATCGACTTTGGACACTTAAAATATCGATTTTTAGCATGTTTTGAGCCTATATTTTGAAAACATTCTATCACTGAGTAGGCATGTACAGATCGCTTCTGGGACCCAAAAATATCGAATTTTCGGGTGTTTTGAGCCTGAATTTGAGATATAAACCGGTACAGATGATGCATGCACATATCGACTTTGGACACTTAAAATATCGATTTTTAGCATATTTTGAGCCTATATTTTGAAAACATTCTAGCACTGAGTAGGCATGTACAGATCGCTTCTGGGACCCAAAAATGTCGAATTTTCGGGTGTTTGGAGCCTGAATTTGAGATATAGACGGCTACAGAAGATGCATGCACATATCGACTTTTGGGCACATAAAAGATCGATTTTCAGTATGTTTTGGGCCTGTATATTGAAAATACTCTAACACGGAGTAGGCATGTACAGATCGATTCTGGGACCCAAAAATATCGAATTTTTGGGTGTTTTGGGCCAGAATTTGAGATATCGACTTTGGGCACCTAAGATATCGATTTTTAGCATGTTTTGGGCCTATATTTTGAAAAAAAATTCTAGCACTGAGTAGGCATGTACAGATCGCTTCTGGGACCCCAAAATATCGAATTTTCGGGTGTTTAGAGCCTGAATTTGATATATAAACGGGTACAGAAGATGCATTCACTTACCGACTTTTGGGCACCTAAAATATCGATTTTGAGCATGTTTTGTGTCTGTATCTTGAAAACATTCTACCTAGGAGAAGGCATGTACAGATCGCTTCTAGGACCCAAAAGTACCGAATTTTCGAGTGTTTTAAGCCTGAATTTGAGATATAAACGGGTACAGAAGATGCATGCACATACCGACTTTTGGGCACCTAAAATATCGATTTTGAGCATGTTTTGGGTCTGTATCTTGAAAACATTATAACTAGGAGAAGGCATGTACAGATCGCTTCTAGGACCCAAAAATACCGAATTTTTGGGTGTTTTGAGCCTGAATTTGAGATATAAACGGGTACAGAAGATGCATGCACATATCGACTTTGGACACTTAAAAAATCGATTTTTAGCATGTTTTGAGCCTATATTTTGAAAACATTCTAGCACTGAGAAGGCATGTACAGATCATTTCTGAGACCCAAAAATATCGAATTTTCGTGCGTTTTAAGGTTGAATTTGGGATATAAACGGGTGCAAAAGATGCATACACATATTGACTTTGGGCACCTAAAATATCTATTTTCAGCATGTTATGGGCCTGTATATTAAAAATACTCTAACACGGAATAGGCATGCACAGATCGCTTCTGGGACCCCAAAATATCGAATTTTCGGGTGTTTTGGGCCTGAATTTGAGATATCGACTTTGGGCACCTAAAATATCGATTTTTAGCATGTTTTGGGCCTATATTTTGAAAATATTCTAGCACTATGTAGGCATGTAGAGATCACTTCTGAGACCCCAAAATATCGAATTTTCGGGTGTTTTGAGCCTGAATTTGAGATATAAACGGGTACAGATGATGCATGCACATATCGACTTTGGACACTTAGAATATCGATTTTTAGCATGTTTTGAGCATATATTTTGAAAAAATTCTAGCACTGAGTAGGCATGTACAGATCGCTTCTGGAACCACAAAATATCGAATTTTCAGGTGTTTGGAGCCTAAATTTGAGATATAAACGGGTACAGAAGATTCATGCACATATCGACTTTTGGGCACCTAAAATATCGATTTTGAGCATGTTTTGGGTCTGTATCTTGAAAACATTCTACCTAGGAGAAGGCATGTACAGATCGCTTCTAGGAACCAAAAGTTCCGAATTTTCGGGTGTTTGGAGCCTGAATTTGAGATATAAACGGGTACGGAAGATGCATGCACATATCGACTTTTGGGCACCTAAAGTATCGATTTTCTGTATGTTTTGGGCCTGTATTTTGAAAATACTCTAACACGGAATAGGCATGCACAGATCGCTTCTGGGACCCCAAAATATCGAATTTTCGGGTGTTTTGGGCCTGAATTTGATATATAAACGGGTACAGAAGATGCATTCACATACCGACTTTTGGGCACCTAAAATATCGATTTTGAGCATGTTCTGGGTCTGTATCTTGAAAATATTATAACTAGGAGAAGGCATGTACATATCACTACTTGGACCCAAAAATTCCGAATTTTTGGGTGTTTTGAGCCTGAATTTGAAATATAAACGCGTACAGAAGATGCATGCACATATCGACTTTGGACACTTAAAATATCGATTTTTAGCATGTTTTGAGCCTATATTTTGAAAACATTCTAGCACTGAGTAGGCATGTACAGATCGCTTCTGGGACCCCAAAATATCGAATTTTCGGGTGTTTTGGGTGAATTTGAGATATCGATTTTTGGCACCTAAAATATCGATTTTTAGCATGTTTTGGGCCTATATTTTGAAAATATTCTAGCACTGAGTAGGCATGTACAGATCGCTTCTGGGACCCCAAAATATCGAAGTTTCGGGTGTTTGGAGCCTGAATATGAGATATAAACGGGTACGGAAGATGCATGCACATATCGACTTTTGGGCACCTAAAGTATCGATTTTCTGTATGTTTTGGGCCTGTATTTTGAAAATACTCTAACACGGAATAGGCATGCACAGATCGCTTCTGGGACCCTAAAATATCGAATTTTCGGGTGTTTTGGGCCTGAATTTGATATATCGACTTTGGGCACATAAAATATCGATTTTTAGCTTGTTTTGGGCCTATATTTAAAAAAAAATTCTAGCACTGAGTAGGCATGTACAGATCGCTTCTGGGACCCCAAAATATCGAATTTTTGGGTGTTTTGAGTCTATATTTGAGATATAAACGGGTACAGAAAATGCATGCCCATATTGACTTTGGGCACCTAAAAGATCGATTTTCAGTATGTTTTGGGCCTGTATTTTGAAAATACTCTTACACGGAGTAGGCATGAGCAGTTCGCTTCTGGGTCCCCAAAATATCGAATTTTCGGGTGTTTTGGGCCTGAATTTGAGATATCGACTTTGGGCACCTAAAATATCGATTTTTAGCATGTTTTGAGCCTATGTTTTGAAAATATTCTAGCACTAAGTAGGCATGTACAGATCACTTCTGGGACCCCAAAATATCGAATTTTCGGGTGTTTTGAGCCTGAATTTGAGATATAAACCGGTACAGATAATGCATGCACATATCGACTTTGGACACTTAAAATATCGATTTTTAGCATGTTTTGAGCCTATATTTTGAAAACATTCTAGCACTGAGTAGGCATGTACAGATCGCTTCTGGGACCCAAAAATGTCGAATTTTCGGGTGTTTGGAGCCTGAATTTGAGATATAAACGGCTACAGAAGATGCATGCACATATCGACTTTTGGGCACATAAAAGATCGATTTTCAGTGTGTTTTGGGCCTGTATATTGAAAATACTCTAACACGGAGTAGGCATGTACAGATCGATTCTGGGACCCAAAAATATCGAATTTTTGGGTGTTTTGGGCCTGAATTTGAGATATCGACTTTGGGCACCTAAGATATCGATTTTTAGCATGTTTTGGGCCTATATTTTGAAAGAAATTCTAGCACTGAGTAGGCATGTACAGATCGCTTCTGGGACCCCAAAATATCGAATTTTCGGGTGTTTAGAGCCTGAATTTGATATATAAACGGGTACAGAAGATGCATTCACTTACCGACTTTTGGGCACCTAAAATATCGATTTTGAGCATGTTTTGTGTCTGTATCTTGAAAACATTCTACCTAGGAGAAGGCATGTACAGATCGCTTCTAGGACCCAAAAGTACCGAATTTTCGAGTGTTTTAAGCCTGAATTTGAGATATAAACGGGTACAGAAGATGCATGCACATATCGACTTTTGGGAACCTAAAGTATCGATTTTCTGTATGTTTTGGGCCTGTATATTGAAAATACTCTAACACGGAGTAGGCATGTACAGATCGCTTCTGGGACCCCAAAATATCGAATTTTCGGGTGTTTTGGGCCTGAATTTGAGATATCGACTTTGAGCACCCAAGATATCGATTTTTAGCTTGTTTTGGGCCTATATTTTCAAAATATTCTAGCACTGAGTAGGCATGTACCGATCGCTTCTGGGACCCAAAAATGTCGAATTTTCGGGTGTTTTGAGCCTGAATTTGAGATATAAACCGGTACAGAAGATGCAAGCACATATCGACTTTTGGGCACATAAAAGATCGATTTTCAGTATGTTTTGGGCCTGTATATTGAAAATACTTTACCACGGAGTAGGCATGTAGAGACCGCTTTTGGGACCCAAAAATATCGAATTTTTGGGTGTTTTGGGCCTGAATTTGAGATATCGACTTTGGGCACCTTAGATATCGATTTTTAGCATGTTTTGGGCCTATATTTTGAAAATATTCTAGCACTGAGTAGGCATGTACAGATCGCTTCTGGGACCCCAAAATATCGAATGTTCGGGTGTTTAGAGCCTGAATTTGATATATAAACGGGTACAGAAGATGCATTCACATACCGACTTTTGGGCACCTAAAATATCGATTTTGAGCATGTTTTGGGTCTGTATCTTGAAAACATTATAACTAGGAGAAGGCATGTACAGATCGCTTCTAGGACCCAAAAATACCGAATTTTTGGGTGTTTTGAGCCTGAATTTGAGATATAAACGGGTACAGAAGATGCATGCACATATCGACTTTGGACACTTAAAAAATCGATTTTTAGCATGTTTTGAGCCTATATTTTGAAAACATTCTAGCACTGAGAAGGCATGTACAGATCATTTCTGAGACCCAAAAATATCGAATTTTCGTGCGTTTTAAGGTTGAATTTGGGATATAAACGTGTGCAAAAGATGCATACACATATTGACTTTGGGCCCCTAAAATATCGATTTTCAGCATGTTATGGGCCTGTATATTGAAAATACTCTAACACGGAATAGGCATGCACAGATCGCTTCTGGGACCCCAAAATATCGAATTTTCGGGTGTTTTGGGCCTGAATTTGAGATATCGACTTTGGGCACCTAAAATATCGATTTTTAGCATGTTTTGGGCCTATATTTTGAAAATATTCTAGCACTATGTAGGCATGTAGAGATCACTTCTGAGACCCCAAAATATCGAGTTTTCGGGTGTTTTGAGCCTGAATTTGAGATATAAACGGGTACAGATGATGCATGCACATATCGACTTTGGACACTTAGAATATCGATTTTTAGCATGTTTTGAGCCTATATTTTGAAAATATTCTAGCACTGAGTAGGCATGTACAGATCGCTTCTGGAACCACAAAATATCGAATTTTCAGGTGTTTGGAGCCTAAATTTGAGATATAAACGGGTACAGAAGATTCATGCACATATCGACTTTTGGGCACCTAAAATATCGATTTTGAGCATGTTTTGGGTCTGTATCTTGAAAACATTCTACCTAGGAGAAGGCATGTACAGATCGCTTCTAAGACCCAAAAGTTCCGAATTTTCGGGTGTTTGGAGCCTGAATTTGAGATATAAACGGGTACGGAAGATGCATGCACATATCGACTTTTGGGCACCTAAAGTATCGATTTTCTGTATGTTTTGGGCCTGTATTTTGAAAATACTCTAACATGGAATAGGCATGCACAGATCGCTTCTGGGACCCCAAAATATCGAATTTTCGGGTGTTTTGGGCCTGAATTTGATATATCTACTTTGGGCACATAAAATATCGATTTTTAGCTTGTTTTGGGCCTATATTTTAAAAAAATTATAGCACTGAGTAGGCATGTACAGATCGCTTCTGGGACCCCAAAATATCGAATTTTTAGGTGTTTTGAGCCTTTATTTGAGATATAAACTGGTACAGAAAATGCATACACATATTGACTTTGGGCTCCTAAGAGATCGATTTTCAGTATGTTTTGGGCCTGTATTTTGAAAATACTCTAACACGGAGTAGGTATGTACAGTTCGCTTCTGGGACCCCATAATATCGAATTTTCGGGTATTTTGGGCCTGAATTTGATATATCGACTTTGGACACTTAAAATATCAATTTTTAGCATGTTTTGAGCCTATATTTTTAAAAAATTCTAGCACTAAGTAGGCATGTACAGATCGCTTCTGGGACCCCAAAATATCGAATTTTTGGGTGTTTTGAGTCTTTATTTGAGATATAAACGGGTACAGAAAATGCATGCCCATATTGACTTTGGGCACCTAAAAGATCGATTTTCAGTATGTTTTGGGCCTGTATTTTGAAAATACTCTAACACGGAGTAGGCATGAGCAGTTCGCTTCTGGGACCCCAAAATATCGAATTTTCGGGTGTTTTGGGCCTGAATTTGAGATATCGACTTTGGGCACCTAAAATATCGATTTTTAGCATGTTTTGGGCCTATATTTTGAAAATATTCTAGCACTAAGTAGGCATGTACAGATCACTTCTGGGACCCCAAAATATCGAATTTTCGGGTGTTTTGAGCCTGAATTTGAGATATAAACCGGTACAGATGATGCATGCACATATCGACTTTGGACACTTAAAATATCTATTTTTAGCATGTTTTGAGCCTATATTTTGAAAACATTCTGGCACTGAGTAGGCATGTACAGATCGCTTCTGGGACCCAAAAATATCGAATTTTCGGGTGTTTTGAGCCTGAATTTGAGATATAAACCGGTACAGATGATGCATGCACATATCGACTTTGGACACTTAAAATATCGATTTTTAGCATGTTTTGAGCCTATATTTTAAAAACATTCTAGCACTGAGTAGGCATGTACAGATCGCTTCTGGGACCCAAAAATGTCGAATTTTCGGGTGTTTTGGGCCTGAATTTGAGATATCGACTTTTGGCACCTAAAATATCGATTTTTAGCATGTTTTGGGCCTATATTTTAAAAATATTCTAGCACTGACTAGGCATGTACAGATCGCTTGTGGGACCCCAAAATATCGAAGTTTCGGGTGTTTGGAGCAAGAATTTGAGATATAAACGGGTACGGAAGATGCATGCACATATCGACTTTTGGGCACCTAAAGTATCGATTTTCTGTATGTTTTGGGCCTGTATTTTGAAAATACTCTAACACGGAATAGGCATGCACAGATCGCTTCTGGGACCCCAAAATATCGAATTTTCGGGTGTTTTGGGCCTGAATTTGATATATCGACTTTGGGCACATAAAATATCGATTTTTAGCTTGTTTTGGGCCTATATTTTAAAAAAATTATAGCACTGAGTAGGCATGTACAGATCGCTTCTGGGACCCCAAAATATCGAATTTTTAGGTGTTTTGAGCCTTTATTTGAGATATAAACTGGTACAGAAAATGCATACACATATTGACTTTGGGCTCCTAAGAGATCGATTTTCAGTATGTTTTGGGCCTGTATTTTGAAAATACTCTAACACGGAGTAAGCATGTACAGTTCGCTTCTCGGACCCCATAATATCGAATTTTCGGGTATTTTGGGCCTGAATTTGATATATCGACTTTGGACACTTAAAATATCAATTTTTAACATGTTTTGAGCCTATATTTCTAAAAAATTCTAGGACTAAGTAGGCATGTACAGATCCCTTCTGGGACCCAAAAATATCGAATTTACGGGTGTTTTGAGGTTGAAATTGGGATATAAACGGGTACATAAGATGCATGCACATATCGACTTTTGTGCACCTAAAAGATCGATTTTCAGTATGTTTTGGGCCTGTATTTTGAAAATCCTCTAACACGGAGTAGGCATGAACAGTTCGCTACTGGGACCCTAAAATATCGAATTTTCGGGTGTTTTGGGCCTGAATTTGAGATATCGACTTTGGGCACCTAAAATATCGATTTTTGAGCATGTTTAGGGCCTATATTTTGAAAATATTCTAGCACTAAGTAGGCATGTACAGATCACTTCTGGGACCCCAAAATATCGAATTTTCGGGTGTTTTGAGCCTGAATTTGAGATATAAACGGGAACAGATGATGCATGCACTTATCGACTTAGGACACTTAAAATATCGATTTTTAGCATGTTTTGAGCCTATATTTTGAAAACATTCTAGCACTGAGTAGGCATGTACAGATCGCTTCTGGGACCCCAAAATATCGAATTTTCGGGTGTTTTGGGTGAATTTGAGATATCGATTTTTGGCACCTAAAATATCGATTTTTAGCATGTTTTGGGCCTATATTTTGAAAATATTTTAGCACTGAGTAGGCATGTACAGATCGCTTCTGGGACCCCAAAATATCGAATTTTCGGGTGTTTAGAGCCTGAATTTGATATATAAACGGGTACAGAAGATGCATTCACATATCGACTTTTGGGCACCTAAAATATCGATTTTGAGCATGTTTTGGGTCTGTATCTTGAAAATATTATAACTAGGAGAAGGCATGTACATATCACTACTTGGACCCAAAAATTCCGAATTTTTGGGTGTTTTGAGCATGAATTTGAAATATAAACGCGTACAGAAGATGCATGCACATATCGACTTTGGACACTTAAAATATCGATTTTTAGCATGTTTTGAGCCTATATTTTGAAAACATTCTAGCACTGAGTAGGCATGTACAGATCGCTTCTGGGACCCCAAAATATCGAATTTTCGGGTGTTTTGGGTGAATTTGAGATATCGATTTTTGGCACCTAAAATATCGATTTTTAGCATGTTTTGGTCCTATATTTTGAAAATATTCTAGCACTGAGTAGGCATGTACAGATCGCTTCTGGGACCCCAAAATATCGAATTTTCGGGTGTTTGGAGCCTGAATATGAGATATAAACGGGTACGGAAGATGCATGCACATATCGACTTTTGGGCACCTAAAGTATCGATTTTCTGTATGTTTTGGGCCTGTATTTTGAAAATACTCTAACACGGAATAGGCATGCACAGATCGCTTCTGGGACCCCAAAATATCGAATTTTTGGGTGTTTTGAGTCTTTATTTGAGATATAAACGGGTACAGAAAATGCATGCCTATATTGACTTCGGGCACATAAAAGATCGATTTTCAGTATGTTTTGGGCCTGTATTTTGAAAATACTCTAACACGGAGTTGGCATGAGCAGTTCGCTTCTGGGACCCCAAAATATCGAATTTTCGGGTGTTTTGGGCCTGAATTTGAGATATCGACTTTGGGCACCTAAAATATCGATTTTTAGCATGTTTTGGGCCTATATTTTGAAAATATTCTAGCACTAAGTAGGCATGTACAGATCACTTCTGGGACCCCAAAATATCGAATTTTCGAGTGTTTTGAGCCTGAATTTGAGATATAAACCGGTACAGATGATGCATGCACATATCGACTTTGGACAATTAAAATATCGATTTTTAGCATGTTTTGAGCCTATATTTTGAAAACATTCTAGCACTGAGTAGGCATGTACAGATCGCTTATGGGACCCAAAAATATCGAATTTTCGGGTGTTTTGAGCCTGAATTTGAGATATAAACCGGTACAGATGATGCATGCACATATCGACTTTGGACACTTAAAATATCGATTTTTAGCATGTTTTGAGCCTATATTTTGAAAACATTCTAGCACTGAGTAGGCATGTACAGATCGCTTCTGGGACCCAAAAATGTCGAATTTTCGGGTGTTTGGAGCCTGAATTTGAGATATAAACGGCTACAGAAGATGCATGCACATATCGACTTTTGGGCACATAAAAGATCGATTTTCAGTATGTTTTGGGCCTGTATATTGAAAATACTCTAACACGGAGTAGGCATGTACAGATCGCTTCTGGGACCCCAAAATATCGAATTTTCGGGTGTTTTGGGCCTGAATTTGAGATATCGACTTTGAGCACCCAAGATATCGATTTTTAGCTTGTTTTGGGCATATATTTTCAAAATATTCTAGCACTAAGTAGGCATGTACAGATCACTTCTGGGACCCCAAAATATCGAATTTTCGGGTGTTTTGAGCCTGAATTTGAGATATAAACCGGTACAGATGATGCATGCACATATCGACTTTGGACACTTAAAATATCGATTTTTAGCATGTTTTGAGCCTATATTTTGAAAACATTCTAGCACTGAGTAGGAATGTACAGATCGCTTCTGGGACCCAAAAATATCGAATTTTCGGGTGTTTTGAGCCTGAATTTGAGATATAAACCGGTACAGATGATGCATGCACATATCGACTTTGGACACATAAAATATCGATTTTTAGCATGTTTTGAGCCTATATTTTGAAAACATTCTAGCACTGAGTAGGCATGTACAGATCGCTTCTGGGACCCAAAAATGTCGAATTTTCGGGTGTTTGGAGCCTGAATTTGAGATATAAACGGCTACAGAAGATGCATGCACATATCGACTTTTGGGCACATAAAAGATCGATTTTCAGTATGTTTTGGGCCTGTATATTGAAAATACTCTAACACGGAGTAGGCATGTACAGATCGCTTCTGGGACCCCAAAATATCGAATTTTCGGGTGTTTTGGGCCTGAATTTGAGATATCGACTTTGAGCACCCAAGATATCGATTTTTAGCTTGTTTTGGGCATATATTTTCAAAATATTCTAGCACTAAGTAGGCATGTACAGATCACTTCTGGGACCCCAAAATATCGAATTTTCGGGTGTTTTGAGCCTGAATTTGAGATATAAACCGGTACAGATGATGCATTCACTTAACTACTTTTGGGCACCTAAAATATCGATTTTGAGCATGTTTTGTGTCTGTATCTTGAAAACATTCTACCTAGGAGAAGGCATGTACAGATCGCTTCTAGGACCCAAAAGTACCGAATTTTCGGGTGTTTTAAGCCTGAATTTGAGATATAAACGGGTACAGAAGATGCATGCACATATCGACTTTTGGGAACTTAAAGTATCGATTTTCTGTATGTTTTGGGCCTGTATATTGAAAGTACTCTAACACGGAGTAGGCATGTACAGATCGCTTCTGGGACCCCAAAATATCGAATTTTCGGGTGTTTTGGGCCTGAATTTGAGATATCGACTTTGAGCACCCAAGATATCGATTTTTAGCTTGTTTTGGGCCTATATTTTCAAAATATTCTAGCACTGAGTAGGCATGTACCGATCGCTTCTGGGACCCAAAAATGTCGAATTTTCGGGTGTTTTGAGCCTGAATTTGAGATATAAACGGGTACAGAAGATGCATTCACATACCGACTTTTGGGCACCTAAAATATCGATTTTGAGCATGTTTTGGGTCTGTATCTTGAAAATATTATAACTAGGAGAAGGCATGTACATATCACTACTTGGACCCAAAAATTCCGAATTTTTGGGTGTTTTGAGCCTGAATTTCAAATATAAACGCGTACAGAAGATGCATGCACATATCAACTTTGGACACTTAAAATATCGATTTTTAGCATGTTTTGAGCCTATATTTTGAAAACATTCTAGCACTGAGTAGGCATGTACAGATCGCTTCTGGGACCCCAAAATATCGAATTTTCGGGTGTTTGGAGCCTGAATATGAGATATAAACTTGTACGGAAGATGCATGCACATATCGACTTTTGGGCACCTAAAGTATCGATTTTCTGTATGTTTTGGGTCTGTATTTTGAAAATACTCTAACACGGAATAGGCATGCACAGATCGCTTCTGGGACCCCAAAATATCGAATTTTCGGGTGTTTTGGGCCTGAATTTGATATATCGACTTTGGGCACATAAAATATCGATTTTTAGCTTGTTTTGGGCCTATATTTAAAAAAAAATTCTAGCACTGAGTAGGCATGTACAGATCGCCTCTGGGACCCCAAAATATCGAATTTTTGGGTGTTTTGAGTCTTTATTTGAGATATAAACGGGTACAGAAAATGCATGCCCATATTGACTTTGGGCACCTAAAAGATCGATTTTCCGTATGTTTTGGGCCTGTATTTTGAAAATACTCTAACACGGAGTAGGCATGAGCAGTTCGCTTCTGGGACCCCAAAATATCGAATTTTCGGGTGTTTTGGGCCTGAATTTGAGATATCGACTTTGGGCACCTAAAATATCGATTTTTAGCATGTTTTGGGCCTATATTTTGAAAATATTCTAGCACTAAGTAGGCATGTACAGATCACTTCTGGGACCCCAAAATATCGAATTTTCGGGTGTTTTGAGCTTGAATTTGAGATATAAACGGGTACAGAAGATGCATGCACATATTGACTTTGGGCACCTAAAAGATCGATTTTCAGCATGTTTTGAGCCTGTATTTTAAAAATACTCTAACACGGAATAGGCATGCACAGATCGCTTCTGGGACCCCAAAATATCGAATTTTCGGGTGTTTTGGGCCTGAATTTGAGATATCGACTTTGGGCACCTAAAATATCGATTTTTAGCATGTTTTGGGCCTATATTTTGAAAATATTCTAGCACTATGTAGGCATGTAGAGATCACTTCTGAGACCCCAAAATATCGAATTTTCGGGTGCTTTGAGCCTGAATTTGAGATATAAACGGGTACAGATGATGCATGCACATATCGACTTTGGACACTTAAAATATCGATTTTTAGCATGTTTTGAGCCTATATTTTGAAAACATTCTAGCACTGAGTAGGCATGTACAGATCGCTTCTGGAACCCCAAAATATCGAATTTTCAGGTGTTTGGAGCCTAAATTTGAGATATAAACGGGTACAGAAGATTCATGCACATATCGACTTTTGGGCACCTAAAATATCGATTTTGAGCATGTTTTGGGTCTGTATCTTGAAAACATTCTACCTAGGAGAAGGCATGTACAGATCGCTTCTAGGACCCAAAAGTTCCGAATTTTCGGGTGTTTGGAGCCTGAATTTGAGATATAAACGGGTACGGAAGATGCATGCACATATAGACTTTTGGGCACCTAGAGTATCGATTTTCTGTATGTTTTGGGCCTGTATTTTGAAAATACTCTAACACGAAATAGGCATGCACAGATCGCTTCTGGGACCCCAAAATATCGAATTTTCGGGTGTTTTGGGCCTGAATTTGATATATCGACTTTGGGCACATAAAATATCGATTTTTAGCATGTTTTGGGCCTATATTTTAAAAAAATTATAGCACTGAGTAGGCATGTACAGATCGCTTCTGGGACCCCAAAATATCGAATTTTTAGGTGTTTTGAGCCTTTATTTGAGATATAAACTGGTACAGAAAATGCATACACATATTGACTTTGGGCTCCTAAGAGATCGATTTTCAGTATGTTTTGGGCCTGTATTTTGAAAATACTCTAACACGGAGTAGGCATGTACAGTTCGCTTCTGGGACCCAAAAATGTCGAATTTTCGGGTGTTTTGAGCCTGAATTTGAGATATAAACGGGTACAGAAGATGCATTCACATACCGACTTTTGGGCACCTAAAATATCGATTTTGAGCATGTTTTGGGTCTGTATCTTGAAAATATTATAACTAGGAGAAGGCATGTACATATCACTACTTGGACCCAAAAATTCCGAATTTTTGGGTGTTTTGAGCCTGAATTTCAAATATAAACGCGTACAGAAGATGCATGCACATATCAACTTTGGACACTTAAAATATCGATTTTTAGCATGTTTTGAGCCTATATTTTGAAAACATTCTAGCACTGAGTAGGCATGTACAGATCGCTTCTGGGACCCCAAAATATCGAATTTTCGGGTGTTTGGAGCCTGAATATGAGATATAAACTTGTACGGAAGATGCATGCACATATCGACTTTTGGGCACCTAAAGTATCGATTTTCTGTATGTTTTGGGTCTGTATTTTGAAAATACTCTAACACGGAATAGGCATGCACAGATCGCTTCTGGGACCCCAAAATATCGAATTTTCGGGTGTTTTGGGCCTGAATTTGATATATCGACTTTGGGCACATAAAATATCGATTTTTAGCTTGTTTTGGGCCTATATTTAAAAAAAAATTCTAGCACTGAGTAGGCATGTACAGATCGCCTCTGGGACCCCAAAATATCGAATTTTTGGGTGTTTTGAGTCTTTATTTGAGATATAAACGGGTACAGAAAATGCATGCCCATATTGACTTTGGGCACCTAAAAGATCGATTTTCCGTATGTTTTGGGCCTGTATTTTGAAAATACTCTAACACGGAGTAGGCATGAGCAGTTCGCTTCTGGGACCCCAAAATATCGAATTTTCGGGTGTTTTGGGCCTGAATTTGAGATATCGACTTTGGGCACCTAAAATATCGATTTTTAGCATGTTTTGGGCCTATATTTTGAAAATATTCTAGCACTAAGTAGGCATGTACAGATCACTTCTGGGACCCCAAAATATCGAATTTTCGGGTGTTTTGAGCTTGAATTTGAGATATAAACGGGTACAGAAGATGCATGCACATATTGACTTTGGGCACCTAAAAGATCGATTTTCAGCATGTTTTGAGCCTGTATTTTAAAAATACTCTAACACGGAATAGGCATGCACAGATCGCTTCTGGGACCCCAAAATATCGAATTTTCGGGTGTTTTGGGCCTGAATTTGAGATATCGACTTTGGGCACCTAAAATATCGATTTTTAGCATGTTTTGGGCCTATATTTTGAAAATATTCTAGCACTATGTAGGCATGTAGAGATCACTTCTGAGACCCCAAAATATCGAATTTTCGGGTGCTTTGAGCCTGAATTTGAGATATAAACGGGTACAGATGATGCATGCACATATCGACTTTGGACACTTAAAATATCGATTTTTAGCATGTTTTGAGCCTATATTTTGAAAACATTCTAGCACTGAGTAGGCATGTACAGATCGCTTCTGGAACCCCAAAATATCGAATTTTCAGGTGTTTGGAGCCTAAATTTGAGATATAAACGGGTACAGAAGATTCATGCACATATCGACTTTTGGGCACCTAAAATATCGATTTTGAGCATGTTTTGGGTCTGTATCTTGAAAACATTCTACCTAGGAGAAGGCATGTACAGATCGCTTCTAGGACCCAAAAGTTCCGAATTTTCGGGTGTTTGGAGCCTGAATTTGAGATATAAACGGGTACGGAAGATGCATGCACATATAGACTTTTGGGCACCTAGAGTATCGATTTTCTGTATGTTTTGGGCCTGTATTTTGAAAATACTCTAACACGAAATAGGCATGCACAGATCGCTTCTGGGACCCCAAAATATCGAATTTTCGGGTGTTTTGGGCCTGAATTTGATATATCGACTTTGGGCACATAAAATATCGATTTTTAGCATGTTTTGGGCCTATATTTTAAAAAAATTATAGCACTGAGTAGGCATGTACAGATCGCTTCTGGGACCCCAAAATATCGAATTTTTAGGTGTTTTGAGCCTTTATTTGAGATATAAACTGGTACAGAAAATGCATACACATATTGACTTTGGGCTCCTAAGAGATCGATTTTCAGTATGTTTTGGGCCTGTATTTTGAAAATACTCTAACACGGAGTAGGCATGTACAGTTCGCTTCTGAGACCCCATAATATCGAATTTTTCGGGTATTTTGGGCCTGAATTTGATATATCGACTTTGGACACTTAAAATATCAATTTTTAGCATGTTTTGAGCCTATATTTTTTAAAAATTCTAGCACTAAGTAGGCATGTACAGATCGCTTCTGGGACCCAAAAATATCGAATTTTCGGGTGTTTTGAGGTTGAAATTGGGGTATAAACGGGTACAGACGATGTATGCACATATCGACTTTTGTGCACCTAAAAGATCGATTTTCAGTATGTTTTGGGCCTGTATTTTGAAAATCCTCTATCACGGAGTAGGCATGAACAGTTCGCTACTGGGACCCTAAAATATCGAATTTTCGGGTGTTTTGGGCCTGAATTTGAGATATCGACTTTGGGCACCTAAAATATCGATTTTTGAGCATGTTTAGGGCCTATATTTTGAAAATATTCTAGCACTAAGTAGGCATGTACAGATCACTTCTGGGACCCCAAAATATCGAATTTTCGGGTGTTTTGAGCCTGAATTTGAGATATAAACGGGAACAGATGATGCATGCACATATCGACTTTGGACACTTAAAATATCGATTTTTAGCATGTTTTGAGCCTATATTTTGAAAACATTCTAGCACTGAGTAGGCATGTACAGATCGCTTCTGGGACCCCAAAATATCGAATTTTCGGGTGTTTTGGGTGAATTTGAGATATCGATTTTTGGCACCTAAAATATCGATTTTTAGCATGTTTTGGGCCTATATTTTGAAAATATTCTAGCACTGAGTAGGCATGTACAGATTGCTTCTGGGACCCCACAATATCGAATTTTCGTGTGTTTAGAGCCTGAATTTGATATATAAACGGGTACAGAAGATGCATTAACATGCCGACTTTTGGGCACCTAAAATATCGATTTTGAGCATGTTTTGGGTCTCTATCTTGAAAATATTATAACTAGGAGAAGGCATGTACATATCACTACTTGGACCCAAAAATACCGAATTTTTGGGTGTTTTGAGCCTGAATTTGAGATATAAACGCGTACAGAAGATGCATGCACATATCGACTTTGGACACTTAAAATATCGATTTTTAGCATGTTTTGAGCCTATATTTTGAAAACATTCTAGCACTGAGAAGGCATGTACAGATCATTTCTGAGATCCAAAAATATCGAATTTTCGTGCGTTTTAAGGTTGAATTTGGGATATAAACGGGTGCAAAAGATGCATACACATATTGACTTTGGGCACCTAAAATATCGATTTTCAGCATGTTATGGGCCTATATTTTGAAAATACTCTAACACGGAATAGGCATGCACAGATCGCTTCTGGGACACCAAAATATCGAATTTTCGGGTGTTTTGGGCCTGAATTTGAGATATCGACTTTGGGCACCTAAAATATCGATTTTTAGCATGTTTTGGGCCTATATTTTAAAAATATTCTAGCACTGAGTAGGCATGTACAGATCGCTTGTGGGACCCCAAAATATCGAATGTTCGGGTGTTTGGAGCCTGAATTTGAGATATAAACGGGTACGGAAGATGCATGCACATATCGAGTTTTGGGCACCTAAAGTATCGATTTTCTGTATGTTTTGGGCCTGTATTTTGAAAATACTCTAACACGGAGTAGGCATGAGCAGTTCGCTTCTGGGACCCCAAAATATCGAATTTTCGGGTGTTTTGGGCCTGAATTTGAGATATCGACTTTGGGCACCTAAAATATCGATTTTTTAGCATGTTTTGGGTCTATATTTTAAAAATATTCTAGCACTGAGTAGGCATGTACAGATCGCTTGTGGGACCCCAAAATATCGAATGTTCGGGTGTTTGGAGCCTGAATTTGAGATATAAACGGGTACGGAAGATGCATGCACATATCGACTTTTGGGCACCTAAAGTATCGATTTTCTGTATGTTTTGGGCCTGTATTTTGAAAATACTCTAACACAGAATAGGCATGCACAGATCGCTTCTAGGATCCCAAAATATCGAATTTTCGGGTGTTTTGGGCCTGAATTTATGATATCGACTTTAGGCACCTAAAATATCGATTTTTAGCATGTTTAGGTCCTATATTTTGAAAATATTCTAGCACTGAGTAGGCATGTACAGATCGCTTGTGGGACCCCAAAATATCGAATTTTCGGGTGTTTGGAGCCTGAATTTGAGATATAAACGGGTACGGAAGATGCATGCACATATTGACTTTTGGGCACCTAAAGTATCGATTTTCAGTATGTTTTGTGCCTGTATTTTGAAAATACTCTAACACGGAGTAGGCATGAACAGTTCGCTTCTAGGACCCCAAAATATCGAATTTTCGGGTATTTTGGGCCTGAATTTGAGATATCGACTTTGGGCACCTAAAATATCGGTTTTTAGCTTGTTTTGGGCCTATATTTTGAAAATATTCTAGCACTATGTAGGCATGTAGAGATCACTTCTGAGACCCCAAAATATCGAATTTTCGGGTGTTTTGAGCCTGAATTTGAGATATAAACGGGTACAGATGATGCATGCACATATCGACTTTGGACACTTAAAATATCGATTTTTAGCATGTTTTGAGCCTATATTTTGAAAACATTCTAGCACTGAGTAGGCATGTACAGATCTCTTCTGGAACCCCAAAATATCGAATTTTCAGGTGTTTGGAGCCTAAATTTGAGATATAAACGGGTACAGAAGATTCATGCACATATCGACTTTTGGGCACCTATAATATCTATTTTGAGCATGTTTTGGGTCTGTATCTTGAAAACATTCTACCTAGGAGAAGGCATGTACAGATCGCTTCTAGGACCCAAAAGTTCCGAATTTTCGGGTGTTTGGAGCCTGAATTTGAGATATAAACGGGAACAGAAGATGCATGCACATATCTACTTTTGGGCACCTAAAGTATCGATTTTCTGTATCTTTTGGGCCTGTATATTAAAATTACTCTAACACGGAGTAGGCATGTACAGATCGCTTCTGGGACCCAAAAATATCGAATTTTCGGGTGTTTTAAGCCTGAATTTGAGATATAAACGGGTACAGAAGATGCATGCACATATCGACTTTGAACACCTAAAATATCGATTTTTAGCATGTTTTGAGCCTATATTTTGAAAACATTTTATCACGGAGTAGGTATGTACAGATCGTTTCTTGGACCCAAAAATATCGAATTTTCGGGTGTTTTGAGGTTGAATTTGGGATATAAACGGGTGCAGAAGATGCATACACATGTTGACTTTGGTCAAATAAAATATCGCTTGTAAGCATGTTTTGGGCCTGTATTTTGAAAATACTCTAACACAGAGTAGGCATGTACAGATTGCTTCTGGAACCCCAAAATAACGAATTTTCGGGTGTTTTGGGCCTGAATTTGGGATATCGACTTTGTGCACCTAAAATATCGATTTTCAGCATGTTGTGGGCCTATATTTTGAAAATATTTTAAAACTGAGTATAAATGTTCAGATCGCTTCTGGGACCCCAAAATATCGAATTTTCGGGTGTTTTGAGCCTGAATTTGAGATATAAACGGGTACAGAAAATGCATGCACATTTCGACTTAGGGCACCTAAAGTATCGATTTTCTGTATGTTTTGGGCCTGAATAATGAAAATACTCTAACACGGAGTAGGCATGTACAGATCGCTTCTGGGACCCCAAAATATCGAATTTTCGTGTGTTTTGGGCCTGAATTTGAGATATCGACTTTGGGCACCTAAGATATCGGTTTTTAGCTTGTTTTGGGCCTATATTTTGAAAATATTCTAGCACTGAGTAGGCATGTACAGATCGCTTCTGGGACCCAAAAATGTCGAATTTTCGGGTGTTTTGAGCCTGAATTTGAGATATAAACGGCTACAGAAGATGCATGCACATATCGACTTTTGGGCACATAAAAGATCGATTTTCAGTATGTTTTGGGCCTGTATATTGAAAATACTCTAACACGGAGTAGGCATGTACAGATCGATTCTGGGACCCAAAAATATCGAATTTTTGGGTGTTTTGGGCCTGAATTTGAGATATCGACTTTGGGCACCTAAGATATCGATTTTTAGCATGTTTTGGGCCTATATTTTGAAAATATTCTAGCACTGAGTAGGCATGTACAGATCGCTTCTGGGACCCCAAAATATTGAATTTTCGGGTGTTTTGAGCCTGAATTTGAGATATAAACGGGTACGGAAGATGCATGCACATATCGACTTTTGGGCACCTAAAGTATCGATTTTCTGTATGTTTTGGGCCTGTATTTTGAAAATACTCTAACACAGTTCGGTTCTAGGACCCCAAAATATCGAATTTTCGGGTATTTTGGGCCTGAATTTGAGATATCGACTTTGGGCACCTAAAATATCGATTTTTAGCATGTTTTGGGCCTATATTTTGAAAATATTCTAGCACTATGTAGGCATGTAGAGATCACTTCTGAGACCCAAAAATATCGAATTTTCGGGTGTTTTGAGCCTGAAATTGAGATATAAACGGGTACAGATGATGCATGCACATATCGACTTTGGACACTTAAAATATCGATTTTTAGCATGTTTTGAGCCTATATTTTTAAAACATTCTAGCACTGAGTAGGCATGTACAGATCGCTTCTGGAACCCCAAAATATCGAATTTTCAGGTGTTTGGAGCCTAAATTTGAGATATAAACGGGTACAGAAGATTCATGCACATATCGACTTTTGGGCACCTATAATATCGATTTTGAGCATGTTTTGGGTCTGTATCTTGAAAACATTCTACCTAGGAGAAGGCATGTACAGATCGCTTCTAGGACCCAAAAGTTCCGAATTTTCGGGTGTTTGGAGCCTGAATTTGAGATATAAACGGGTACAGTAGATGCATTCACATATCGACTTTTGGGCACCTAAAGTATCGATTTTCTGTATCTTTTGGGCCTGTATATTAAAAATACTCTAACACGGAGTAGGCATATACAGATCGCTTCTGGGACCCAAATATATCGAATTTTCGGGTGTTTTAAGCCTGAATTTGAGATATAAACGGGTACAGAAGATGCATGCACATATCGACTTTGAACACCTAAAATATCGATTTTTAGCATGTTTTGAGCCTATATTTTGAAAACATTTTAGCACGGAGTAGGCATGTACAGATCGTTTCTTGGACCCAAAAATATCGAATTTTCGGGTGTTTTGAGGTTGAATTTGGGATATAAACGGGTGCAGAAGATGCATACATATGTTGACTTTGGTCACCTAAAATATCGCTTGTAAGCATGTTTTGGGCCTGTATTTTGAAAATACTCTAACACAGAGTAGGCATGTACAGATTGCTTCTGGAACCCCAAAATAACGAATTTTCGGGTGTTTTGGGCCTGAATTTGGGATATCGACTTTGGGCACCTAAAATATCGATTTTCAGCGTGTTGTGGGCCTATATTTTGAAAATATTTTAAAACTGAGTATAAATGTACAGATCGCTTCTGGGACCCCAAAATATCGAATTTTCGGGTGTTTTGAGCCTGAATTTGAGATATAAACGGGTACAGAAAATGCATGCACATTACGACTTAGGGCACCTAAAGTATCGATTTTCTGTATGTTTTGGGCCTGAATAATGAAAATACTCTAACACGGAGTAGGCATGTACAGATCGCTTCTGGGACCCCAAAATATCGAATTTTCGTTTGTTTTGGGCCTGAATTTGAGATATCGACTTTGGGCACCTAAGATATCGGTTTTTAGCTTGTTTTGGGCCTATATTTTGAAAATATTCTAGCACTGAGTAGGCATGTACAGATCGCTTCTGGGACCCAAAAATGTCGAATTTTCGGGTGTTTTGAGCCTGAATTTGAGATATAAACGGCTACAGAAGATGCATGCACATATCGACTTTTGGGCACATAAAAGATCGATTTTCAGTATGTTTTGGGCCTGTATATTGAAAATACTCTAACACGGAGTAGGCATGTACAGATCGATTCTGGGACCCAAAAATATCGAATTTTTGGGTGTTTTGGGCCTGAATTTGAGATATCGACTTTGGGCACCTAAGATATCGATTTTTAGCATGTTTTGGGCCTATATTTTGAAAATATTCTAGCACTGAGTAGGCATGTACAGGTCGCTTCTGGGACCCCAAAATATCGAATTTTCGGGTGTTTAGAGCCTGAATTTGATATATAAACGGGTACAAAAGATGCATTCACATACCGACTTTTGGGCACCTAAAATATCGATTTTGAGCATGTTTTGGGTCTATATCTTGAAAATATTATAACTAGGAGAAGGCATGTACAGATCGCTTCTAGGACCCAAAAATACCGAATTTTTGGGTGTTTTGAGCCTGAATTTGAGATATAAACGGGTACAAAAGATGCATGCACATATCGACTTTGGACACTTAAAATATCGATTTTTAGCATGTTTTGAGCCTATATTTTGAAAACATTCTAGCACTGAGAAGGCATGTACAGATCATTTCTGAGACCCAAAAATATCGAATTTTCGGGCGTTTTAAGGTTGAATTTGGGATATAAACGGATGCAGAAGATGTATACACATATTGACTTTGGGCACCTAAAATATCGATTTTCAGCATGGTATGGGCCTGTATTTTGAAAATACTCTAACACGGAATAGGCATGCACAGATCGCTTCTGGGACCCCAAAATATCGAATTTTCGGGTGTTTTGGACCTGAATTTGAGATATCGACTTTGGGCACCTAAAATATCGATTTTTAGCATATTTTGGGTCTATATTTTACAAATATTCTAGCACTGAGTAGGCATGTACATATCGCTTGTGGGACCCCAAAATATCGAATTTTGGGGTGTTTTGAGCCTGAATTTGAGATATAAACGGGTACGGAAGATGCATGCACATATCGACTTTTGGGCTCCTAAAGTATCGATTTTCTGTATGTTTTGGGCCTGTATTTTGAAAATACTCTAACACAGAATAGGCATGCACAGATCGCTTCTAGGACCCCAAAATATCGAATTTTCGGGTGTTTTGGGCCTGAATGTATGATATCGACTTTAGGCACCTAAAATATCGATTTTTAGCATGTTTAGGTCCTATATTTTGAAAATATTCTAGCACTGAGTAGGCATGTACAGATCGCTTGTGGGACCCCAAAATATCGAATTTTCGGGTGTTTTCAGCCTGAATTTGAGATATAAACGGGTACGGAAGATACATGCACATATCGACTTTTGGGCACCTAAAGTATCGATTTTCAGTATGTTTTGGGCCTGTATTTTGAAAATACTCTAACACGGAATAGGCATGCACAGATCGATTCTGGGACCCAAAAATATCGAATTTTTGGGTGTTTTGGGCCTGAATTTGAGATATCGACTTTGGGCACCAAATATATCGATTTTTAGCATGTTTTGGGCCTTTAATTTGAAAATATTCTAGCACTGAGTAGGCACGTACAGATCGCTTCTGGGACCCCAAAATATCGAATTTTCGGGTGTTTAGAGCCTGAATTTGATATATAAACGGGTACAGAAGATGCATTCACATACCGACTTTTGGGCACCTAAAATATCGATTTTGAGCATGTTTTGGGTCTATATCTTGAAAATATTATAACTAGGAGAAGGCATGTACAGATCGCTTCTAGGACCCAAAAATACCGAATTTTTGGGTGTTTTGAGCCTGAATTTGAGATATAAACGGGTACAGAAGATGCATGCACATATCGACTTTGGACACTTAAAATATCGATTTTCAGCATGTTTTGAGCCTATATTTTGAAAACATTCTGGCACTGAGTAGTCATGTACAGATCGCTTCTGGGATCCAAAAATGTTGAATTTTCAGGTGTTTTGAGGTTGAATTTGGCATATAAACGGGTGCAGAAGATGCATACACATATTGACTTTGGTCATTTAAAATATCGATTTTCATCATGTTTTGGGCCTGTATTTTGAAAATACTCTAACACGGAGTAGGCAAGTACAAATCGCTTATGGAACCCAAAAATATCGAATTTTCGGGTGTTTGGAGCCTGAATTTGAGATATAAACGGGTACAGAAGATGTATCCACATATCGACTTTTGGGCACCTAAAAGATCGATTTTCAGTATGTTTTGGGCCTGTATATTGAAAATACTCTAACACGGAGTAAGCATGTACAGATCGCTTCTGGGACCCCAAAATCTCAAATTTTCGGGTGTTTTGGGCCTGAATTTGAGATATCGACTTTGGGCACCTAAAATATCGATTTTTAGCATGTTTTTGGCCTATATTATGAAAATATTCTAGCACTGAGTAGGCATGTAAAGATCGCTTCTGGGACCCCAAAATATCGAATTTTCGGGGGTTTTGAGCTTGAATTTGAGATATAAACGAGTACAGAAGATGCATGCACATATCGACTTTTGGGCACCTAAAATATCGATTTTGAGCATGTTTTGGGTCTGTATCTTGAACACATTCTAACTAGGAGTAGGCATGTACAGATCGCATCTGGGACCCAAAAATATCGAATTTTCGGGTGTTTTGAGGTTGAATTTGAGATATAAACAAGTACAGAAGATGCATGAACATATCGACTTTGGACACTTAAAATATCGATTTTTAGCATGTTTTGAGCCTATATTTTGAAAACATTCTAGCACTGAGAAGGCATGTACAGATCATTTCTGTGACCCAAAAATATCGAATTTTCGGGCGTTTTAAGGTTGAATTTGGGATATAAACGGATGCAGAAGATGTATACACATATTGACTTTGGGCACCTAAAATATCGATTTTCAGCATGTTATGGGCCTGTATTTTGAAAATACTCTAACACGGAATAGGCATGCACAGATCGCTTCTGGGACCCCAAAATATCGAATTTTCGGGTGTTTTGGACCTGAATTTGAGATATCGACTTTGGGCACCTAAAATATCGATTTTTAGCATATTTTGGGTCTATATTTTACAAATATTCTAGCACTGAGTAGGCATGTACATATCGCTTGTGGGACCCCAAAATATCGAATTTTGGGGTGTTTTGAGCCTGAATTTGAGATATAAACGGGTACGGAAGATGCATGCACATATCGACTTTTGGGCTCCTAAAGTATCGATTTTCTGTATGTTTTGGGCCTGTATTTTGAAAATACTCTAACACAGAATAGGCATGCACAGATCGCTTCTAGGACCCCAAAATATCGAATTTTCGGGTGTTTTGGGCCTGAATGTATGATATCGACTTTAGGCACCTAAAATATCGATTTTTAGCATGTTTAGGTCCTATATTTTGAAAATATTCTAGCACTGAGTAGGCATGTACAGATCGCTTGTGGGACCCCAAAATATCGAATTTTCGGGTGTTTTCAGCCTGAATTTGAGATATAAACGGGTACGGAAGATACATGCACATATCGACTTTTGGGCACCTAAAGTATCGATTTTCAGTATGTTTTGGTCCTGTATTTTGAAAATACTCTAACACGGAATAGGCATGCACAGATCGATTCTGGGACCCAAAAATATCGAATTTTTGGGTGTTTTGGGCCTGAATTTGAGATATCGACTTTGGGCACCTAATATATCGATTTTTAGCATGTTTTGGGCCTTTAATTTGAAAATATTCTAGCACTGAGTAGGCACGTACAGATCGCTTCTGGGACCCCAAAATATCGAATTTTCGGGTGTTTAGAGCCTGAATTTGATATATAAACGGGTACAGAAGATGCATTCACATACCGACTTTTGGGCACCTAAAATATCGATTTTGAGCATGTTTTGGGTCTATATCTTGAAAATATTATAACTAGGAGAAGGCATGTACAGATCGCTTCTAGGACCCAAAAATACCGAATTTTTGGGTGTTTTGAGCCTGAATTTGAGATATAAACGGGTACAGAAGATGCATGCACATATCGACTTTGGACACTTAAAATATCGATTTTCAGCATGTTTTGAGCCTATATTTTGAAAACATTCTGGCACTGAGTAGTCATGTACAGATCGCTTCTGGGATCCAAAAATGTTGAATTTTCAGGTGTTTTGAGGTTGAATTTGGCATATAAACGGGTGCAGAAGATGCATACACATATTGACTTTGGTCATTTAAAATATCGATTTTCATCATGTTTTGGGCCTGTATTTTGAAAATACTCTAACACGGAGTAGGCAAGTACAAATCGCTTATGGAACCCAAAAATATCGAATTTTCGGGTGTTTGGAGCCTGAATTTGAGATATAAACGGGTACAGAAGATGTATCCACATATCGACTTTTGGGCACCTAAAAGATCGATTTTCAGTATGTTTTGGGCCTGTATATTGAAAATACTCTAACACGGAGTAAGCATGTACAGATCGCTTCTGGGACCCCAAAATCTCAAATTTTCGGGTGTTTTGGGCCTGAATTTGAGATATCGACTTTGGGCACCTAAAATATCGATTTTTAGCATGTTTTTGGCCTATATTATGAAAATATTCTAGCACTGAGTAGGCATGTAAAGATCGCTTCTGGGACCCCAAAATATCGAATTTTCGGGGGTTTTGAGCTTGAATTTGAGATATAAACGAGTACAGAAGATGCATGCACATATCGACTTTTGGGCACCTAAAATATCGATTTTGAGCATGTTTTGGGTCTGTATCTTGAACACATTCTAACTAGGAGTAGGCATGTACAGATCGCATCTGGGACCCAAAAATATCGAATTTTCGGGTGTTTTGAGGTTGAATTTGAGATATAAACAAGTACAGAAGATGCATGAACATATCGACTTTTGGGCACCTAAAAGAACGATTTTCAGTATGTTTTGGGCCTGTATTTTGAAAATACTCTAACACGGAGTAGGCATGTACAGTTCGCTTCTGGAACCCCAGAATATCGATGTTTCGGGTGTTTTGAGCCTGAATTTGAGATATAAACGGGTACAGAAGATGCATGCACATATCGACTTTGGACACTTAAAATATCGATTTTTAGCATGTTTTGGGCCTGTATTTTGAAAATACTCTAACACGGAGTAGGCAAGTACAGATTCCTTCTCGGACCCCAAAATATCGAATTTTCGGGTGTTTGTAGCCTGAATTAGAGATATAAACGGGTACAGAAGATGCATCCACATATCGACTTTTGGGCACCTAAAAGATCGATTTTCAGTATGTTTTGGGCCTGTATATTGTAAATACTCTAACACGGAGTAGGCATATACAGATCGTTTCTGGGACCCCAAAATATCGAATTTTCGGGTGTTTTGGGCCTGAATCTGAGATATCGACTTTGGGCACCAAAAATATCGATTTTTAGCATGTTTTGTGCCTATATTTTGAAAATATTCTAGCACTGAGTAGTCATGTACAGATCGCTTCTGGGACCCCAAAATATCAAATTTTCGGGTGTTTTGAGCCAGAATTTGATATATAAACGGGTACAGAAGATGCATTCACATACCGACTTTTGGGCACCTAAAATATCGATTTTGAGCATGTTTTGGGTCTATATCTTGAAAATATTATAACTAGGAGAAGGCATGTACAGATCGCTTCTAGGACCCAAAAATACCGAATTTTTGGGTGTTTTGAGCCTGAATTTGAGATATAAACGGGTACAGAAGATGCATGCACATATCGACTTTGGACACTTAAAATATCGATTTTCAGCATGTTTTGAGCCTATATTTTGAAAACATTCTGGCACTGAGTAGTCATGTACAGATCGCTTCTGGGATCCAAAAATGTTGAATTTTCAGGTGTTTTGAGGTTGAATTTGGCATATAAACGGGTGCAGAAGATGCATACACATATTGACTTTGGTCATTTAAAATATCGATTTTCATCATGTTTTGGGCCTGTATTTTGAAAATACTCTAACACGGAGTAGGCAAGTACAAATCGCTTATGGAACCCAAAAATATCGAATTTTCGGGTGTTTGGAGCCTGAATTTGAGATATAAACGGGTACAGAAGATGTATCCACATATCGACTTTTGGGCACCTAAAAGATCGATTTTCAGTATGTTTTGGGCCTGTATATTGAAAATACTCTAACACGGAGTAAGCATGTACAGATCGCTTCTGGGACCCCAAAATCTCAAATTTTCGGGTGTTTTGGGCCTGAATTTGAGATATCGACTTTGGGCACCTAAAATATCGATTTTTAGCATGTTTTTGGCCTATATTATGAAAATATTCTAGCACTGAGTAGGCATGTAAAGATCGCTTCTGGGACCCCAAAATATCGAATTTTCGGGGGTTTTGAGCTTGAATTTGAGATATAAACGAGTACAGAAGATGCATGCACATATCGACTTTTGGGCACCTAAAATATCGATTTTGAGCATGTTTTGGGTCTGTATCTTGAACACATTCTAACTAGGAGTAGGCATGTACAGATCGCATCTGGGACCCAAAAATATCGAATTTTCGGGTGTTTTGAGGTTGAATTTGAGATATAAACAAGTACAGAAGATGCATGAACATATCGACTTTTGGGCACCTAAAAGAACGATTTTCAGTATGTTTTGGGCCTGTATTTTGAAAATACTCTAACACGGAGTAGGCATGTACAGTTCGCTTCTGGAACCCCAAAATATCGATGTTTCGGGTGTTTTGAGCCTGAATTTGAGATATAAACGGGTACAGAAGATGCATGCACATATCGACTTTGGACACTTAAAATATCGATTTTTAGCATGTTTTGGGCCTGTATTTTGAAAATACTCTAACACGGAGTAGGCAAGTACAGATTCCTTCTCGGACCCCAAAATATCGAATTTTCGGGTGTTTGTAGCCTGAATTAGAGATATAAACGGGTACAGAAGATGCATCCACATATCGACTTTTGGGCACCTAAAAGATCGATTTTCAGTATGTTTTGGGCCTGTATATTGTAAATACTCTAACACGGAGTAGGCATATACAGATCGTTTCTGGGACCCCAAAATATCGAATTTTCGGGTGTTTTGGGCCTGAATCTGAGATATCGACTTTGGGCACCAAAAATATCGATTTTTAGCATGTTTTGTGCCTATATTTTGAAAATATTCTAGCACTGAGTAGGCATGTACAGATCGCTTCTGGGACCCCAAAATATCAAATTTTCGGGTGTTTTGAGCCAGAATTTGAGATATAAACAAGTACAGAAGATGCATGCACATATCGACTTTTGGGCACCTAAAATATCGATTTTGAGCATGTTTTGGGTCTGTATCTTGAAAACATTCTAACTAGGAGTAGGCATGTACAGATCGCTTCTAGGACCCAAAAATATCGAATTTTCGGGTGTTATGAGCCTGAATTAGAGATATAAACGGGACAAGAAGATGCATGCACATATCGACTTTGGACACTTAAAATATCGATTTTTAGCATGTTTTAAGCCTATATTTTGAAAATATTCTAGCACTGAGTAGGCATGTACAGGTCGCTTCTGGGACCCAAAAATATCGAATTTTCGGGTGTTTTGAGGTTGAATTTGTGATATAAACGGGTGCAGAAGATGCATACACATATTGACTTTGTGCACCTAAAATATCTATTTTCAGCATGTTTTGGGCCTGTATTTTGAAAATACTCTAACACGGAGTAGGCATGTACAGATCGCTTCTGGGACCCCAAAATATCGAATTTTCGGGTGTTTTGGGCCTGAATTTAAAATATCGACTTTGGGCACCTAAAATATCGATTTTTAGCATGTTTTGGGCATATATTTTGAAAATATTCTAGCACTGAGTAGGCATGTACAGATCGCTTCTGGGACCCCAAAATATCGAATTTTCGGGTGTTTTGAGCCTGAATTTGAGATATAAACGGGAACAGAAGATGCATGCACATTTCGACTTTGGACACTTAAAATATCGATTTTTAGCATGTTTTGAGCCTGTATTTTGAAAATACTCTAACACGGAGTAGGCATGTACACATCGCTTCTGGGTCCCCAAAATATCGAATTTTCTGGTGTTTTGGGCCTGAATTTGAGATATCGACTTTGGGCACCTAAAATATCGATTTTTAGCATGTTTTGGGCATATATTTTGAAAATATTCTAGCACTGAGTAGGCATGTACAGATTGCTTCTGGGACCCCAAAACATCGAATTTTAGGGTGTTTTGAGCCTGAATTTGAGATATAAACGGGTGCAGAAGATGCATACACATATCGACTTTGGACACTTAAAATATCGATTTTTAGCATGTTTTAAGCCTATATTTTGAAAACATTCTAGCACTGAGTAGGCATGTACAGATCGCCTCTGGGACCCAAAAATATCGAATTATCGGGTGTTTTGAGGTTGAATTTGGGATATAAACGGGTGTAGAAGATGCATACACATATTGACTTTGGGCACCTAAAATATCAATTTTCAGCATGTTTTAGGCCTGTAACTGAGTAGGCATTTACAGATCGCTTCTGGGACCCTAAAATACCGAATTTTCGGGTGTTTGGAACCTGAATTTCAGATATAAACGGGTACAGAAGATGCATGCGCATATCGACTTTTGGGCACTTAATATATCGATTTTCTGTATGTTTTGAGCCTGTATTTTGAAAATACTCTAACACGGAGTAGGCATGTACAGATCGCTTCTGGGACCCCAAAATATCGAATTTTCGGGTGTTTTGGGCTTGAATTTGAGATATAAACGGGTACAGAAAATGCATGCACATATCGACTTTTGGGCACCTAAAATATCGATTTTGAGCATGTTTTGGGTCTGTATCTTGAACACATTCTATCTAGGAGTAGGCATGAACAGATCGCTTCTGGGACCCAAAAATATCGAATTTTCGGATGTTTTGAGGTTGAATTTGAGATATAAACAAGTACAGAAGATGCATGCACATATCGTCTTTTGGGCACCTAAAATATCGATTTTGAGCATGTTTTGAGCCTATATTTTGTAAAACATTCTAGCACTGAGTAGGCATGTACAGATCGCTTCTGGGACCCAAAAATATCGAATTTTTGGGTGTTTTTAGGTTAAATTTGAGATATAAACAAGTGCAAAAGATGCATACACATATTGACTTTGGGCACCTAAAATATCGAGTTTCAGCATGTTTTGGGCCTGTATTTTGAAAATACTCTAACACGAAGTGGGCATGTACAGTTCGCTTCCTGGACCCCAAATTATCGAATTTTCGGGTGTTTTGGGCCTGAATTTGATATATCGACTTTGGGCACCTAAAATATCGATTTTTAGCATGTTTTGGGCCTATATTTTGAAAATATTCTAGCACTAAGTAGGCATGTACAGATCACTTCTGGGGCCCCAAAATATCAAATTTTCGGGTGTTTTGAACCTGAATTTGAGATATAAACGGGTACAGAAGATGCATGCACATATCGACTTTGGACACTTAAAATATCGATTTTTAGCATGTTTTGAGCCTATATTTTGAAAATATTCTAGCACTGAGTAGGCATGTACATATCACTTCTGGGACCCAAAAAAGTCGAATTTTCGGGTGTTTTGAGGTTGAATTTGGGATATAAACGGTTGCAGAAGATGCATACACATATTGGCTTTGGTCACCTAAAATATCGATTTTCAGCATGTTTTGGGCCTGTATTTTGAAATTATTCTAACATGGAGTAGGCAAGTACAGATCGTTTCTGGGACCCCAAAATATCGAATTTTCGGGTGTTTGGATCCTGAATTTAAGATATAAACGGGTACAGAAGATGCATCAACATATCGACTTTTGGGCACCTAAAAGATCGATTTTTAAGTATGTTTTGGGCCTGTTTATTGAAAATACTCTAACACAGGGTAGGCATGTACAGATCGCTGCTGGGACCCCAAAATATCGAATTTTCGGATGTTTTGGGCCTAAATTTGAGATATCGAATTTGGGCCCCAAAAATATCGATTTTTAGCATGTTTTGGGCCTATATTTTTAAAATATTCTATCACTAAGTAGGCATGTACAGATTACTTCTCGGACCCAAAAATATCGAATTTTTGGGTGTTTTGAGACTGAATATGAGATATAAACGGTTACAGAAGATGCATGCACATATCGACTTTGGACAATTAAAATATCGATTTTTAGCATGTTTTGAGCCTATATTTTGAAAACATTCTGTCACTGAGTAGTCATGTACAGATCGCTTCTGGGATCCAAAAATGTTGAATTTTCGGGTGTTTTGAGGTTGAATTTGGCATATAAACGGGTGCAGAAGATGCATACACATATTGACTTTGGTCATTTAAAATATCGATTTTCAGCATGTTTTGGGCCTGAATTTTAAAAATACTCTAACACAGAGTAGGCAAGTACAAATCGCTTATGGGACCCAAAAATATCGAATTTTCGGGTGCTTGGAGCCTGAATTTGAGATATAAACGGGTACAAAAGATGTATCCACATATCGACTTTTGGGCACCTTAAAGATCGATTTTCAGTATGTTTTGGGCCTGTATATTGAAAATACTCTAACACGGAGTAGGCAAGTACAAATCGCTTCTGAGACCCCTAAAATAACGATTTTTCGGGTGTTTTGAGGTTGAATTTGGGATATAAACGGTTGCAGAAGATGCATACACATATTGACTTTGGTCACCTAAAATATCGATTTTCAGCATGTTTTGGGCCTGTATTTTGAAATTATTCTAACATGGAGTAGGCAAGTACAGATCGTTTCTGGGACCCCAAAATATCGAATTTTCGGGTGTTTGGAGCCTGAATTTAAGATATAAACGGGTACAGAAGATGCATCAACATATCGAGTTTTGGGCACCTAAAAGATCGATTTTTAAGTATGTTTTGGGCCTGTTTATTGAAAATACTCTAACACAGGGTAGGCATGTACAGATCGCTTCTGGGACCCCAAAATATCGAATTTTCGGATGTTTTGGGCCTAAATTTGAGATATCGAATTTGGGCCCCAAAAATATCGATTTTTAGCATGTTTTGGGCCTATATTTTGAAAATATTCTATCACTAAGTAGGCATGTACAGATTACTTCTCGGACCCAAAAATATCGAATTTTTGGGTGTTTTGAGACTGAATATGAGATATAAACGGTTACAGAAGATGCATGCACATATCGACTTTGGACAATTAAAATATCGATTTTTAGCATGTTTTGAGCCTATATTTTGAAAACATTCTGGCACTGAGTAGTCATGTACAGATCGCTTCTGGGATCCAAAAATGTTGAATTTTCGGGTGCTTGGAGCCTGAATTTGAGATATAAACGGGTACAAAAGATGTATCCACATATCGACTTTTGGGCACCTAAAAGATCGATTTTCAGTATGTTTTGGGCCTGTATATTGAAAATACTCTAACACGGAGTAGGCATGTACAGATCGCTTCTGGGACCCCAATATCTCAAATTTTCGGGTGTTTTGGGCCTGAATTTGAGATATCGACTTTGGGCACCTAAAATATCGATTTTTAAGCATGTTTTGGGCCTATATTTTGAAAATATTCTAGCACTGAGTAGGCATGTAAAGATCGCTTCTGGGACCCCAAAATATCGAATTTTCGGGTGTATTGAGCTTGAATTTGAGATATAAACGGGTACAGAAGATGCATGCACATATCAACTTTGGACACTTAAAATATCGATTTTTAGCATGTTTTGAGACTATATTTTGAAAACATTCTAGCACTGAGTAGGCATGTACAGATCGCTTCGCGGACCCAAAATTATCAAATTTTCGGGTGTTTTGAGGTTCAATTTTGGATATAAACGGGTGCAGAAGATGCACACAAATATTGACTTTGGACACCTAAAATATCGATTTTCAGCATGTTTTGGGCCTGTATCTAAGCAGGCATGTACAGATCGCTTCTGGGACTCCAAAATATCGAAATTTCGGGTGTTTTGAGCCTGAATATGAGATATAAACGGGTACAGAAGATGCATGCACATATCGACTTTGGACACTTAAAATATCGATTTTTAGCATGTTTTGAGCCTATATTTTGAAAACATTCTAGCACTGAGTAGTCATGTACAGATCGCTTTTGGGATCCAAAAATGTTGAATTTTCGGGTGTTTTGAGGTTGAATTTGGCATATAAACGGGTGCAGAAGATGCATACACATATTGACTTTGGTTATTTAAAATATCGATTTTCAGCATGTTTTGGGCCTGAATTTTGAAAATACTCTAACACAGAGTAGGCAAGTACAAATCGCTTATGGGACCCAAAAATATCGAATTTTCGGGTGCTTGGAGCCTGAATTTGAGATATAAACGGGTACAGAATATGCATGCACATATCGACTTTTGGGCACCTAAAATATCGATTTTCAGCATGTTTTGGGCCTGTATCTAAGTAGGCATGTACATATCGCTTCTTTGGTCTCCAAAATATCGAATTTTCGGGTGTTTTGAGCCTGAATTTGAAATATAAACGGGTACAGAATATGCATGCACATATCGACTTTTGGGCACCTAAAATATCGATTTTCAGCATGTTTTGGGTCTGTATCTTGAAAACATTCTAACTAGGAGTAGGCATGTACAGATCGCTTCTTGGACCCAAAAGTACCAATTTTTCGGGTGTTTTGAGCCTTAATTTGAGATATAAACGGGTACAGAAGATGGATGCACATATCGACTTTGGACACTTAAAATATCGATTTTTAGAATGTTTTGAGCCTTTATTTTGAAAATATTCGAAATATAAACGGGTACAGAAGATGCATGCACATATTGACTTTGGTCACCTAAAATATCGATTTTTAGCATGTTTTGAGACTATAATTTGAAAATACTCTAACACGGAGTAGGCAAGTACAAATCGCTTCTGGGACCCCTAAAATAACGAATTTTCGGGTGTTTGGAGCCTGAATTTGAGATAAAAACGGGTACAGAAGATGCCTCCACATATCGACTTTTGGGCACCTAAAAGATCGATTTTCAGTATGTTTTGGGCCTGTATATTAAAAATACTCTAACACGGAGTAGGCTTGTACAGATCGCTTCTGGGACCCCAATATATCGAATTTTCGGGTGTTTTGGGCCTGAATTTGAGATATCGACTTTGGGCACCTAAAATATCGATTTTCAGCACGTTTTGGGCCTATATTTTGAAAATATTCTAGCACTGAGTAGGCATGTACAAATCGCTTATGGGACCCCAAAATATCGAATTTTCTGGTGTTTTGAGAATGAATTTGAGATATAAACGTGTACAGAAGATGCATGCACATGTTGACATTGGGCACCTAAAAGATCGATTTTCAGCATGTTTTGGGCCTGTATTTTGAAAATTCTCTAACACGGAGTAAGCATGTACAGATCGCTTCTGGGACCCCAAAATATAGAATTTTCGGGTGTTTGGAGCCTGAATTTTAGATATAAACGGGTACACAAGATGCATGTACATATTGACTTTGGGCACCTAAAAGATCGATTTTCAGCATGTTTTGGGCCTGTATTTTGAAAATACTCTAACACGGAGTAGGCATGTATAGATCGCTTCTGGGACTTCAAAATATCTACTTTTCGGGTGTTTTGAGCCCGAATTTGAGATATAAACGGGTACTGAAGATGCATGCACATATCAACTTTTGGGCACCTAAAATATCGATTTTTTGCATGTTTTGAGCCTTTATTTTGAAAAAATTCTAGCAATGAGTAGGCTTATACAGATCCCTTCTGGACCCCAAAATATCGAATTTCGGGTGTTTTGAGGCTGAATTTGGGATATAAACGGGTGCAGAAGATGCATACACATATTGACTTTGGGCACCTAAAATATCGATTTTCAGCATGTTTTGGGCCTGTATTTTTAAAATACTCTAACACATAGTTGGCATGTACAGATCGCTTCTGAGACCCCAAAATATCGAATTTTCGGGTGTTTTGAGCCTGAATTTGAGATATAAACGGGTACAGAAGATGCTTGCACGTATTGACTTTGGGCCTCTATAATATCGATTTTCAGCATGTTTTGGGCCTGTATTTTGAAAATACTCTAACACGGAGTAGGCATGTACAGATCGCATCTGGGACCCCAAAATATCGAATATTCGGTTGTTTTGAGCCTGAAATTGAGATATAAAACGGTAAAGAAATTGCATGCACATATCGACTTTTGGTTACCTAAAAGATCGATTTTCAGTATGTTTTGGGCCTGTATTTTGAAAATACTCTAACACGGAGTAGGCATGCACAGATCGCTTTTGGGACCCCAAAATGTCGAATTTTCTGGTGTTTTGGGCCTGAATTTGAGATATCGACTTTGGGCACCTAAAATATAGATTTTTAGCACGTTTTGGGCCTATATTTTGAAAATATTCTGGCACTGAGTAGGCATGTACAGATCGTTTCTGGGACCCCAAAATATCGAATTTTCGGGTGTTTTGAGCCTGAATTTGAGATATAAAATGGCACAGAAGATGCATGCACATATCGACTTTTGGTTACCTAAGAGATCGATTTTCAGTATGTTTTGGGCCTGTATTTTGAAAATACTCTAACACGGAGTAGGCATGTACAGATCGCTTTTGGGACCCCAAAATGTCGAATTTTCGGAAGTTTTGGGCCTGAATTTGAGATATAAACGGGTACTGAAGATGCATGCACATATCGACTTTTGGGCACCTAAAAGATTGATTTTGAGCATGTTTTGGGTCTGAATCTTGAAAATACTCTAACACGGAGTAGGCATGCACCGATCGCTTCTGGGACCCCAAAATATCGAATTTTCGGGTGTTTTGGGCCTGAATTTGAGATATCGACTATTGGCACCTATAATATAGATTTTTAGCATGTTTTGGGCCAATATTTATAAAATATTCTAGCACTGAGTAGCCATGTACAGATCGCTTCTGGGACTCCAAAATATCGAATTTTCGGGTGTTTTGAGCCTGAATTTGAGATATAAACGGGTATAGAAGATGCATGCACGTATTGACTTTGGGCCCCTAAAATATCGATTTTCAGCATGTTTTCTGCCTGTATTTTGAAAATACTCTAACACGGACTAGGCATGTACAGATCGCTTCAGGGACCCCAAAATATCGAATATTCGGGTTTTTTTAGCCTGAATTTGAGATATAAACTGGTACAGAAGATGCATGCACATATCGACTTTTGGTTACCTAAGAGATCGATTTTCAATATGTTTTGGGCCTGTATTTTGAAAATACTCTAACACGGAGTAGGCATGTACCGATCGCTTTTGGGACCCCAAAATGTCGAATTTTCGGGTGTTTTTGGCCTGAATTTGAGATATCGACTTTGGGCACCTAAAATATCGATTTTTAGCACGTTTTGGGCCTATATTTTGAAAATATTCTAGCACTGAGTAGGCATGTACAGATCGCTTCTGGGACCCCAAAATATAGAATTATCGGGTGTTTTGAGAATGAATTTAAGATATAAACGGGTACAGAAGATGCATGCACATATTGACTTTGGGCACCTAAAACATCGATTTTCAGCATGTTTTGAGCCTGTATTTTAAAAATACTCTAACACGGAGTAGGCATGTACATATCTTTTCTGGGACCCCAAAATATCGAATTTTCGGGTGTTTTGAGCCTGATTTTGAGATATAAACGGGTACAGAAGATGCATGCACATATTGACTTTGGGCCCCTAAAATATCGATTTTCAGCATGTTTTGGGCCTGTATTTTGAAAATACTCTAACACGGAGTAGGCATGTACATATCGCTTCTGGGACCCCAAAATATCGAATTTTCGGGTGTTTTGAGCCTGAATTTGAGATATAAACGGGTACAGAAGATGCATGCACGTATTGACTTTGGGCCCCTAAAATATCGATTTTCAACATGTTTTGGGCCTGTATTTTGAAAATACTCTAACACGGAGTAGGCATGTACAGATCGCATCTGGGACCCCAAAATATCGAATATTCGGGTGTTTTGAGCCTGAATTTGAGATATAAAACGGTAAAGAAATTGCATGCACATATCGACTTTTGGTTACCTAAAAGATCGATTTTCAGTATGTTTTGGGCCTGTATATTGAAAATACTCTAACACGGAGTAGGCATGCACCGATCGCTTCAGGGACCCCAAAATATCGAATTTTCGGGAGTTTTGGGCCTGAATTTGAGATATCGACTTTGGGCACCTAAAATATCAATATTAAGCATGTTTTGGACCTATATTTTGAAAATATTCTAGAACTGAGTAGGCATGAACAGATCGCTTCTGGGACCCAAAAATATCGAATTTTCGGGTGTTTTGAGCCTGGATTTGAGATATAAACGGGTACAGAAGATGCATTCACGTATTGAGTTAGGGCACCTAAAATATCGATTTTCAGCATGTTTCGGGCCTGTATTTTGAAAATACTCTATCACGGAGTAGGCATGTACAGATCGCTTCAGGGGCCCCAAAATATCGAATTTTCGGGTTGTTTGAGCCTGAATTTGAGATATAAACGGGTACTGAAGATGCATGCACATATCGACTTTTGGGCACCGAAAATATCGATTTTGAGCATGTTTTGGGTCTGTATCTTGAAAACATTCTAACTAGGAGTAGTCATGTACAGATCGCTTCAAGGACCCAAAAATACCGAATTTTCGGGTGTTTTGAGCTTGAATTTGAGATATAAACTGGTACAGAAGATGCATGCACATATCGACTTTCGGTTACCTAAGAGATCGATTTTCAATATGTTTTGGGCCTGTATTTTTAAAATACTCTAACACGGAGTAGGCATGTACCGATCGCTTTTGGGACCCCAAAATGTCGAATTTTCGGGTGTTTTTGGCCTGAATTTGAGATATCGACTTTGGGCACCTAAAATATCGATTTTTAGCACGTTTTGGGCCTATATTTTGAAAATATTCTAGCACTGAGTATGCATGTACAGATCGCTTCTGGGACCCCAAAATATCGAATTTTCGGGTGTTTTGAGAATGAATTTAAGATATAAACGGGTACAGAAGATGCATTCACATATTGACTTTGGGCACCTAAAAGATCGATTTTCAGCATGTTTTGAGCCTGTATTTTAAAAATACTCTAACACGGAGTAGGCATGTACATATTGCTTCTGGGACCCCAAAATATCGAATTTTCGGGTGTTTTGAGCCTGAATTGGAGATATAAACGGGTACAGAAGATGCATGCACGTATTGACTTTGGGCACGTAAAATATCGATTTTCAGCATGTTTTGGGCCTGTATTTTGAAAATACTCTAACACGAAGTAGGCATGTACAGATCGCATCTGGGAACCCAAAATATCGAATATTAGGGTGTTTTGAGCCTGAATTTGAGATATAAAACGGTAAAGAAATTGCATGCACATATCGACTTTTGGTTACCTAAAAGATCGATTTTCAGTAAGTTTTGAGCCTGTATTTTGAAAATACTGTAACACGGAGTAGGCATGCACCGATCGCTTTTGGGACCCCAAAATGTCGAATTTTCGGGTGTTTTGGGCCTGAATTTGAGATATCGACTTTGGGCACCTAAAATATAGATTTTTAGCACGTTTTGGGCCTATATTTTGAAAATATTCTAGCACTGAGTAGGCATGTACAGATCGCTTCTGGGACCCCAAAATATCGAATTTCCGGGTGTTTTGAGCATGAATTTGAGATATAAACGGGTACAGAAGATGCATGTACATAATGACTTTGGGCACCTATAAGATCGATTTTCAGTATGTTTTGGGCCTGTGTTTTGAAATTACTCTAACGCGGAGTAGGCATGTACAGATCGCTTCTGGGACCCCAAAATATCGAATTTTCGGGAGTTTTGGGCCTGAATTTGAGATATCGACTTTGGGCACCTAAAATATCAATATTTAGCATGTTTTGGACCTATATTTTGAAAATATTCTAGAACTGAGTAGGCATGAACAGATCGCTTCTGGGACCCAAAAATATCGAATTTTCGGGTGTTTTGAGCCTGGATTTGAGATATAAACGGGTACAGAAGATGCATACACATATTGAGTTTGGGCACCTAAAATATCGATTTTCAGCATGTTTCGGGCCTGTATTTTGAAAATACTCTATCACGGAGTAGGCATGTACCGATCGCTTCAGGGACCCCAAAATATCGAATTTTCGGGTGTTTTGAGCCTGAATTTGAGATATAAACGGGTACTGAAGATGCATGCACATATCGACTTTTGGGCACCGAAAATATCGATTTTGAGCATGTTTTGGGTCTGTATCTTGAAAACATTCTAACTAGGAGTAGTCATGTACAGATCGCTTCAAGGACCCAAAAATACCGAGTTTTCGGGTGTTTTGAGCTTGAATTTGAGATATAAACGGGTACAGAAGATGCATGCATATATCGACTTTGGACATTTAAAATATCAATTTTTATTATGTTTTGAGCCTATATTTTGAAAACATTCTAGTACTGAATAGGCATGTACAGATCGTTTCTAGACCCAAAAATATCGAATTTTCGGGTGTTTTGCGCCTGAATTTGAGATATAAACGGGTACAGAAGATGTATACACATATTGACTTTGGGCAAATAAAATATCGATTTTCAGCATGTTTTGGGCCTGTATTTTGAAAAAATACTCTAACACGGAGTAGGCATGTACAGATCGCTTCAGGGACCCCAAAAAAACGAATATTCGGGTGTTTTAAGCCTGAATTTGAGATATAAACTGGTACAGAAGATGCATGCACATATCGACTTTTGGTTACCTAAGAGATCGATTTTTAATATGTTTTGGGTCTGTATTTTGAAAATACTCTAACACGGAGTAGGCATATACAGATCGCTTTTGGGATCCAAAAATATTGACTTTTCGGGTGTTTTGAGGTTGAATTTGGGATATAAACGGGTGCAGAAGATGCATACATATTGACTTTGGGCACCTAAAATATAGATTTTCAGCATGTTTTGGGCCTGTAATTTGAAAATACTTTAACACGGAGTAGGCATGTACAGATCGCCTCTGGGACCCCAAAATATCGAATTTTCGGGTTTTTCGGGCCTGAATTTGAGATATCGACTTTTGGCACGTATAATATCGATTTTTAGCATGTTTTGGGCCAATATTTATAAAATATTCTAGCACTGAGTAGCCATGTACAGATCGCTTCTGGGACTCCAAAATATCGAATTTTCGGGTGTTTTGAGCCTGAATTTGAGATATAAACGGGTATAGAAGATGCATGCACGTATTGACTTTGGGCCCCTAAAATATCGATTTTCAGCATGTTTTCTGCCTGTATTTTGAAAATACTCTAACACGGACTAGGCATGTACAGATCGCTTCAGGGACCCCAAAATATCGAATATTCGGGTTTTTTGAGCCTGAATTTGAGATATAAACTGGTACAGAAGATGCATGCACATATCGACTTTTGGTTACCTAAGAGATCGATTTTCAATATGTTTTGGGCCTGTATTTTGAAAATACTCTAACACGGAGTAGGCATGTACCGATCGCTTTTGGGACCCCAAAATGTCGAATTTTCGGGTGTTTTTGGCCTGAATTTGAGATATCGACTTTGGGCACCTAAAATATCGATTTTTAGCACGTTTTGGGCCTATATTTTGAAAATATTCTAGCACTGAGTAGGCATGTACAGATCGCTTCTGGGACCCCAAAATATCGAATTATCGGGTGTTTTGAGAATGAATTTAAGATATAAACGGGTACAGAAGATGCATGCACATATTGACTTTGGGCACATAAAAGATAGATTTTCAGCATGTTTTGAGCCTGTATTTTAAAAATACTCTAACACGGAGTAGGCATGTACATATCGTTTCTGGGACCCCAAAATATCGAATTTTCGGGTGTTTTGAGCCTGATTTTGAGATATAAACGGGTACAGAAGATGCATGCACATATTGACTTTGGGCCCCTAAAATATCGATTTTCAGCATGTTTTGGGCCTGTATTTTGAAAATACTCTAACACGGAGTAGGCATGTACATATCGCTTCTCGGACCCCAAAATATCGAATTTTCGGGTGTTTTGAGCCTGAATTTGAAATATAAACGGGTACAGAAGTTGCATGCACGTATTGACTTTGGGCCCCTAAAATATCGATTTTCAACATGTTTTGGGCCTGTATTTTGAAAATACTCTAACACGGAGTAGGCATGTACAGATCGCATCTGGGACCCCAAAATATCGAATATTCGGGTGTTTTGAGCCTGAATTTGAGATATAAAACGGTAAAGAAATTGCATGCACATATCGACTTTTGGTTACCTAAAAGATCGATTTTCAGTATGTTTTGGGCCTGTATATTGAAAATACTCTAACACGGAGTAGGCATGCACCGATCGCTTCAGGGACCCCAAAATATCGAATTTTCGGGAGTTTTGGGCCTGAATTTGAGATATCGACTTTGGGCACCTAAAATATCAATATTTAGCATGTTTTGGACCTATATTTTGAAAATATTCTAGAACTGAGTAGGCATGAACAGATCGCTTCTGGGACCCAAAAATATCGAATTTTCGGGTGTTTTGAGCCTGGATTTGAGATATAAACGGGTACAGAAGATGCATTCACGTATTGAGTTAGGGCACCTAAAATATCGATTTTCAGCATGTTTCGGGCCTGTATTTTGAAAATACTCTATCACGGAGTAGGCATGTACAGATCGCTTCAGGGGCCCCAAAATATCGAATTTTCGGGTTGTTTGAGCCTGAATTTGAGATATAAACGGGTACTGAAGATGCATGCACATATCGACTTTTGGGAACCGAAAATATCGATTTTGAGCATGTTTTGGGTCTGTATCTTGAGAACATTCTAACTAGGAGTAGTCATGTACAGATCGCTTCAAGGACCCAAAAATACCGAATTTTCGGGTGTTTTGAGCTTGAATTTGAGATATAAACTGGTACAGAAGATGCATGCACATATCGACTTTCGGTTACCTAAGAGATCGATTTTCAATATGTTTTGGGCCTGTATTTTTAAAATACTCTAACACGGAGTAGGCATGTACCGATCGCTTTTGGGACCCCAAAATGTCGAATTTTCGGGTGTTTTTGGCCTGAATTTGAGATATCGACTTTGGGCACCTAAAATATCGATTTTTAGCACGTTTTGGGCCTATATTTTGAAAATATTCTAGCACTGAGTATGCATGTACAGATCGCTTCTGGGACCCCAAAATATCGAATTTTCGGGTGTTTTGAGAATTAATTTAAGATATAAACGGGTACAGAAGATGCATTCACATATTGACTTTGGGCACCTAAAAGATCGATTTTCAGCATGTTTTGAGCCTGAATTTTAAAAATACTCTAACACGGAGTAGGCATGTACATATTGCTTCTGGGACCCCAAAATATCGAATTTTCGGGTGTTTTGAGCCTGAATTGGAGATATAAACGGGTACAGAAGATGCATGCACGTATTGACTTTGGGCACGTAAAATATCGATTTTCAGCATGTTTTGGGCCTGTATTTTGAAAATACTCTAACACGAAGTAGGCATGTACAGATCGCATCTGGGAACCCAAAATATCGAATATTAGGGTGTTTTGAGCCTGAATTTGAGATATAAAACGGTAAAGAAATTGCATGCACATATCGACTTTTGGTTACCTAAAAGATCGATTTTCAGTAAGTTTTGGGCCTGTATTTTGAAAATACTGTAACACGGAGTAGGCATGCACCGATCGCTTTTGGGACCCCAAAATGTCGAATTTTCGGTTGTTTTGGGCCTGAATTTGAGATATCGACTTTGGGCACCTAAAATATAGATTTTTAGCACGTTTTGGGCCTATATTTTGAAAATATTCTAGCACTGAGTAGGCATGTACAGATCGCTTCAGGGACCCCAAAATATCGAATTTCCGGGTGTTTTGAGCATGAATTTGAGATATAAACGGGTACAGAAGATGCATGTACATAATGACTTTGGGCACCTATAAGATCGATTTTCAGTATGTTTTGGGCCTGTGTTTTGAAATTACTCTAACGCGGAGTAGGCATGTACAGATCGCTTCTGGGACCCCAAAATATCGAATTTTCGGGAGTTTTGGGCCTGAATTTGAGATATCGACTTTGGGCACCTAAAATATCAATATTTAGCATGTTTTGGACCTATATTTTGAAAATATTCTAGAACTGAGTAGGCATGAACAGATCGCTTCTGGGACCCAAAAATATCGAATTTTCGGGTGTTTTGAGCCTGGATTTGAGATATAAACGGGTACAGAAGATGCATACACATATTGAGTTTGGGCACCTAAAATATCGATTTTCAGCATGTTTCGGGCCTGTATTTTGAAAATACTCTATCACGGAGTAGGCATGTACCGATCGCTTCAGGGACCCCAAAATATCGAATTTTCGGGTGTTTTGAGCCTGAATTTGAGATATAAACGGGTACTGAAGATGCATGCACATATCGACTTTTGGGCACCGAAAATATCGATTTTGAGCATGTTTTGGGTCTGTATCTTGAAAACATTCTAACTAGGAGTAGTCATGTACAGATCGCTTCAAGGACCCAAAAATACCGAGTTTTCGGGTGTTTTGAGCTTGAATTTGAGATATAAACGGGTACAGAAGATGCATGCATATATCGACTTTGGACATTTAAAATATCAATTTTTATTATGTTTTGAGCCTATATTTTGAAAACATTCTAGTACTGAGTAGGCATGTACAGATCGTTTCTAGACCCAAAAATATCGAATTTTCGGGTGTTTTGCGCCTGAATTTGAGATATAAACGGGTACAGAAGATGTATACACATATTGACTTTGGGCAAATAAAATATCCATTTTCAGCATGTTTTGGGCCTGTATTTTGAAAAAATACTCTAACACGGAGTAGGCATGTAAAGATCGCTTCAGGGACCCCAAAAAAACGAATATTCGGGTGTTTTAAGCCTGAATTTGAGATATAAACTGGTACAGAAGATGCATGCACATATCGACTTTTGGTTACCTAAGAGATCGATTTTTAATATGTTTTGGGCCTGTATTTTGAAATTACTCTAACACGGAGTAGGCATATACAGATCGCTTTTGGGATCCAAAAATATTGACTTTTCGGGTGTTTTGAGGTTGAATTTGGGATATAAACGGGTGCAGAAGATGCATACATATTGACTTTGGGCACCTAAAATATAGATTTTCAGCATGTTTTGGGCCTGTAATTTGAAAATACTTTAACACGGAGTAGGCATGTACAGATCGCCTCTGGGACCCCAAAATATCGAATTTTCGGGTTTTTCGGGCCTGAATTTGAGATATCGACTTTTGGCACGTATAATATCGATTTTTAGCATGTTTTGGGCCAATATTTATAAAATATTCTAGCACTGAGTAGACATGTACAGATCGCTTCTGGGACTCCAAAATATCGAATTTTCGGGTGTTTTGAGCCTGAATTTGAGATATAAACGGGTACAGAAGATGCATGCACGTATTGACTTTGGGCCCCTAAAATATCGATTATCAGCATGTTTTGGGCCTGTATTTTGAAAATACTCTAACACGGAGTAGGCATGTACAGATCGCTTCTGGGATCCCAAAATATCGAATATTCGGGTTTTTTGAGCCTGAATTTAAGATATAAACTGGTACAGAAGATGCATGCACATATCGACTCTTGGTTACCTAAGAGATCGATTTTCAATATGTTTTGGGCTTGTATTTTGAAGATACTCTAACACGGAGTAGGCATGTACCGATCGCTTTTGGGACCCCAAAATGTCGAATTTTCGGGTGTTTAAGGCCTGAATTTGAGATATCGTCTTTGGGCACCTAAAATATCGATTTTTAGCACGTTTTGGGCCTATATTTTGAAAATATTCTAGCACTGAGTAAAGATGTACAGATCGCTTCTGGGACCCGAAAATATCGAATTTTCGGGAGTTTTGAGAATGAATTTAAGAAATAAACGGGTACAGAACATGCATACACATATTGACTTTGGGCACCTAAAAGATCGATTTTCAGCATGTTTTGGGCCTGTATTTTGAAAATACTCTAACACGGAGTAGGCATGTACAGATCGCATATGGTACCCCAAAATATCGAATATTCGGTTGTTTTGAGCCTGAATTTGAGATATAAAACGGTAAAGAAATTGCATTCACATATCGACTTTTGGTTAGCTAAAAGATCGATTTTCAGTATGTTTTGGGCCTGTATTTTGAAAATACTCTAACACGGAGTAGGCATGCACAGATCGCTTTTGGGACCCCAAAATGTCGAATTTTCGGGTGTTTTGGGCCTGAATTTGAGATATCGACTTTGGGCACCTAAAATATAGATTTTTAGCACGTTTTGGGCCTATATTTTGAAAATATTCTAGCACTGAGTAGGCATGTACAGATCGCTTCTCGGACCCCAAAATATCGAATTTTCGGGTGTTTTGAGCATGAATTTGAGATATAAACGGGTACAGAAGATGCATGTACATATTGACTTTGGGCTCCTAAAAGATCTATTTTCAGCATGTTTTGAGCCTGTATTTTAAAAATACTCTAACACGGAGTAGGCATGTACAGATTGATTCTGGGACCCCAAAATATCGAATTTTCGGGAGTTTTGGGCCTGAATTTGAGATATCGACTTTGGCCACCTAAAATATCAATATTTAGCATGTTTTGGACCTATATTTTGAAAATATTCTAGAACTGAGTAGGCATGAACAGATCGCTTCTGGGACCCAAAAATATCGAATTTTCGGCTGTTTTGAGCCTGGATTTGAGATATAAACGGGTACAGAAGATGCATACACATATTGAGTTTGGGCACCTAAAATATCGATTTTGAGCATGTTTTGGGCCTGTATTTTGAAAATACTCTATCACAGAGTAGGCATGTACAGATCGCTTCAGGGACCCCAAAATATCAAGTTTTCGGGTGTTTTGAGCCCTAATTTGAGATATAAACGGGTACTGAAGATGCATGCACATATCGACTTTTGGGCACCGAAAATATCGATTTTGAGCATGTTTTGGGTCTGTATCTTGAAAACATTCTAACTAGGAGTAGTCATGTACAGATCGCTTCAAGGACCCAAAAATACCGAATTTTCGGGTGTTTTGAGCTTGAATTTGAGATATAAACGGGTACAGAAGATGCATGCACATATCGACTTTGGACATTTAAAATATCGATTTTTATTTTGTTTTGAGCCTATATTTTGAAAACATTCTAGTACTGAGTAGGCATGTACAGATCGCTTCTAGACCCAAAAATATCGAATTTTCGGGTGTTTTGCGCCTGAATTTGAGATATCGACTTTGGGCCACTAAAATATCGATTTTTAGCATGTTTTGGACCTATATTTTGAAAATATTCTAGCACTGAGTAGGCATGTACAGATAACTTCTGGGACCCAAAAATATCGAATTTTTGGGTGTTTTGAGCCTGAGTTTGAGATATAAACGGGTACAGAAGATGTATACACTTATTGACTTTGGGCAAATAAAATATCGATTTTAGGCATGTTCTGGGCCTGTATTTTGAAAATACTCTAACACGGATTAGGCATGTACAGATCGCTTCAGGGACCCCAAAATATCGAATATTCGAGTGTTTTAAGCCTGAATTTGAGATATAAACTGGTACAGAAGATGCATTCACATATCGACTTTTGGTTACCTAAGAGATCGATTTTCAAAATATTTTGGGCCTGTATTTTGAAAATACTCTAACACGGAGTAGGCATATACAGATCGCTTTTGGGATCCAAAAATATTGACTTTTTGGGTGTTTTGAGGTTGAATTTGGGATATAAACGGGTGCAGAAGATGCATACACATATTGACTTTGGGCACCTAAAATATAGATTTTCAGCATGTTTTGGGCCGGTATTTTGAAAATACTTTAATACGGAGTAGGCATGTACAGATCGCTTCTGGGACCCCAAAATATCGAATTTTCAGGTATTTTGAGCCTGAATTTGAGATATAAACGGGTACTGAAGATGCATGCACAAATCGACTTTGGACACATATAATATCGATTTTTATCATGTTTCGAGCCTATATTTTGAAAACATTTTTGCCATGAGTAGGCATGTACAGATCGCTTCTGGGACCCAAAAATATAGAATTTTCGGGTGTTTTGATGTTGAATTTGGGATATAAACGGGTGCAGAAGATACATACACATATTGACTTTGGGCACCTATAATATCGATTTTCAGCATGTTTTAGGCCTGTATCTGAGTAGGCATGTACAGATCGCTTCTGGGACTCCAAAATATCGAATTTTGGGTGTTTGGAGCCTGAATTTGAGATATAAACTGGTATAGAGGTTGCATGCACATATCGACTTTTGTTTACCTAAGAGATCGATTTTCAGTATGTATTAGGCCTGTATTTTGAAAATACTCTAACACGGAGTAGGCATGTACAGATCGCCTCTGGGACCCCAATATATCGAATTTTCGGGTGTTTTTGGCCTGAATTTGAGATATCGACTTTGGGCACCTAAAATATCGATTTTTAGCACGTTTTGGGCCTATATTTTGAAAATATTCTAGCACTGAGTAGGCATGTACAGATCGCTTCTGGGACCCCAAAATATCGAATTTTCGGGTGTTTTGAGAATGAATTTAAGATATAAACGGGTACAGAAGATGCATGCACATATTGACTTTGGGCACCTAAAAGATCTATTTTCAGCATGTTTTGAGCCTGTATTTTAAAAATACTCTAACACGGAGTAGGCATGTACATATCGCTTCTGGGACCCAAAAATATCGAATTTTCGGGTTTTTTGAGCCTGAATTTGAGATATAAACGGGTACAGAAGATGCATGCACATATTGACTTTGGGCAGCTAAAAGATCTATTTTCAGCATGTTTTGAGCCTGTATTTTAAAAATACTCTAACACGGAGTAGGCATGTACATATCGCTTCAGGGACCCAAAAATATCGAATTTTCGGGTGTTTTGAGCCTGAATTTGAGATATAAACTGGTACAGAAGATGCATGCACATATCGACTTTTGGTTACCTAAGAGATCGATTTTCAAAATGTTTTGGGCCTGTATTTTGAAAATACTCTAACACGGAGTAGGCATATACAGATCGCTTTTGGGATCCAAAAATATTGACTTTTTGTGTGTTTTGAGGTTGAATTTGGGATATAAACGGTTGCAGAAGATGCATACACATATTGACTTTGGGCACCTAAAATATAGATTTTCAGCATGTTTTGGGCCTGTATTTTGAAAGAACTCTAACACATAGTAGGCATGTACAGATCGCTTCTGGGACCCCAAAATATCGAATTTTCGGGTGTTTGGAGCCTGAATTTGAGATATAAACGGGTACAGAAGATGCATGCACATATCGACTTTTGGGCACCTAGAAGATCGATTTTCAGTATGTATTAGGATTGTATTTTGAAAATACTCTAACACGGAGTAGGCATGTACAGATCGCCTCTGGGACCCCAAAATATCGAATTTTCAGGTGTTTTGGGCCTGAATTTGAGATATCGACTTTTGGCACATATAATATCGATTTTTAGCATGTTTTGGGCCAATATTTATGAAATATTCTAGCACTGAGTAGGCATGTACAGATCGCTTCTGGGACCCCAAAATATCGAATATTTGGGTTTTTTGAGCCTGAATTTGAGATATAAACTGGTATAGAGGTTGCATGCACATATCGACTTTTGTTTACCTAAGAGATCGATTTTCAATATGTTTTGGGCCTGTATTTTTAAAATATTCTAATACGGAGTAGGCATGTACCGATCGCTTTTGGGACCCCAAAATGTCGAATTTTCGGGTGTTTTGGGCCTGAATTTGAGATATCGACTTTGGGCACCTAAAATATAGATTTTTATCACGTTTTGGGCCTATATTTTGAAAATATTCTAGCACTGAGTAGGCATGTACAAATCGCTTCTGGGACCCCAAAATTTCGAATTTTCGGGTGTTTTGAGCCTGAATTTGAGATATAAACGGGTACAGAAGATGCATGCACGTATTGACTTTGGGCCCTTAAAATATTGATTTTCAGTATGTTTTGGGCCTGTATTTTGAAAATACTCTAACACGGAGTAGGCACGCACCGATCGCTTTTGGGACCCCAAAATGTCGAATTTTCGTGTGTTTTGGGTCTGAATTTGAGATATCGACTTTGGGCACCTAAAATATAGATTTTCAGCACATTTTCGGACTATATTTTGAAAATATTCTAGCAATGAGTAGGCATGTACAGATCGCTTCTGGGACCCTAAAATATCGAATTTTCCGGTGTTTTAAGCATGAATTTGAGATATAAACGGGTACAGAAGATGCATGTACATATTGACTTTGGGCACCTAAAAGATCGATTTTCAGTATGTTTTTTGTCCTGTGTTTTGAAATTACTCTAACGCGGAGTAGGCATGTACAGATCGCTTCTGGGACCCAAAAATATCGAATTTTCGGGAGTTTTGGGCCTGAATTTGAGATATCGACTTTGGGCACCTAAAATATCAATATTTAGCATGTTTTGGACCAACATTTTGAAAATATTCTAGAACTGAGTAGGCATGAACAGATCGCTTCTGGGACCCAAAAATATCGAATTTTTGGGTGTTTTGAGCCTGGACTTGAGATATAAACGGGTATTGAAGATGCATACACATATTGAGTTTGGGCACCTAAAATATCGATTTTCAGCATGTTTTGGGCCTGTATATTGAAAATACTCTATCACGGAGTAAGCATGTACAGATCGCTTCAGGGACCCCAAAATATCGAATTTTCGGGTGTTTTGAGCCTGAATTTGAGATATAAACGGGTACTGAAGATGCATGCACATATCGACTTTTGGGCACCGAAAATATCGATTTTGAGCATGTTTTGGGTCTGTATCTTGAAAAAATTCTAACTAGGAGTAGGCATGTACAGATCGCTTCTAGGACCCAAAAATACCGAATTATCGGGAGTTTTGAGACTTAATTTGAGTTATAAACGGGTACAGAAGATGCATGCACATATCGACTTTGGACACCTAAAATATCGATTTTTAGCATGTTTTGAGCCTATATTTTGAAAACATTCTAGCATTGAGTATGCATGTGCAGATCGCTTCTAGACCCAAAAATATCGAATTTTTGTGTGTTTTGGGCCTGAATTTAAGTAATCGACTTTGGGCCTCTAAAATATCGATTTTTAGCATGTTTTGGACCTATATTTTGAAAATATTCTAGCACTGAGTAGGCATGTACAGATCGCTTCCGGGACCCAAAAATACCGAATTTTCGAGTGTTTTGAGCCTGAATTTGAGACATAAACGGGTACAGAAGATGCATGCACATATTGACTTTGTGTACCTAAAATATCGATTTTCTACATGTTTTGGGCCTGTATTTTGAAAATACTCTAACACGGAGTAGGCATGTACAGATCGCTTCAGGGACCCCTAAATATCGAATTTTCGGGTGTTTTGAGCCTGGATTTGAGATATAAACGGGTAGTGAAGATGAATGCACTTATCGACTTTTGGGCACCAAAAATATCGATTTTGAGCATGTTTTGGGTCTGTATCTTGAAAAAAATCTAACTAAGAGTAGGCATGTCCAGATCGCTTCCAGGACCCAAAAATACCGAATTATCAGGTGTTTTGAGCTTTTGAGCATGAATTTGATTTATAAACTGGTACAGAAGATACATGCACTTATCGACTTTGGACACTTAAAATATCGATTTTTAGTATGTTTTGAGTCTATATTTTGAAAATATTCTAGCACTGAGTAGGCATGTACAGATCGCTTCTGGGACCCAAAAATATCGAATTTTCGGGTGTTTTAAGGTTGAATTTGGGATATAAACAGGTTCAGAAGATGCATACACATATTGACTTTGGGCACCTAAAATATCGATTTTCAGCATGTTTTGGGCCTGTATCTGAGTAGGCATGTACAGTTTGCTTTTTCGACCCTAAAATTATCGAATTTTCGGGTGTTTGGAGCCTGAATTTGAGATATAAACGGGTACAGAAGATGCATGCACATATCGACTTATGGGCACCTAAAAGATCGATTTTCAGTATGTTTTGGGCCTGTATTTTGAAAATACTCTAACACGGAGTAGGCATGTACAGATCACTTCTGGCACTCCAAAATATTGAATTTTCGGGTGTTTTGACCCTGAATTTGAGATATAAACGGGTACTGAAGATGCATGCACATATTGACTTTTGGGCACCTAAAATATCGATTTTGAGCATGTTTTGGGTCTGTATCTTGAAAACATTCTAACTAGGAGTAGGCATATACAGATCGCTTCTAGGACCCAAAAATACCGAATTTTCGGGAGTTTTGAGACTTAATTTTAGATATAAACTGGTACAGAAGATGCATGCACATATCGACTTTGGACACTTAAAATATCGATTTTTAGCATGTTTTGAGCCTATATTTTGAAAACATTCTAGCACTGAGTTAGATGTACAGATCGCTTCAGGTACCTAAAAATATCGAATTTTTCGGGTGTTTTGAGGTTGAATTTGGGATATAAACGAGTGCAGAAGATGAATACACATATTGACTTTTGGGCACCTAAAATATCGATTTTCAGCATGTTTTGGGCCTGTATCTGAGTAGGCATGTACAGATCTCTTCTGGGACCCCAAAATATCGGATTTTCAGGTGTTTGGAGCCTGAATTTGATATATAAACGGGTACAGAAGATGCATGCACATATCGACATTTGGGTACCTAAAAGATCGATTTTCAGTATGTTTTGAGCCTGTGTTTTGAAATTACTCTAACACGGAGTAGGCATGTACAGATCGCTTCTGGGACCCCAAAATATCGAATTTTCGAGAGTTTTGGGCCTGAATTTGAGATATCGACTTTGGGCACCTAAAATATCGATATTTAGCATGTTTTGGACCTATATTTTGAAAATATTCTAGAACTGAGTAGACATGTACAGATCGCTTCTCGACCCAAATATATCGAATTTTTGGTTGTTTTCGCCTGAATTTGAGATATCGACTTTGGGCACCTAAAATATCGATTTTAAGCATGTTTTGGACCTATATTTTGAAAATATTCTAGCACTGAGTAGGCATGTACAGATCACTTCTGGATCCCAAAAATATCGAATTTTCGGGTGTTTTGAGCTTGAATTTGAGATATAAACGGGTACAGAAGATGTATACACATATTGACTTTGGGCACCTAAAATATCGATTTTTAGCATGTTTTGGACCTATATTTTGAAAATATTCTAGCACTGAGTAGGCATGTACAGATCGCTTCAGGGACCCCAAAATATCGAATTTTCGGGTGTTTTGAGCCTCAATTTGAGATATAAACGGGTACTGAAGATGCATGCACATATCGACTTTGGACACTTAAAATATCGATTTTTAGCATGTTTTGAGCCTATATTTTGAAAACATTCTACCACTGAGTAGGCATGTGCAGATCGCTTCTTCGACTCCAAAATATCGAATTTTCAGGTGTTTGGAGCCTGAATTTGAGATATAAACGGGTACAGAAGATGCATGCACATATCGACGTTTAGGCACCTAAAATATCTATTTTCAGTATGTTTTGGGCCTGTATTTTGAAAATACTCTAACACGGAGTAGGCATGTACAGATCGCTTCTGGGACCCCAAAATATCGAATTTTCGGGTGTTTTGAGCGTGAATTTGAGATATAAACGGGTACTGAAGATGCATGCACGTATCGACTATGGACACTTAAAATATCGATTTTTAGCATGTTTTGAGCCTATATTTTGAAAATATTCTAGCACTGAGTAGGCATGTACAGATCGCTTCAGGGACCCACAAATATCGATTTTTCGGGTGTTTTGAGGTTGAATTTGGGATAAAAACGGGTGCAGAAGATGCATGCACATATCGACTTTTGGGCACCTAAATGATCGATTTTCAGTATGTTTTGGGCCTGTATTTTGAAAATACTCTACCACGGAGTATGCATGTACAGATCGCTTCTGGGACCCCAAAATATCGAATTTTCGGGTGTTTTGGGACTGAATTTGAGATATCGACTTTGGGCACCTAAAATATCGATTTTCAGTATGTTTTGGGCCTGTATTTTGAAAATACTCTAACACGGAGTAGGCATGTACAGATCGCTTCTGGGACCCCAAAATATTGAACTTTAGGGTGTTTGGAGCCTGGATTTGAGATATAAACGGGTACAGAAGATGCATGCACATATTGACTTGGGGCACCTAAAATATCGATTTTCAGCATGTTTTGGGTCTGTATTTTGAAAATACTCTAATACCGAGTAGGCATGTACAGATCGCTTCAGAGACCGCAAAATATCGAATTTTCGGGTGTTTTGTGCCTGAATTTGAGATATAAACGGGTACTCAAGATGAATGCACCTATCGACTTTTGGGCACCAAAAATATCGATTTTGAGCATGTTTTGGTTCTGTATCTTGAAAAAATTCTAACTAGGAGTATGCATGTACAGATCGCTTCCAGGACACAAAAATACCGAATTTTCGAGTGTTTTGAGCCTGAATTTGAGACATAAACGGGTACAGAAGATGCATGCACATATTGACTTTGTGTACCTAAAATATCGATTTTTAGCATGTTTTGAGTCTATATTTTGAAAACATTTTAGCACTGAGTAGGCATGTACAGATTGCTTCTAGGACCCAAAAATACCAAAGTTTCGGGTGTATTGAGCCTGAATTTGAGATATCGACTTTGGGCACCTAAAATATCGATTTTTAGCATGTTTTGGACCAATATTATGAAAATATTTTAGCACGGAGTAGGCATGTACAGATCGCTCCAGGGACCCAAAAATATCGAATTTTCGGGTGTTTTGAGCCTGAATTTGAGATATAAACCGATACAGAAGATGCATGCACATATTGACTTTGGACACTTAAAATATCGATTTTTAGCATGTTTTGAGCCTATATTTTGAAAACATTCTTGAACTGAGTATGCATGTTCAGATCGCTTTTGGGACCCAAAAATATCGAATTTTCGGGTGTTTTGAGGTTGAATTTGGGATATAAACAGGTGCAGAAGATACATACACATATTGACTTTGGGCACCTAAAATATCGATTTTCAGCATGTTTTGGGCCTGTATCTGAGTAGGCATGTACAGATCGCTTCTTCGACCCCAAAATATCGAATTTTCGTTTGTTTGAAGCCTTAATTTGAAATATAAACGGGTACAGAAGATGCATGCACATATCGACTTTTGGTCACCTAAGAGATCGATTTTCAGTATGTTTTGGGCCTGTATTTTGAAAATACTCTAACACGGAGTAGGCATGTACAGATCGCTTTTGGGACCCCAAAATATCGAATTTTCGGGTGTTTTGGGCCTGAATTTGAGATATCGACTTTGGGCACCTAAAATATCGATTTTTAGCATGTTTTGGGCCTGTATTTTGAAAATACTCTAGCAATGAGTAGGCATGTACAGATCGCTTCTAGGACCCTAAAATATCGAAATTTCGGGTGTTTTGAGCCCGAATTTGAGATATAAACGGGTACAGAAGATGCATGCACATATTGACTTTGGGGACTTAAAATATCGATTTTCAGCATGTTTTGGGCCTGTATTTTGAAAATACTCTAACACGGAGTAGGCAAGTACAGATCGCTTCTGGGACTCCAAAATATCGAATTTTCGGGTGTTTTGAGCCTGAATTTGAGATTTAAACGGGTACTGAAGATGCATGCACATATCGACTTTTGGGCACCTAAAATATCGATTTTGAGCATGTTTTGGGTCTGTATCTTGAAAACATTCTAACTAGGAGTAGGCATGTACAGATCGCTTCTAGGATCCCAAAATACCGAATTTTCGTGTGTTTTGACCCTCAATTTGAGATATAAACGGGTACAGAAGATGAATGCACATATCGACTTTTTGGCACCTAAAAGATCGATTTTCAGTATGTTTTGGGCCTTGATTTTTAAAATACTCTAACATGGAGTAGGCATGTTCAGATCGCTTCTGGGACCCCTAAATATCGAATTTTCGGGTGTTTTGGGCCTGAATTTGAGATATCGACTTTGGGCACCTAAAATATCGATTTTCAGTATGTTTTGGGCCTGTATTTTGAAAATACTCTAACACGGAGTAGGCATGTACAGATTGCTTCTGGGACTCCAAAATATTGAATTTTCGGGTGTTTTGACCCTGAATTTGAGATATAAACGGGTACTGAAGATGCATGCACATATTGACTTTTGGGCACCTAAAATATCGATTTTGAGCATGTTTTGTGTCTGTATCTTGAAAACATTCTAACTAGGAGTAGGCATGTACAGATCGCTTCTAGGACCCAAAAATACCGAATTTTCGGGTGTTTTGAGCCTCAATTTGAGATTTAAACGGGTACAGAAGATGTATGCACATATCGACTTTGGACACTTAAAATATCGATTTTAACATGTTTTGAGCCTATTTTTGAAAACATTCTAGCACTGGGTTAGATGTACAGATCGCTTCTAGTACCCAAAAATATCGAATTTTCGGGTGTTTTGAGGTTGAATTTGGGATATAAACGGGTGCAGAAGATGAATACACATATTGACTTTGGGCACCTACATTTTCGATTTTTAGCATGTTTTGGGCCTGTATCTGATTAGGCATGTAAAGATCGCTTCTGGGACCCCAAAATATCGAATTTTCGGTTGTTTTGAGCCTGAATTTGAGATATAAACGGGTACAGAAGATGCATGCACATATCGACTTTGGACACTTAAAATATCGATTTTTTGCATGTTTTGAGCCTATATTTTAAAAACATTCTAGCAATGAGTAGGCATGTACAGATCGCTTCTGGGACCCAAACATATCGAATTTTCGGGTGTATTGAGCTGTACTGAGGATGTCTCAGTATCTTTTTTCAGTTAAGGTCGACCCTTAAAAGCCCTAGTTCGATTCCCGACACGGGAATCATGTATTGAGAATCTCTCAGTATCTCCTCTACACAGTTTCTGTAAACCTTTTAATTTTATGATTAGTATTTGTGATAAATTGGGGTGATATGTATGAATTTCTGATATATTTGTGTATTGCTTCTGTTAAAGAATTTTGTTATTCTTTAACGATAATTTTGTATAATGTGTGACGTGTAGGTGTAGAGTGGATCTTGTCGATCCCACCAACTCAAGGTAGTGGCAGCCGTTTGCCTTTACCCTCAGTCAGACGTAGACCTTGAATACGTACGCTCGCCAGCGGTGATGGTTTAAGTGGGAATTTATAGGAATTTGGTGATAATTTTGCATGTTTGTGGGAGCAACATTTCGGGTAAGTTAGTGTTCGCTGTTTGCAGTGAAGTGTTGTGACGACAGTGTTTATTAGTGATAAATTGTGTTTTGATGTCAGTATCTCATGATCTATAGAAATTAATTACGTTAATTATTATTTTTATAGTTGTACTACCTATGTGGATTCGTGTGGTATAGTCTTGTCTATAATAACCATTAATTTAGGTATTGCGTTGCAGTGCTTGTGCAACCTGAGGGTCATGGATTTGATGATTGCTGTTCGAGCAGGCATATGGCTGGCGCATATCACCAGTGCGATGTAGTGGAGGCACTGTGTGAGTTTTGTGGTGTTTGTGATAATGCATATAGTATGTTTAGTGATATATTTATATGAATAGTTCATTGAATATCGATTATTAACAGGTTGGACCTTACAATAAAGAGTGTTACTGCCAGTGCTATCTTCCATCACCTGGTGAAACAGTCCAACACAAGCCCCAGTCAAAATGGACCAGGACCTGAAGGACAGCCGTGCTGTTGCCAAGCGCAAGTTTACGCGGAAAGTGAACCTGCTGAGGGAGGCACATTCGCAGAATGATCCAATGGCAGTATTGCACGATATTTACAGTGATGATATTTTAGTGCAGTTCAAAGTGATGGAAGAGATCAATGAAAAGTTGGTAAAGTCTCTTAATTCTAGTGATGAGAACTATGACAAGATGATTGATGAACTTGAGATTTACATTACGGACGTTGAAAGAGTGAAAAACGATGCACATGCAATGATTTCTAAACCTGTAAGTGATTTGCTTAAACTTAGGATGCAACGGCTGACTCCACCACACTTTAACGGTACCATACGAAAGTATCCCACTTTTTGCAAGGATTATGAACGACTAATGAAACCCGTGTACGAGGATGATCCTTACGTATTGCGGTCTTGCCTATCGGGGGAAGCATTGGAAGTCGTGCAAGGTGCAGATGATTCATTTAAAGATATGATGAAAAGATTAGATGACAGATATGGCAACCCATCAAAGCTGGTGGAGGCGGTTTTGAGTGACATTAAAGATCTAAAGCTAGTACCCGAAGGCAGTTCAAAGGGATTCATAGAGATGGTAGATATTGTGGAAAGGGCATACTTAGATCTCAAAAAACTTAAATTGTGTGCTGAGATGAACACGGTCACGATGGTTAGCCACATAGAAAAACTCCTTCCTGCCGTTCAGAAAAGGGAATGGGTGAACATTTTACAAGCTAATACGAATAAAGATAAGTTATTCAGTGAGCTACTACAATATTTGTTGAAAGAAAAGCAGGCACTAGAGTACATGAATTCTGATGTGAGAGTAACTGACAATGCTAGTAAAGCGCGAGTGCATGCCACGAGTTTTGACAGTGAACCTGAATCCTTGACTACTGCAGTAACTAAACTTCAGGGGAAACAAGAGAAAATAGAGGAGTGCATGATTAATCTAACTAAACAAATGTCAACTTTAGCTGAAAATATCCAGAGGACTGAAACTGGAGTGAAGAATTCTAGCGAATGTTGGTACCATGGCACAAATACTCACGACATCACAAAGTGCTCAGGGTTTCAAAGGCTTGCCAACAATGATAAAATGGATGCTGTGCGGCAAATGGGAGCATGTTTCCGCTGTTTACGTTTAGGACATGTAGGACGTCAGTGCACTCGAAGTGTATCATGTAGTGAATGTGGTAGAAATCACCACTGGATGATCCACAGTTGCCTTTCAAAGCCAGAAGCGCACGCTAGTAGTAATGTACTGTCTTGGAGCAAGGCACTTTTGATGATAAGTTCTGTTTACAGTAATGCCTATCCGATAACAACACTGTGGGACCCGGGTAGTGATATGAATCTAATTACTAATCGCATGGCTAAGCATTTAGGCTTAAAAGGAAGAAGTATAAGTCTGGAGGTCACTAGAGTTGGAAATGTATGCAGCAAGTTTGAAACATTAGAATATAACGTACCACTTAATGATTGTCATGGTAATATACACAACGTCAAAGCGTGTGGTATTTCTGAAATCACATCAGAAGCGCGTCCAGTAGACACAACCAGCGTGGCAGCTCTTTGGGGAATCCAGGACAAGGACATCGCACGCCCACATGGTAAAATTGATCTATTGATAGGTACAGATTATTGCAAGTTATTCCCATCAGTTCTGCAAACCGTAGGTGACCTCCAACTTATGCAAGGTCCCTTTGGGTACTGTATTAGAGGTTCACACCACTTGTTAAATGTCGATTCTGTTAACAATAGTTATGTATATGTAAGGGTGAATCATTTGGCCGGTGTATCCCATGTTAACGATTTACATGTAGAGCCAAAGGAAAGTGTGACAAAAAGACTGCAGGCTTTCTTCGATGTCGAGAGTCTAGGAATCCATTGTAACCCTAAATGTGGTAACTGCAAGTGTGGGAAGTGCCCACTTGGTAGCAACAAGTATAGTGTCAAAGAGGAAAGAGAGTTGGCGCTCATCACAAAGGGACTAAGTCACGACCCAGAAAAAAATCGTTGGATTGCGATTTACCCGTGGATCAAATCTCCGGAAACCTTGCCCAACAACTTATCAGTTTCTCTGGCCAGGTTGCGCTCCACTGAGAAGAGACTTTCCAAAAGAGGAGCAAAATATGCAAAAGCATATAGCGATCAAATGCAGGATATGGTTGCACGTGGAGTGGCTAGGAAACTAACTGACGAGGAGATGAGAAATTATGAAGGCCCTGTACATTACATCCCCCATCATGAGGTGCTGAGACCTGAATCGAAGTCCACTCCCATAAGAATAGTGTTCAACTCATCTGCATCCTACATGGGTCATGTGCTCAATGACTATTATGCCAAGGGTCCTGACGTGCTGAACGACCTATTCGGTATCCTACTTAGATTTCGTGAGAAACCAGTAGCAATAGTAGGGGATATAAGCAAGATGTACAATTCGGTATTAATTTCAGAATTAGACCAAATGACACACAGATTCCTGTGGCGAAACATGAACCCTGACAAAAAATCCCGACCATTACTGCCTTCAAACAGTCACCTACGAGGATAGACCTAGCGGCATAATTGCAATGACAGCCTTGCATAAGACAGCGGAAATGTTGGAATCAGAATATCCTGAAGCTGCAGCCATGCTTATCCATGACTCGTATGTTGACGACGTCATTCATTCATGTGATACTGTATCAGAAGCCCTTAGAAAACTAACGGACACGGGCGAGATCCTGAAAGTGGGCGGCTTTCAGATAAAGCAATGGGTTATATCTGGCGATCACGATAAAGTAGATGATAAAAAACTGGTAGACACTGAAATGGAAAAGGTTTTAGGAATGAGATGGGAACCAAAGAAGGATCAGTTTATATTTAAAGTAAGCATTAACTTTTCCAAGAAGTACAAGAAAGTTCACACCGAGCCGAACCTCACTGTCGATGATATCATCAAGAAAGCACCAAATTCTCTGACTAAGATGATGATCCTGAGCCAAGTAGCCTCTCTATACGACCCTCTTGGTCTAGCTACGCCTTTCACAATGCGGTGTAAGTTATTACTGAGACAACTGATCACACTGAAAAATGAAAATGATGGAGTTGAGTTGGGCTGGGACGACCCAATTCCTTATCAGATGTATAATCAATGGATTTATTTATTCACAGAAATGTATGAGCTGGAAAAAGTGAAGTTCAAAAGATGCGTTAGACCAGATACTGCAGTTGGAAATCCAATTCTTGTTATGTACTCTGATGCCAGTAATGCTGCTTACGCGACGTGTGCATACGTTCGCTTCAAGTTACAGAGTTGTACATACTCATCCCAGCTTCTTGCGGCCAAAAGTAGGGTAGCACCGGTACGACAGATAACTATCCCTAGGCTCGAACTATGTGCTGCAGTGCTTTCCGCTAGAATGCGGAAAGTAATTGAGAAAGAAAGTCGTTTTGAGTTTGAAGAAGTGTTACATCTAACTGATTCAATGATCGTACGATCACAAATCCAAAAGGAGTCCCACGGATTTGGGACATTTGTAGCAACCAGAATCGTAGAGATTCAAGCCCTCACAAACACCGATGAATGGTGGTGGACAACCTCTACTGATAATGCTGCCGACTTTGCTACACGACCACAACATCCCTCGAAGATGGGCTCTGATTCTCTGTGGCAGACTGGTCCAAAGTATTTGACACTTTCTAAGGAACAATGGCCAATCAGTCAACCTTGTATACAGGAATTACCCGACAGGAGCTGTATCACACTTACATGCGATGTTAAAATTAACCATGGGCAAGAAGCATCCATAATAGATATCAAATGTTTCAGCTCTTATGAAAGGATGATTAATACTACTGCTATGATTTTGCTTCTTTGTAAACAGAAGTCGTTTAAAGGCCTATTACATAACCTTACATCTGCAGATCTGAAACAAGCAGAAAATTATTGGATAAAAATAGTTCAAAGAGAATTTGCAGGAGATTGGGAAAAGAGATTTAAAAGGTTGGGACCCAGTGTAAATGAAAATGGCATCATCACAGTAGGAGAGAGGATAAGCAAATGGTTAAAAGATGACTGGAACCAAGACAAGTTCATACTACTATCAAGATCAAACCCATTCACCATACTATACATACAACACCTACACAACAACGACCATGGAGGGGTGGACTTAACGTTGGCTAAACTTCAAAGAAAATTTTGGGTACCAGGAGCACGTAAAGTGATAAATTAATTAAAGAGAAGTGTGTAATATGTAAAAAAATAGACAAACCTAGAATGGAACAGCAAATGGGACAGCTTCCCGACAAAAGACTGAAACCTTCCCCTGCATTCTACAACACCGCCTTAGATCTATTTGGCCCTATACTCATTCGGGATACTGTCAAGCGGAGATCAAGAGCAAAAGTCTATGGAGTGATATTTACATGCTTCACTTGTCGAGCTGTCTACCTCGATCTGACGGAAGGTTATGACACAGACAGTTTCTTGAGCACATTTCGTCGTTTCGTCTCGATACGAGGGTACCCTCAAACCATTCATTCTGACATGGGCACTCAGCTGACGGCAGCCAGTAAAGAAATAAGGAATATGATGGGAAAATGGAACACTTCTCAAATCTCTACGTTCAGCTTGAATCAAGGAACGACATGGTCTTTTAATAAATCTGCTAATGCGCCATGGCAAAATGGAATTTGTGAGGCTCTAATAAAGACAGTGAAGAGATTGTTGGTGATAGCTGTTGGGGAGTGCGTGTTAAGCTTTGGCGAGCTTCAGACAGTACTGTTTGAGGTAGCGAACTTACTGAATGAGAGGCCCATTGGATTAAAGCCAGGATATGATATCGATATGGGGGCATACTTATGCCCTAATGATCTGTTGCTTGGAAGATCCAGTAACAAAGTCCCTAGCGGACCCATGGGGAATGAGCCTGATGTTAGAAAACGATTCACTATCATTCAAACCATTGTAACTACATTTTGGAAGCGGTGGATGCGGGACTATTTCCCAACACTATTGGTGAGACACGAGTGGCATACTGAACGAAGGAATTTGCAAAAAGGTGACATCGTACTGGTTCAAGACAATGATTTGGTCAGAGGTAATTGCAGACTAGCGCAGGTATTCCAAGCTAATGCAGGTAAAGATGGGAAAGTCAGAGACGTAGTGCTAAGATACAAGCCTTTATGCAGTAGTGATGAATATAAAGGAAGAAAAGACAGATTGGTGAATAGGTCAGTACATCGACTCGTGTTACTCCTACCCATCGAAGATCAGTAGTGGAAATTACCTGTACCTTGGCAATGTTCGAGGGGGGAGTGTACTGAGAATGTCTCAGTATCTCTTTTCAGTTAAGGTCGACCCTCAAAGCCCGGGCTCGATTCCCGACACGGGAATCATGTATTGAGAATCTCTCAGTATCTCCTCTACACAGTTTCTGTAAACCTTTTAATTTTATGATTAGTATTTGTGATAAATTGGGGAGATATGTATGAATTTCTGATATATTTGTGTATTGCTTCTGTTAAAGAATATTGTTATTGTTAAACGATAATTTTGTATAATGTGTGACGTGTAGGTGTAGAGTGGATCTTGTCGATCCCACCAACTCAAGGTAGTGGCAGCCGTTTGCCTTTACCCTCAGTCAGACGTAGACCTTGAATACGTACGCTCGCCAGCGGTGATGGTTTAAATGGGAATTTATAGGAATTTGGTGATAATTTTGCATGTTTGTGGGAGCAACATTTCGGGTAAGTTAGTGTTCGCTGTTTGCAGTGAAGTGTTGTGACGACAGTGTTTATTAGTGATAAATTGTGTTTTGATGTCAGTATCTCATGATCTATTGAAATTAATTACGTTAATTATTATTTTTATAGTTGTACTACCTATGTGGATTCGTGTGGTATAGTCTTGTCTATAATAACCATTAATTTAGGTATTGCGTTGCAGTGCTTGTGCAACCTGAGGGTCATGGATTTGATGATTGCTGTTCGAGCAGGCATATGGCTGGCGCATATCACCAGTGCAATGTAGTGGAGGCACTGTCTGAGTTTTGTGGTGTTTGTGATAATGCATATAGTATGTTTAGTGATATATTTATATGAATAGTTCATTGAATATCGATTATTAGCTCCATGTATTATTCTGTACGATTGTTAACAGGTTGGACCTTACAATAAAGAGTGTTACTGTCAGTGCTATCTTACATCACCTGGTGAAACATGAGACTGAATTTGAGATATAAACGGGTGCAGAAGATGCATACACATATTGACTTTGGGAACATAAAATATCGATTTTCAGCATGTTTTGGGCCTGTATCTGAGTAGGCATGTACAGATCGCTTCTGAAACCCCAAAATATCGAATTTTCGGGTGTTTTGAGTCAGAATTTGAGATATAAACGGGTACAGAAGATGCATGAACATATCGACTTTTGGGCACCTAAAAGATCGATTTTCAGTATGTTTTGGGTCTGTATTTTGAAAATACTCTAACACGGAGTAGGCATGTACAGATCGCTTCTGGGACCCCAAAACATCGAATTTTCGGGTGTTTTGGGCCTGAATTGGAGATATCGACTTTGGGCACCTAAAATATCGATTTTTAGCATGTTTTGAGCCTTTATTTTGAAAACATTCTAGCACTGAGTAGGCATGTACAGATCGCTTCTGGGACCCAAAAATATTGAATTTTCGCGTGTTTTGAGTTTGAATTTGGGACATAAACGGGTGCAGAGGATGCATACACATATTGACTTTGGGCACCTAAAATATCGATTTTTAGCATGTTTTGGGGCTGTATTTTGAAAATACTCTAACACGGAGTAGGCATGTACAGATCGCTTCTGGGACCCCAAAATATCGAATTTTCGGGTGTTTTGAGCCTGAATTTGAGATATAAACGGTTCCAGAAGATGCATGCACATATCGACTTTTGGGCACCTAAAAGATCGATTTTCAGTATGTTTTGGGCCTGCATTTTGGAAATACTCTAACACGGAGTAGGCATGTACAGATCGCTTCTGGGACCCCAAAATATCGAATTTTCGCGTGTTTTGAGCCTGAATTTGATATATAAACGGGTACAGAAGATGCATGCACATATTGACTTTGGGCACCTAAAATATCGATTTTCAGCATGATTTTGGCCTGTATTTTGAAAATACTCTAACACGAAGTAGGCATGTACAGATCGCTTCTGGGACCTCAAAATATCGATTTTTCGGGTGTTTTGAGCCTGAATTTGAGATATAAACGGGTACTGAAGATGCATGTACATATCGACTTTTGGGCACCTAAAATATCGATTTTGAGCATGTTTTGGGTCTGTATCTTGAATACATTCTAACTAGGAGTAGGCATGTACAGTTCGCTTCTAGGACCCAAAACACCGATTTTTCGGGGGTTTTGAGCCTGAATTTGAGATATAAACGGGTACAGATGATGCATGCACATATTGACTTTGGACACTTAAAATATCGATTTTTAGCATGTTTTGAGCCTATATTGTGAAAGCATTCTAGCACTGAGTAGGCATGTACAGATCGCTTCAGGTACCCAAAAATATAGAATTTTCGGGTGTTTTGAAGTTGAATTTGGGACATAAACGGGTGCAGAAGATGCATACACATATTGACTTTGGGCACTTAAAATATCGATTTTCAGCATGTTTTGGGGCTGTATTTTAAAAATACTCTAACACGGAGTAGGCATGTACAGATCGCTTCTGGGACACCAAAATATCGAATTTTCGGGTGTTTTGAGCCTGAATTTGTGATATAAACGGGTCCAGAAGATGCATGCACATATCGACTTTTGGGCACCTAAAAGATCGATTTTCAGTATGTTTTGGGCCAGTATATTGAAAATACTCTAACACAGAATAGGCATGTATAGATCGCTTCTGGGACCACAAAATATCGAATTTTCGGGTGTTTTGGACCTGAATTTGAGATATCGACTTTGGGCACCTAAAATATCGATTTTTAGCATGTTTTGGGCGTATATTTTTAAAATATTCTAGCACTGAGTAGGCATGTACAGATCGCTTCTGGGACCCCAAAATATCGAATATTCGGGTGTTTGAGCCTGAATTTGAGATATAAACGGGTACTGAAGATGCATGCATATATCAACTTTGGACACTTAAAATATCGATTTTTAGCATGTTTTGAGCCTATATTTTGAAAACATTCTAGCACTAAGTAGGCATGTACAGATCGCTGCAGTGACCCAAAAATATCGATTTTCGGATGTTTTGAGGTTGAATATGGGATATGAACGGGTGCAGAAGATGCATACACATATTGACTTTGGGCACCTAAAATATCAATTTTCAGCATGTTTTGGGCCTGTATATTGAAAATGCTCTAACACGGAGTAGGCATGTACAGATAGCTTTTGGGACCACAAAATATTGAATTTTCGGGTGTTTTGGGCCTGAAATTGAGATATTGACTTTGGCCACCTAAAATATCGATTTTTAGCATGTTTTGGGTATATATTTTGAAAATATACTAGCACTGAGTAGGCATGTACAGATCGCTTCTGGGACCCCAAAATATCGAAATTTTGGGTGTTTTGAGCCTGAATTTGAGATATAAACGGGTACTGAAGATGCATGCACATATCGACTTTGGACACTTATAATATCGATTTTAAACATATTTTGAGCCTATATTTTGAAGACATTCTAGCACTGAGTAGGCATGTACAGATCGCTTCTGGGACTCCAAAATATCGAATTTTCGGGTGTTTTGGGCTTGAATTTGAGATATCGACTATGGGCACCTAAAATATCAATTTTTAGCATGTTTTGGGCTTATATTTTGAAAATATTCTAGCACTGAGTAGGCATGTACAGATCGCTTCTGGGACCCAAAAATATTGAATTTTCGGGTGTTTTAAGCATGAATTTGAGATATAAACGGGTCCAGAAGATACATGCACATATTGACTTTGGGCACCTAAAATATCGATTTTCAGTATGTTTTGGGCCTGTATTTTGAAAATACTTTAACACGGAGTATGCATGTACAGATCGCTTCTGGGACCCCAAAATATCGAATATTCGGGTGTTTTGAGCCTGAATTTGAGATATAAACGGGTACTGAAGATGCATGCACATATCGCCTTTGGACACTTATAATATCGATTTTTAACATGTTTTAAGCCGATATTTTGAAAACATTCTAGCACTGAGTAGGCATGTACAGATCGCTTCTGGGACCCAAAAATATCGAATTTTCGGGTGTTTTGAGGTTGAATTTGGGATATAAACGGGTGAAAACATGCATACACATATTGACTTTGGGCACCTAAAATATCGATTTTCAGCATGTTTTGGGGCTGTATTTTAAAAATACTCTAACACGGAGTAGACATGTACAGATCGCTTCTGGGACACCAAAATATCGAATTTTCGGGTGTTTTGAGCCTGAATTTGTGATATAAACGGGTCCAGAAGATGCATGCACATATCGACATTTGGGCACCTAAAAGATCGATTTTCAGTATGTTTTGGGCCTGTATTTTGAAAATACTCTAACACAGAATAGGCATGTATAGATCGCTTCTGGGACCACAAAATATTGAATTTTCGGGTGTTTGGACCTGAATTTGAGATATCGACTTTGGGCACCTAAAATATCGATTTTTAGCATGTTTTGGGTATATATTTTGAAAATATTCTAGCACTGAGTAGGCATGTACAGATCGCTTCTGGGACCCCAAAATATCGAATATTCGGGTGTTTGAGCCTGAATTTGAGATATAAACGGGTACTGAAGATGCATGCATATATCAACTTTGGACACTTAAAATATCGATTTTTAGCATGTTTTGTGCCTATATTTTGAAAACATTCTAGCACTAAGTAGGCATGTACAGATCGCTGCAGGGACCCAAAAATATCGATTTTCGGATGTTTTGAGGTTGAATATGGGATATGAACGGGTGCAGAAGATGCATACACATATTGACTTTGGGCACCTAAAATATCAATTTTCAGCATGTTTTGGGCCTGTATATTGAAAATGCTCTAACACGGAGTAGGCATGTACAGATAGCTTTTGGGACCCCAAAATATTGAATTTATGGGTGTTTTGGGCCTGAAATTGAGATATCGACTTTGGCCACCTAAAATATCGATTTTTAGCATGTTTTGGGTATATATTTTGAAAATATACTAGCACTGAGTAGGCATGTACAGATCGCTTCTGGGACCCCAAAATATCGAAATTTTGGGTGTTTTGAGCCTGAATTTGAGATATAAACGGGTACTGAAGATGCATGCACATATCGACTTTGGACACTTATAATATCGATTTTAAACATGTTTTGAGCCTATATTTTGAAGACATTCTAGCACTGAGTAGGCATGTACAGATCGCTTCTGGGACTCCAAAATATCGATTTTTCGGGTGTTTTGGGCTTGAATTTGAGATATCGATTATGGGCACCTAAAATATCGATTTTTAGCATGTTTTGGGCTTATATTTTGAAAATATTCTAGCACTGAGTAGGCATGTACAGATCGCTTCTGGGACCCAAAAATATTGAATTTTCGGGTGTTTTAAGCATGAATTTGAGATATAAACGGGTACAGAAGATACATGCACATATTGATTTTGGGCACCTAAAATATCGATTTTCAGTATGTTTTGGGCCTGTATTTTGAAAATACTTTAACACGGAGTAGGCATGTACAGATCGCTTCTGGGACCCCAAAATATCGAATATTCGGGTGTTTTGAGCCTGAATTTGAGATATAAACGGGTACTGAAGATGCATGCACATATCGCCTTTGGACACTTATAATATCGATTTTTAACATGTTTTAAGCCTATATTTTGAAAACATTCTAGCACTGAGTAGGCATGTACAGATCGCTTCTGGGACCCCAAAATACCGAATTTTCGGGTGTTTTGAGCCTGAATTTGATATATAAACGGGTACTGAAGATGCATGCACATAACGACTTTTGGTCACATAAAATATCGATTTTGATTATGTTTTGGGTCTGTATCTTGAAAACATTCTAACTAGGAGTAGGCATGCACGGTTCGTTTATCGGACACAAAACACAGAATTTTCGAGTGTTTTGAGCCTGAATTTGATATATAAACGGGTACAGAAGATGCATGCACATATTGATTTTAAGCACCTAAAATATCGATTTTCAGTATGTTTTGGGCCTGTATTTTGAAAATACTTTAATACGGAGTAGGCATGTACAGATCGCTTCTGGGACCCCAAAATATCGAATTTTCAGGTGTTTTGAGCCTGAATTTGAGATATAAACGGGTACTGAAGATGCATGCACAAATCGACTTTGGACACATATAATATCGATTTTTAGCATGTTTCGAGCCTATATTTTGAAAACATTTTTGCCATGAGTAGGCATGTACAGATCGCTTCTGGGACCCAAAAATATCGAATTTTCGGGTGTTTTGATGTTGAATTTGGGATATAAACGGGTGCAGAAGATGCATACACATATTGACTTTGGGCACCTATAATATCGATTTTCAGCATGTTTTAGGCCTGCATCTGAGTAGGCATGTACAGATCGCTTCTGGGACTCCAAAATATCGAATTTTGGGTGTTTGGAGCCTGAATTTGAGATATAAACGGGTACAGAAGATGCATGCACATATCGGCTTTTGGGCACCTAAAAGATCGATTTTCAGTATGTTTTGGGCCTGTATTTTGAAAATACTCTAACACGAAGTAGGCATGTACAGATCGCTTCTGGGACCCCAAAATATCGAATTTTCGGGTGTTTTGGGCCTGAATTTGAGATATCGACTTTGGGCACATAAAATATCGATTTATAGCATGTTTTGGGCCTATATTTTGAAAATATTCTAGCACTGAGTAGGCATGTACAGATCGCTTCTGGGACCCCAAAATATCGAATTTTCAGGCGCTTGGAGCCTGAATTTGAGATATAAACGGGTACAGAAGATGCATGCACATATCGACTTTTGGGCACCTAAAATATCGATTTTTAGCATGTTTTGAGCCTATATTTTTAAAACATTCTAGCACTGAGTAGGCATGTACAGATCCCTTCTGGGACCCAAAAATATCAAATTTTCGGGTGTTTTGAGGTTGAATTTGGGATTTAAACGGGTGCAGAAGATGCAAACACATATTGACTTTAGGCACCTAAAATATCGATTTTCAGCATGTTTTGGTCTTGTATTTTGAAAATACTCTAACACGGAGTAGGCATGTACAGATCGCTTCTGGATCCCCAAAATATCGAACTTTCGGGTGTTTTGGGCCTGAATTTGAGATATCGACTATGGCCACCTTAAATATCGATTTTTAGCATGTTTTAGGTATGTATTTTAAAAATATACTAGCACTGAGTAGGCATGTACAAATCGCTTCTGGGACCCCAAAATATCGAATTTTCGGGTGTTTTGAGCCTGAATTTGGGATATAAACGGGTACAGAAGATGCATGCACATATTGACTTTGGGCACCTAAAATATCGATTTTCAGTATGTTTTGGGCCTGTATTGTAAAAAATACTTTAACACGGAGTAGGCATGTACAGATCGCTTCTGGGACCCCAAAATATCGAATTTTCAGGTGTCTTGAGCCTGAATTTGATATATAAACGGGTACTGAAGATGCATGCACATATCGACTTTTGGGCACATAAAATATCGATTTTGATCATGTTTTGGGTCTGTATCTTGAAAACATTCTAACTAGGAGTAGGCATGCACAGTTCGCTTCTAGGACACAAAACACAGAATTTTCGAGTGTTTTGAGCCTTAATTTGAGATATAAACGGGTACAGAAGATGCATGCACATATCGACTTTGGACACTTAAAATATCGATTTTTAGCATGTTTTAAGCCTATATCTTTAAAACATTCTAGCACTGAGTAGGCATGTACAGATCCCTTCTGGGACCCAAAAATATCAAATTTTCAGGTGTTTTGATGTTGAATTTGGGATATAAACGGGTGCAGAAGATGCATACACATATTGACTTTAGGCACCTAAAATATCGATTTTCAGCATGTTTTGGGCCTGTATTTTGAAAATACTCTAACACGGAAAAGGCATGTACAGATCTCTTCTTGGACCCCAAAATATCGAATTTTCGGGTGTTTTGGGCCTAAATTTGAGATATCGTCTTTGGCCACTTAAATTATCGATTTTTAGCATATTTTGGGTATATATTTTGATAAAATACTAGCACTGAGTAGGCATGTACAAATCGATTCTGGGACCCCAAAATATCGAATTTTCGGGTGATTTGAGCCTGAATTTGATATATAAACGGGTACAGAAGATGCATGCACATATTGATTTTAAGCACCTAAAATATCGATTTTCAGTATGTTTTGGTCCTATATTTTGAAAATACTTTAATACGGAGTAGGCATATACAGATCGCTTCTGGGACCACAAAATATCGAATTTTCAGGTGTTTTGAGCCTGAATTTGAGATATAAACGGGTACTGAAGATGCATGCACAAATCGACTTTGGACACATATAATATCGATTTTTAGCATGTTTCGAGCCTATATTTTGAAAACAATTTAGCACTGAGTAGGCATGTACAGATCGCTTCTGGGACCCAAAAATATAGAATTTTCGGGTGTTTTGATGTTGAATTTGGGATATAAACGGGTGCAGAAGATGCATACACATATTGACTTTGGGCACCTATAATATCGATTTTAAGCATGTTTTAGGCCTGTATCTGAGTAAGCATGTACAGATCGCTTCTGCGACCCCAAAATATCGAATTTTCGGGTGTTTGGAGCCTGAATTTGAGATATAAACGGGTACAGAAGATGCATGAACATATCGACTTTTGGGCACCTAAAAGATCTATTTTCAGTACGATTTGGGCCTGTAATTTGAAAATACTCTAACACGGAGTAGGCATGTACAGATCGCTTCTGGAACCCCAAAATATCGAATTTCGGGGTGTTTTGGGCCTGAATTTGAGATATCGACTTTGGGCACCTAAAATATCGAACTTTAGCATGTTTTAGGCCTATATTTTAAAAAATAATCTAGCACTATATACAGATCGCTTCTAAGACCCCAAAATATCAATTTTGCGGGTGTTTTGAGCCTGAATTTGAGATATAAACGGGTACAGAAGATGCATGCACATATTGACTTTGGGCAACTAAAATATCGATTTTCAGCATGTTTTCGGCCTGTATTTTGAAAATACTCTAACACGAAGTAGGCATGTACAGATCGCTTCTGGGACACAAGAATATCGAATTTTCGGGTGTTTTGAGGTTGAAATTGGGATATAAACGGGTGCAGAAGATGCATACACATATTGACTTTGGGCACCTAAAATATCGATTTTCAGCATGTTTTGGGCCTGTATTTTGAAAATACTCTAGCACTGAGTAGGCATGTACAGATCGCTTCTGGGACCCCAAAATATCGAATTTTCAGGCGCTTGGAGCCTGAATTTGAGATATAAACGGGTACTGAAGATGCATGCACATATCGACTTTTGGGCACCTAAAATATCGATTTTTAGCATGTTTTGAGCCTATATTTTTAAAACATTCTAGCACTGAGTAGGCATGTACAGATCCCTTGTGGGACCCAAAAATATCAAATTTGGGTGTTTTGAGGTTGAATTTGGGATTTAAACGGGTGCAGAAGATGCATACACATATTGACTTTAGGCACCTAAAATATTGATTTTCAGAATGTTTCGGGCCTGTATTTTGAAAATACTCCAACACGGAGTAGGCATGTACAGATCGCTGTTGGGACCCCAAAATATCGAATTTTCGGGTGTTTTGGGCCTGAATTTGAGATATCGACCTTGGCCACCTAAAATATCGATTTTTAGCATGTTTTGGGTATATATTTTGAAAGTATACTTGCACTGAGTAGGCATGTACATATCGCTTCTGGGACCCCAAAATATCGAATTTTCGGTGTTTTGAGCCTGAATTTGAGATATAAACGGGTACTGAAGATGCATGCACATATCGACTTTTGGGCACCTAAAATATCGATTTTGAGCATGTTTGGGGTCTGTATCTTGAAAACATTCTAACTAGGAGTAGGCATGTACAGTTCGCTTCTAGAACCCAAAATACCGAATTTTCGGGTGTTTTGAGCCTGAATATGAGATATAAACGGGTACATAAGATGCATGCACATATCTACTTTGGACACTTATAATATCGATTTTTAGCATGTTTTGAGCCTATATTTTGAAAACATTTTTGCCATGAGTAGGCATGTACAGATCGCTTCTGGGACCCAAAAATATAGAATTTTCGGGTGTTTTGATGTTGAATTTGGGATATAAACGGGTGCAGAAGATGCATACACATATTGACTTTGGGCACCTATAATATCGATTTTCAGCATGTTTTAGGCCTGTATCAGAGTAGGCATGTACAGATCGCTTCTGGGACTCCAAAATATCGAATTTTCGGGTGTTTGGAGCCTGAATTTGAGATATAAACGGGTACAGAAGATGCATGAACATATCGACTTTTGGGCACCTAAAAGATCGATTTTCAGTATGTTTTGGGCCTGTATTTTAAAAATACTCTAACACGGAGTAGGCATGTACAGATCGCTTCTGGGACCCCCAAATATCGAATTTCGGGGTGTTTTGGGCCTGAATTTGAGATATCGACATTGGGCACCTAAAATATCGACCTTTAGCATGTTTTGGGCCTATATTTTGAAAATATTCTAGCACTGAGTAGGCATATACAGATCGCTTCTAAGACCCCAAAATATAGTTTTTGCGGGTGTTTTGAGCCTGAATTTGAGATATAAACGGGTACAGAAGATGCATGCACATATTGACTTTGGGCACCTAAAATATCGATTTTCAGCATGTTTTCGGCCTGTATTCTGAAAATACTCTAACACGAAGTAGGCATGTACAGATCGCTTCTGGGACCCCAATATACCGAATTTTCGGGTGTTTGGAGACTGAATTTGAAATATAAACGGGTACAGAAGATGCATGCACATATCGGCTTTTGGGCACCTAAAAGATCGATTTTCAGTATGTTTTGGGCCTGTATTTTGAAAATACTCTAACACGAAGTAGGCATGTACAGATCGCTTCTGGGACCCCAAAATATCGAATTTTCGGGTGTTTTGGGCCTGAATTTGAGATATCGACTTTGGGCACATAAAATATCGATTTATAGCATGTTTTGGGCCTATATTTTGAAAATATTCTAGCACTGAGTAGGCATGTACAGATCGCTTCTGGGACCCCAAAATATCGAATTTTCAGGCGCTTGGAGCCTGAATTTGAGATATAAACGGGTACAGAAGATGCATGCACATATCGACTTTTGGGCACCTAAAATATCGATTTTTAGCATGTTTTGAGCCTATATTTTTAAAACATTCTAGCACTGAGTAGGCATGTACAGATCCCTTCTGGGACCCAAAAATATCAAATTTTCGGGTGTTTTGAGGTTGAATTTGAGATTTAAACGGGTGCAGAAGATGCAAACACATATTGACTTTAGGCACCTAAAATATCGATTTTCAGCATGTTTTGGTCCTGTATTTTGAAAATACTCTAACACGGAGTAGGCATGTACAGATCGCTTCTGGATCCCCAAAATATCGAACTTTCGGGTGTTTTGGGCCTGAATTTGAGATATCGACTATGGCCACCTTAAATATCGATTTTTAGCATGTTTTAGGTATGTATTTTAAAAATATACTAGCACTGAGTAGGCATGTACAAATCGCTTCTGGGACCCCAAAATATCGAATTTTCGGGTGTTTTGAGCCTGAATTTGGGATATAAACGGGTACAGAAGATGCATGCACATATTGACTTTGGGCACCTAAAATATCGATTTTCAGTATGTTTTGGGCCTGTATTGTAAAAAATACTTTAACACGGAGTAGGCATGTACAGATCGCTTCTGGGACCCCAAAATATCGAATTTTCAGGTGTCTTGAGCCTGAATTTGATATATAAACGGGTACTGAAGATGCATGCACATATCGACTTTTGGGCACCTAAAATATTGATTTTGAGCATGTTTTGGGTCTGTATCTTGAAAACATTCTAACTAGGAGTAGGCATGTACAGTTCGCTTCTAGGACCCAAAATACCTAATTTTCGAGTGTTTTGAGCCTGAATTTGAGATATAAACGGGTACAGAAGATGCATGCACATATCGACTTTGGACACTTATAATATCGGTTTTTAGCCTGTTTTGAGCCTATATTTTGAAAACATTCTAGCACTGAGTAGGCATGTACAGATCGCTTCTGGGACCCAAAAATATCGAATTTTCGGGTGTTTTAAGGATGAAATTGGGATATAAACGGGTGCAGAAGATGCATACACATATTGACTTTGGGCACCTAAAATATCGATTTTCAGCATGTTTTGGGGCTGTATTTTGAAAATACTCTAGCACTGAGTAGGCATGTACAGATCGCTTCTGGGACCCCAAAATATCGAATTTTCAGGCGCTTGGAGCCTGAATTTGAGATATAAACGGGTACTGAAGATACATGCACATATCGACTTTTGGGCACCTAAAATATCGATTGTTAGCATGTTTTGAGCCTATATTTTTAAAACATTCTAGCACTGAGTAGGCATGTACAGATCCCTTGTGGGACCTAAAAATATCAAATTTGGTTGTTTTGAGGTTGAATTTGGGATTTAAACGGGTGCAGAAGATGCATACACATATTGACTTTAGGCACCTAAAATATTGATTTTCAGAATGTTTCGGGCCTGTATTTTGAAAATACTCCAACACGGAGTAGGCATGTACAGATCGCTGTTGGGACCCCAAAATATCGAATTTTCGGGTGTTTTGGGCCTGAATTTGAGATATCGACCTTGGCCACCTAAAATATCGATTTTTAGCATGTTTTGGGTATATATTTTGAAAGTATACTTGCACTGAGTAGGCATGTACAGATCGCTTCTGGGACCCCAAAATATCGAATTTTCGGTGTTTTGAGCCTGAATTTGAGATATAAACGGGTACTGAAGATGCATGCACATATCGACTTTTGGGCACCTAAAATATCGATTTTGAGCATGTTTGGGGTCTGTATCTTGAAAACATTCTAACTAGGAGTAGGCATGTACAGTTCGCTTCTAGAACCCAAAATACCGAATTTTCGGGTGTTTTGAGCCTGAATATGAGATATAAACGGGTACAGAAGATGCATGCACATATCTACTTTGGAAACTTATAATATCGATTTTTAGCATGTTTTGAGTATATATTTTGAAAACATTCTAGCACTGAGGAGGCATGTACAGATCGCTTCTGGGACCCAAAAATATCGAATTTTCGGGAGTTTTGAGGTTGAATTTGGGAAATAAACGGGTACACAAGATGCATACACATATTGACTTTGGGCACCTAAAATATCGATTTTCAGCATGTTTTGGGCCTGTATCTGAGTATGCATGTACAGATCGCTTCTAGGACCCAAAAATATCGAATTTTCGGGTGTTTGGAGCCTGAATTTAAGATATAAACGGGTACAGAAGATGCATGAACATATCGACTTTTGGGCACTTAAAAGATCGATTTTCAGTATGTTTTGGGCCTGTATTTTGAAAATACTTTAACACGGAGTAGGCATGTACAGATCGCTTCTCGGACCCCAAAATATCGAATTTCGGGGTGTTTTGAGGTTGAATTTGAGATATCGACTTTGGGCACCTAAAATATCGACCTTTAGCATGTTTTGGGCCTATATTTTGAAAACATTCTAGCACTGAGTAGGCATGTACAGATCGATTCTGGGACCCAAAAATATCAAATTTTCGGGTGTTTTGAGCCTGAATTTGAGATATAAACGGGTACAGAAGATGCATACACATATTGACTTTGGGCAACTAAAATATCGATTTTCGGCATGTTTTGGGCCTGTATTTTGAAAATACTCTAACACGGAGTTGGCATGTACAGATCGCTTCTGGGACCCCAAAATATCGAATTTTCGGGTGTTTAGGGTCTGAATTTGAGATATCGACTTTGGCCACCTAAAATATCGATTTTTAGTATGTTTTGGTTATATATTTTGAAAATATACTAGCACTGAGTAGGCATGTACAAATCGCTTCTGGGACCCCAAAATATCGAATTTTCGGGTGTTTTGAGCCAGAATTTGAGATATAAACGGGTACTGAAGATGAATGCACAAATCGTCTTTGGACACTTATAATAACGATTTTTAGCATGTTTTGAACCTATATTTTGAAAATATTCAAGCACTGAGTAGGCATGTACAGATCGCTTCTGGGACCCAAAAGTATCGAATTTTTGGGTGGTTGGAGCCTGAATTTAAAATATAAACAAGTACAGAACATGCATGCACATATCGACTTTTGGGCACCTAAAAGATCGATTTTCAGTATGTTTTGGGCCTGTATTTTGAAAATACTCTAACACGGAGTAGGCATGTACAGATTGCTTCTGGGAGCCCAAAATATCGAATTTTCGGGTGTTTTGAGCCTGAATCTGAGATATAAACGGGTACTGAAGATGCATGCACATATCGACTTTTGGGCACCTAAAATATTGATTTTGAGCATGTTTTGGGTCTGTATCTTGAAAACATTCTAACTAGGAGTAGGCATGTACAGTTCGCTTCTAGGACCCAAAATACCTAATTTTCGAGTGTTTTGAGCCTGAATTTGAGATATAAACGGGTACAGAAGATGCATGCACATATCGAATTTGGACACTTATAATATCGATTTTTAGCCTGTTTTGAGCCTATATTTTGAAAACATTCTAGTACTGAGTAGGCATTTACAGATCGCTTCTGGGACCCAAAAATATCGAATTTTCGGGTGTTTTGAGGATGAAATTGGGATATAAACGGGTGCAGAAGATGCATTCACATATTGACTTTGGGCACCTAAAATATCGATTTTCAGCATGTTTTAGGCCTATATCTGATTAGGCATGTACAGATCGCTTCTGGGACCCCAAAATATCGAATTTTCGGGTGGTTGGAGCCTGAATTTGAGATATAAACGGGTACAGAAGATGCATGCACATATCGACTTTTTGGCACTAAAAAGATCAATTTTCAGTATGTTTTGGGACTGTATTTTGAAATTACTCTAACACGGAGTAGGCATGTACAGATCGCTTCTGGGACCCCAAAATATCGAATTTTCGGGTGTTTTGGGCCTGAATTTGAGATATCGACTTTGGGCACCTAAAATATCGATTTTTATCATGTTTTGGGCCTATATTTTGAGAATATTCTAGCACTGAGTAGGCATGTACAGATCGCTTCTGGGACACCAAAATTTCGAATTTTCGGGTGTTTTGAGCCTGAATTTGAGAGATAAACGGGTGCATAAGAAACATGCACATATTAACTTTGGGCAACTAAAATATTGATTTTTAGCATGTTTTGAGCCTATATTTTGAAAACATTCTAGCACTGAGTAGGCATGTACAGATCGCTTGTGGGACCCAAAAATATCGAATTTTCGGGTGTTTGGAGCCTGAATTTAAAATATAAACAAGTACAGAAGATGCATGCACATATCGGCTTTTGGGCACCTAAAAGATCGATTTTCAGTATGTTTTGGGCCTGTATTTTGAAAATACTCTAACACGGAGTAGGCATGTACAGATCGCTTCAGGGACCCCCAAATATCGAATTTTCGGGTGTTTTGGGCCTGAATTTGAGATATCGACTTTGGGCACATAAAATATCGATTTTTAGCATGTTTTGGGCCTATATTTTGAAAATATTCTAGCACTGAGTAGGCATGTACAGATCGCTTCTAGGACCCCACAATATCGAATTTTCAGGCGCTTTGAGCCTGAATTTGAGATATAAACGGGTACTGAAGATGCATGCACAAATCGACATTGGACACTTTTAATATAGATTTTTAACATGTTTCGAGCCTATATTATGAAAACATTCTAGCACTGAGTAGGCATGTACAGATCGCTTCTGGGACCCCAAAATATCGAATTTTCGGGTGTTTTGGGCCTGAATTTGAGATATCGACTTTGGGCACATAAAATATCGATTTTTAGCATGTTTTGGGCCTATATTTTGAAAATATTCTAGCACTGAGTAGGCATGTACAATCGCTTCTGGGACCCCAAAATATCGAATTTCCAGGTGCTTTGAGCCTGAGCCGGAATTTGAGATATAAACGGGTACAGAAGATGCATGCACATATCGACTTTTGGGCACCTAAAATATCGATTTTTAGCATGTTTTGAGCCTATATTTTTAAAACATTCCAGCACTGAGTAGGCATGTACAGATCCCTTCTGGGACCCAAAAATATCAAATTTTCGGGTGTTTTGAGGTTAAATTTGGGATTTAAACGGGTGCAGAAGATGCATACACATATTGATTTTAGGCACCTAAAATATCGATTTTCAGAATGTTTTGGGCCTGTATTTTGAAAATACTCTAACACGGAATAGGAATGTACAGATCGCTTCTGGGACCCCAAAATATCGAATTTTCGGGTGTTTTGGGCCTGAATTTGAGATATCGACTTTGGCCAACTAAAATATCGATTTATAGCATGTTTTAGATATATATTTTGAAAATATACTAGCACTGAGTAGGCATGTACATATCGCTTCTGGGACCCCAAAATATCGAAATTTCGGTTGTTTTGAGCCTGAATTTGAGATATAAATGGGTACAGAAGATGCATTCACATATTGACTTTGGGCACCTAAAATATCGATTTTGAGCATGTTTGGGGTCTGTATCTTGAAAACATTCTAGCAATGAGGAGGCATGTTCAGATCGCTTCTAGGACCAAAAGATATCGAATTTTCGGGTGATTGGAGCCTGAATTTGAGATATAAACGGGTACAGAAGATGCATGAACATATCGACTTTTGGGCACCTAAAAGATCGATTTTCAGTATGTTTTGGGCCTGTATTTTGAAAATACTTTAACACGGAGTAGGCATGTACAGATCGCTTAGCGGACCCCAAAATATCGAATTTCGGGGTGTTTTGGGCCTGAATTTGAGATATCGACTTTGGGCACCTAAAATATCGACCTTTAGCATGTTTTGGGCCTATATTTTGAAAATATTCTAGCACTGAGTAGGCATGTACAGATCGATTCTAGGACCCCAAAATATCGAATTTTCAGGTGTTATGACCCTGAAATTGAGATATAAACGGGTACAGAAGATGCATGCACATATCGACTTTGGACACTTATAATATCGATTTATACCAGGTTTTGAGCCTAAATTTTGAAAACATTCTAGCACTGAGTAGGCATGTACAGATCACTTCTGGGACCCAAAAATATCGAATTTTCGGGTGTTTTGAGTTTGAATTTGGGATATAAACGGGTGCATAAGATGAAAACACATATTGACTTTGGGGACCTAAAACATCAATTTTCAGCATGTTTTGGGCCTGTATCTGAGTAGGCGTGTACAGATCGGTTCTGGGACCATAAAATATCGAATTTTTGGGTGTTTTGAGCTTGAATTTGAGATATAAACGGGTACTGAAGATGCATGCACATATCGACTTTTGATCACCAAAAATATCGATTTTTAGCAGGTTTTGAGCCTATATTTTGAAAACATTCTAGCACTGAGTAGGCATGTACAGATCGCTTCTGGGACCCAAAAACATTGAATTTTCGGATGTTTTGAGGTTGAATTTGGGATATTTACGGGTGCAGAAGATGCATACACATATTGACTTTGGGCACCTAAAATATCGATTTTTAGCAAGTTTTGGGCCGTATTTTGAAAATACTCTAACACGGAGTAGGCATGTACAGATCGCTTCTTGGACCCAAAAATATCGAATTTTTGGATGTTTTGAGCCTGAATTTGAGATATAAACGGGTACTGAAGATGCATGCATATATCGACTTTTGGGAACCTAAAATATCGATTTTTAGCATGTTTTGACCCTATATTATGAAAACATTCTAGCACTAAGTAGGCATGTACAGATCGCTTCTTGGACCCCAAAACATCGAATTTTCGGGTGTTTTCGGCCTGAATTTGAGATATCGACCTTGGCCACCTAAAATATCGATTTTTAGCATGTTTTGGGTATATATTTTGAAAATATACTTGAACTGAGAAGGCATGTACAGATCGCTTCTGAGACCCCAAAATATCGAATTTTCGGTGTTTTGAGCCTGAATTTGAGATATAAACGGGTACAGAAGACACATGCATATATTGACTTTGGGCACGTAAAATATCGATTTTCAGCATGTTTTGGGCCTGTATTTTGAAAATACTTTAACACGGAGTAGGCATGTACAGATCGCTTATGGGACCCCAAAATATAGAATTTTCAGGTGTTTTGAGCCTGAATTTGTGATATAAACCGGTACTGAAGATGCATGCAGATATCGACTTTTGGGCAACTAAAATATCGATTTTGAGCATGTTTTGGGTCTGTATCTTGAAAACATTCTAACTAGGAGTAGACATGTACAGATCGCTTCTAGGACCCAAAATACCGAATTTTCGAGTGTTTTGAGCCTGAATTTGAGATATAAACGGGTACAGAAGATGCATGCACATATCGACTTTGGACACTTATAATATCGATTTGTAGCATGTTTTAAGCCTATATTTTGAAAACATTCTAGCACTGAGTAGGCATGTACAGATCGCTTCTGGGACCCAAAAATATCGAATTTTCGGATGTTTTGAGGTTGAATTTGTGATATTTACAAGTGCAGAAGATGCATACACATATTGACTTTGGGCACCTAAAATATCGATTTTCAGCATGTTTTGGGCCTGTATCTGATTAGGCATGTACAGATCGCTTCTGGAACCCCAAAATATCGATTTTTCGGTTGTTTAGAGCCTGAATTTGAGATATAAACGGGTACAGAAGATGCATGCACATATCGAGTTTTGGGCACTTACAAGATCAATTTTCAGTATGTTTTGGGACTGTATTTTGAAAATACTCTAACACGGAGAAGGCATGTACAGATCGCTTCTGGGACCCCAAAATATCGAATTTTCGGTGTTTTGGGCCTGAATTTGGGATATCGACTTTGGGCACCTAAAATATCGATTTTTATCATGTTTTGGGACTATATTTTGAGAATATTCTAGCACTGAGTAGGCATGTACAGATCGCTTCTGGGACCCCAAAATTTCGAATTTTCGGGTGTTTTGAGCCTGAATTTGAGATATAAACGGGTACAGAAGATACATGCACATATTAACTTTGGGCACCTAAAATATCGATTTTCAGCATGTTTTGGGCCTGTATTTAAAAAATACTCTAACACGGAGTTGGCATGTACAGGTTGCTTCTGGGACCCCAAAATATCGAATTTTCGAGTATTTTGAGCCTGAATTTGAGATATAAACGGGTACTGAAGATGCATGCACATATCGATTTTTGGGCACCTAAAATATCGATTTTGAGCATGTTTTGGGTCTGTATCTTGAAAACATTCTAACTAGGAGTAGACATGTACCGATCGCTTCTGGGACCCAAAAATATCGAATTTTCGGGTGTTTTAAGGTTGAATTTGAGATATAAACGGGTTACAGAAGATGCATGCACATATCGACTTTGGACACTTATAATATCGATTTTTAGCATGTTTTGTGCCTATATTTTGAAAAAATTCTAGCACTGAGTAGGCATGTACAGATCGCTTCTAGGACCCCAAAATATCGAATTTTCGGTGTTTGGAGCCTGTATTTGAGATATAAACGAGTACAGAAGATGCATACACATATTGACTTTGGGCACCTAAAATATCGATTTTCAGCATGTTTTGGGCCTGTATTTTGAAAATACTTTAACACGGAGTAGGCATGTACAGATCGCTTCTCGGACCCCAAAATATCGAATTTCATGGTGTTTTGAGCCTGAATTTGAGATATCGACTTTGGGCACCTAAATAATTGACCTTTAGCATGTTTTGGGCCTATATTTTGAAAATATTCTAGCACTGAGTAGGTATGTACAGATCGCTTCTGGGACCCCAAAATATCGAATTTTCGGGTGTTTTGAGCCTGAATTTGAGATATAAACAGGTACAGAAGATGCATGCACATATTGACTTTGGGCAACTAAAATATCGATTTTCAGCATGTTTTGGGCCTGTATTTTGAAAATACTTTAACACAGAGTAGGCATGTACAGATCGTTTCCGGGACCCTAAAATATAGAATTTTCGGGTGTTTTGAGCCTGAATTTGAGATATAAACGGGTACTGAAGATGCAAGCACATATCGACTTTTGGGCACCTAAAATATCGATTTTTAGCAAGTTTTGAGCCTATATTTTGAAAACATTCTAGCACTGAGTATCCATGTACAGATCGCTTCTGGGACCCAAAAATATCGAATTTTCGGATGTTTTGAGTTTGAATTTGGGATATTTACGAGTGCAGAAGATGCATAAACATGTTGACTTTGGGCACCTAAAATATCGATTTTCAGCATGTTTTGGGCCTGTATCTGATTAGGCATGTACAGATCGCTTTTGGAACCCCAAAATATCGAATTTTCGGGTGTTTGGAGCGTGAATTTGAGATATAAACGGGTACAGAAGATGCATGCACATATTGACTTTGGGCAACTAAAATATCGATTTTCAGCATGTTTTGGGCCTGTATTTTGAAAATACTTTAACACGGAGTAGGCATGTACAGATCGCTTTGGTGACCCCAAAATATCTAATTTTCGGGTGTTTTGAGCCTGAATTTGAGATATAAACGGGTACAGAAGATGCATGCACATATTGACTTTGGGCACCTTAAATATCGATTTTCAGCATGTTTTGAGCCTTTATTTTGAAAACATTCTAGCACTGAGTAGGCATGTACAGATCGCTTCAGGGACCCAAAAATATCGAATTTTCGTGTGTTTTGAGGTTTAATTTGGGATATAAACGGGTGCAGAAGATGCATACACATATTGACTTTGGGCACCTAAGATATCGATTTTCAGCATGTTTTGGGCCTGCATCTAAGTAGGCATGTACAGATCGCTTCTGAGACCCTAAAATATCGAATTTTCGGGTGTTTCGAGCCTGAATTTGATATATAAACGGGTACAGAAGATGCATGCACATATTGACTTTGGGCACCTAAAATATCGATTTTCTGCATGTTTTGGGCCGGTATTTGAAAATATTCTAACACGGAGTAGGCATGTACAGATCGCTTCTGGGACCCCAAAAAATCGAATTTTCGGGTGTTCTGAGCCTGAATTTGAGATATAAACGGGTACAGAATATGCGTGCACATATCGACTTTGGACACTTAAAATATCGATTTTTAGCATGTTTTGAGCCTATATTTTGAAAACATTCTAGCACTGAGTAGGCATGTACAGACCGCTTCTTTTACCCAAAAATATCGAATTTTCGGGTGTTTTGAGGTTGAATTTGGGATATAAACGGGTGTAGAAGATGCATACACATATTAACTTTGGGCACCAAAAATATCGATTTTCAGCATGTTTTGGGCCTGTATTATGAAAACACTAACACGGAGTAGGCATTAACAGATAGCTTCTGGAATCCCAAAATATCGAATTTTCGGGTGTTTGGAGCCTGAATTTGAGATATAAACGGGTACAGAAGATGCATGCACGTATTGACTTTGGGCACCTAAAATATCGATTTTCAGCATGTTTTGGGCCTGTATAGATCGCTTCTGGGACCCCAAAATATCGAAATTTCGGTTGTTTGGAGCCTGAATTTGAGATATAAACGGGTACAGAAGATGCATGCACATATCGACTTTTGGGCACCTAAAATATCGATTTTGAGCATGTTTTGGGTCTGTATCTTGAAAACATTCTAACTAGGAGTAGGCATGTACAGATCGCTTCTAGGACCCAAAAATACCGAATTTTCGGGTGTTTGGAGCCTGAATTTGAGATATAAACGAGTTCAGAAGATGAATGCACATATCGACTTTTGGGCACGAAAAATATCGATTTTCTCTATGTTTTGGGCCTGTATTTTGAAAATACTCTAACACGGGGTAGGTATGTACAAATCACTTCTGGGACCCCAAATTATCGAATTTTCGGGTGTTTTGGGCCTGAATTTGAGATATCGACTTTGGGCACCTAAAATATCGATTTTTAGCATGTTTTGGGCCTATATTTTGAAAATATTCTAGCACTGAGTATGCATGTACAGATCGCTTCTGGGACCCTAAAATATCGAATTTCGGGTATTTTGAGCATGAATTTGAGATATAAACGTGTACAGAAGATGCATTCACATATTGACTTTAGGCACCTAAAATATCGATTTTCAGCATGTTTTGGGCCTGTATTTTGAAAATACTCTAACACGGATTAGGCATGTACAGATTGCTTCTGGGACCACAAAATATCGAATTTTCGGGTGTTTTGAGCCTGAATTTGAGATATAAACGGGTACAGAAGATGCATGAACATATCGACTTTTGGACAGCTAAAACATCGATTTTTAGTATGTTTTGGGCCTATATTTTGAAAATTTTCTTGCACTGAGTAGGCATGTACAGATCGCTTCCGTGACCCCAAAATATCTAAATTTCGGATGTTTTGAGCCTGAATTTGAGAAATAAACGGGTACAGAAGATGCATGCATATATTGACTTTGGGCACCTAAAATATCGATTTTCAGCATGTTTTGAGCCTTTATTTTGAAAACATTTTAGCACTGAGTAGGCATGTACAGATCGCTTCTGGGACCCAAAAATATCGATTTTTCGTGCGTTTTGAGGTTTAATTTGGGATATATACGGGTGCAGAAGATGCATACACATATTGACTTTGGGCACCTAAAATATCGATTTTCAGCATGTTTTGGGGATGTATCTGAGTAGGCATGTACAGATCGCTTCTGGGATACCAAAATATCGAATTTTCGGGTGTTTGGAGCCTGAATTTGAGATATAAATGTGTACAGAAGATGCATGCACATATTGACTTTGGGCACCTAAAAGATCGATTTTCAGCATGTTTTGGGCCTGTATTTTGAAAATACTCTAACACGGAGTGTTCTGGGACCCCAAAATATCGAATTTTCGGGTGTTTTGAGCCTGAATTTGAGATTTAAACGGGTACAGAAGATGCATGCACATATCGACTTTTGGACAGCTAAAATATCGATTTTTAGTATGTTTTGGGACTATATTTTGAAAATTTTCTAGCACTGAGTAGGCATGTACAGATCGCTTCCGTGACCCCAAAATATCTAATTTTCGGGTGTTTTGAGCCTGAATTTGAGATATAAACGGGTACAGAAGATGCATCAACATATTGACTTTGGGCACCTAAAATATCGATTTTCAGCATGTTTTGAGCCTTTATTTTGAAAACATTCTAGCACTGAGTAGGCATGTACAGATCGCTTCAGGGACCCAAAATTATCGAATTTTCGTGTGTTTTGAGGTTTAATTTGGGATATAAACGGGTGCAGAAGATGCATACACATATTGACTTTGGGCACCTAAGATATCGATTTTCAGCATGTTTTGGGCCTGCATCTAAGTAGGCATGTACAGATCGCTTCTGGGACCCTAAAATATCGAATTTTCGGGTGTTTCGAGCCTGAATTTGATATATAAACGGGTACAGAAGATGCATGCACATATTGACTTTGGGCACCTAAAATATCGATTTTCTGCATGTTTTGGGCGAGTATTTGAAAATATTCTAACACGGAGTAGGCATGTACAGATCGCTTCTGAGACCCCCAAAAATCGAATTTTCGGGTGTTTTGAGCCTGAATTTGAGATATAAACGGGTACTGAATATGCATGCACATATCGACTTTTGGGCACCTAAAATATCGATTTTGAGCATGTTTTGGGTCTGTATCTTAAAAATATTCTAACTAGGAGTAGGCATGTACAGATCGGTTCTAGGACCCAAAAATACCGAATTTTCGGGTGTTTTGAGCCTCAATTTGAGATATAAACGGATACAGAAGATGCATGCACATCTCGACTTTGGACACTTAAAATATCGATTTTTAGCATGTTTTGAGCCTATATTTTGAAAACATTCTATCACTGAGTAGGCATGTACAGACCGCTTCTGGGCCAGTACTTACTATTGCTAAGTGGGTGTCATAAGTCTTATGTCGACCAAAACATGGCCGCCACCCATCATAAATCGTGTCTTTGTCCTTATGTCTCGACATAAATACCCATCTTGGTTAAGACACCCCCAGTAGGTGTTTTAGCTACTATGACGAGATTAATGTCTCGACATAAATGGGGTGTCCCGTGGAAAACATAACATTTTCATCGACAGTGGTCAGTCTCTTGTAAACAAACGCCTAAGTAAGTACACAGTTACACTTATTTGAAGAACTTGTATTATATATTCTGATATATGGCAGTGAAGTGTCGGGGTATGAGGATCTTAAAGTATAAAAGTATTTCACAAAATTCCTAAAGAACTTGCCAAGTTACATATTAATAACATTACGACGAACTGCATGGTCAATGATGAAACTGAAACCAGTGTGATTAAATTAATATTGAACATAAAAAGGTTGCTTTATGGTGTAGAATTATGATTGGAAATACCAATAAACTCTTATATATAATCTTAAACAATGTATATAACTAAGTTAATTGTTTATGTTCCTAATACACAGTGTCTTATTGTAAGTATTCCATGTACTCAAAATAAATAAGTTTGAGCATAAATAGAACCAAAGCTGTCAATAGAATATAATACATATTGGTATTTCTGCATAAGAGGTCCACATAATTGTTTACAAGTTATTTTGGTATTAGTACAGAAGTGGACCTTAATTCAGCAGTGTTGCCAGATCTGGCTGGGTCCTAGTATTCTACCCCTGTCATTTATTGTACTTTATCACGATTATTTCCCGGTAGTTTGCCCAGGTTAGGTCCCGGTAGTTTGCCCAGGTTAGGTCCCGGTAGTCTGATGCGGTCTAGGTTAGGTTAAGTCAGGTCAGGTAAGGTCAGGCTAATTTCAAAATGCCCCATTTGAATATGCCCTATCTTGGAAACGGGGCATTTGAGGAAGAAAAACCATAGAAAAAAATTGTCTTAGAATGGTCCAAAATAGTGGGTAATGACAGTAAAATATCTATTATACAGTAAGGTCCACTTCTGTACCTTTACCGTTATTTTTTTTCCTGTTTATTTTTACTTGTTCTATTCATTATTGACCATTACCTGACCCTACCTAACCTAACCTAGACCACAGCAGACTACCTGGGGATACGTCCTGTTAGTTTACCCCAGTCACCTTATGTTAGTTTACACAGGCTATATCCCGGTAGTTTACCCATGTTAGATCTAGGTTAGGTTAGGTTTGATCAGGTCAGGTAAGGTCAAACTAAGTATGAAATAATTATTTTCCAATCATTATTATGGTCCATAATGAATAGAACAAGTAATAATAAACAGGAAAAAGTAAAAAAAAATGGTAAAGAAACATGTGAAAATTTCATACAAATTATATCCTCAAGGTTGCTGAATTAGATACCGGTATACATATACAGTATATACTGTATGCACATATTCATTATATATTAATACTATGTGTCTAATACTTTTTAAAAACTATTTATATTTCTAGGGTAACAAACTGAGGTACGATGGCTGCTCCCATGAGAATCCGCCAACCACGTAATTTTAGAGACCGAAAGGACGTGTTGAATGAGTTGAGTGATGCAGAATTGATCAAGCGATACCGGTTAGACCGTGCCGGTATTATGCTTGTGACCGACTTAGTGCGGGAAAGGATCACCAACCAAACAGAAAGAAGCAGAGCAGTGACCCCAGAAATGAAAGTGCTTGTGACTCTGCGGTATTTAGCAACTGGGAAGATGCAACTCTGCAGCGGTGATGACTTGGGCCCATCCCAGCAGACTGTGAGCAGAGTCATCACAGAAACACTGTTTGCTCTTTCAAGAAATGAAATCCTTTCTCAATATTTCAAATTCCCAGTCACCCTGGAAAATTGCCATACAAAAGCAGTGGACTTTCAGCAAATTGCAGGATTTCCTGGTGTGATTGGAACTATTGATGGTACTCATGTACGGATCACTGCACCAAAGGAGTTTGAAGCAGAATACGTCAATAGAAAGAGGTACCATAGCATCAATGTTCAAGTTGTATTTGATGCTACTTACAGAATATTAGACATTGTAGCAAGGTGGCCGGGATCAGTGCATGATGCACGGATTCTGAGAGAAAGTTCATTAAACCAAGTGGTATTTGGAAGGGGTATGGTTCCCGATGGATACCATTTACTAGGAGATAGTGGCTATCCCTGCAAAAAGTGGCTACTAACTCCATATCTCCGACCTCAGCCTGGACCACAATCAGACTATAACAGGTAAGAGACGTACAATTTATAATTAGTCTTGTTAGTCATGTAGAAAAGGGGCAGAAAGTATTGTTCCCATATTCTTATTATAGTTTGGTATTTTTGTATAGAATAGTTTTAGAAATTTTCATAAGGTAAAAAAATACCAATATCATGTCTGGTAACCTTCACAATCTATTGGATTCTATTTCAGTTACTTAATGTAAAGTAGCCATTGCAATATAATATAATACCCTTTTTGTTCTAAATTCCAGAGCACACAAGAAGACCCGAAATGTTGTTGAGCGTGGTATTGGCCAATTGAAGCGGAGGTTCCATGTCCTACATGGAGAAATCAGAGTCACCCCTACAGCGAAGGTGTGTCAGATAATCAAAGTTTGTGCCATGCTTCATAATATCTGCAAGGACAGGAACATTCGTATACCTGCTCCTGAGGACATAGACGAACCTGCTGAAGATATTGAAGAGGATTATGACAATGCACCGCTAGCAGTGCAACAACCTCCACTTCCACCTGTTGCTCCACGACCACGTGAGGGTCTTTTGTATCGGGATGAGTTTGTCAACTTGCATTTTGAGTAAGTATGAAGGCCTAAGCCTTAAATGATAATCATTAGATCCTATTATAGTACTTAAAATCTTACAGTTACTGCTTGTATTCTTTGTACTGTACTGCACATTTCATTTATTTGAGTATTTGTAGTAATATCTACTTTTTTATTACAGCAATGATGAGTGAAGCGACAACCACCTGTGGATCACTAAACGTATCAGTAAAATTAAGTACAGTATGGAGCTTTAACGTTATATTATATTGTATTTCTTGCCTTACCTACTTTCCTTCGTACTTATGACAAATATGTCAAGCGTGCTTTTCATACTCAACCTTTATATCATAGGAAACATGTATACTAAGTCACTTTCTTAGTTAAGGAAAAATTAAACAAAGTTGAACATCTAGAACTATTATTATTTTTCTTTATTAACATAATAGTTAGCTTTGGCCTGGTAAGCTTTAATTTTTGCCTCTTCGGCTTTAATTTTTGCCTCTTGGGCTTCAACAATTTTCTTTTTTGCTAATAATTCCTGCTCTAGTATCAGCAGCTCTAATTTTCTTTTCTTTTGTAGATGAGCAGCCTCGCCCTCATCGACAACCATGAAGTTGAGGTTGGTGCCCGAGTGGTCAGCAGAGGCTTCGGCTGCAGGCTCATCCCGGATGACATCAGCAGGAGTGACATCCTGGGTTTTTTCTGCTGCCTCAGTACTGCAAGAAGAATATCAAACAGTTTTCAGTAATCATCATCATCATCTATGTTTAATATCCCAACACATTTAACACATCTGCCACACCACACCTCCTCAACACCTTCTCATTTGATACCCTATCTTCCCATCTCACATGTGCCATATATCTCAGCATTTTACAATCATTTTGCTTTATCTTTCTCTCAGCTTCCTTAATTACTGGTAACTTCTCTGCACCATACAGTAACACTGATCTCACACAAGCACCATACACCTTTGCCCTGCTCCTCTGTTATTTGTATAAATAGATGAAAATATATATAGTGTAATAATTCTTAGCACATGTTGTGCTTCTTTAGGATTAAGTTTAGGTTGATTATTGTATGTTAGGTTTAAGGTATTTGTAAATTAATACAGTATTCTGTCAGATAAGGATTTTGTACTTGAATATTTGTCTACTGATTTGTAGTAAAGCAACTAATCTTTATCATATATTTAACTTACTTTCCCAATTCATTGTCGTTTATTATCTTTATTCATAGTAATTGATTATTCTTATCTACAATCTGTTGAGGTTGAAGAAGGCTTTTCTGATATGTAACAGTATAGACCTATAGTAATGAGAGGAGTGAAAGTAGTAAGAGAAATTTAGAGCCAGCAAGGGAAGAAAAATTATAATGAGAAATGGACACTTCTGATAAAAAATTTCAATAATAAAAATATACAATCACAAATAATGTTTGGGAAAATTTGACTTGACTGACTTTTACTAAAAGTTTTCATTACAGTTCACTGCTGAAATAGTATTTAATTTAACAATAAGATTCGAATAAAATAAGCTGATATGCCTGATTTTGCAGCAAACAACATTTAAAATAATATACTAAGGTAACTATAGGCCTACCTGGGTTGGACTTCAACAGCATCATGGATAAACCGAAGGACTTCCTCATCATCATCAATGCCATCCATCCCATGATTTTTCTTCCCCAGGATGTCTGCTACCATCTCATCAATGTCATCCAGGGGAGGTACTGCTGGGCCACCACCTGAAAAACAATGATGACAATTGTAATAATAATAACCAACTGTAATTAATATATGTGGCATCCTGAAGTTAAATCACATTTAATTACAATATGATATCATATACCATAATAGTATCCTATATAGACTTGAGTAAATTTGTGACACTGTTATGAAAGTATTCTTAAAAATCTTTAATATTCCATAACATGATGCAATCAATAAAGTATAACTAAATTGAATAATTCACGTAGAATGATGTTGAAGGCAGGCCTATGCATTGATAATACAGTAAGTCAATTGTATAAACGGTGTCAGCACAGGAGTACATCGGTAAATTTTTACAAGTTGCCACAACTTTTTTCGACCCAATGTGGATCAGGCATACTTCGGCCTTAACCAGAGCATCAAGATGTTACAGAATTAAAAAGACCTTACCTAACCTAACCTAGAAGGGGGCATACTTTGTGACCTAACCTTGGCATACTTCATGACCTCACCATGGCATACTTCGTGACCTAACCTTGTAAAAAATTTCCTTATAATATCTTAAACCCCATAATTGACCACTAAAATTAACATTACCATAAAGTCCATAATATAGAAACAATGAGTGGCTGACATAATGTAGCTGAACACAACATACCTGTTCCTCTCATGGCCTCGTTGTGCCTGCTGAGGTTGGCCTTTGCAGCACTCTGGACTGTCTGCCACCTCTTCTGGCACTCCTTAACAGTCCTTACATTCGCCGGGAACACTTCATGCAATTGGCTGGCCATATTCTGCCAGGTAGTCTGCTTCTGCCTGGAAGTGATCCCCGATGAGAAGCTGGCTTTGAGGACGGTGGCATTCTCTTGGTACAATTCTAAGAGTAATTTGGTCTCGTCACGAGACCAATTCCCCTTCCTTGGCTTCTTATCTTTAGGTAAACTCTGACTCAGCTGAGGAATTGAAGTGGCCATACTTGAAGTTGTAGGGGAGGTCAACGTGAGGATAGAGCAGAGCGAATGTTTACAAAGTTGGCGCTGTCGGCTGTCGGTAGGTTTTCAGCCAAAATCATGGAAAATAATCACACTTTTAGCAGTTTTATGCCCAACTGCTTGTCATAATATATCAGTAATTGTGGAAAATATTTTTCATGTTATTTATTCGCCTTCACTTTGCTCTTTTTTCGAAAATATAACATTTTAGCATTAAAACGTCTGCTAAACATAGCGGGCCACTGGTTATGATGGTAGGGAGCTAAGTCTCGATATATGTCAGTGACTTAAAATTTAGGTCGAGCTATTTTAAGTGTGCACATAATTTACGTCGGATTTATGTCACCCTCATAGCGATATTAGTAAGTACTGGCCCTGGGACTCAAAAATATCGAATTTTCGAGGTTCAATTTGGGATATTAACGGGTGCATAAGATGCATACACATTTTGAGTTTGGGCACCTCAAATATCGATTTTCAGCATGTTTTGGGCCTGTATCTGAGTAGGCATGTACCGATCGCTTCTAGGACCCAAAAATAGCGAATTTTCGGGTGTATTGAGCCTGAATTTGAGATATAAACGGGTACAGAAGATGCGTGCACATATCGACTTTGGACACTTAAAATATCGATTTTTAGCATGTTTTGAGCCTATATTTTGAAAACATTCTAGCACTGAGTAGGCATGTACAGACCACTTCTGTCACCCAAAAATATCGAATTTTCGGAAGTTTTGAGGTTGAATTTGGGATATAAACGGGTGTAGAAGATGCATACACATATTGACTTTGGGCACCAAAAATATCGATTTTCAGCATGTTTTGGGCCTGTATTATGAAAACACTAACTCGGAGTAGGCATGTACAGATCGCTTCTATAACCCCAAAATATCGAATTTTCGGGTGTTTTGAGCCTGTATTTGAGATATAAACGGGAACAGAAGATGCATGCACGTATTGACTTTGGGCACCTAAAATATCGATTTTCAGCATGTTTTGGGCCTGTATAGATCGCTTCTGGGACCCCCAAATATCGAAATTTCGGGTTTTTGGAGCCTGAATTTGAGATATAAACGGGTACAGAAGATGCATGCACATATCGACATTTGGACAGCTAAAACATCGATTTTTAGTATATTTTGGGCCTATATTTTGAAAATTTTCTAGCACTGAGTAGGCATGTACATATCGCTTCCGTGACCCCAAAATATCTAATTTTCGGGTGTTTTGAGCCTGAATTTGAGATATAAACGGGTACGGAAGATGCATTCACATATTCACTTTGGGCACCTAAAATATCGATTTTCAGCATGTTTTGAGCCTTTATTTTGAAAACATTCTAGCACTGAGTAGGCATGTACAGATCACTTCTGGGACCCAAAAATATCGAATTTTCGTGTGTTTTGAGGTTTAATTTGGGATATAAACGGGTGCAGAAGATGCATACACATATTGACTTTGGGCACCTAAAATATCGATTTTCAGCATGTTTTGGGCCTGTATCTGAGTAGGCATGTACAGATCGCTTCTGGGACACCAAAATATCGAATTTTCGGGTTTTTGGAGCCTGAATTTGAGATATAAACGGGTTCAGAAGATGCATGCACATATCGACTTTTGGGCACCTAAAATATCGATTTTGAGCATATTTTGGGTCTGTATCTTAAAAACATTCTAATTAGGAGTAGGCATGTACAGATCGGTTCTAGGACCCAAAAATACCGAATTTTCGGGTTTTTTGAGCCTCAATTTGAGATATAAACGGGTACAGAAGATGCATGCACATCTCGACTTTGGACACTTAAAATATCGATTTTTAGCATATTTTGAGCCTATATTTTGAAAACATTCTATCACTGAGTAGGCATGTACATACCGCTTCTGGGACCCAAAAATATCGAATTTTCGACGTTCAATTTGGGATATTAACGGGTGCATAAGATGCATACACATATTGACATTGGGCAACTGAAATATCGATTTTCAGCATGTTTTGGGCCTGTATCTGAGTAGGCATGTACAGATCGCTTCTAGGACTCAAAAATAGCGAATTTTCGGGTGTTTTTAGCCTGAATTTGAGAAATAAACGGGTACAGAAGATGCATGCACATATTGACTTTGGGCACCTATAATATCGATTTTCAGCATGTTTTGAGCCTTTATTTTGAAAACATTCTAGCACTGAGTAGGCATGTACAGATCGCTTCTGGGACCCAAAAATATCGAATTTTCGTTTGTTTTGAGGTTTAATTTGGGATATATACGGGTGCAGAAGATGCATACACATATTGACTTTGGGCACCTAAAATATCGATCTTCAGCATGTTTTGGGCCTGCATCTAAGTAGGCATGTACAGACCGCTTCTGTTACCCAAAAATATCGAATTTTCGGGTGTTTTGAGGTTGAATTTGGGATATAAACGGGTGTAGAAGATGCATACACATATTAACTTTGGGCACCAAAAATATCGATTTTCAGCATGTTTTGGGCCTGTATTTTGAAAACACTAACACGGACTAGGCTTGTACAGATCGCTTCTGGAACCCCAAAATATCGAATTTTCGGGTGTTTGGAGCCTGAATTTGAGATATAAACGGGTACAGAAGATGCATGCACGTATTGACTTTGGGCACCTAAAATATCGATTTTCAGCATGTTTTCGGCCTGTATAGATCGCTTCTGGGACCCCAAAATATCAAAATTTCGGTTGTTTGGAGCCTGAATTTAAGATATAAACGGGTACAGAAGATGCATGCACATATCGACTTTTGGGCACCTAAAATATCGATTTTGAGCATGGTTTGGGTTTGTATCTTGAAAACATTCTAACTAGGAGTATACATGTACAGATCGCTTTTAGTACCCAAAAATACCGAATTTTCGGGTGTTTTGAGCCTGAATTTGAGAAATAAACGGGTACAGAAGATGCATGCACATATTGACTTCGGGAATCTAAAATATCGATTTTCAGCATGTTTTGAGTCTTTATTTTGAAAACATTCTAGCACTGAGTAGGCATGTACAGATCGCTTCTGGGACCCAAAAATATCGAATTTTCGTGTGTTTTGAGGTTTAATTTGGGATATATACGGGCGCAGAAGATGCATACACATATTGACTTTGGGCACCTAAAATATCGATTTTCAGCATGTTTTGAGCCTGTATCTGAGTAGGCATGTACAGATCGCTTCTGGGATCCCAAAATATCAAATTTTCGGGTGTATGGAGCCTGAATTTGAGATATAAACGTGTACAGAAGATACATGCACATATTGACTTTGGGCACCTAGAATATCGATTTTCAGCTTGTTATGGGCTTCTATATTGAAAATACTCTAACACGAAGTAGGCATGTACGGATCGCTTCTGGAACCCCAAAATACCGAATTTTTGGGTGTTATGAGCCTGAATTTGAGATATAAACGGGTACAGAAAATGCATGCACATCTCGACTTTGGACACTTAAAATATCGATTATTAGCATGTTTTGAGCCTATATTTTGAAAACATTCTAGCACTGAGTAGGCATGTACAGATCGCTTCTGGGACCACAAAATATCGAATTTTCGGGTGTTTTGGGCCTGAATCTGAGATATCGACTTTGGGCACCTATAATATCGATTTTTAGCATGTTTTGGGCCTATATTTTGAAAATATTGTAGCACTGAGTAGGCATGTACAGATCGCTTCTGGGACCCCAAAATATCGAATTTTCGGGTATTTTGAGCCTGAATTTGAGATATAAACGTGTACAGAAGATGCATGCACATATTGACTTTTGGACAGCTAAAATATCGAATTTTCGTTTGTTTTGAGGTTTAATTTGGGATATATACGGGTGCAGAAGATGCATACACATATTGACTTTGGGCACCTAAAATATCGATCTTCAGCATGTTTTGGGCCTGCATCTAAGTAGGCATGTACAGACCGCTTCTGTTACCCAAAAATATCGAATTTTCGGGTGTTTTGAGGTTGAATTTGGGATATAAACGGGTGTAGAAGATGCATACACATATTAACTTTGGGCACCAAAAATATCGATTTTCAGCATGTTTTGGGCCTGTATTTTGAAAACACTAACACGGACTAGGCTTGTACAGATCGCTTCTGGAACCCCAAAATATCGAATTTTCGGGTGTTTGGAGCCTGAATTTGAGATATAAACGGGTACAGAAGATGCATGCACGTATTGACTTTGGGCACCTAAAATATCGATTTTCAGCATGTTTTCGGCCTGTATAGATCGCTTCTGGGACCCCAAAATATCAAAATTTCGGTTGTTTGGAGCCTGAATTTAAGATATAAACGGGTACAGAAGATGCATGCACATATCGACTTTTGGGCACCTAAAATATCGATTTTGAGCATGGTTTGGGTTTGTATCTTGAAAACATTCTAACTAGGAGTATACATGTACAGATCGCTTTTAGTACCCAAAAATACCGAATTTTCGGGTGTTTTGAGCCTGAATTTGAGATATAAACGGGTACAGAAGATGCATGCACGTATTGACTTTGGGCACCTAAAATATCGATTTTCAGCATGTTTTCGGCCTGTATAGATCGCTTCTGGGACCCCAAAATATCAAAATTTCGGTTGTTTGGAGCCTGAATTTAAGATATAAACGGGTACAGAAGATGCATGCACATATCGACTTTTGGGCACCTAAAATATCGATTTTGAGCATGGTTTGGGTTTGTATCTTGAAAACATTCTAACTAGGAGTATACATGTACAGATCGCTTTTAGTACCCAAAAATACCGAATTTTCGGGTGTTTTGAGCCTGAATTTGAGAAATAAACGGGTACAGAAGATGCATGCACATATTGACTTCGGGAATCTAAAATATCGATTTTCAGCATGTTTTGAGTCTTTATTTTGAAAACATTCTAGCACTGAGTAGGCATGTACAGATCGCTTCTGGGACCCAAAAATATCGAATTTTCGTGTGTTTTGAGGTTTAATTTGGGATATATACGGGCGCAGAAGATGCATACACATATTGACTTTGGGCACCTAAAATATCGATTTTCAGCATGTTTTGAGCCTGTATCTGAGTAGGCATGTACAGATCGCTTCTGGGATCCCAAAATATCAAATTTTCGGGTGTATGGAGCCTGAATTTGAGATATAAACGTGTACAGAAGATACATGCACATATTGACTTTGGGCACCTAGAATATCGATTTTCAGCTTGTTATGGGCTTCTATATTGAAAATACTCTAACACGAAGTAGGCATGTACGGATCGCTTCTGGAACCCCAAAATACCGAATTTTTGGGTGTTATGAGCCTGAATTTGAGATATAAACGGGTACAGAAAATGCATGCACATCTCGACTTTGGACACTTAAAATATCGATTATTAGCATGTTTTGAGCCTATATTTTGAAAACATTCTAGCACTGAGTAGGCATGTACAGATCGCTTCTGGGACCACAAAATATCGAATTTTCGGGTGTTTTGGGCCTGAATCTGAGATATCGACTTTGGGCACCTATAATATCGATTTTTAGCATGTTTTGGGCCTATATTTTGAAAATATTGTAGCACTGAGTAGGCATGTACAGATCGCTTCTGGGACCCCAAAATATCGAATTTTCGGGTATTTTGAGCCTGAATTTGAGATATAAACGTGTACAGAAGATGCATGCACATATTGACTTTTGGACAGCTAAAATATCGAATTTTCGTTTGTTTTGAGGTTTAATTTGGGATATATACGGGTGCAGAAGATGCATACACATATTGACTTTGGGCACCTAAAATATCGATCTTCAGCATGTTTTGGGCCTGCATCTAAGTAGGCATGTACAGACCGCTTCTGTTACCCAAAAATATCGAATTTTCGGGTGTTTTGAGGTTGAATTTGGGATATAAACGGGTGTAGAAGATGCATACACATATTAACTTTGGGCACCAAAAATATCGATTTTCAGCATGTTTTGGGCCTGTATTTTGAAAACACTAACACGGACTAGGCTTGTACAGATCGCTTCTGGAACCCCAAAATATCGAATTTTCGGGTGTTTGGAGCCTGAATTTGAGATATAAACGGGTACAGAAGATGCATGCACGTATTGACTTTGGGCACCTAAAATATCGATTTTCAGCATGTTTTCGGCCTGTATAGATCGCTTCTGGGACCCCAAAATATCAAAATTTCGGTTGTTTGGAGCCTGAATTTAAGATATAAACGGGTACAGAAGATGCATGCACATATCGACTTTTGGGCACCTAAAATATCGATTTTGAGCATGGTTTGGGTTTGTATCTTGAAAACATTCTAACTAGGAGTATACATGTACAGATCGCTTTTAGTACCCAAAAATACCGAATTTTCGGGTGTTTTGAGCCTGAATTTGAGAAATAAACGGGTACAGAAGATGCATGCACATATTGACTTCGGGAATCTAAAATATCGATTTTCAGCATGTTTTGAGTCTTTATTTTGAAAACATTCTAGCACTGAGTAGGCATGTACAGATCGCTTCTGGGACCCAAAAATATCGAATTTTCGTGTGTTTTGAGGTTTAATTTGGGATATATACGGGCGCAGAAGATGCATACACATATTGACTTTGGGCACCTAAAATATCGATTTTCAGCATGTTTTGAGCCTGTATCTGAGTAGGCATGTACAGATCGCTTCTGGGATCCCAAAATATCAAATTTTCGGGTGTATGGAGCCTGAATTTGAGATATAAACGTGTACAGAAGATACATGCACATATTGACTTTGGGCACCTAGAATATCGATTTTCAGCTTGTTATGGGCTTCTATATTGAAAATACTCTAACACGAAGTAGGCATGTACGGATCGCTTCTGGAACCCCAAAATACCGAATTTTTGGGTGTTATGAGCCTGAATTTGAGATATAAACGGGTACAGAAAATGCATGCACATCTCGACTTTGGACACTTAAAATATCGATTATTAGCATGTTTTGAGCCTATATTTTGAAAACATTCTAGCACTGAGTAGGCATGTACAGATCGCTTCTGGGACCACAAAATATCGAATTTTCGGGTGTTTTGGGCCTGAATCTGAGATATCGACTTTGGGCACCTATAATATCGATTTTTAGCATGTTTTGGGCCTATATTTTGAAAATATTGTAGCACTGAGTAGGCATGTACAGATCGCTTCTGGGACCCCAAAATATCGAATTTTCGGGTATTTTGAGCCTGAATTTGAGATATAAACGTGTACAGAAGATGCATGCACATATTGACTTTTGGACAGCTAAAATATCGATTTTTAGTGTGTTTTGGGCCTATATCTTGAAAATTTTCTAGCACTGAGTAAGCATGTACAGATCGCTTCTGGGACCCAAAAACATCGAATTTTCGGGTGTTTTGGGCCTGAATTTGAGATATAAACAGGTACTGAACATGCATGCACATATCGACTTTTAGGCACCTAAAATATCGATTTTGAGCATGCTTTGGGTTTGTATCTTGAAAACATTCTAACTAGAAGTATGCATGTACAGATTGTTTCTAGGACCCAAAAATACCGAATTTTCGGGTGTTTTGAGCCTGAATTTGAGATATAAACGGGTACAGAAGATGCATGCACATATCGAGTTTGGACACTTAAAATATCGATTTTTAGCATGTTTTGAGCCTTTATTTTGAAAACATTCTAGCACTGAGTAGGCATGTACAGATCGCTTCTGGGACCAAAAAATATCGAATTTTCGGGTGTTTTGAGGTTGAATTTGAGATATAAACGAGTGCAGAAAATGCATACCCATATTGACTTTGGGCACCTAAAATATCGATTTTCAGCATGTTTTGGGCCTGTATCTGAGTAGGCATATACAGATCGCTTCTGGGACCCCAAAATATTTAATTTTCGGGTGTTTGGAGCCTGAATTTCAGATATAAACGGGTACAGAAGATGCATGAACATATCGACTTTTGGGTACCTAAAAAAACTATTTTCAGTATGTTTTGGGCATGTATTTTGATAATACTCTAACACGGAGTAGGCATGTACAGTTCGCTTCTGGAACCCCAAAATATCGAATTTTCGGGTGTTTTGGGCCTGAATTTGAGATATCGACTTTGGGCACCTAAAATATCGATTTTTAGCATGGTTTGGGCCTATATTTTGAAAATATTCTAGCACTAAGTTGGCATGTACAGATCGCTTGTGGGACACAAAAATATCGAATTTTCGAGTGTTTTAAGCCTGTATTTGAGATATAAACGGGTACAGAAGATGAATGCACATATCGACTTTTGGGCACCTAAAATATCGATTTTGAGCATGTTTTGGGTCTGTATCTTGAAAACATTCTAACTAGGAGTAGGCATGTACAGAATGTTTCTAGGACCCAAAAAAAACGAATTTTCGGGTGTTTTGAGCCTGAATTTGAGATATAAACGGGTACATAAGATGCATGCACATATCGACTTTGGATACTTAAAATATCGATTTTTAGCATGTTTTGAGCCTATATTTTGAAAACATTCTAGCACTGAGTAGGCATGTACAGATCGCTTCTGGGACCCAAAAACATCGAATTTTCGAATGATTTGAGGTTGAATTTGGGATATAAACGGGTGCAGTAGATGCATACACATATTGACTTTGGTCACCTAAAATATCGATTTTCAGTATGTTTTGAGCCTGTATTTTGAAAATACTCTAAAACGGAGTAGGCAATTACAGATCGCTTCTGGGACCCCGAAATATCGAATTTTCGGGTGTTTGGAACCTGAATTTGAGATATAAACGGGTACAGAAGATACATCCACATATCGACTTTTGGGCACCTAAAAGATCGATTTTCAGTATGTTTTCGGTCTGTATATTGAAAAAATTCTAACTAGGAGTAGACATGTACAGATCGCTTCTAGGACCCAAAAATACCGAATTTTCGGGTGTTTTGGGCCTGAATTCAGGATCAAAACACCCGAAAATTCGGTATTTGTGGGTCCTAGAAGCGATCTGTACATGCCTACTCCTAGTTAGAATGTTTTCAAGATACAGACCCAAAACATGCTCAAAATCGATATTTTAGGTGCCCAAAAGTTGATATGTGCATGCATCATCAGTACCCGTTTATATCTCAAATTCAGGCTCAAAACACCCAAAAATTCGATATTTTGGGGTCCCAGAAGCGATCAGTACATGCCTACTCCGTGTTAGAGTGTTTTCAAAATACAGGCCCAAAACATACTGAAAATCGATCTTTTAGGTGCCCAAAAGTCGATATGTGCATGCATCTTCTGTACCCGTTTATATCTCAAATTCAGGCTCGAAATAACCGAAAAATCGATATTTTGGGGTCCCAGAAGCGATCTGTACATGCCTACTCAGTGCTAGAATATATTCAAAATATAGGCCCAAAACATGCTAAATATCGATATTTTAGTTGCCCAAATTCGTTATCTCCAATTCAGGCCCAAAACACCCTTAAATTTGATATTTTGGGGTCCCAGAAGCGATCTGTACATGCCTACTCCGTGTTAGAGTATTTTCAAAATTCAGGCCTAAAACATACTAAAAATCAATCTTTTAGGTGCCCAAAAGTCGATATATTCATGCATCTTCTGTACCTGTTTATATCTCAAATTCAGGCTCCAAACACCAGAAAATTCGATATTTTAGCGTCCCAGAAGCGATCTGTACATGCCTACTCAGATACAGGCCCAAAACATGCTGAAAATCGATATTTTAGATGCCCAAAGTCAATATGTGCAGGCATCTTCTGTACCCGTTTATATCTCAAATTCAAGGTCGAAACACCCGAAAATTCGATATTTTGGGGTCCAAGAAGCGATCTGTACATGCCTTCTCAGATACAGGCCCAAAACATGCTGAAAATCGATATTTTAGGTGCCCAAATTCAATTTTTGCATACATTTTCTGTACCCGTTTATATCTCAAATTCAGTCTCAAAACACCCGAAAATTCGATATTTTGAGATCCCAGAATCGATCTGTGCATGCCTACTCCGTGTTAGAGTATTTTCAAAATACAGGCTCAAAACATGCTAAAAATCGATATTTTAGGTGCCCAAAGTCAATATGTGTATGCATCTTCTGCATCCGTTTATATCCCAAATTCAACCTCAAAACACCCGAAAATTCGATATTTTGGGGTCCCAGAAGCAATCTGTACATGCCTACTCCGTGCTAGAGTATTTTCAAAATACAGGCCCAAAACATACTGAAAATCGATCTTTTAGGTGCCCAAAAGTCGATATGTGCATGCATCTTCTGTACCCGTTTATACCTCAAATTCAGGCTCCAAACACCCAAAAAATCGATATTTTTGGGTCCCAAAAGCGATCTGTACATGTCTACTCTTAGTTAGAATGTTTTCAAGATACAAACCTAAAACATGCTAACAATCGATATGTTATGTGCTCAAAAGTCGATATGTGCATGCATCTTCAGTACCCGTTTATATCTCAAATTCAGGCTCCAAACACCCGAAAATTCGATATTTTTGGGTCCCATAAGCGATCTGTACATGCCTACTCAGTTCTAGAATATTTTCAAAATAAAGGCTCAAAACATGCTAAAAATCGATATTTTAAGTGTCCAAAGTCAATATGTGCATGCATCTCCTGTACCCGTTTATATAATCAAATTCAGGCTCCAAACACCCGAAAATTCGATATTTTGGGGTCCCAGAAGCTATCTGTACATGCTTACTCGGTGCTAGAATATTTTCAAAATATAGGCCCAAAACATGCTAAAAATCGATATTTTAGGTGCCCAAAGTCAAAATGTGTATGAATCTTCTGCACCCGTTTATATCCCAAATTCAACCTCAAAACACTTGAATATTCGATATTTTTGGGTCCCAGAAACGATCTTAACATGCCTACTCAGTGCTAGAATATTTTAAAAATATAGGCCCAAAACATGCTAAAAATCGATATTTTAGGTGCCCAAAGTCGATATCTCAAATTCACGCCCAAAACACACGAAATTTCGATATTTTGGGGTCCCAAAAGCGATCTGTACATGCCTACTCCGTGTTAGAGTATTTTCAAATTATAGGCCCAAAACATAATGAAAATCGATCTTTTAGGTGCCCAAAAGTCGATATGTGCATGTATCTTCTGTACCCGTTTTTATCTCAAATTCAGGCTCCAAACACCCAAAAATTTGATATTTTGGGGTCCCAGAAGCGATCTGTACATGCCTACTCAGATACAGGCCCAAAACATGCTGAAAATCGATATTTTAGGTGCCCAAAGTCAATATGTGTATGCATCTTCTGCACCCGTTTATATCTCAAATGCAGGCTCCAAACACCAGAAAACTCAATATTTTGGAGTCCCAGAAGCGATCTGTACATTCCTACTCAGATACAGGCCCAAAACATGCTGAAAATCGATATTTTAGGTGCCCAAAGTCAATATGTGCATGTATCTTCTGTACCCGTTTATATCTCAAATTCAGGCTCAAAACACCCGAGAATTCAATATTTTGGGGTCCCAGAAGCGATCTGTACATGCCTAATCCGTGTTAGAGTATTTTCAAAAAACAGGCCCAAAACATGCTAAAAAATCGATATTTTAGGTGCCCAAAGTCAATATGTGCATGTATCTTCGGTACCCGTTTATATCTCAAATTCATGCTCAAAACACCCGAGAATTCGATATTTTGGGGTCCCAGAAGCGATCTGTACATGTCTACTCAGTGCTAGAATATTTTCAAAATATAGGCCCAAAACATGCTAAAAATCGATATTTTAGGTGCCCAAAGTCGATATCTCAAATTTAGGCCCTAAACACTCGAAAATTCGATATTTTGGTGTCCCAGAAGCAATCTGTACATGCTTACTCCGTGTTAGAGTATTTTCAAATTACAGGCCCAAAACATACTGAAAATCGATCTTGTAGGTGCCTAAAGTCAATATGTGTTTGCATCTTCTGCACCCGTTTATATCCCAAATTCAACCTCAAAACACCCGAAAATTCGATATTTTGGGTTCCCAGAAGCGATCTGTATATGCCTACTCCTAGTTAGAATGTTTTCAAGATACAGGCCCAAAACATACTGAAAATCGATCTTTTAGGTGCCCAAAAGTCGATATGTGCATGCATCTTCTGTACCCGTTTATACCTCAAATTCAGGCTCCAAACACCCAAAAAATCGATATTTTTGGGTCCCAAAAGCGATCTGTACATGTCTACTCTTAGTTAGAATGTTTTCAAGATACAGACCTAAAACATGCTAACAATCGATATGTTATGTGCTCAAAAGTCGATATGTGCATGCATCTTCAGTACCCGTTTATATCTCAAATTCAGGCTCCAAACACCCGAAAATTCGATATTTTTGGGTCCCATAAGCGATCTGTACATGCCTACTCAGTTCTAGAATATTTTCAAAATAAAGGCTCAAAACATGCTAAAAATCGATATTTTAAGTGTCCAAAGTCAATATGTGCATGCATCTCCTGTACCCGTTTATATAATCAAATTCAGGCTCCAAACACCCGAAAATTCGATATTTTGGGGTCCCAGAAGCTATCTGTACATGCTTACTCGGTGCTAGAATATTTTCAAAATATAGGCCCAAAACATGCTAAAAATCGATATTTTATGTGCCCAAAGTCAAAATGTGTATGAATCTTCTGCACCCGTTTATATCCCAAATTCAACCTCAAAACACTTGAATATTCGATATTTTTGGGTCCCAGAAACGATCTTAACATGCCTACTCAGTGCTAGAATATTTTAAAAATATAGGCCCAAAACATGCTAAAAATCGATATTTTAGGTGCCCAAAGTCGATATCTCAAATTCACGCCCAAAACACACGAAATTTCGATATTTTGGGGTCCCAAAAGCGATCTGTACATGCCTACTCCGTGTTAGAGTATTTTCAAATTATAGGCCCAAAACATAATGAAAATCGATCATTTAGGTGCCCAAAAGTCGATATGTGCATGTATCTTCTGTACCCGTTTTTATCTCAAATTCAGGCTCCAAACACCCAAAAATTTGATATTTTGGGGTCCCAGAAGCGATCTGTACATGCCTACTCAGATACAGGCCCAAAACATGCTGAAAATCGATATTTTAGGTGCCCAAAGTCAATATGTGTATGCATCTTCTGCACCCGTTTATATCTCAAATGCAGGCTCCAAACACCAGAAAACTCAATATTTTGGAGTCCCAGAAGCGATCTGTACATTCCTACTCAGATACAGGCCCAAAACATGCTGAAAATCGATATTTTAGGTGCCCAAAGTCAATATGTGCATGTATCTTCTGTACCCGTTTATATCTCAAATTCAGGCTCAAAACACCCGAGAATTCAATATTTTGGGGTCCCAGAAGCGATCTGTACATGCCTAATCCGTGTTAGAGTATTTTAAAAAAACAGGCCCAAAACATGCTAAAAAATCGATATTTTAGGTGCCCAAAGTCAATATGTGCATGTATCTTCGGTACCCGTTTATATCTCAAATTCAGGCCCAAAACATCCGAAAATTCGATATTTTGGGGACTCACAAACGATCTGTACATGCCTACTCCGTGTTAGAGTATTTTCAAAATACAGGCCCAAAACATACTGAAAATCGATCTTTTAAGTGCCCAAAAGTCGATATGTGCATGCATCTTCTGAACCCGTTTATATCTCAAATGCAGGCTCCAAACACCCGAAAACTCGATATTTTGGGGTCCCAGAAGCGATCTGTACATGCCTACTCAGATACAGGCCCAAAAAATACTGAAAATCGATATTTCAGGTGCCCAAAGTCAATATGTGCATGTATTTTCTGTACCCGTTTATATCTCAAATTCATGCTCAAAACACCCGAGAATTCGATATTTTGGGGTCCCAGAAGCGATCTGTACATGTCTACTCAGTGCTAGAATATTTTCAAAATATAGGCCCAAAACATGCTAAAAATCGATATTTTAGGTGCCCAAAGTCGATATCTCAAATTTAGGCCCTAAACACTCGAAAATTCGATATTTTGGTGTCCCAGAAGCAATCTGTACATGCTTACTCCGTGTTAGAGTATTTTCAAATTACAGGCCCAAAACATACTGAAAATCGATCTTGTAGGTGCCTAAAGTCAATATGTGTTTGCATCTTCTGCACCCGTTTATATCCCAAATTCAACCTCAAAACACCCGAAAATTCGATATTGTGGGTTCCCAGAAGCGATCTGTATATGCCTACTCCTAGTTAGAATGTTTTCAAGATACAGGCCCAAAACATACTGAAAATCGATCTTTTAGGTGCCCAAAAGTCGATATGTGCATGCATCTTCTGTACCCGTTTATACCTCAAATTCAGGCTCCAAACACCCAAAAAATCGATATTTTTGGGTCCCAAAAGCGATCTGTACATGTCTACTCTTAGTTAGAATGTTTTCAAGATACAAACCTAAAACATGCTAACAATCGATATGTTATGTGCTCAAAAGTCGATATGTGCATGCATCTTCAGTACCCGTTTATATCTCAAATTCAGGCTCCAAACACCCGAAAATTCGATATTTTTGGGTCCCATAAGCGATCTGTACATGCCTACTCAGTTCTAGAATATTTTCAAAATAAAGGCTCAAAACATGCTAAAAATCGATATTTTAAGTGTCCAAAGTCAATATGTGCATGCATCTCCTGTACCCGTTTATATAATCAAATTCAGGCTCCAAACACCCGAAAATTCGATATTTTGGTTTCCCAGAAGCTATCTGTACATGCTTACTCGGTGCTAGAATATTTTCAAAATATAGGCCCAAAACATGCTAAAAATCGATATTTTAGGTGCCCAAAGTCAAAATGTGTATGAATCTTCTGCACCCGTTTATATCCCAAATTCAACCTCAAAACACTTGAATATTCGATATTTTTGGGTCCCAGAAACGATCTTAACATGCCTACTCAGTGCTAGAATATTTTAAAAATATAGGCCCAAAACATGCTAAAAATCGATATTTTAGGTGCCCAAAGTCGATATCTCAAATTCACGCCCAAAACACACGAAATTTCGATATTTTGGGGTCCCAAAAGCGATCTGTACATGCCTACTCCGTGTTAGAGTATTTTCAAATTATAGGCCCAAAACATAATGAAAATCGATCTTTTAGGTGCCCAAAAGTCGATATGTGCATGTATCTTCTGTACCCGTTTTTATCTCAAATTCAGGCTCCAAACACCCAAAAATTTGATATTTTGGGGTCCCAGAAGCGATCTGTACATGCCTACTCAGATACAGGCCCAAAACATGCTGAAAATCGATATTTTAGGTGCCCAAAGTCAATATGTGTATGCATCTTCTGCACCCGTTTATATCTCAAATGCAGGCTCCAAACACCAGAAAACTCAATATTTTGGAGTCCCAGAAGCGATCTGTACATTCCTACTCAGATACAGGCCCAAAACATGCTGAAAATCGATATTTTAGGTGCCCAAAGTCAATATGTGCATGTATCTTCTGTACCCGTTTATATCTCAAATTCAGGCTCAAAACACCCGAGAATTCAATATTTTGGGGTCCCAGAAGCGATCTGTACATGCCTAATCCGTGTTAGAGTATTTTCAAAAAACAGGCCCAAAACATGCTAAAAAATCGATATTTTAGGTGCCCAAAGTCAATATGTGCATGTATCTTCGGTACCCGTTTATATCTCAAATTCAGGCCCAAAACATCCGAAAATTCGATATTTTGGGGACTCACAAACGATCTGTACATGCCTACTCCGTGTTAGAGTATTTTCAAAATACAGGCCCAAAACATACTGAAAATCGATCTTTTAAGTGCCCAAAAGTCGATATGTGCATGCATCTTCTGAACCCGTTTATATCTCAAATGCAGGCTCCAAACACCCGAAAACTCGATATTTTGGGGTCCCAGAAGCGATCTGTACATGCCTACTCAGATACAGGCCCAAAAAATACTGAAAATCGATATTTCAGGTGCCCAAAGTCAATATGTGCATGTATTTTCTGTACCCGTTTATATCTCAAATTCATGCTCAAAACACCCGAGAATTCGATATTTTGGGGTCCCAGAAGCGATCTGTACATGTCTACTCAGTGCTAGAATATTTTCAAAATATAGGCCCAAAACATGCTAAAAATCGATATTTTAAGTGCCCAAAGTCGATATCTCAAATTTAGGCCCTAAACACTCGAAAATTCGATATTTTGGTGTCCCAGAAGCAATCTGTACATGCTTACTCCGTGTTAGAGTATTTTCAAATTACAGGCCCAAAACATACTGAAAATCGATCTTGTAGGTGCCTAAAGTCAATATGTGTTTGCATCTTCTGCACCCGTTTATATCCCAAATTCAACCTCAAAACACCCGAAAATTCGATATTTTGGGTTCCCAGAAGCGATCTGTATATGCCTACTCCTAGTTAGAATGTTTTCAAGATACAGACCTAAAACATGCTCAAAATCAATATTTTAGGTGCCCAAAAGTCGATATGTGCATTCATCTTCTGTACCCGTTTATATCTCAAATTTTGGCTGAAAAACCCCGAAAATTCGATATTTTGGGGTCCCAAAAGCGATCTGTACATGCTTACTCCGTGTTAGAGTGTTTTCAAAATACAGGCCCAAAACCTGCTGAAAATCGATATTTTAGGTGCCCAAAGTCAATATGGGTATGCATCTTCTGCATCCGTTTATATCCCAAATTCAACCTCAAAACACCCGAAAATTCGATATTTTTGGGTCCCAGAAGCAATCTGTACATGCCTACTCCGTGCTAGAGTATTTTCAAAATGCAGGCCCAAAACATACTGAAAATCGATCTTTTAGGTGCCCAAAAGTCGATATGTGCATGCATCTTCTGTACCCGTTTATACCTCAAATTCAGGCTCCAAACATCCAAAAAATCGATATTTTTGGGTCACAAAAGCGATCTGTACATGTCTACTCTTAGTTAGAATGTTTTCAAGATACAGACCTAAAACATGCTAAAAATCGATATGTTATGTGCTCAAAAGTCGATATGTGCATGCATCTTCAGTACCCGTTTATATCTCAAATTCAGGCTCCAAACACCCGAAAACTCGATATTTTTGGGTCCCATAAGCGATCTGTACATGCCTACTCAGTTCTAGAATATTTTCAAAATAAAGGCTCAAAACATGCTAAAAATCGATATTTTAAGTGTCCAAAGTCAATATGTGCATGCATCTCCTGTACCCGTTTATATAATCAAATTCAGGCTCCAAACACCCGAAAATTCGATATTTTGATGTCCCAGAAGCTATCTGTACATGCTTACTCGGTGCTAGAATATTTTCAAAATATAGGCCCATAACATGCTAAAAATCGATATTTTAGGTGCCCAAAGTCAAAATGTATATGAATCTTCTGCACCCGTTTATATCCCAAATTCAACCTCAAAACACTTGAATATTCGATATTTTTGGGTCCCAGAAACGATCTTAACATGCCTACTCAGTGCTAGAATATTTTAAAAATATAGGCCCAAAACATGCTAAAAATCGATATTTTAGGTGCCCAAAGTCGATATCTCAAATTCACGCCCAAAACACACGAAATTTCGATATTTTGGGGTCCCAAAAGCGATCTGTACATGCCTACTCCGTGTTAGAGTATTTTCAAATTATAGGCCCAAAACATAATGAAAATCGATCTTTTAGGTACCCAAAAGTCGATATGTGCATGTATCTTCTGTACCCGTTTTTATCTCAAATTCAGGCTCCAAACACCCAAAAATTCGATATTTTTGGGTCCCAGAAGCGATCTGTACATGCCTACTCAGATACAGGCCAAAAACATGCTGAAAATCGATATTTTAGGTGCCCAAAGTCAATATGTGTATGCATCTTCTGCACCCGTTTATATCTCAAATGCAGGCTCCAAACACCAGAAAACTCAATATTTTGGGGTCCCAGAAGCGATCTGTACATGCCTACTCAGATACAGGCCCAAAACATGCTGAAAATCGATATTTTAGGTGCCCAAAGTCAATATGTGCATGTATCTTCTGTACCCGTTTATATCTCAAATTCAGGCTCAAAACACCCGAGAATTCAATATTTTGGGGTCCCAGAAGCGATCTGTACATGCCTAATCCGTGTTAGAGTATTTTCAAAAAACAGGCCCAAAACATGCTAAAAAATCGATATTTTAGGTGCCCAAAATCAATATGTGCATGTATCTTCGGTACCCGTTTATATCTCAAATTCAGGCCCAAAACACCCGAAAATTCGATATTTTGGGGTCTCACAAACGATCTGTACATGCCGTGTTAGAGTATTTTCAAAATACAGGCCCAAAACATACTGAATATCGATCTTTTAAGTGCCCAAAAGTCGATATGTGCATGCATCTTCTGAACCCGTTTATATCTCAAATGCAGGCTCCAAACACCCGAAAACTCGATATTTTGGGGTCCCAGAAGCGATCTGTACATGCCTACTCAGATACAGGCCCAAAAAATACTGAAAATCGATATTTCAGGTGCCCAAAGTCAATATGTGCATGTATTTTCTGTACCCGTTTATATCTCAAATTCATGCTCAAAACACCCGAGAATTCGATATTTTGGGGTCCCAGAAGCGATCTGTACATGTCTACTCAGTGATAGAATATTTTCAAAATATAGGCCCAAAACATGCTAAAAATCGATATTTTAGGTGCCCAAAGTCGATATCTCAAATTTAGGCCCTAAACACTCGAAAATTCGATATTTTGGTGTCCCAGAAGCAATCTGTACATGCTTTCTCCGTGTTAGAGTATTTTCAAAATACAGGCCTAAAACATACTGAAAATCGATATTTTAGGTGTCCAAAGTCAATATGTGTTTGCATCTTTTGCACCCGTTTATATCCCAAATTCAACCTCAAAACACCCGAAAATTCGATATTTTGGGTTCCCAGAAGCGATCTGTATATGCCTACTCCTAGTTAGAATGTTTTCAAGATACAGACCTAAAACATGCTCAAAATCGATATTTTAGGTGCCCAAAAGTCGATATGTGCATTCATCTTCTGTACCCGTTTATATCTCAAATTTTGGCTAAAAAACCCCGAAAATTCGATATTTTGGGGTCCCAAAAGCGATCTGTACATGCTTACTCCGTGTTAGAGTGTTTTCAAAATACAGGCCCAAAACCTGCTGAAAATCGATATTTTAGGTGTCCAAAGTCAATATGTGCATGCATCTCCTGTACCCGTTTATATAATCAAATTCAGGCTCCAAACACCCGAAAATTCGATATTTTGGGGTCCCTGAAACTATCTGTACATGCTTACTCGGTGCTAGAATATTTTCAAAATATAGGCCCAAAACATCCAAAAAATCGATATTTTAGGTGCCCAAAGTCGATATCTCTAATTCAGGCTCCAAACACCCGAAAATTCGATATTTTGGGGTCCCTGAAGCTATCTGTACATGCTTACTCGGTGCTAGAATATTTTCAAAATATAGGCTCGAAACATGCTAAAAATCAATATTTTAAGTGTCCAAAGTCGATATGTGCATGCAAATTCTGTACCCGTTTATATCTCAAATTCAGGCTCCAAACACCCGAAATATCGATATTTTGGGGTCCCAGAAGCGATCTGTACATGCCTACTCTGTGCTATAATATTTTCAAAATATAGGCTCAAAACATGCTAAAAATCAATATTTTGGGTGCCCAAAGTCAATATGTGTATGCATTTTCTGCACCCGTTTATATCCCAAATTCAACTTCAAAACACCCGAATATTCGATATTTTTGGGTCTCAGAAGCGATCTGTACATGCCTACTCAGTGCTAGAATGTTTTCAAAATAAAGGCTCAAAACATGCTAAAAATCGATATTTTAAGTGTCCAAAGTCGATATGTTCATGCATCTTCTGTACCCGTTTATATCTCAAATTCAGGCTCAAAACACTCGAAAATTCGATATTTTGGGGTCCCAGAAGCGATCTGTAAATGCTTACTCCGTTTTAGAGTATTTTCAAAATACAGGCATAAAACATACTGAAAATCGATCTTTTAGGTGCACAAAAGTCGATATGTGCATGCATCTTCTGTATCGTTTATATCTCAAATTCAGGCTCCAAACACACGAAAATTCGATATTTTGGGGTCCCAGAAGCGATCTCTACATGCCTACTCAGATACAGGCCCAAACATGCTGAAAATCGATATTTTAGGTGCCCAAATTCAATATGAGTATACATCTTGTGCACCCGTTTATATCTCAAATTCAACCTCAAAACACCCGAAAATTCGATATTTTGGGTTCCCAGAATCGATCTGTACATGCCTACTCAGTGCTAGAATGTTTTCAAAATATAGATTTAAAACATGCTAAAAATCGATATTTTAAGTGTCCAAAGTCGATATGTGCATGCACCTTCTGTACCCGTTTATATCTTAAATTCAGGCTCAAAACACCCGAAAATTCGGTATTTTTGGGTCCTAGAAGCTATCTGTACATGCCTACTCCTAGTTAGAATGTTTTCAAGATACAGACCTAAAACATGCTCAAAATCGATATTTTAGGTGCCCTAAAGTCGATATGTGCATGCATCTTCTGTACCCGTATATATCTTAAACTCAGGCTCAAAAAACCCGAAATTTCGATATTTTGGGGTCCCAGAAGCGATCTGTACATGCTTACTCCGTGTTTGAGTGTTTTCAAAATACAGGCCCAAAACATGCTGAAAATCGATATTTTAGGTGTCCAAAGTCAGTATGTGCATGCATTTACTGTACCCGTTTATATCTCAAATTCAGGCTCGAAACACCCGAAAATTCGATATTTTGGGGTCCCAGAAGCGATCTGTACATGCCTATTCGGTGCTAGAATATTTTCAAAATATAGGCCCAAAACATCCTAAAAATCGATATTTTAGGTGCCCAAAGTCGATATCTCAAATTCAGGATCCTAACACCCGAAAATTCGATATTTTGGGGTCCCAGAAGCGATCTGTACATGCCTACTCAGTGCTATAATATTTTCAAAATATAGGCTCGAAACATGCTAAAAATCAATATTTTAAGTGTCCAAAGTCGATATGTGCATGCATCTTCTGTACCCGTTTATATCTCAAATTCAGGCTCCAAACACCCGAAATATCGATATTTTGGGGTCCCAGAAGCGATCTGTACATGCCTACTCTGTGCTATAATATTTTCAAAATATAGGCTCAAAACATGCTAAAAATCAATATTTTGTGTGCCCAAAGTCAATATGTGTATGCATTTTCTGCACCCGTTTATATCCCAAATTCAACTTCAAAACACCCGAATATTCGATATTTTTGGGTCTCAGAAGCGATCTGTACATACCTACTCAGTGCTAGAATGTTTTCAAAATATAGGCTCAAAACATGCTAAAAATCGATATTTTAAGTGTCCAAAGTCGATATGTTCATGCATCTTCTGTACCCGTTTATATCTCAAATTCAGGCTCAAAACACTCGAAAATTCGATATTTTGGGGTCCCAGAAGCGATCTGTAAATGCTTACTCCGTTTTAGAGTATTTTCAAAATACAGGCATAAAACATACTGAAAATCGATCTTTTAGGTGCCCAAAAGTCGATATGTGCATGCATCTTCTGTATCGTTTATATCTCAAATTCAGGCTCCAAACACACGAAAATTCGATATTTTGGGGTCCCAGAAGCGATCTCTACATGCCTACTCAGATACAGGCCCAAACATGCTGAAAGACGATATTTTAGGTGCCCAAATTCAATATGAGTATACATCTTGTGCACCCGTTTATATCTCAAATTCAACCTCAAAACACCCGAAAATTCGATATTTTGGGTTCCCAGAATCGATCTGTACATGCCTACTCAGTGCTAGAATGTTTTCAAAATATAGATTTAAAACATGCTAAAAATCGATATTTTAAGTGTCCAAAGTCGATATGTGCATGCACCTTTTGTACCCGTTTATATCTTAAATTCAGGCTCAAAACACCCGAAAATTCGGTATTTTTGGGTCCTAGAAGCTATCTGTACATGCCTACTCCTAGTTAGAATGTTTTCAAGATACAGACCTAAAACATGCTCAAAATCGATATTTTAGGTGCCCAAAAGTCGATATGTGCATGCATCTTCTGTACCCGTTTATATCTCAAGTTCAGGCTCCAAACACCCGAAAATTCGATATTTTGGTGACCCAGAATCGATCTGTACATGCCTACTCAGATACAGGCCCAAAACATGCTGAAAATCAATATTTTAGGTGCCTAAAGTCAATATGAGTATGCATCTTCTGCACCCGTTTATATCCCAAATTCAACTTCAAAACACCTGAAAATTCGATATTTTTGGGTCTCAGAAGCGATTTGTACATGACTACTCAGTGCTAGAATGTTTTCAAAATATAGGCTCAAAACATGCTAAAAATCGATATTTTAAGTGTCCAAAGTCGATATGTTCATGCATCTTCTGTACCCGTTTATATCTCAAATTCAGGCTCAAAAAACCCGAAAATTCGATATTTTGGGGTCCCAGAAGCGATCTGTACATGCTTACTCCGTGTTAGAGAATTTTCAAAACACAGGCCCAAAACATGCTAAAAATTGATATTTTAAGTGCCCAAAGTCGATATCTCAAATTTAGGCCCAAAACACTCGAAAATTCGATATTTTGGGGCCCCAGAAGCGATCTGTACATGCTTACTCCGTGTTAGAGTATTTTCAAAATACAGGCACAAAACATACTGAAAATCGATCTTTTAGGTGCCCAAAAGTCGATATGTGCATGCATCTTCTGTACCGTTTATATCTCAAATTCAGGCTCCAAACACACGAAAACTCGATATTTTGGGGTCCCAGAAGCGATCTCTACATGCCTACTCAGATACAGGCCCAAACAAGCTGAAAATCGATATTTTAGGTGCCCAAATTCAATATGAGTATGCATCTTCTGCACCCGTTTATATCTCAAATGCAGGCTCCAAATACCAGAAAACTCGATATTTTGGGGTTCCACAAGCGATCTGTACATGCCTACTCAGATACAGGCTCAAAACATGCTGAAAATCGATATTTTAGGTGCCCAAAGTCAATATGTGCATGAATCTTCTGTACCCGTTTATATCTCAAATTCAGTCTCAAAATACCAGAAAATTCAATATTTTGGGGTCCCAGAAGCCATCTGTACATGCCTAATCAGTGCTAGAATATTTTAAAAATATAGGCCCAAAACATGCTAAAAATTGATATTTTAGGTGCCCAAAGTCGATATCTAAAATTTAGGCCCAAAACACTCGAAAATTCGATATTTTGGGGTCCCAGAAGCAATCTGTACATGCTTACTTCGTGTTAGAGTATTTTCAAAATACAGGCCCAAAACATACTGAAAATCGATCTGGTAGGTGCCAAAGTCAATATGTGTATGCATCTTCTGCACCCGTTTATATCCCAAATTAAACCTTAAAACACCCGAAAATTCGATATTTTTGGTTCCCAGAAGCGATCTGTACATGCCTACTTAGAGCTAGAATGTTTTCAAAATATAGACTCAAAAGATGCTAAAAATCGATATTTTAAGTGTCCAAAGTCGATATGTGCATGCACCTTCTGTACCCGTTTATATCTCAAATTCAGGCTTAAAACACCCGAAAATTCGGTATTTTTTGGTCCTAGAAGCGATCTGTACATGCCTACTTCTAGTTAGAATGTTTTCAAGATACAGAGCTAAAACATGCTCAAAATCGATATTTTAGGTGCCCAAAAGTCGATATGTGCATGCATCTTCTGTACCCGTATATATCTTAAACTCAGGCTCAAAAAACCCGAAATTTCGATATTTTGGGGTCCCAGAAGCGATCTGTACATGCTTACTCCGTGTTTGAGTGTTTTCAAAATACAGGCCCAAAACATGCTGAAAATCGATATTTTAGGTGTCCAAAGTCAGAATGTGCATGCATTTTCTGTACCCGTTTATATCTCAAATTCAGGCTCCAAAAACCCGAAAATTCGATATTTTTGGGTCCCAGAAGCGATCTGTACATGCCTACTCAGTGCTAGAACATTTTTAAAATATAGGCCCAAAACATGCTAAAAATCGATATTTTAGGTGCCCAAAGTCGATATCTCAAATTCCGCCTCCAAACACCCGAAAATTCGATATTTTGGGGTACCAGAAGCGATCTGTACATGCCTACTCAGTGCTCGAATATTTTCAAAATATAGACTCAAAACATGCTAAAAATCGATATTTTAAGTGTCCAAAGTCGATATGTGCATGCATCTTCTGTACCCGTTTATATTTCAAATTCAGGCTCCAAACACCCGAAAATTCGATATTTTGGGGACCCAGAAGCGATCTGTACATGCCTACTCAGATACAGGCCCAAAACATGCTGAAAATCAATATTTTAGGTGACCAAAGTCAATATGTGTATGCATCTTCTGCACCCGTTTATATCCCAAATTCAACATCAAAACACCCGAAAATTCGATATTTTTGGGTCTCATAAGCGATCTGTACATGCCTAATCAGTGCTAGAATGTTTTCAAAATATAGGCTCAAAACATGCTAAAAATCGATATTTTAAGTGTCCAAAGTCTATATGTTCATGCATCTTCTGTACCCGTTTATATCTCAAATTCAGGCTCAAAAAACCCGAAAATTCGATATTTTGGAGTCCCAGAAGCGATCTGTACATGCTTTCAACGTGTTAGAGAATTTTCAAAACACAGGGCCAAAACATGCTAAAAATCGATATTTTAAGAGCCCAAAGTCGATATCTCAAATTCAGGCCCAAAACACCCGAAAATTCGATATTTTTGGGTCCCAGAAACGAACTGTACATGCCTACTCGGTGTTAGAGTATTTTCAAAATACATGCCCAAAACATATTAAAAATCGATCTTTTAGGTGCCCTAAAGTCGATATGTGCATACATCTTCTGTACCCGTTTATATCTCATATTCAGGCTCCAAACACCCGAAAATTCGATATTTTGGGGTCCCAGAAGCAATCTGTACATGCCTACTCAGTGCTAGAATGTTTTCAAAATATAGACTTAAAACATGCTAAAAATCGATATTTTAAGTGTCCAAAGTCGATATGTGCATGCACCTTCTGTACCCGTTTATATCTCAAATTCAGGCTCAAAGCACCCGAAAAATCGGTATTCTTGGGTTCAAGAAGCGATCTGTACATGCCTACTCCTAGTTAGAATATTTTCAATATACAGACCTAAAACATGCTCAAAATCGATATTTTAGGTGCCCAAAAGTCGATATGTGCATGAATCTTCTGTACCCGTTTATATCTCAAATTCAGGCTAAAAAAAAAAACGAAAATTCGATTTTTTGGGGTCCCAGAAGCGATCTGTACATGCTTACTCCGTGTTAGAGTCTTTTCAAAATACAGGCCCAAAACATGCAAAAAATCGATCTTTTAGGTGCCCAAAAGTCAATATGTGCATGCATCTTCTGCACCCGTTTATATCCCAAATTCAACTTCAAAACACCCGAAAATTCTATATTTTTGGGTCTCAGAAGCGATCTGTACATGCCTACTCAATGCTAGAATGTTTTCAAAATATAGGCTCAAAACATGCTAAAAATCGATATTTTAAGTGTCCAAAGTCGATATGTGCATGCATCTTCTGTACCCATTTATATCTCAAATTCAGGCTCAAAAAACCCGAAAATTCGATATTTGGGGTCCCAGAAGCGATCTGTACATGCATACTCAGATACAGGCCCAAAACATGCTAAAAATCGATATTTTAGGTGCCCAGAGTCGATATCTCAAATTCAGGCCCAAAACACCCGAAAATTCGATATTTTGGGGTCCCAGAAACGATCTGTACATGCCTACTCCGTGTTAGAATATTTTAAAAATATAGGCCCAAAACATGCTAAAAATCGATATTTTAAGAGCCCAAAGTCGATATCTCAAATTCAGGCCCAAAACACCCGAAAACTCGATATTTTGGGGTCCCAAGACGATCTGTACATGCATACTCAGATACAGGCCCAAAACATGCTAAAAATCGATATTTTAGGTGCCCAGAGTCGATATCTCAAATTCAGGCCCAAAACACCCGAAAATTCGATATTTTGGGGTCCCAGAAACGATCTGTACATGCCTACTCCGTGTTAGAATATTTTATAAATATAGGCCCAAAACATGCTAAAAATCGATATTTTAGGTTCCCATAGTCGATATCTCAAATTCAGGCCCAAAACACCCAAAAATTCGATTTTTGGGGGTCCCAGAAACGATCTTTACATGCCTACTCCGTGTTAGAGTATTTTCAAAATACAGGCCCAAAACATACTGAAAATCGATCTTTTAGGTGCCCAAAAGTCGATATGTGCATGCATCTTCTGTACCGGTTTATATCTCAAATTCAGGCTCTAAACACACGAAAATTCGATATTTTGGGGTCCCAGAAGCGATCTGTACATGCATACTCCTAGTTAGAATGTTTTCAAGATACAGACCTAAAACATGCTCAAAATCGATATTTTAGGTGCCCAAAGTCAATATGTGCATGCATCTTCTGTACCCGTTTATATCTCAAATTCAGGCTCAAAAAACCCGAACATTCGATATTTTGGGGTCCCAGAAGCGATCTGTACATGCTTACTCCGTGTTAGAGTGTTTTCAAAATACAGGCCCATAACATGCTGAAAATCAATATTTTAGGTGTCCAAAGTCAATATGTGAATGCATCATCTGTACCCGTTTATATCCCAAATTCAACTTCAAAACACCCGAAAATTTGATATTTTTGGGTCTCAGAAGCGATCTGTACATACCTACTGAGTCCTAGAATATTTTCAAAATATAGGCTTAAAACATGCTAAAAATCGATATTTTAAGTGTCCAAAGTCGATATGTGCATGCATCTTCTGAACCCGTTTATATCTCAAATTCAGGCTCAAAAAACGCGAAAATTCGATATTTTGGGGTCCAAGAAGCGATCTGTACATGCTTACTCCGTGTTACAGTATTTTTAAAATACAGGCCCAAAACATGCTAAAAATCGATATTTTAAGTGCCCAAAGTCGATATCTCAAATTCAGGCCCAAAACACCTAAAATTCGATATTTTGGGGTCCCAGAAACGATCTATACATGCCTACTCCGTATTAGAGTATTTTCAAAATACAGCCCCAAAACATACTGAAAATCGATCTTTTAGGTGCCCAAAAGTCGATATGTGCATGCATCTTTTGTACCCGTTTTTATCTCAAATTCAGGCTCCAAACACACGAAAATTTGATATTTTGGGGTCCCAGAAGCGGTCTGTATATGCCTACTCAGATACAGTCCCAAACATGCTGAAAATCGATATTTTAGGTGCCCAAAGTCAATATGAGTACGCATCTTCTGCACCCGTTTATATCTCAAATGCAGGCTCCAAACACCAGAAAACTCGATATTTTGGGGTCCCAGAAGCGATCTGTACATGCCTACTAGGATACAGGCCCAAAAGATGCTGAAAATCGATATTTTAGGTGCCCAAAGTCAATATGTGCTTGTATCTTCTGTACTCGTTTATATCTCAAATTCAGGCTCAAAACACCCGAGAATTCAATATTTTGGGGTCCCAGAAGCGATCTGTACATGCCTACTCCGTGTTAGAGTATTTTCAAAATACAGGCCCAAAACATGCTAAAAATCGATATTTTAGGTGCCCAAAGTCGATATCTCAAATTCAGGCCCAAAACACCCGAAAATTCGATATTTTTGGTTCCCAGAAACGATCTGTACATGCCTACTTCGTGTTAGAGTATTTTCAAAATACAGGCCCAAAACATACTGAAAATCGATCTTTTAAGTGCACAAAAGTCGATATGTGCATGCATCTTCTGAACCCGTTTATATCTCAAATGCAGGCTCCAAACACCAGAAACTCGATATTTTGGGGTCCCAGAAGCGATCTGTACATGCCTAGTCAGATACAGGCCCAAAACATGCTGAAAATCGATATTTTAGGTGCCCAAAGTCAATATGTGCATGTATCTTCTGTACCCGTTTATATCTCAAATTCAGGCTCAAAACACCCGAGAATTCAATATTTTGGGGTCCCAGTAACGATCTGTAAATGCCTACTCAGTGCTAGAATATTTTCAAAATATAGGCCCAAAACATGCTAAAAATCGATATTTTAGGTTACCAAAGTCGATATCTCAAATTCAGGTCCAAAACACCCGAAAATTCGATATTTTGGGGTCCCAGAAGCGATCTGTACATGCCTACTCCTAGTTAGAATGTTTTCAAGATACAGACCTAAAACATGCTCAAAATCGATATTTTAGGTGCCCAAAGTCAATATGTGCATGCATCTTCTGCACCCGTTTATATTCCAAATTCAACTTCAAAACACCCGAAAATTCGATATTTTTGGGTCTCAGAAGCGATCTGTACATGCCTACTCAGTGCTAGAATGTTTTCAAGATACAGACCCAAAATATGCTCAAAATCGATATTTTAGGTTCCCAAAAGTCGATATGTGCATGCATATGCAGTACCCGTTTATTTCTCAAATTCAGGCTCAAAACACCTGAATATTCGATATTTTGGAGTCCCAGAAGCGATATGTACATGCCTACTCAGTGCTAGAATATTTTTTAAAATATTTGCCCAAAACATGCTAAAAATCAAAATTTTAGGTGCCCAAAGCCGATATCTCAGATTCAGGCCCATAACACACGAAAATTCGATATTTTGGGGTCCCAGAAGCGATCTGTACATGCCTACTCCGTGTTAGAGAATTTTCAAGTTACAGACCCAAAATATAATGAAAATCGATCTTTTAGGTGCCCAAAAGTCGATATGTGCATGCATCTTCTATACCCGTTTATATCTCAAATTCAGGCTCCAAACACCCGAAAATTCAAAATTTTGGGGTCCCAGAAGCGATCTGTACATGCCTACTCAGATACAGGCCCAAAACAGTCTGAAAATCGATATTTTAGGTGCCCAAAGTCAATATGTGCATGCATATTCTGTACCCGTTTATATCCCAAATTCATTTTCAAAACACCCAAAAATTTGATATTTTTGGGTCCCAGAAGCGATCTTCACATGCCTACTCAGTGCTAGAATGTTTTCAAAATATAGGCTTAAAACATGCTAAAAATCGATATTTTAAGTGTCCAAAGTTGATATGTGCATGCATCTTCTGTACCCGTTTATATCTCAAATTCAGGCTCAAAACACCCGAAAATTCGTAATTTTTGAGTCCTAGAAGCGATCTGTACATGCCTACTGATAGTTAGAATGTTTTCAAGATACAGACCCAAAATATGCTCAAAATCGACATTTTAGGTGCCCAAAAGTCGATATGTGCAAGCATCTTCAGTACCCGTTTATATCACAAATTCAGGCTCAAATCACCAGAAAATTCGATATTTTGGGGTCCCAGAAGCGATCTGTACATGCCTACTCAGTGCTAGAATATTTTCAAAATACAGGCCCAAAACATCCTGGAAATCGATATTTTAGGTGCCCAAAGTCAATATGTGCATGCATCTTCAGAACCCGTTTATATCTCAAATTCAGACTCAAAACACCCGAAAATTCGTTATTTTTGGGTCCTAGAAGCAATATGTACATGCCTACTCCTAGTTAGAATGTTTTCAAGATACAGGCCCAAAACATGCTAAAAATCGATATGTTAGGTGCCCAAAGTCAATAGGTGCATGCATCTTCTGTACCCGTTTATATCTCAAATTTAGGCTCAAAACACCCGAAAATTCGATATTTTGGGATCCCAGAAGCGATCTGTACATGCCTACTTAGTGCTAGAATATTTTCAAATTACAGTCCCAAAACATCCTGAAAATCGATATTTTAGGTGCCCAAAGTCAATATGTGCATGCATCTTCAGTACCCGTTTATATCTCAAATTCAGACTCAAAACACCTGAAAATTCGTTATTTTTGGGTCCTAGAAGCACTCTGGACATGCCTACTCCTAGTTAGAATGTTTTCAAGATACAGACCCAAAACATGCTAAAAATCGATATTTTAGGTGCTCAAAGTCGATATCTCAAATTCAGGCTCAAAAAAACCCGAAAATTCGATATTTTGGGGTCCCAGAAGCGATCTGTACATGCTTACTCCGTGTAAGAGTGTTTTCAAAATACAGGCCCAAAACATGCTGAAAATCGATATTTTAGGTGCCTAAAAGTCGATATGTGCATGCATCTTCTGTACCCGTTTATATCTCAAATTCAACCTCAAAACACTTGAAAATTCGATATTTTTGGGTCCCATAAGCGATCTGTACATGCCTACTCAGTGCTAGAATATTTTCAAAATATAGGCTCAAAACATGCTAAAAATCGATATTTTAAGTGTCCAAAGTCGATATGTGCATGCATCTTCTGTACACGTTTATATCCCAAATTCAGTCTCAAAACCCCCGAAAATTCGGTATTTTTGGGTCCTAGAAGCGATCTGTACATGTCTACTCTTAGAGAGAATGTTTTCAAGATACAGACCCAAAACATGCTCAAAATCGTTATTTTAGGTGCCCCAAAGTTGATATGTGTATGCATCTTCAGTACCCGTTTATATCTCAAATTCAGTCTCAAAACACCCGAAAATTCGATATTTTGGGGTCCCAGAAACGATCTGTACATGCCTACTCCGTGTTAAAGTGTTTTCAAAATACAGGCCCAAAACATACTGAAAATCGATCTTTTAGGTGCCCAAAAGTCGATATGTGCATGCATCTTCTGTACCCGTTTATATCTCAAATTCAGGCTCCAAATACCCGAAAATTCGATATTTTGGGGTCCCAGAAGAGATCTGTACATGCCTACTCAGATACAAGCCCAAAACATGCTGAAAATCGATATTTTAGGTGCCCAAATACAATATGCGCATGCATCTTCTGTACCCGGTTATATCTCAAATTCAGGCTCCAAACACCAGAAAATTCGATATTTTGATATCCCAGAAGCGATCTGTGCATGCCTACTCCGTGTTAGAGTATTTTCAAAATACAGGCCCAAAACATGCTAAAAATCGATATTTTAGGTGCCCAAAGTCAATATGTGTATGCATCTACTGTACACGTTTATATCTCAAATTCTGGCTCAAAACACTCGAAAATTCGATATTTTGGGATCCCAAAAGCGAACTGTATATGGCTACTCCGTGTTAGAGTTTTTTTCAAAATACAGGCCCAAAACATACTGAAAATCGATATTTTAGGTGCCCAAAAGTCGTTATGTTGATGCATATTCTGCACTCGTTTATATCTCAAATTCAGGTTCAAAAAAACCGAAAATTCGATATTTTGGGGTCCCAGAAGCGATCTGTACATGCTTACTCCGTGTTAAAGTGTTTTCAAAATACAGGCCCAAAACATGCTGAAAATCGATATTTTAGGTGTCCAAAGTCAATATGTATATGCATCTTCTGCACCTGTTTATATCCCAAATTCAATCTCAAAACACCCGTAAATTCGATATTTTGGGATCCCAGAAGCGATTTGTACATGCCTACTCAGTGCTAGAATGTTTTCAATATATAGGCTAAAAACATGCTAAAAATCGATATTTTAAGTGTCCAAAGTCGATATGTGCATGCATCTTCTGTACACGTTTATATCTCAAATTCTGGCTCAAAACACCCTAAAATTCGATATTTTGAGATCCCAGAAGCGAACTGTATATGGCTACTCCGTGTTAGAGTATTTTCAAAATACATGCCCAAAACATACTGAAAATCGATATTTTAGGTGCCCAAAAGTCGATATGTGTATGCATCTTCTGCACCCGTTTATATCCCAAATTCAACCTCAAAACACTCGAAAATTCGATATTTTTGGGTCCCTGAAGCGATCTGTACATGCCTACTCAGTGCATGAATGTTTTCAAAATATAGAATCAAAACATGCTAAAAATCGATATTTTAAGTGTCCAAAGTCGATATGTGCATGCATCTTCTATACACGTTTATATCTCAAATTCAGTCTCAAAAAACCCGAAAATTCGATATTTTGTGGTCCCAGAAACGATCTGTACATGCCTACTCCTAGTTAGAATGTTTTCAAGATACAGACCTAAAACATGCTCAAAATCGATATTTTAGGTGCCCAAAGTCAATATGTGCATGCATCTTCTGTACCCGTTTATATCTCAAATTCAGGCTCAAAAAACCCGAAAATTCGATTTTTGGGGTTCCCAGAAGCGATCTGTACATGCTTACTCCGTGTTAGAGTGTTTTCAAAATACAGGCCCAAAACCTGCTGAAAATCGATATTTTAGGTGTCCAAAGTCAATATGTGCATGCATCTTCTGTACCCGTTTATATCTCAAATTTAGGCTCCAAACACCCGAAAATTCGATATTTTGGGGTCCCAGAATCGATCTGTACATGCCTACTCAGATACAGGCCCAAAACATGCTGAAAATCAATATTTTTGGTGCCCAAAGTCAATATGTGTATGCATCTTCTGCACCCGTTTATATCCCAAATTCAACTTCAAAACACCCGAAAATTCGATATTTTTGGGTCTCAGAAGCGATCTGTACATGCATACTCAATGCTAGAATGTTTTTAAGATACAGACCCAAAACATACTAAAAATCGATATTTTAGGTGCCCAAAGTCGATATATCAAATTCAGGCCCAAAACACCCAAAAATTCGATATTTTGGGGTCCCAGAAGCGATCTGTACATGCTTACTCCGTGTTAGAGTATTTTCAAAATACAGGCCCAAAACATGCTGAAAATCGATCTTTTAGGTGCCCAAAGTCGATATATCAAATTCAGGCCCTAAACACCCGAAAATTCGATATTTTTGTGTCCCAGAAGCGATCTGTACATGCCTACTCCGTGTTAGAGTATTTTCAAAATACAGGCCCAAAACATACTGAAAATCGATCTTTTAGGTGCCCAAAAGTCAATATATATGTGCATGCATCTTCTGTATCCGTTTATATATCAAATTCAGGCTCCAAACACCCAATAATTCGATATTTTGGGGTCCCAGAATCGATCTGTACATGTCTACTCAGATACAGGCCCAAAACATGCTGAAAATCAATATTTTTGGTGCCCAAAGTCAATATGTGTATGCATCTTCTGCACCCGTTTATATCCCAAATTCAACCTCAAAAAACCCGAGAATTCGATATTTTTGGGTCTCAGAAGCGATCTGTACATGCCTACTCAGTGCTAGAATGTTTTTAAAATATAGGCTCAAAACATGCTAAAAATCGATATTTTAAGTGTCCAAAGTCGATATATGCATGTATCTTCTGTACACGTTTATATCTCAAATTTAGGCCAAAAAAACCCGAACATTCGATATTTTGGGGTCCCAGAAGCGATCTGTACATGATTACTCCGTGTTAGAGTATTTTCAATATACAGGCCGAAAACATGCTAAGAATCGATATTTTAGGTGCCCAAAGTTAATATATATGTGCATGCATCTTCTGTACCCGTTTATATCTCAAATTCAGGCTCTAAACACCCGAAAATTCGATATTTTGGGGTCCCAGAAGCGATCTGTACATGCCTACTCACTGCTAGAATATTTTCAAAATATAGGTTCAAAACATGCTAAAAATCGATATTTTAGGTGCCCAAAGTCAATATCTCAAATTTAGGCCCAAAACACCCGAAAATTCGATATTTTGGGGTCCCAGAAGCGATCTGTACATGCCTACTCCGTGTTAGAGTATTTTCAAAATACTGGCCCAAAACATGCTGAAAATCGATATTTTAGGTGCCTAAAGTCTATATGAGCATGCATCTTCTGTACCCGTTTATATCTCAAATTCAGGCTCCAAACACCCGAAAAGTCGATATTTTGGGGTCCCAAAAGCGATCTGTACATGCCTACACAGATACAGGCCGAAAACATGCTGAAAATCAAAATTTTAGGTGCCCAAAGTCAATATGTGTTTGCATCTTCTGCACCCGTTTATATCCCAGATTCAACCTCAAAAAACCCGAAAATTCGATATTTTTGGGTCCCAGAAGCGATCTGTACATGCCTACTCAGTGCAAGAATGTTTTCAAAATATAGACTCAAAACATGCTAAAAATCGATATTTTAAGTGTCCAAAGTCGATATGTGCATGCATGTTCTGTACCTGTTTATATTTCAAATTCAGGATCAAAACACCCGAAAATTCGGTATTTATAGGTCCTAGAAGCGATCTGTACATGCCTACACCTAGTTAGAATGCTTTCAAGATATAGACCTAAAACATGCCAAAAATCGATATTTTAAGAGCCCAAAGTCGATATCTCAAATTCAGGCCAAAAACACCCGAAAACTCGATATTTTGGAGTCCCAGAAGTGATATGTATATGCCGACTCAGATACAGGACCAAAACATGCTAAAAATCGATATTTTAGGTGCCTAAAGTCGATATCTCAAATTCAGGCCCAAAACATACTGAAAATTGATCTTTTAAGTGTCCAAAGTCGATATCTCAAATTCAGGCCCAAAACACCCGAAAAATTCGATATTTTGGGGTCCCAGAAGCGATCTGTACATGCCTACTCCATGTTAGAGTATTTTTAAAATACAGGCCGAAAACATCCTGAAAATCGATATTTTAGGTGCCCAAAGTCAATATGTGCATGCATCTTCTGTACCCGTTTATATCTCAAATTCAGGCTCAAAACACCCGAAAATTCGATATTTTGGAGTCCCTGAAGCGATCTGTACATGCCTACTCAGTGCTAGAATATTTTCAAAATATATGCCAAAAACATGCTAAAAATCGAAATTTTAGGTGCCCAAAGTCGATATCTCAAATTCAGGCCCAAAACACACGAAAATTCGTTATTTTGGGGTCCCAAAAGCGATCTGTACATGCCTACTCCGTGTTAGAGTATTTTCAAAATACAGGCCCAAAACATACTGAAAATCGATCTTGTAGGTACCCAAAAGTTGATATGTGCATGCATCTTCTGTACCTGTTTATATCTCAAATTCAGGCTCAAAACACCCAAAAATTCGGTATTTTTGGGTCCTAGAAGCGATCTGTACACGCCTACTCAGATACAGGCCCAAAATATGCTGAAAATCGATATTTTAGGTGCCCAAAGTCCATATGTGCATGCATCTTCTGTACCCTTTAATATCTCAAATTCAGGCTCAAAACACCCGAAAATTTGATATTTTGGGGTCCCAGAAGCGATCTGTACATGCCTACTCAGTGCTAGAAGATTTTCAAAATATAGGCCCGAAACATGCTAAAAATCGATATTTTAAGTGCCCAAAGTCGATATCTCAAATTCAGGCCTAAAACAACCCGAAAATTCGATATTTTGGGGTCCTAGAAGCGATCTGTACACTCCTACTGCAAGTTAGAATGCTTTCAAGATACAGACCTAAAACATGCTCAAAATCGATATTTTAGGTGACCAAAAGTCGATATGTGCATGCATCTTCAGTACACGTTTATATATCAAATTCAGGCTAAATAAACGAAAATTCGATATTTTGGAGTCCCAGAAGCGATCTGTACCTGCTTACTCCGTGTTAGGTATTTTCAAAATACAGGCCCAAAACATGCTTAAAATCGATATTTTAGGTGTCCAAAGTTAATATGTGCATGCATCTTCTGTACCCGCTTATATCTCAAATTCAGGCTCCAAACACCCGAAAATTCTTCATTTTGGGGTCCCAGAAACGATCTGTAAATGCCTACTCCGTTTTAGAGTATTTTTAGAAATACATTCCCAAAACATTCTGAAAATCCATATTTTAGGTGCCCAAAGTCAATATGTGTATGCATCTTCTGCACCCGTTTATATCCCAAATTCAACCTTAAAACACTTGAAAATTCGATATTTTTGGGTCCCATAAGCGATCTATAGAAGCCTACTCAGTGCTAGAATATTTTCAAAATATAGGCTCAAAACATGCTAAAAATCGATATTTTAAGTGTCCAAAGTCGATATGTGCATGCATCTTCTGTATACGTTTATATCTCAAATTCAGTCTCAAAACACCCGAAAATTCGGTATTTTTGGGTCCTAGAAGCGATCTGTACATGCCTAATCCTAGTTAGAATGTTTTCAAGATACAGACCCAAAACATGCTCAAAATCGATATTTTAGGTTCCCCAAAGTTGATATGTGCATGCATCTTCAGTACCCTTTTATATCTCAAATTCAGTCTCAAAAAACCCGAAAATTCGATATTTTGGGGTCCCAGAAGCGATCTGTACATGCCTACTCCGTGTTAAAGTGTTTTCAAAATAAAGGCCCAAAACATACTGAAAATCGATCTTTTAGTTGCCCAAAAGTCGATATGTGCATGCATCTTCTGTACCCGTTTATTTCTCAAATTCAGGCTCCAAACACCCGAAAATTCGATATTTTGGGGTCCCAGAAGTGATCTGTACATGCCTAGTCAGATACAGGCCCAAAACATGCTGAAAATCGATATTTTAGGTGCCCAAATTCAATATGTGCATGCATCTTCTGTACCCGTTTATATCTCAAATTCAACCTCAAAACACCCGAAAATTCGATATTTTTGGGTCCCAGAAGCGATCTGTACATGCCTACTCAGTGCAAGAATGTTTTCAAAATATAGACTCAAAACATGCTAAAAATCGATATTTTAAGTGTCCAAAGTCGATATGTGCATGCATGTTCTGTACCCGTTTATATTTCAAATTCAGGATCAAAACACCCAAAAATTCGGTATTTATAGGTCCTTGAAGCGATCTGTAGATGCCTACTCCTAGTTAGAATGCTTTCAAGATATAGACCTAAAACATGCCAAAAATCGATGTTTTAAGAGCCCAAAGTCGATATCTCAAATTCAGGCCCAAAACATACTGAAAATTGATCTTTTAAGTGTCCAAAGTCGATATCTCAAATTCAGGCCCAAAACACCCGAAAAATTCGATATTTTGGGGTCCTAGAAGCGATCTGTACATGCCTACTCCATGTTAGAGTATTTTCAAAGTACAGGCCTAAAACATCCTGAAAATCGATATTTTAGGTGCCCAAAGTCAATATGTGCATGCATCTTCTGTACCCGTTTATATCTCAAATTCAGGCTCAAAACACCCGAAAATTCGATATTTTGGGTCCCAGAAGCGATCTGTACATGCCTACTCAGATACAGGCCCAAAACATGCTGAAAATCGATATTTTAGGTGCCCAAAGTCCATATGTGCATGCATCTTCTTTACCCGTTAATATCTCAAATTCAGGCTCAAAACACCCGAAAATTCGATATTTTGGGGTCCCAGAAGCGATCTGTACATGCCTACTCAGTGCTAGAAGATTTTCAAAATATAGGCCCAAAACATGCTAAAATAGTGCATTTGTCGCGGCTTCTAGCCGCTTAAATTGTATTTACTGGTTGTGAAACCAGCACAGCTGGATTGCTATAGAATACGCCCCTTCTCAAGCCCAGGCCCCGTATAGGCATTATCTGGGTTTTAAGGGTCAATTCCGTGACGTTCATCAGAAGTAAATAAAATTTAAATCTGGCGCTGTACTGATAGTGGAGCCACCTGGTGTTGGCGTGGTGAGGTATTAAGCCCCTCCTCCGCTGAATACCGCTCGATCACTCCAATGAGAAAGAAGTGAATGGCTGCCGCATCGGGAGGTGGGTGGGACAGTCAAAGCTGTGCTGGTTTCACAACCAATAAATACAATTTAAGCGGCTAGAAGCCGCGACAAATGCACTATTATTGGCATAGTGAAACCAGCACAGCTGGATTGCTATGCATGCGATGTGGTAGGTGGGAGGTGAGGTGGAGGCAATCACGTGCTAGTTAAGAGTGGTTGAGAGCGGAGGGCAGGAAAGGTAACCGAGCCCGGTGAGGCAGAAGCTAACGCACCTCCCAACACTGGCTAGGTGAGTAGCCGTGGTGGGGGTGTAGTAGCTTATCCCATATACCCGTAGACCATTCTGTTATAGACCAGAATTGTTACACATAAAGTCTTTATAGGCAGACTCGAGGGTTCGGGTCTTCTTTATAGGCAGACTCGAGGGGTCGGGTCTAGGAGAGGAGGGGAAGGGGTGACCCTAGCCGTGACCCTGGCCCCCCCCCCCATCATAAAAGGGTAACCGAGCTAAGGTGAGGCTGAAGCTAAAGCAACTTCCAACAATGGCTAGGGGACTAGCTGTGGTGGAAGTGTTGTAATAGCTTATAATAAAATATATAAACCGTAGACTATTCTGTTATAGACCAGAATTGTTAACCAACTAAAGTCTTTATAGGCAGACTCGAGGGGTCAGGTACAGGAGAGGGGGTGCCCCCCCCCCCTTTGTTATTAAAGTCCTTTGAGCTAGGGCTATGGCCCCGGCTCAGGTCATGCGATCCCGAGGGGATGAAGGAGGACACAAGGATGCAGTAATCCTGTGTTTAATATATATATCCAGTCACTCATCTGATTGACCTAGGGAAAAGAGGGTTACCGGACCTAGAGTTGTAGAAGAGGTGGTCCGGAGAAGCCCCTCTCGTCGCCTCCACGTATGTAGTAAACGCGTGGACTGGCCAGAGGGGGTGGAAACTTCCAGCCCTCAGGAACGAGGGTACTGCGAGAGGGCCAATCCTGTCGTCAGCCTGCTCGTTCTTAGCCAGGAAAGCGGGAGAGGGGGGGATAGTTAAAGAAGTAAGGTTAGGGCTTACAGATGAAAAGGCTGTGTGACGGGTAAGGGCTGCCAACTGAGAGGCCCTTTACCCTGTAGCTAAGGCGAGCAGGAAGAGAGCTTTCTGGAGGAGGTGACAAACCTCCAGAGGAACCCCTTCGAAGGTCAGGTAGGAAAAGGACGCGGTGAAGGGCCAGGAGGGAGTCTGGGCCCGCCATTCTCCCGGCCCTAGTAACCGTGTTACGAAAGGAGGCAAGGGCGGGGGAGTTTGGGGGGCTGGCAGAGGCGGGTGTCTCCCGACACAGCTCAGCCCCGGGGCGGCACACACCGCGCGCCAAAGGGTCATAACCCTTGGGCGTGAAGCAGGGTGCGTGAGGCGAACAGTGGAGGTGGCCGACCATCGTAAAACGATTTCCCAAGGCTAGGGTGGTAGCTGCTGTGGAAGGGTTGTTACGCATATAATTTATTATCATTATATACGGACAACTTTCTGTTAAAACCAGAAAGTGTTACAAGTCGTAAGTCTTTAAAGACAGCCTCGAGGGGATAGGCCAGGGGGTCGAGGACCCCCCCCCCCCCCCCCCATTTTTGTTGTTAGGGTCCTCCGAACCTAGGCTATGGCCTAGGTTCGGGTAAAATATCCCGAGAGGAGAAAAGAAACACCAAGATGTTCTAAACATGAGACTGTACAGAATGGAGATGACGTAAGGGATGACTGGTGACGGAAGGTAAGTCGTCCGACCTTTTCCATTCGGGCGCACCCTCCCCCTTTTCTGTCTCCCACGGGGACCCTGTGGTAAGGTGGACGGAGTCCCCATTGCAACACAGGGGGTGAGGGAGAGCGAGTGGAACAGATACCTCGTCCTGAAGGATGTGGTGGATGTCCCGCCCCCCCCCAGATCCCGTACCCGCTCCACCGCGGGGACTCGGAGAGAGCAGGTCCAGGAACGGGTCCCGCCGCCTCCACCATGGTAGGTGGGGAAGGACGCGTGGCCTACGGACAAACCAAAAAGTTCGTTAACTAGCCCGTCGTGCCTCCTCACCCAAACCTCTGATTGAGAAGGATCGGGAGACTACGCACCTGTCTGACCTCCTCTGAAGAGTGAGTCCAGGACGAAGGAAGAAAGGCCCAAGAGTAGGGAAGGTACCCGTCGTCCACAGGATGAGGCGACGGGAAATGGGGAGGAGAGGCAGCCAGCTCCTCCGCCAGGGTGCCCCTCGGGGACTCGAGACCCAGAGAGATTGGGGGAACGGGAACGGCTTCAAAATCCCCAGGTGGACTCGAGTCCCCTACCAGCGACGCGGCAGGGAAGGTGAGAAGGGCGGGTTCAGGAACGGGTACCGTTGCGATAGTGGGGCTGTGGGGTGGCACATAATTGGCCGGCTCCCCCACTAGGGAATGAGGCGAACCTTAAATCTCACGAGGCTGTCTGGGACAGTGTCGAGAGTGTAACGCCAGGACCGTCCTGAGCACTAATACAAGGCATCGACCAGGGTAAGCCGAAGCCCCAATATCCCCTCGCCCCCATCCCCTAAGTGGAATGCGTGCGATGAAAGGTTAAGGACGTAGTTAAGAAGCCCCCATTGAGTGAGTATGGTGTACAAGACACAAATCTTGCTGCTCCATGTCTCCCTGTTATGGGGATACAAAACAGGTGATCCGAGGCGAGGACTAGGGTAGCTGTAATATCATCCTTGAGAGCTTGGACATGACACCAAGAGTGACATGTGCAGCTTGGTAGGACGGTAGGCAACAACCGGAGCCGTATAGTTTATCAATGGTTTGTTTGAATTTGGTAAGGACCACCGTGAGGTGAGGAAACTACTTTGAAAACTTCCCAGCCAAGCAGAACAGAAGACTGGTGGGTCAAGCAGTTACCTGAAATGTCTGGGGAGGCAAAGCCAAACTATGAATAAACAAACTTTTGTGGGAATTTATGAGGGACCAACAGTTGCCCCACCGCTGGAAGACATACCTCAATTGAAAACCTACGTCAGCACAGGGGAGGGTGTCTCGTTCTTGGTAAAGAATGATTGACGTTTCGGAGAACCCTGGTGACCACCTGCGAATCATTACGGGAAAAGAGGGACGTAAAAACGTCACTGTCAGGGAGGCCAGTGACTGGAAAAACCTCCGAGTTTGAGTGTTGTTACAGCTCTGAGAACGTTTTGAAACGTTATCGCATTCGCTCTCCTAATTCCCTCACGCGGCAAAGAGGCCGTGTGTTATAAACTCTCATGAACTAGCTGCCGTAGGCTGAGTCCCAGGTACCCCCTAGGCTGGGACCCCAGGTTCAGGTCCAGCTAGCCACTAGGTTCAGGTCCAGGTAGCCACTAGGTTCAGGTCCAGGTAGCCCCTAGGCTGAGGACCATGTCGCACTAGGTTGAGCCCCGGGTAGCGCCCTAGGTTGTGCATAGGTAGCGCCTTGGCTGAGCCCGAGGTAGCCCCTAGGTTGTGCACAGGTAGAACCTTGGCTGTGGTCGAAGCCTAGCTGGCTAGGTCCCAGCAGGCCTCTCAGTCAGTACCCTCCCGGGTTGTTGGTTGAGCGGGTCCTGCTATTGGTGCTAGGTTGTGCATAGGCAGCACCTAGATAGTGGAGGAGACTGGCTGGCCAGGTCCTCGCAGGCTTGTCAGTCAGTACCCTACCGGGTCCTTGGCTGAGCAGGTCCTGCTCTTGGCCCTAGGATGTGCATGGGTAGAACCCTAGCTGGTCAGGTCTTAACAGGTTTATCAGTCGGGACCCTACCGGGTCCTTGGCTGAGTGGGTCCTGCTGTTGGCACTAGGTTGTGCATGGGTAGTACCCTAGGCTGTAGTAGGAGCCTAGCTGGTTAGGTCCTAGCAGGCTTGCCCGTTAGTACCCCACCGGGTCCTGGGCTGAAAAGGTCCTGTTCTTGGCACTAGGTTGTGCCTGGGTAGCCCCCTAGCTGGCCAGGTCCTAGCAGGTTTGTCAGTTAGTACCCTACCGGGTCCTTGGCTGAGAGGGACCTGCTCTTTGGTACTAGGTTGTGCATGGGTAGGTCCCTAGGCTGTGGTCGGAGCCTAGTTGGCAGGGACCTGCAGGTTCGTCAGTCGGTACCCCACCGGGTCCTTAGCTGAGGAGGACCTGCATTTGGTGCTACGCTTGCTCCCTCGGGCGCGGCTCTTTGAGCGCGTCCGCGGGGGAGAAGGAGCCTTTCCTTGCTGGGCCCTGGTACCTGGGAGGTGACCAGGGGTGCAGCCCGATGGTCTGACCCCCTCCTGCTGAGGTGGAAACCTCGGGGGGGTTATCAGAGCCGACTAAAGGAAAGAGAGGAGGCCTCTCGGGGGCTAGGGACCCGAAAACCCTGTGGACCTGAGGGCGAGACCTCCTCCTGGACTCGTGCTTGCACCCCCGAGAGCGGCTCGAGGAGCTCGCCCTTGGGGGAGACGAAGCAGCTTCCCTGCTGGGTCCTGGTACCGGTCAGGTAGCCAGGGGGGCCAGCGTGGTGGTCTGGCTCGCTTCCGGGAATGGTGGGAAACCATGGAAGGGAGGCACAGAACCATCCAGGGAAGGCGATGGGGACTCGGCGGGGTGCTAGGAGCTAGATCCCCTGTGACCTCTAGAGGCCCGTCGCAGGAACGTACTCCTGGGAGTGCAGAAGCATGTGTGGGGTGAACAGTGGTGATGCACGTCGAGGAACAACCTCACGGTGCAGCCAGAAGAAGCACACAAGGCACGAGTGGACTGCGGGAGAAAAATGGGGGTTAACACGTGAACCCACGTGTACACACATGGAAAAACACAAAACACCCCGAGGGAGGAAGACACTAACTCCCAAGGCAAAACACTAACCCACACATACTCACCCCCACACTGCTGGGGAAAAATCCCGCAAACACGGTCCCCAAAAGCCGAGAGTAGACCCTAGGAAACCCAAGGAGGGAGAGGGTTTTAAAGGAGGAACTTGTTACTCTACCAGAAAGTAATAAGCTTCTCTTACCCCCAATAAGGGCAAGCACAAAGTAAGAGTTATGTAAGAAGAAAGATAGAAAGTCTTACTACCCTACCGCATAATGTTAAAAATTATAAAAACTGTACTGAATTGTGAGAAAAGAGAAGGTACTGAATGTTGAAAAAACAGTACTGCACGAAGAAGAATGCTACAAGGCAGACTAAGAACAGTACAGTAGTAGCAAGAAGTCAAGCAGGTGTAGTGAGTAAAACGTTGCTTGGTAAGGCAGCTACAGAAGTGCAGGCAACATTATCAGAATAATATCCTAAGACACTAAAAGAGCTGACAAGGAAAAACACCAAAAAGGTGCAGAGGCCCCAAGACACAGGGGAGAAGGGACACGTGCAAATAAATAACCTAACTCCCCACAGGGCTAAAAAACCCGAGGAGAAAAAACCCAAACAAGTACTCACCGCACACGGGGGAAGACAGTCACAGCGTGAGCGCACACACCAATCAACACACACACGGGGAAAATCCCCACACAAGGGGCAAACACGCACACGTGTTCGCGCCATGTGCAGAGAAAAACACAACATACAGCCTTCCACACTACACACCAAAGGGTCGCAAGCCTAGGGGGTGAAGCAGGGTGCGTGGGGCGAACGATGCTGGTGGCCAGACTGCGGGAGAAAAAACTCACAAAAAAGGGGTTAACACGTGAAGCCATGTGTACAAAGACACACACAAAAATAATAGGACACGGGCAGAGGGGGATAGCAAGCCCCCTCGGACCCGGGAACGAATCCCAAACAAAAAACCCCCACACACACCAACCCGGGAAACCCCCCCCCCCCCCGGGGGCTGGGAAACAACCTCCGGTCTGCAGGCCCCAAAGGAGAGGCACAGACAGCCTGATGGGCAATTCCCAGGGTAACAGACACACTGGGAAGACACCAGAAAAAACCCCAAAAATATGCTGGGAAGGGGAAACGAGAACCTGGCACAATCCTCGCTCCCCGCACCCCACGTAACACTAAACCATACTCGGGGAAAACAACAATAAGGGGCTAAGTAGTCCTACACCCGCACCACGTGGGGGGGAAAGAGCCCCACGTGGGGAGGAAAAAACCTCGCTAACACCAAAAAAAAACAAGGAAAAATACACCAAATGACGTGTACTAGTGGCAGGAGGAAGGGAGGCAGGACAGGGAAGGGGAAAAAACCCCGAAAAGTAGCCCCCAACAAGCTAGCCAAAAAACCCAGGAACACCACACTGGGAACAAGCAAAAACACACTTAAAAACACGTAAGGGAGAGGATGGGCACAATTCTCGCTCCCCCCAAACCGCGTGGACTAACACAATACTCGGGGAGGGCACAAGAGGGCTACAAGCCCCCACACACACACCACGTGGGGAGGTAAAGGCCCCACGTGGGGAGGTCAAACCTCGCTAAAAACCTAAAAAAACCCGAGGAAAACACACCAAATAAGTGTACTAGTGGCAGGAGGAAGGGTGAGAGGGGGATAAGGGGAGAAAACCCCGAAATAAAGGAGGCCCAAATGAGCCCCCTCCACTAGGGAAGAAAATGAACTAGCCCTAGGAAAGGAAATATTCCCACAATAACACCCTAAACTCCCAAAACACACACACATCTGCAAAGCAGGCAGGCCACTAGACACAAAAGAAACGATAGCAGGAACACGTGACACAATACCGTAGCGTAGTAGCGAGGAGCGAAAATGTTGACAGCTACGTGTTCCGCGACAGAGTGATCGAGCGGTATTCAGCGGAGGAGGGGCTTAATACCTCACCACGCCACCACCAGGTGGCTCCACTATCAGTACAGCGCCAGATTTGAATTTTATTTACTTCTGATGAACGTCACGGAATTGACCCTTCCAACCCAGATTATGCCTATACGGGGCCTGGGGTTGAGAAGGGGCGTATTCTATAGCAATCCAGCTGTGCTGGTTTCACTATACCAATAAATCGATATTTTAAGTGCCCAAAGTTGATATCTCAAATTCAGGCCTAAAACAACCCGAAAATTCGATATTTTGGGGTCCCAGAAGCGATCTGTACATGCCTACTCCGTGTTAGAGTATTTTCAAAATACACGCCCAAAACATACTGAAAATCAATCTTGTAGGTACCCAAAAGTTGATATGTGCATGCATCTTCTGTACACGTTTATATCTCAAATTCAGGCTCAAAACACCCAAAAATTTGGTATTTTTGGGTCCTAGACGCGATCTGTACACGCCTACTGCTAGTTAGAATGCTTTAAAGATACAGGCCCAAAACATGCTGAAAATCTATATTTTAGGTGTCCAAAGTCAATATGTGCATGCATCTTCTGTACCTGTTTATATCTCAAATTCAGGCTCAAAACACCCGAAAATTCCATATTTTGGGGCCCCAGAAGCGATCTGTACATGCCTACTCAATGCTAGAATATTATTAAAATATAGGCCCAAAGCATGCTAAAAATCGATATTTTAGGTGCCCAAAGTCGATATCTCAAATTCAGGCCCAAAACACCCGAAAAATTCGATATTTTGGGGTCCCAGAAGCGATTTGTACATGCCTACTCCATGTTAGAGTATTTTCAAAATACAGGCCTAAAACATCCTGAAAAAAGATATTTTAGGTGCCCAAAGTCAATATGTGCATGCATCTTCTGTACCCGTTTATATCTCAAATTCAGGCTCAAAACACCCGAAAATTTGATATTTTGGGGTCCCAGAAGCGATCTGTACATGCCTACTCAGTGCTAGAATATTTTCAAAATATATGCCCAAAACATGCTAAAAATCGAAATTTTAGGTGCCCAAAGTCGATATCTCAAATTCAGGCCGAAAACACACGAAAATTCGATATTTTGGGGTCCCAGAAGCGATCTGTAAATGCCTATTCCGTGTTAAAGTACTTTCAAATTACAGGTCCAAAACATAATGAAAATCGATCTTTTAGGTGCCCAAAAGTCGATATGTGCATGCATCTTCTGTACCCGTTTATATTTCAAATTCAGGCTTCAAACATCCAAAAACTCGATATTTTGGGGTCCCAGAAGTGATATGTATATGCCGACTCAGATACAGGACCAAAACATGCTAAAAATCGATATTTTAGGTGCCCAAAGTCCACATGTGCATGCATCTTCTGTACCCGTTTATATCTCAAATTCAGGCTCAAAACACAAGAAAATTCGATATTTTGGGGTCCCAGAAGCGATCTGTACATGCCTACTCAATGCTAGAAGATTTTCAAAATATAGGCCCAAAACATGCTAAAAATCGATATTTTAAGTGCCCAAAGTCGATATCTCAAATTCAGGCCTAAAACAAACCGAAAATTCGATATTTTGGGGTCCCAGAAGCGATCTGTACATGCCTACTCCGTGTTAGAGTATTTTCAAAATACAAGCCCAAAACATACTGAAAATTGATCTTGTAAGTACCCAAAAGTTGATATGTGCATGCATCTTCTGTACCCGTTTATATCTCAAATTCAGGCTCCAATAACACGAAAATTCGATATTTTGGGGTCCCAGAAGCAATCTGTACATGCCTACTAAGATACAGGCCCAAACATGCTGAAAATCGATATTTTAGATGCCCAAAGTCAATATGTGTATGCATCTTCTGAACCCGTTTATATCTCAAATGCAGGCTCAAAACACCCGAAAATTCGTAATTTTTTGGTCCTAGAAGTGATCTGTACATGCCTACTCCTAGTTAGAATGTTTTCAAGATACAGACCAAAATATGCTCAAAATCGATATTTTAGGTGCCCAAAAGTCGATATGTGCATGCATCTTCATTACCCGTTTATATCTCAAATTCAGGCTCAAAACACCAGAATATTCGATATTTTGGGGTCCCAGAAGCGATCTGTATATGCCTACTCCGTGTTAGAGTATGTTAAAAATATAGGCCCAAAACATGCTAAAAATCGATATTTTAGGTGCCTAAAGTCGATATCTCAAATTCAAGCACAAAACACCCGAATATTCGATATTTTGGGGTCCCAGAAACGATCTGTGCATGCCTACTGCGTGTTAGAGTATTTTCAAAATTCAGGCCTAAAACATACTAAAAATCAATCTTTTAGGTGCCCAAAAGTCGATATAATCATGCATCTTCTGTTCCTGTTTATATCTCAAATTCAGACTCCAAACACCAGAAAATTCGATATTTTAGGGTCCCAGAAGCGTTCTGTACATGCCTACTCAGAAACAGGCCCAAAAACATTCTGAAAATCAATATTTTAGGTGCCCAAAGTCAATATTTGCAGGCATCTTCTGTACCCGTTTATATTTCAAATTCAGGCTCCAAACACCCGAAAATTCGATATTTTTGGGTCCAAGAAGCGATCTGTACATGCCTACTCAGATACAGGCCCAAAACATGCTGAAATCCGATATTTTAGGTGCCCAAATTCAATATGTGCATGCATCTTCTGTACCCGTTTATATCTCAAATTCAGGCTCAAAACACCCGAAAATTCGATATTTTGAGATCCCAGATGCGATCTGTGCATGCCTACTCCGTGTTAGAGTAATTTCAAAATACAGGCCCAAAACATGCTTAAAATCGATATTTTATGTGCCCAAAGTCAATATGTGTATGCATCTTCTGCACCCGTTTATATCTCAAATTCACGGTCAAAACACCCGAAAATTCGATATTTTGGAGTCCCAGAAGCGATCTGTACATGCCTACTCAGTGATAGAATATTTTCAAAATATATGCCCAAAACATGCTAAAAAATCGAAATTTTAAGTGCCCAAAGTCGATATCTCAAATTCAGGCCCAAACCACACGAAAATTCGATATTTTGTGGTCCCAGAAGCGATCCGTACATGCCTACTCCGTGTTTGAGTATTTTCAAATTACAGGCCCAAAACATAATGAAAATCGATCTTTCAGGTGCCCAAAAGTCGATATGTGCATGCAACTTCTGTACCCGTTTATATCTCAAATTCAGGCTCCAAACACCCGAGAATTCGATATTTTGGGGTCCCAGAAGCGATCTGTACATGCCTACTCAGATACAGGCCCAAAACATGCTGAAAATTGATATTTTAGGTGCCCAAAGTCAATATATGCATGAATCTTCTGTACTCGTTTATATCTCAAATTCAGGCTCAAAACACCCAAAAATTCGATATTTTGGGATCCCAGAAGCGACCTGTAGGTGCCTACTCAGTACTAGAATATTTTCAAAATATCGGCCCAAAACATGCTAAAATCGATATTTTAAGTGCCCAAAGTCGATATCTCAAATTCAGGCCTAAAACACCCGAAAATTCGATATTTTGCGGTCCCAGAAGCGATCTGTACTTGCCTACTCCGTGTTAGAGAATTTTTAAAATCTAGGCCCAAAGCATGCTAAAAATCGATATTTTATGTGCCTAAAGTCGATATCTCAAGTTCAGGCCCAAAACACCCGAAAATTCGATATTTTGGGGTCCCAGAAGCGATCTGTACATGCCTACTCTGTGTTAGAGTATTTTCAAATTACATGCCCAGAACATAATGAAAATCGATCTTTTAGGTGCCCAAAAGTCGATATGTGCATGCATCTTCTGTACCCGTTTATATCTCAAATTCAGGCTCCAAACACCCGAAAACTCAATATTTTGGGGTCCCAGAAGCGATCTGTACATGCCTACTCAGATACAGGCCCAAAACATGCTGAAAATCAATATTTTAGGTGCCCAAAGTCCACATGTGCATGCATCTTCTGTACCCGTTTATATCTCAAATTCAGGCTCAAAACACCCGAAAATTCGATATTTTGGGGTCCCAGAAGCGATCTGTACATGCCTACTCAATGCTAGAAGATTTTCAAAATATAGGCCCAAAACATGCTAAAAATCGATATTTTAAGTGCCCAAAGTCGATATCTCAAATTCAGACCTTAAACACCCGAAAATTCGATATTTTGGGGTCACAGAAGCGATCTGTACATGCCTACTCCGTGTTAGAGTATTTTCAAAATACAGGCCCAAAACATACTGAAAATCGATCTTGTAGGTGCCGAAAAGTTGATATGTGCATGCATCTTCTGTACCCGTTTATATCTCAAATTCAGGCTCCAATAACACGAAAATTCGATATTTTGGGGTCCCAGAAGCAATCTGTACATGCCTACTAAGATACAGGCCCAAACATGCTGAAAATCGATATTTTAGATGCCCAAAGTCAATATGTGTATGCATCTTCTGAACCCGTTTATATCTCAAATGCAGGCTCAAAACACCCGAAAATTCGTAATTTTTTGGTCCTAGAAGTGATCTGTACATGCCTACTCCTAGTTAGAATGTTTTCAAGATACAGACCAAAATATGCTCAAAATCGATATTTTAGGTGCCCAAAAGTCGATATGTGCATGCATCTTCATTACCCGTTTATATCTCAAATTCAGGCTCAAAACACCAGAATATTCGATATTTTGGGGTCCCAGAAGCGATCTGTATATGCCTACTCCGTGTTAGAGTATTTTAAAAAATATAGGCCCAAAACATACTAAAAATCGATATTTTAGGTGCCTAAAGTCGATATCTCAAATTCAAGCACAAAACACCCGAATATTCGATATTTTGGGGTCCCAGAAACGATCTGTGCATGCCTACTGCGTGTTAGAGTATTTTCAAAATTCAGGCCTAAAACATACTAAAAATCAATCTTTTAGGTGCCCAAAAGTCGATATAATCATGCATCTTCTGTTCCTGTTTATATCTCAAATTCAGACTCCAAACACCAGAAAATTCGATATTTTAGGGTCCCAGAAGCGTTCTGTACATGCCTACTCAGAAACAGGCCCAAAAACATTCTGAAAATCAATATTTTAGGTGCCCAAAGTCAATATTTGCAGGCATCTTCTGTACCCGTTTATATTTCAAATTCAGGCTCCAAACACCCTAAAATTCGATATTTTTGGGTCCAAGAAGCGATCTGTACATGCCTACTCAGATACAGGCCCAAAACATGCTGAAATCCGATATTTTAGGTGCCCAAATTCAATATGTGCATGCATCTTCTGTACCCGTTTATATCTCAAATTCAGGCTCAAAACACCCGAAAATTCGATATTTTGAGATCCCAGATGCGATCTGTGCATGCCTACTCCGTGTTAGAGTAATTTCAAAATACAGGCCCAAAACATGCTTAAAATCGATATTTTATGTGCCCAAAGTCAATATGTGTATGCATCTTCTGCACCCGTTTATATCTCAAATTCACGGTCAAAACACCCGAAAATTCGATATTTTGGAGTCCCAGAAGCGATCTGTACATGCCTACTCAGTGATAGAATATTTTCAAAATATATGCCCAAAACATGCTAAAAAATCGAAATTTTAAGTGCCCAAAGTCGATATCTCAAATTCAGGCCCAAACCACACGAAAATTCGATATTTTGTGGTCCCAGAAGCGATCCGTACATGCCTACTCCGTGTTTGAGTATTTTCAAATTACAGGCCCAAAACATAATGAAAATCGATCTTTCAGGTGCCCAAAAGTCGATATGTGCATGCAACTTCTGTACCCGTTTATATCTCAAATTCAGGCTCCAAACACCCGAGAATTCGATATTTTGGGGTCCCAGAAGCGATCTGTACATGCCTACTCAGATACAGGCCCAAAACATGCTGAAAATTGATATTTTAGGTGCCCAAAGTCAATATATGCATGAATCTTCTGTACTCGTTTATATCTCAAATTCAGGCTCAAAACACCCAAAAATTCGATATTTTGGGATCCCAGAAGCGACCTGTAGGTGCCTACTCAGTACTAGAATATTTTCAAAATATCGGCCCAAAACATGCTAAAATCGATATTTTAAGTGCCCAAAGTCGATATCTCAAATTCAGGCCTAAAACACCCGAAAATTCGATATTTTGCGGTCCCAGAAGCGATCTGTACTTGCCTACTCCGTGTTAGAGAATTTTTAAAATCTAGGCCCAAAGCATGCTAAAAATCGATATTTTATGTGCCTAAAGTCGATATCTCAAGTTCAGGCCCAAAACACCCGAAAATTCGATATTTTGGGGTCCCAGAAGCGATCTGTACATGCCTACTCTGTGTTAGAGTATTTTCAAATTACATGCCCAGAACATAATGAAAATCGATCTTTTAGGTGCCCAAAAGTCGATATGTGCATGCATCTTCTGTACCCGTTTATATCTCAAATTCAGGCTCCAAACACCCGAAAACTCAATATTTTGGGGTCCCAGAAGCGATCTGTACATGCCTACTCAGATACAGGCCCAAAACATGCTGAAAATCAATATTTTAGGTGCCCAAAGTCCACATGTGCATGCATCTTCTGTACCCGTTTATATCTCAAATTCAGGCTCAAAACACCCGAAAATTCGATATTTTGGGGTCCCAGAAGCGATCTGTACATGCCTACTCAATGCTAGAAGATTTTCAAAATATAGGCCCAAAACATGCTAAAAATCGATATTTTAAGTGCCCAAAGTCGATATCTCAAATTCAGACCTTAAACACCCGAAAATTCGATATTTTGGGGTCACAGAAGCGATCTGTACATGCCTACTCCGTGTTAGAGTATTTTCAAAATACAGGCCCAAAACATACTGAAAATCGATCTTGTAGGTGCCGAAAAGTTGATATGTGCATGCATCTTCTGTACCCGTTTATATCTCAAATTCAGGCTCCAATAACACGAAAATTCGATATTTTGGGGTCCCAGAAGCAATCTGTACATGCCTACTAAGATACAGGCCCAAACATGCTGAAAATCGATATTTTAGATGCCCAAAGTCAATATGTGTATGCATCTTCTGAACCCGTTTATATCTCAAATGCAGGCTCAAAACACCCGAAAATTCGTAATTTTTTGGTCTTAGAAGCGATCTGTACATGCCTACTCCTAGTTAGAATGTTTTCAAGATACAGACCAAAATATGCTCAAAATCGATATTTTAGGTGCCCAAAAGTCGATATGTGCATGCATCTTCATTACCCGTTTATATCTCAAATTCAGGCTCAAAACACCAGAATATTCGATATTTTGGGGTCCCAGAAGCGATCTGTATATGCCTACTCCGTGTTAGAGTATGTTAAAAATATAGGCCCAAAACATGCTAAAAATCGATATTTTAGGTGCCTAAAGTCGATATCTCAAATTCAAGCACAAAACACCCGAATATTCGATATTTTGGGGTCCCAGAAACGATCTGTGCATGCCTACTGCGTGTTAGAGTATTTTCAAAATTCAGGCCTAAAACATACTAAAAATCAATCTTTTGGGTGCCCAAAAGTCGATATAATCATGCATCTTCTGTTCCTGTTTATATCTCAAATTCAGACTCCAAACACCAGAAAATTCGATATTTTAGGGTCCCAGAAGCGTTCTGTACATGCCTACTCAGATACAGGCCCAAAAACATTCCGAAAATCAATATTTTAGGTGCCCAAAGTCAATATTTGCAGGCATCTTCTGTACCCGTTTATATTTCAAATTCAGGCTCCAAACACCCGAAAATTCGATATTTTTGGGTCCAAGAAGCGATCTGTACATGCCTACTCAGATACAGGCCCAAAACATGCTGAAATCCGATATTTTAGGTGCCCAAATTCAATATGTGCATGCATCTTCTGTACCCGTTTATATCTCAAATTCAGGCTCAAAACACCCGAAAATTCGATATTTTGAGATCCCAGATGCGATCTGTGCATGCCTACTCCGTGTTAGAGTAATTTCAAAATACAGGCCCAAAACATGCTAAAAATCGATATTTTATGTGCCCAAAGTCAATATGTGTATGCATCTTCTGCACTCGTTTATATCTCAAATTCAGGGTCAAAACACCCGAAAATTCGATATTTTGGAGTCCCAGAAGCGATCTGTACATGCCTACTCAGTGATAGAATATTTTCAAAATATATGCCCAAAACATGCTAATAAATCGAAATTTTAAGTGCCCAAAGTCGATATCTCAAATTCAGGCCCAAACCACACGAAAATTCGATATTTTGTGGTCCCAGAAGCGATCCGTACATGCCTACTCCGTGTTTGAGTATTTTCAAATTACAGGCCCAAAACATAATGAAAATCGATCTTTCAGGTGCCCAAAAGTCGATATGTGCATGCAACTTCTGTACCCGTTTATATCTCAAATTCAGGCTCCAAACACCCGAGAATTCGATATTTTGGGGTCCCAGAAGCGATCTGTACATGCCTACTCAGATACAGGCCCAAAACATGCTGAAAATCGATATTTTAGGTGCCCAAAGTCAATATATGCATGAATCTTCTGTACTCGTTTATATCTCAAATTCAGGCTCAAAACACCCAAAAATTCGATATTTTGGGATCCCAGAAGCGACCTGTAGATGCCTACTCAGTGCTAGAATATTTTCAAAATATCGGCCCAAAACATGCTAAAATCGATATTTTAAGTGCCCAAAGTCGATATCTCGAATTCAGGCCTAAAACACCCGAAAATTCGATATTTTGCGGTCCCAGAAGCGATCTGTACTTGCCTACTCCGTGTTAGAGAATTTTTAAAATCTAGGCCCAAAGCATGCTAAAAATCGATATTTTATGTGCCTAAAGTCGATATCTCAAGTTCAGGCCCAAAACACCCGAAAATTTCGATATTTTGGGGTCTCAGAAGCGATCTACACATGCCTACTCAGATACAGGCCCAAAACATGCTGAAAATCGATATTTTAGGTGCCCAAAGTCAATATGTGCATGCATCTTCTGTACCCGTTTATATCTCCAATTCAGGCTCAAAACACCCGAGAATTCGATATTTTGGGGTCCCATAAGCGATATGTACATGCCTACTCAGTGCTAGAATATTTTCAAAATATAGGCCCAAAACATGCTAAAAATCGATATTTTAAGTGACCAAAGTCGATATCTCAAATTTAGGCCCAAAACACCCGAAAATTCGATATTTTTGGGTCCAAGAAGCGATCTGTACATGCTTACTCCGTGTTAGAGTATTTTCAAAATACAGGCTTAAAACATACTGAAAATCGATCTTGTAGGTGCCCAAAGTCAATATGTGTATGCATCTTCTGCACCCGTTTATATCCCAAATTCAACCTCAAAACACCCGAAAAATCGATATTTTTGGTTCCCAGAAGCGATCTGTACATGCCTACTCAGTGCTAGAATGTTTTCAAAATATAGACTCAAAACATGCTAAAAATCTATATTTTAAGTGTCCAAAGTCGATATGTGCATGTACCTTCGGTACCCGTTTATATCTCATATTCAGGCTCAAAACACCCAAATATTCGGTATTTTTGGGTCCTAGAAGCGATCTGTACATGCCTACTCCTAGTTAGAATGTTTTCAAGATACAGACCAAAAACATGCTCAAAATCGATATTTTAGGTGCCAAAAAGTCGATATGTGCATGCATCTTCTGTACCCGTTTATATCTCAAATACAGGCTCAAAAATCCCGAAAATTCGATATTTCGGGGTCCCAGAAGCGATCTGTACATGCTTACTCCGTGTAATAGTATTTTCAAAATACAGGCCCAAAACATGCTGAAAATCGATATTTTAGGTGTCCAAAGTCAATATGTGCATGCATCTTCTGTACCCGTTTATATCTCAAATTCAGGCTCAAAACAACCGAAAATTCGATATTTTTGGTTCCCAGAAGCGATCTGTACATGCCTACTCAGTGCTAGAATATTTTCAAAATACAGGATCAAAACATGCTAAAAATCGATATTTTAGGTGCCCAAAGTCGATATTTCAAATTCAGGCCCAAAACACCCGAAAATTTGATATTTTGGGATCCCAGAAGCGATCTGTACATGCCTAGTCCGTGTTAGAATATTTTCGAAATACAGGCCCAAGACATCCTGAAAATCGATATTTTATGTGGTCAAAGTCAATATGTGCATGCATCTACTGAACCCGTTTATATCTCAAATTCAGGCTCAAAACACCCGAAAATTCGATATTTTGGGGTTCCAGAAGCGATTTGTACATGCCTACTCAGTGCAAGAATATTTTCAAAATATATGCCCAGAACATTCTAAAAATCGATATTTTAGGTACCCAAAGTCGATATTTCAAATTCAGGCCCAAAAAACCCGAAAATTCGATATTTTTGGGTCCCAGAAGCGATCTGTACATGCCTACTCCGTGTTAGAGTATTTTCGAAAAACAGGCCCAAAAAATCCTGAAAATCGATATTTTAGGTGCCCAAAGTCAATATGTGCATGCATCTTCTGTACCCGTTTATATCTCAAATTCAGGGTCAAAACACCCGAAAATTCGATATTTTGGAGTCCCAGAAGCGATCTGTACATGCCTACTCAGTGATAGAATATTTTCAAAATATATGCCCAAAACATGCTAAAAAACCGAAATTTTAAGTGCCCAAAGTCGATATCTCAAATTCAGGCCCAAACCACACGAAAATTCGATATTTTGAGGTCCCAGAAGCGATCCGTACATGCCTACTCCGTGTTTGAGTATTTTCAAATTACAGGCCCAAAACATAATGAAAATCGATCTTTCAGGTGCCCAAAAGTCGATATGTGCATGCAACTTCTGTACCCGTTTATATCTCAAATTCAGGCTCCAAACACAATAGAATTCGATATTTTGGGGTCCCAGAAGCGATCTGTACATGCCTACTCAGATACAGGCCCAAAACATGCTGAAAATCGATATTTTAGGTGCCCAAAGTCAATATATGCATGAATCTTCTGTACCCGTTTATATCTCAAATTCAGGCTCAAAACACCCAAAAATTCGGTATTTTGGGATCCCAGAAGCGATCTGTACATGCCTACTCAGTGCTAGAATATTTTCAAAATATCGGCCCAAAACATGCTAAAAATCGATATTTTAAGTGCCCAAAGTCGATATCTCAAATTCAGGCCTAAAACACCCGAAAATTCGATATTTTGCGGTCCCAGAAGCGATCTGTACTTGCCTACTCCGTGTTAGAGTATTTTTAAAATCTAGGCCCAAAGCATGCTAAAAATCGATATTTTATGTGCCTAAAGTCGATATCTCAAGTTCAGGCCCAAAACACCCGAAAATTTCGATATTTTGGGGTCCCAGAAGCGATCTACACATGCCTACTCAGATACAGGCCCAAAACATGCTGAAAATCGATATTTTAGGTGCCCAAAGTCAATATGTGCATGTATATTCTGTACCCGTTTATATCTCCAATTCAGGCTCAAAACACCCGAGAATTCGATATTTTGGGGTCCCATAAGCGATCTGTACATGCCTACTCAGTGCTAGAATATTTTCAAAATATAGGCCCAAAACATGCTAAAAATCGATATTTTAAGTGACCAAAGTCGATATCTCAAATTTAGGCCCAAAACACCCGAAAATTCGATATTTTTGGGTCCAAGAAGCGATCTGTACATGCTTACTCCGTGTTAGAGTATTTTCAAAATACAGGCTTAAAACATACTGAAAATCGATCTTGTAGGTGCCCAAAGTCAATATGTGTATGCATCTTCTGCACCCGTTTATATCCCAAATTCAACCTCAAAACACCCGAAAATTCGATATTTTTGGTTCCCAGAAGCGATCTGTACATGCCTACTCAGTGCTAGAATGTTTTCAAAATATAGACTCAAAACATGCTAAAAATCTATATTTTAAGTGTCCAAAGTCGATATGTGCATGTACCTTCGGTACCCGTTTATATCTCAAATTCAGGCTCAAAACACCCAAATATTCGGTATTTTTGGGTCCTAGAAGCGATCTGTACATGCCTACTCCTAGTTAGAATGTTTTCAAGATACAGACCAAAAACATGCTCAAAATCGATATTTTAGGTGCCAAAAAGTCGATATGTGCATGCATCTTCTGTACCCATTTATATCTCAAATACAGGCTCAAAAATCCCGAAAATTCGATATTTCGGGGTCCCAGAAGCGATCTGTACATGCTTACTCCGTGTAATAGTATTTTCAAAATACAGGCCCAAAACATGCTGAAAATCGATATTTTAGGTGTCCAAAGTCAATATGTGCATGCATCTTCTGTACCCGTTTATATCTCAAATTCAGGCTCAAAACAACCGAAAATTCGATATTTTTGGGTCCCAGAAGCGATCTGTACATGCCTACTCAGTGCTAGAATATTTTAAAAATACAGGATCAAAACATGCTAAAAATCGATATTTTAGGTGCCCAAAGTCGATATTTCAAATTCAGGCCCAAAACACCCGAAAATTCGATATTTTGGGATCCCAGAAGCGATCTGTACATGCCTACTCCGTGTTTGAGTATTTTCAAATTACAGGCCCAAAACATAATGAAAATCGATATTTTAGGTGCCCAAAGTCAATATATGAATGAATCTTCTGTACCCGTTTATATCTCAAATTCAGGCTCCAAACACCCGAGAATTCGGTATTTTGGGATCCCAGAAGCGATCTGTACATGCCTACTCAGTGCTAGAATATTTTCAAAATATCGGCCCAAAACATGCTAAAAATCGATATTTTAAGTGCCCAAAGTCGATATCTCAAATTCAGGCCTAAAACACCCGAAAATTCGATATTTTGCGGTCCCAGAAGCGATCTGTACTTGCCTACTCCGTGTTAGAGTATTTTTAAAATCTAGGCCCAAAGCATGCTAAAAATCGATATTTTATGTGCCTAAAGTCGATATCTCAAGTTCAGGCCCAAAACACCCGAAAATTTCGATATTTTGGGGTCCCAGAAGCGATCTACACATGCCTACTCAGATACAGGCCCAAAACATGCTGAAAATCGATATTTTAGGTGCCCAAAGTCAATATGTGCATGTATCTTCTGTACCCGTTTATATCTCCAATTCAGGCTCAAAACACCCGAGAATTCGATATTTTGGGGTCCCATAAGCGATCTGTACATGCCTACTCAGTGCTAGAATATTTTCAAAATATAGGCCCAAAACATGCTAAAAATCGATATTTTAAGTGACCAAAGTCGATATCTCAAATTTAGGCCCAAAACACCCGAAAATTCGATATTTTTGGGTCCAAGAAGCGATCTGTACATGCTTACTCCGTGTTAGAGTATTTTCAAAATACAGGCTTAAAACATACTGAAAATCGATCTTGTAGGTGCCCAAAGTCAATATGTGTATGCATCTTCTGCACCCGTTTATATCCCAAATTCAACCTCAAAACACCCGAAAATTCGATATTTTTGGTTCCCAGAAGCGATCTGTACATGCCTACTCAGTGCTAGAATGTTTTCAAAATATAGACTCAAAACATGCTAAAAATCTATATTTTAAGTGTCCAAAGTCGATATGTGCATGTACCTTCGGTACCCGTTTATATCTCAAATTCAGGCTCAAAACACCCAAATATTCGGTATTTTTGGGTCCTAGAAGCGATCTGTACATGCCTACTTCTAGTTAGAATGTTTTCAAGATACAGACCAAAAACATGCTCAAAATCGATATTTTAGGTGCCAAAAAGTCGATATGTGCATGCATCTTCTGTACCCATTTATATCTCAAATACAGGCTCAAAAATCCCGAAAATTCGATATTTCGGGGTCCCAGAAGCGATCTGTACATGCTTACTCCGTGTAATAGTATTTTCAAAATACAGGCCCAAAACATGCTGAAAATCGATATTTTAGGTGTCCAAAGTCAATATGTGCATGCATCTTCTGTACCCGTTTATATCTCAAATTCAGGCTCAAAACAACCGAAAATTGGATATTTTTGGGTCCCAGAAGCGATCTGTACATGCCTACTCAGTGCTAGAATATTTTCAAAATACAGGATCAAAACATGCTAAAAATCGATATTTTAGGTGCCCAAAGTCGATATTTCAAATTCAGGCCCAAAACACCCGAAAATTCGATATTTTGGGATCCCAGAAGCGATCTGTACATGCCTACTCCGTGTTAGAATATTTTCGAAATACAGGCCCAAAACATCCTGAAAATCGATATTTTATGTGCCCAAAGTCAATATGTGCATGCATCTACTGAACCCGTTTATATCTCAAATTCAGGCTCAAAACACCCGAAAATTCGATATTTTGGGGTTCCAGAAGCGATTTGTACATGCCTACTCAGTGCAAGAATATTTTCAAAATATATGCCCAAAACATTCTAAAAATCGATATTTTAGGTACCCAAAGTCGATATTTCAAATTCAGGCCCAAAAAACCCGAAAATTCGATATTTTTGGGTCCCAGAAGCGATCTGTACATGCCTACTCCGTGTTAGAGTATTTTCGAAAAACAGGCCCAAAAAATCCTGAAAATCGATATTTTAGGTGCCCAAAGTCCATATATGCATGCATCTTCTGTACCCGTTTATATCCCAAATTCAGGGTCAAAACACAAGAAAATTCGATATTTTGGAGTCCCAGAAGCGATCTGTACATGCCTACTCAGTGATAGAATATTTTCAAAATATATGCCCAAAACATGCTAAAAAATCGAATTTTTAAGTGCCCAAAGTCGATATCTCAAATTCAGGCCCAAACCACACGAAAATTCGATATTTTGTGGTCCCAGAAGCGATCCGTACATGCCTACTCCGTGTTTGAGTATTTTCAAATTACAGGCCCAAAACATAATGAAAATCGATCTTTCAGGTGCCCAAAAGTCGATATGTGCATGCAACTTCTGTACCCGTTTATATCTCAAATTCAGGCTCCAAACACCCGAGAATTCGATATTTTGGGGTCCCAGAAGCGATCTGTACATGCCTACTCAGATACAGGCCCAAAACATGCTGAAAATCGATATTTTAGGTGCCCAAAGTCAATATATGCATGAATCTTCTGTACCCGTTTATATCTCAAATTCAGGCTCCAAACACCCAAAAATTCGGTATTTTGGGACCCCAGAAGCGATCTGTACATGCCTACTCAGTGCTAGAATATTTTCAAAATATCGGCCTAAAACATGCTAAAAATCGATATTTTAAGTGCCCAAAGTCGATATCTCAAATTCAGGCCTAAAACACCCGAAAATTCGAATTTGGGATGTAAATGGGTACAGAAGATATATGCACTTATTGACTTGGGCACCTAAAATATCGATTTTTAACTTGTTTTTCTGCCTGTATTTTGAAAATATTCTAACATTGAGTAGGCATGAATAGATCGCCTCTGGAACCCAAAAATATCGAATTTTCGGGTATTTTGATCCTGAATTTGAGATATAAACAGGTACAGAAGATGCGTGCACATATCGACTTTGGGGACCTAAAATATCGATTTTTAGCCTGTTTTTGGCCTAAATTTTGAAAATATTCTAGCACTGAGTAGGCATTTACAGATCGCTTCTGGGACCCAAAAATATCGAGTTTTCGGGTGTTTTGAGCCTGAATTTGAGATATAAACGGTTACTGAAGATGCAAGCACATATCGACTTTGGGCACCTAAAATATCGAATTTCAGCATGTTTTTGGCTTGTATTTTGAAAATACTCTAACACGGAGTAGGCATGTACAGATCGCTTATGAGAACCAAAAATATCGAATTTTCGGGTGTTTTAAGCCTGAATTTGAGATATAAACGGTTACTGAAGATGCAAGCACATATCGACTTTTGGCACCTAAAATATCGATTTTCAGCATGTTTTGGGCCTGTATTTTGAAAATACTCTAACACGGAGTAGGCATGTACAGATCGCTTATGAGAACCAAAAATATCGAATTTTCGGGTGTTTTAAGCCTGAATTTGAGATATAAACGGTTACTGAAGATGCAAGCACATATCGACTTTTGGCACCTAAAATATCGATTTTCAGCATGTTTTGGGCCTGTATTTTGAAAATATTCTAGCACTAAGTAGACATGTACAGATCGCTTCTGGGCCAAAATAAAATCGAATATTCGGGTGTTTTGAGCCTGAATTTGAGATATAAACGTGTACAGAAGATGCATGCACATATCGACTTTGGGCATCTAAAATATCGATTTTCAGCATGTTTTGGGCGTGTTTTTTTTAAAGATTCTATTACTGCGTAGGCATGTACAGATCGCTTCTGGGACTCAAAAATATAGAATTTTCGGGTGTTTTGAGTCTGAATTTGAGATAAAAACGAGTACTGAAGATGCATGGACATATCGACTTCGTGCACCTGAAATATCAATTTTCAGCATGTTTTGGGCCTGTATTTTGAAAATACTCTAACACGGAGTAGGCATGTACAGATTGCCTCTGGGACCCAAAAATATCGAATTTTTCGGGTGTTTTGAGCCTGAATTTGAGATATACACGGGTACAGATGATGCATACATATATTGACTTTGGGCACCTAAAATATCGATTTTCAGCATGTTTTGGGCCTATATTTTGAAAACATTCTAGCACTGAGTAGGCATGTACAGATCGCTTCTGGGACCCAAAAATATCGAATTTTCGGGTGTTTTAAGCCTGAATTTGAGATATAAACGAGTACTGAAGATGCATGGACATATTGACTTTGGGCACCTAAAATATCGATTTTCAGCATGTTTGGGTCTGTATTTTGAGAAAATTCTAGCAATGATTAGGCATGTACAGATCGCTTCTGGGAACCAAAAATATCGAATTTTCGGGTGTTTTAAGCCTTAATTTGAGATATAAACGGGTACAGAAGATGCATGGACATATTGACTTTGGATACCTAAAATATCGATTTTCAACATGTTTTGGGCCTGTATTTTGACAATACTTTACCACGGAGTAGGCATGTACAGATCCCTTCTAAGACCCAAAAATATCGAATTTTCGGGTGTTTTGAGCCAGAATTTGAGATATAAACGGGTACAGAAGATGCATACACATATTGACTTTGGGCACCTATAATATCGATTTTCAGCATGTTTTCGGCCTGTATTTTGAAAATACTCTAACACGGAGTAGGCATGTACAGATCGCTTCCGGAAACCAAAAATATCGAATTTTCAGGTGTTTTAAGCCTGAATTTGATATATAAACGGATACAGAAGATGCATTCACATATTGACTTTGGGCACCTAAAATATCGATTTTCAGCATGTTTTGGGCCTGTATTTTGAAAATACTTTAACACGGAATAGGCATGTACAGATCCCTTCTGGGACCCAAAAATATCGAATTTTCGGGTGTTTTGAGCCTGAATTTGAGATATAAACGGGTACTGAAGATGCATACACATATTGACTTTGGGCTCCTAAAATATCGATTTTCAGCATTTTTTGGGCCTGGATTATGAAAATACTCTAACACGGAGTAGGCATGTACATATCGCTTCTGGGACCCAAAAATATCGAATTTTCGGGTGTTTTAAGCCTGAATTTGGGATGTAAATGGGTACAGAAAATGCAAGCACTTATTGACTTGGGCACCTAAAATATCGATTTTAACTTGTTTTTCTGCCTGTAATTTGAAAATATTTTAACATTGGGTAGGCATGTACAGATCGCTTCTGGGACCCAAAAATATCGAATTTTTGGGTGTTTTGAGCTAGAATTTGAGATATAATCGGCTACAAAAGATGCATGCATATATAGACTTTGTGCACCCAAAATATCCATATTTAGCATGTTTTGTGCCTATATTTTGAAAATATTCTAGCACTGAGTAGGCATGTACAGATCGCTTTTTGGACCCAAAAATATCGAATTTTAGGGTGTTTTGAGCCTGAATTTGGGACATAAACGGGTACAGAAGATGCATGCACATATCGACTTTGGGCACCTAAAATATCGATTTTCAGCATGTTTTTGGTCTGTAATTTGAAAATATTCTGTCACTGAGTAGGCATGTACAGATCGCTTATTGGACCCAAAATTATCGAGTTTTCGGGTGTTTTGAGCCTGAATTTGAGATATAAACGGGTACTGATAATGCATGCACATATCGACTTTTGGGCACCTAAGATATCGATTTAGAACATTTTTTGGGTCTGTAGCATTAAGGTTTAATATTTAAGGTCTAGTATTAAGGTGATTATTTTTGTATTACATAACTTGGGAGAACAGAAAATTGTTAATGTATTGTGTCAAGTTAATATTGTCAATGTATTCCAGGTACTTGAGTGAGATGTATATTGTTTGTGAATTAAAATAATGTTATTTTTCTCAGTGTTTCAAGTATGCTCCTATAGTGTTAATCTAAAGTATTTGGAAGAGCAACGGTGCATTTTTTCTCAAGGGTGCATCGGGTCTTATTAGTAAAGACAGTGACAACTGCAATAACACCTACCACCCCATAAATGACTGTTGATATTTACAATCAAAGCACTGTAATGGCACCCACACAATCACCACCTCATAAATGATGGTTGATATTTTAGGTCCGAGAACTGTAATGACACCCACAAACCCACCACCCCATGAATGGCTATTGATATTTACAGTCCAAGCACAGTATTGACACCAACACACACACCACCCCATGAATGACTGTTGATATTTACAGTCCAAGCACTGTAAGGATACCCACACACCCACCACCCCATGATTGACAGTTGATATTTACAGTCCAAGCACTGTAATGATACTCACACACCTAGCACCCCATGAATAACTGTTGATATTTACATTACAAGCACTGTAATGACACCCACACACCCACCACCCAATGAGTGACCGTTGATATTTACAGTCCAAGCACTGTAATGACACCCAACAACATGAATGATTGCTGATATTTACAGTCCAAGCACTGTAATGACATGCTCACACACACCACCCGATGAATGACTGTTGATATTTACAGTCAATGTACTGCAATGACACCCACCAAACCATGAATGACTGTTGATATTTACAATCAAAGCACTGTAATGAAATCCACACACCCACCACCTCATGAATGACTGTTGATATTTACAGTTCAAGCACTATAATGACATCCACACACCCATGACCACATGAATGACTGTTGATATATACAGTCCAAGCACTCGGGTTGTAATTACCAACAGTCATTCATTGGCTGGTGGGTGTGTGGATGTCATTACAGTGCTTGGACTGTAAATATCAACAGTCATTTATAGGGTGGTGGGTGTGTGGGTGCCATTACAATGCTTGGACTGTAAATATTAACAGAGCTTGTAGATATTTACAGTCCAAGCACTGTAATGACCCCCACACACCCTTCCATTCCATGAATGACAATTGATATTTACAGTCCAAGCACTGTAATGACACCTACACACTAACCACCCCATGAATGACCGTTGATATTTACGGTCCAAGCACTGTAATGACCCCCACACACCCACCACCCCATAAATGACTGTTAATATTTACAGTCCGTGCACTGTAATGATACCCAAACACCCACCACCCCATGAATGACTGTTGATATTTACAGTCCAAGCACTGTATTGAAACCAATCAACCCATGAATGACTGTTGATATTTACAGTTCAAGCACTGTAATGACACCCACCACCCCATGAATGACTGTTGATATATACAGTCCAAACTCTGTAATGACACCCACACACCCACCACCCCTTGAATGACTGTTGATATTTACAATCCAAGCACTGTAATGAAACCCACACACCAACCACCGCATTATGACTCTTGATATTTACAGTACAAGCACTGTAATGACACCCACCACCCCATGAATGATGGTTGATATTTACACTCCAAGAACTGTAATGACACCCACACGCCCACGACCCCATGAATGACTGTTGATATGTACAGTCCAAGCACTGTAATGACACCCACCACCCCATAAATGACTGTTGATATTTTCAGTCAAAGCATTGTAATAACACCCATAGACTAACTTCCCTATGAATGACTGTTGATATTTACAGTCTGAGCACTGTAATGACACCCTCACACCCACCACCCATGAATGACTGTTGATATTTACAGTCCAAGTACTGTAATGACACCCAAACAATCACCATCCCATGAATGACTGTTGATATATACAGTCCAAGCACTTTAATGACACCCACACACCCACCACCACATGAATGATTGTTTATATTTACAGTCCAAGCACTGTAGTGACACTAACCACCCCATGAATGACTGTTGATATTTACAGTACAAATCAATATAATGACACCCACACACCCCATGATTGACTGTTGATATTTACTATCCACGCATTGTACTGACACCCACACACCCACCACCCCATGAATGACTTTTTGAAAAACAAATATCGATTTTTAGCATGCTTTCGGCTTATATTTTGAAAATATTCTAGCACTGAGTAGGTATGTACAGATCGCTTCTGGAACCCAAAAATATCAAATTTTCGGGTGTTTTGAGCCTGAATATGGGATTTAAATGGGTACAGAAGATGCATGCACATATCGTATTTTTGCACCTAATAGGTCGAATTTCAGCTTGTTCTGGGCCTATATTTTGAAAATATTCTAGCACTGAGTAGGCATTTATAGATCGCTTTCGGGACCCAAAAATATCGAATTTTCGGGTGTTTTGAGCATGAATTTTAGATATCAAACGGGTACAGAAGATGCATGCACATATCGACTTTGGGCACCTAAAATTTCGATTTTTAGCATGTTTTGGGCATATATTTTGAAAATATTCTAGCACTGAGTAGACATGTACAGATCGCTTCTGGGACCCAAAAATATCGAATTTTCTGGTGTTTTGAGCATGAATTTGAGATATAAACGAGTACAGAAGATGCATGCACATATCAACTTTGGGTACCTAAAATATCGAATTTCGGCATTTGATGGGCCTGTATTTTGAAAATATTCTATTACTGAATATGCATGTATAGATCGCTTCTGGGAAATAGAAATATCGAGTTTTCGGGTATTTTGAGCCAGAATTTGTGATATAAACGGGTACAGAAAACGCATGCACATATCCACTTTGGGCACCAAAAATATCCATTTTTAGTATGCTTTGGGCCTATATTTTGAAATTATTCTAGGACTGAGTAGGCATGTACAGCTCGCTTCTGGGACCCAAAAATATCGAATTTTCGGGTGTTTTGAGCCTGAATTTGAGATATAAACGTGTATTGAAGATGCGTGCACATATCGACTTTTAGCACCTAAAATATCGATTTTGAGCATGTTTTGGGTCTGTATCTTGAAAACATTCTAGCAAGGAGTAAGCATGTACAGATCGCTATTGGGACCCAAAAATATCGAATTTTCGGGTGTTTGGATCCTCAATTTGGGATATTAAACGGGTACAGAAGATGCATGCACATATTGACTTTGGGCACCTAAAATATCGATTTTGAGCATGTTTTGGGCCTGTATTTTGAAAATAATCAAGCATTGAGTATGCATGTACAGATCGCTTCAGGGACCCAATAATATCGAATTTTCGTGTGTTTTGAGCCTGAATTTGGAATATAAATGAGTACAAAATATGCATGCACATATCGACTTGTTGCAACTAAAATATCGAATTTCAGCATGTTTTGGGCTTATATTTTGAAAGTATTCTAGCACTGAGTATGCATGTACAGATCGCTTCTGGTATCCAAAAATATCGAATTTTCGGGTTTTTTGAGTCTGAATTTCTGATATAAACGAGTACAGAAGATGCATGCAGATATCGACTTTTTGAACAACAAATATCGAATTTCAGCAGGTTTTCGGCCTATATTTTAAAAGCATTCTAGCACTGAGTATGCATGTACAGATCGCTTCTGGGACCCAAAAATATCGAATTTTCAGGTGTTTTGAGCCTGAATATAAGATATAAACGGGTACAGAAGATGCATGCACATATTGACTTTTTGCACCTAATAGGTCGAAATTCAGCATGTTTTGGGCCTATATTATGAAAATACTCTAACACAGAGTAGGCATTTACAGATCGCTTCTGAGCCCCAATAAATCGAATATTCGGGTGTTTTGAGCCTGAATTTTGGATATAAACGGGTAAAGAAGAAGCATTCACATATTGATTTTGGGTACCTAAAATATTGATTTTTAGCATGTTTTGGGCCTGTATTTTGAAAATAATCTGTCAGTAAATAGACATGTACAGATCGCTTCTCGGCCCCCCCAAAATCGATTATTCGGGTGTTTTGAGCTTGAATTTTGGATATAAACGGGTACAGAAGATGGATGCACATATTGACTTTGGGTACCCAAAATATCGATTTTTAGCATGTTTTGGGCCTATATTTTTAAAATATTCTAGTTTATATCCAAAATTCAAGCTCAAAACACCCGAATAATCGATTTTGGGGGGGCCGAGAAGCGATCTGTACATGCCTATTCACTGACAGAATATTTTCAAAATACAGGCCCAAAACATGCTAAAAATCGATATTTTAGGTACCCAAAGTCAATATGTGCATGCGTCTTCTTTACCCGTTTATATCCAAAATTCAGGCTCAAAACACCCGAATATTCGATTTTATTGGGGCTCAGAAGCGATCTGTAAATGCCTACTCTGTGTTAGAGTATTTTCATAATATAGGCCCAAAACATGCTGAATTTCGACCTATTAGGTGCAAAAAGTCAATATGTGCATGCATCTTCTGTACCCGTTTATATCTTATATTCAGGCTCAAAACACCTGAAAATTCGATATTTTTGGGTCCCAGAAGCGATCTGTACATGCATAGTCAGTGCTAGAATACTTTCAAAATATAGGCATAAAACATGCTGAAATTCGATATTTTAGTTGCAACAAGTCGATATGTGCATGCATATTTTGTACTCATTTATATTCCAAATTCAGGCTCAAAACACCAGAAAATTCGATATTATTGGGTCCCTGAAGCGATCTGTACATGCATACTTAATGCTTGAATATTTTCAAAATACAGGCCCAAAACATGCTCAAAATCGATATTTTAGGTGCCCAAAGTCAATATGTGCATGCATCTTCTGTACCCGTTTATATCCCAAATTGAGGATCCAAACACCCGAAAATTCGATATTTTTGGATCCCAATAGCGATCTGTACATGCTTACTCCTTGCTAGAATGTTTTCAAGATACAGACCCAAAACATGCTCAAAATCGATATTTTAGGTGCTAAAAGTCGATATGTGCACGCATCTTCAATACACGTTTATATCTCAAATTCAGGCTCAAAACACCCGAAAATTCGATATTTTTGGGTCCCAGAAGCGAGCTGTACATGCCTACGCAGTGCTAGAATAATTTCAAAATATAGGCCCAAAGCATACAAAAAATCGATATTTTGGGTACCCAAAGTCAATATGTGCATCCATCTTCTGTACCCGTTTATATCCAAAATTCAAGCTCAAAACACCCGAATAATCGATTTTGGGGGGGCCGAGAAGCGATCTGTACATGCCTATTTACTGACAGAATATTTTCAAAATACAGGTCCAAAACCTGCTAAAAATCAATATTTTAGGTACCCAAAGTCAATATGTGAATGCTTCTTCTTTACCCGTTTATATCCAAAATTCAGGCTCAAAACACCCGAATATTCGATTTTATTGGGGCTCAGAAGCGATCAGTAAATGCCTACTCTGTGTTAGAGTATTTTCATAATATAGGCCCAAAACATGCTGAATTTCGACCTATTAGGTGCAAAAAGTCAATATGTGCATGCATCTTCTGTACCCGTTTATATCTTATATTCAGGCTCAAAACACCTGAAAATTCGATATTTTTGGGTCCCAGAAGCGATCTGTACATGCATACTCAGTGCTAGAATGCTTTCAAAATATAGGCCGTAAACCTGCTGAAATTCGATATTTGTTGTTCAAAAAGTCGATATCTGCATGCATCTTCTGTACTCGTTTATATCAGAAATTCAGACTCAAAAAACCCGAAAATTCGATATTTTTGGATACCACAAGCGATCTCTACATGCATACTCAGTGCTAGAATACTTTCAAAATATAGGCCCAAAACATGCTGAAATTCGATATTTTAGTTGCAACAAGTCGATATGTGCATGCATATTTTGTACTCATTTATATTCCAAATTCAGGCTCAAAACACCCGAATATTCGATATTATTGGGTCCCTGAAGCGATCTGTACATGCATACTCAATGCTTGAATATTTTCAAAATACAGGCCCAAAACATGCTCAAAATCGATATTTTAGGTGCCCAAAGTCAATATGTGCATGCATCTTCTGTACCCGTTTATATCCCAAATTGAGGATCAAAACACCCGCAAATTCGATATTTTTGGGTCCCAATAGCGATCTGTACATGCTTACTCCTTGCTAGAATGTTTTCAAGATACAGACCCAAAACATGCTCAAAATCGATATTTTAGGTGCTAAAAGTCGATATGTGCACGCATCTTCAATACACGTTTATATCTCAAATTCAGGCTCAAAACACCCGAAAATTCGATATTTTTGGGTCCCAGAAGCGAGCTGTACATGCCTACTCAGTCCTAGAATAATTTCAAAATATAGGCCCAAAGCATACTAAAAATGGATATTTTTGGTGCCCAAAGTGGATATGTGCATGCATTTTCTGTACCCGTTTATATTACAAATTCTGGATCAAAATACCCGAAAATTCGATATTTTTGGTTCCCAGAAGCGATCTATACAGGCATATTCAGTAATAAAATATTTTCAAAATACAGGCCCATCAAATGCCGAAATTCGAAATTTTAGGTACCCAAAGTCGATATGTGCATGCATCTTCTGTACCCGTTTATATCCCAAATTCATGCTCAAAACCCCAGAAAATTCGATTTTTTTTGGTCACAGAAACGATCTGTTCATGCCTACTCCGTGTTAGAGAATTTTCGAAATACAGGCCTAAAACATGCTGAATTTCGGTATTTTAGGTGCCCAAAGTCAATATGTGTATGCATCTTCTGTACACGTGTATGTTTAAAATTCAGGCTCAAAATACCCGTAAAATTCGATATTTTTGGGTCCCAGAGGCAATCTGTACATGCCTACTCCGTGTTAGAGTTTTTTCAAAATACAGGCCCAAAACATGCTGAAAATCGATATTTTAGGTGCCCAAAGTCGATACGTGCATGAATCTTTAGTACCCGTTTATATCTCAAATTCAGGCTCAAAACACCCGAAAATTCGATATTTTGGGGTCCCAGAAGCGATCTTTACATGCCTAATCATTGCTAGAATTTTCTCAAAATACAGACCCAAACATGCTGAAAATCGATATTTTAGGTGCCCAAAGTCAATATGTGAATGCATCTTCAGTACTCGTTTATATCTCAAATTCAGCTTTAAAACACCAGAAAATTCGATTTTTTTTGGTCACAGAAACGATCTGTTCATGCCTACTTAGTAATGGAATATTTTCAAAATACACGCCCAAAACATGCTGAAAATCGATATTATAGGTGCCCAAAGTCAATATGTGCATGCCTCCTCTGTAACCGTTTATATCCCAAATTCAGGCTCAAAACACAAGAAAATTCGATATTTTTGGGGTCCCACAAGCGATCTGTACATGCCTACTCAATGTTAGAATATTTTCAAAATACAGGCACAAAAACAAATTTAAAATCGATATTTTAGGTGCCCAAAGTCGATATGTGCATGCATCTTCAGTACCCGTTTATATCTCAAATTCAGGCTCAAAATACCCGAAAATTCGATATTTTTGGGTCTTAGAAGCGATCTGTACATGGCTATTCAGTAATATAATATTTTCAAATTACAGGCCCAAAACATGCTAAAAATCGATATTTTAGGTGCCCAAAGTCGATATGTGTATGCATCTTCTGTACCCGTTTATATTTCAAATTCAGGCTAAAACACCCGAAAATTCGATATTTTTGGTTCCGAGAAGCAATCTGTACATGCCTACGCAGTGCTAGAATATTTTAAAAATATAGGCCCAAAACATGCTAAAAATCGATATTTTGGGTACCCAAAGTCAATATGTGCATCCATCTTCTGTACCCGTTTATATCCAAAATTCATGCTCAAAACACCCGAATAATCGATTTTGGGGGGGCCGAGAAGCGATCTGTACATGCCTATTTACTGACAGAATATTTTCAAAATACAGGCCCAAAACCTGCTAAAAATCGATATTTTAGGTACCCAAAGTCAATATGTGCATGCGTCTTCTTTACCCGTTTATATCCAAAATTCAGGCTCAAAACACCCGAATATTCGATTTTATTGGGGCTCAGAAGCGATCTGTAAATGCTTACTCTGTGTTAGAGTATTTTCATAATATAGGCCCAAAACATGCTGAATTTCGACCTATTAGGTGCAAAAAGTCAATATGTGCATGCATCTTCTGTACCCGTTTATATCTTATATTCAGGCTCAAAACACCTGAAAATTCGATATTTTTGGGTCCCAGAAGCGATCTGTACATGCATAGTCAGTGCTAGAATGCTTTCAAAATATAGGCCGAAAACATGCTGAAATTCGATATTTGTTGTTCAAAAAGTCGATATCTGCATACATCTTTTGTACTCGTTTATATCAGAAATTCAGGCTCAAAAAACCCGAAAATTCGATATTTTTGGATACCAGAAGCGATCTGTACATGCATACTCAGTGCTAGAATACTTTCAAAATATAGGCCCAAAACATGCTGAAATTCGATATTTTAGTTGCAACAAGTCGATATGTGCATGCATATTTTGTACTCATTTATATTCCAAATTCAGGCTCAAAACACCCGAAAATTCTATATTATTGGGTCCCTGAAGCGATCTGTACATGCATACTCAATGCTTGAATATTTTCAAAATACAGGCCCAAAACATGCTCAAAATCGATATTTTAGGTGCCCAAAGTCAATATGTGCATGCATCTTCTGTACCCGTTTATATCCCAAATTGAGGATCAAAACAACCGAAAATTCGATATTTTTGGGTCCCAATAGCGATCTGTACATGCTTACTCCTTGCTAGAATGTTTTCAAGATACAGACCCAAAACATGCTCAAAATCGATATTTTAGGTGCTAAAAGTCGATATGTGCACGCATCTTCAATACACGTTTATATCTCAAATTCAGGCTCAAAACACCCGAAAATTCGATATTTTTGGGTCCCAGAACCGAGCTGTAAATGCCTACTCAGTCCTAGAATAATTTCAAAATATAGGCCCAAAGCATACTAAAAATGGATATTTTTGGTGCCCAAAGTGGATATGTGCATGCGTTTTCTGTACTCGTTTATATTACAAATTTTTGCTCAAAATACCCGAAAATTCGATATTTTTGGTTCCCAGAAGCGATCTATACATGCATATTCAGTAATAAAATATTTTCAAAATACAGGCCCATCAAATGCCGAAATTCGATATTTTAGGTACCCAAAGTCGATATGTGCATGCATCTTCTGTACTCGTTTATATCCCAAATTCATGCTCAAAACACCAGAAAATTCGATTTTTTTTCGTCACAGAAACGATCTGTTCATGCCTACTTAGTAATGGAATATTTTCAAAATACACGCCCAAAACATGCTGAAAATCGATATTTTAGGTGCCCAAAGTCAATATGTGCATGCCTCCTCTGTACCCGTTTATATCCCAAATTCAGGCTCAAAACACACGAAAATTCGATATTTTTGGGGTCCCACAAGCGATCTGTACATGCCTACTCAATGTTAGAATATTTTCAAAATACAGGCACAAAAACAAATTTAAAATCGATATTTTAGGTGCCCAAAGTCGATATGTGCATGCATCTTTAGTACCCGTTTATATCTCAAATTCAGGCTCAAAATACCCGAAAATTCGATATTTTTGGGTGTTAGAAGCGATCTGTACATGGCTATTCAGTAATATAATATTTTCAAAATACAGGCCCAAAACATGCTAAAAATCGATATTTTAGGTGCCCAAAGTCGATATGTGTATGCATCTTCTGTACCCGTTTATATCTCAAATTCAGGCTAAAACACCCGAAAATTCGATATTTTTGGTTCCGAGAAGCAATCTGTACATGCCTACGCAGTGCTAGAATATTTTAAAAATATAGGCCCAAAACATGCTAAAAATCGATATTTTGGGTACCCAAAGTCGATATGTGCATGCATCTTCTGTACCCGTTTGATATCTAAAATTCATGCTCAAAACACCCGAAAATTCGATATTTTTGGGTCCCGAAAGCGATCTATAAATGCCTACTCAGTGCTAGAATATTTTCAAAATATAGGCCCAAAACAAGCTGAAATTCGACCTATTAGGTGCAAAAATACGATATGTGCATGCATTTTCTGTACCCATTTAAATCCCAAATTCAGGCTCAAAACACCCGAAAATTCGATATTTTTGGGTTCCAGAAGCGATCTGTACATACCTACTCAGTGCTAGAATATTTTCAAAATATAAGCCGAAAGCATGCTAAAAATCGATATTTGTTTTTCAAAAAGTCATTCATGGGGTGGTGGGTGTGTGGGTGTCAGTACAGTGCGTGGATAGTAAATATCAACAGTCAATCATGGGGTGTGTGGGTGTCATTATATTGATTTGTACTGTAAATATCAACAGTCATTCATGGGGTGGTTAGTGTCACTACAGTGCTTGGACTGTAAATATAAACAATCATTCAAGGGGTGGTGGGTGTGTGGGTGTCATTACAGAGCTTGGACTGTATATATCAACAGTCATTCATGGCGTGGTGGGTGTCATTACAGTGCTTGAACTGTAAATATCAACAGTCATTCATGGGTTGATTTGTTTCAATACAGTGCTTGGACTGTAAATATCAACAGTCATTCATGGGGTGGTGGGTGTGTGGGTGTCATTACAGTGCACGGACTGTAAATATTAATCATTCATTTATGGGGTGGTGGGTGTGTGGGGGTCATTACAGTGCTTGGACTGTAGATATCAACAGTCATTCATGGGCTGGTGGGTGTGTGGGTGTCATTACATTGTTCGGACCGTAAATATCAACGGCCATTCATGGGGTGGTTAGTGTGTAGGTGTCATTACAGTGCTTGGACTGAAAATATCAACAGTCATTCATGGGTGGTGGGTGTCAATACAGTGCTTGGACTGTATATATCAACAGTCATTCATGGGGTTGTGGGTGTGTGGGTGTCTTTACAGTGCTTGGACTGTAAATATCAATTGTCATTCATGGAATGGTGGGTGTGTGGGGGTCATTACAGTGCTTGGACTGTAAATATCCACAAGCTCTGTTAATATTTACAGTCCAAGCATTGTAATGGCACCCACACACCCACCACCCTATAAATGACTGTTGATATTTACAGTCCAAGCACTGTAATGACATCCACACACCCACCAGCCAATGAATGACTGTTGGTAATTACAACCCGAGTGCTTGGACTGTATATATCAACAGTCATTCATGTGGTGATGGGTGTGTGGATGTCATTACAGTGCTTGAACTGTAAATATCAACAGTCATTCATGAGGTGGTGGGTGTGTGGATTTCATTACAGTGCTTTGATTGTAAATATCAACAGTCATTCATGGTTTGGTGGGTGTCATTGCAGTACATTGACTGTAAATATCAACAGTCATTCATCGGGTGGTGTGTGTGAGCATGTCATTACAGTGCTTGGACTGTAAATATCAGCAATCATTCATGGTGTTGGGTGTCATTACAGTGTTTGGACTGTAAATATCAACAGTCATTCATTAAGAGGGGGGTGTTTGGGTGTCATTACAGTGCTTGGACTGTAAATATCAACTGTCACTCATTGGGTGGTGGGTGTGTGGGTGTCATTACAGTGCTTGTAATGTAAATATCAACAGTTATTCATGGGGTGCTAGGTGTGTGAGTATCATTACAGTGCTTGGACTGTAAATATCAACTGTCAATCATGGGGTGGTGGGTGTGTGGGTATCCTTACAGTGCTTGGACTTTAAATATCAACAGTCATTTATGAGGTGGTGATTGTGTGGGTGCCATTACAGTGCTTTGATTGTAAATATCAACAGTCATTTATGGGGTGGTAGGTGTTATTGCAGTTGTCACTGTCTTTACTAATAAGACCCGATGCACCCTAGAGAAAAAATGCACCGTTGCTCTCCCAAATACTTTAGATTAACACTATAGGAGCATACTTGAAACACTGAGAAAAATAACATTATTTATAATTCACAAACAATATGCATCTCACTCAAGTACCTGGAATACATTGACAATATTAACTTGACACAATACATTAACAATTTTCTGTTCTCCCAACTTATGTAATACAAAAATAATCACCTTAATACTAGACCTTAAATATTAAACCTTAATGCTACTTACAAATACTTCACCAACCCCGTCACCACCACAATGCACCACCAATCCACCCGGAGCAAAAGAAGCAGAGGGAATCTCTGAAACACCGTCTTCCTGCCCTTATATACCCTGTTGAAGGCATGACGTATGTGCATCTTAGATGCCTGAGCCAATGAACAAACTCCCTCAACGCGGGAAAACTTCTTGACCAATCCCACGGATAAACTCATGCACACACACTCTGCCATTGGTTGCCTTTCCTCGCTCGTTCCCTGGCCAGATGATGGTAGTTAATGTATTCCCCCAACAGGTAGTTAAGGCTGGTTCAGGCCACTCGTGCTTCACGTCACACAGTGCATGGACTATAAATATCAACAATCATTCATGAGTGCTTGGACTGTAAATATCAACTGTCAATCATGGGGTGGTGGGTGTGTGGGTATCCTTACAGTGCTTGGACTGTAAATATCAACAGTCATTCATGGGGTGGTGTGTGTGTTGGTGTCATTACTGTGCTTGGACTGTAAATATCACGGGTGGTGTGTGTGTGCATGTCATTACAGTGTTTGGACTGTAAATATCAAAAGTAATTCATGGTGTTGGGTGAAATTACAGTGCTTGGACTGTAAATATCAACAGTCACTTATTGGGTGGCGGGTGTGTGGGTGTCATTACAGTGCTAGGAATGTAAATATCAACAGTAAGGCATGGGGAGCTGGGTGGGTTGGTGTCACTACAGTGCTTGGACTGTAAATATCAACAGTCATTCATGGGATAGTAGGTGTGTGGGTGTCATTACACTGCTTGGACTGTAAATATCAACAATCATTAATGGGGTGGTGGGTATGTGGGTGTCATTACAGAGCTTCGACAGTACAAAATCAACAGTTATTCATGGGGTGGTAGATGTGTGGGTGTTTTTACAGTGCTTGGACTGTAAATATCAACCGTTATTCATGGGGTGGTGGGTGTGTGGGTGTCATTACAGTTCTTGGACTGTAAATGTCAGCAGTGATTCATGGGATGGTAAGTGTGTGGATGTCTTTACAGTGATTGGACTGTAAATATCAACAGTCATTGTGGAATGTTGGGAGTGTGGTCGTCATGACAGTGATTGGATTGTTATTATCAGCAGTCATTCATTGTGTTGTGGGTGTGTGTATGTCATTACAGAGCTTGTACTGTAAATATCAACAGTCATTCTTGGGGTGTTGGGTGTTTGGGTGCCATTACAGTGCTTAGACCGTAAATATCAACAATCATTTATTGGGTGGTGGGTGTGTGGGTGTCATTACAGTACTTGGACTGTAAATATTAACAATCATTCATAGGGTGGTGGGTGTGTGGTTGTCATTACAGTGCTTGGACTGTAAATATCAACAGTAATTCATGCTGTGGTTGGAGTTTGGGTGTCATTACAGTGCTTGGACTGTAAATATTAACAATCATTTATTGGGTGGTGGGTGTGTGGGTGTCATTACAGTTCTTGGACTGTAAATATCAACAGTCATTCATGGGGTGGTGGGTGTGTGGGTGTCATTACAGTTCTTGGACTGTAGTTATTAACAGTCATTCATTAGATTGTGGGTCTGTGGGTATCATTACAATGATAAGACTGTATATATCAACAGTCATTCATGGGGTGGTGGGTGTGTGGGTATCATTACAGTGTTTGGACTGTAAATATCAACTGTCATTCATGGTGTGGTGGGTTTGTAGGTGTCATTACTGTGCTTGGACGGTAAATATTAACAGTCATTCATGGGGTGGTTATTGTCATTACAGTACTTGGACTGTAAATATCAACCGTCAATCATGGGGTGGTAAGTGTGTGGGTTCCATTACAGTGCTTGGACTATATATATCAACCGTCATTCATGGGGTGGTGGGTGTCACTACAGTGCTTGTACTGTAAATATCAACATTCATTCAAAGGGTGGTGGGTGTGTGGGTGTCATTACAGTGCTATGACTGTAAATATCAATAGTCATTTATGGGGTGTTGGGTGTGTGGGTGTCATTAGAGTGCTTGGACTGTAAATACCAACAGTTATTCATTGGGTGCTGGGTGTAAGGGTGTCATTACAGTGCTTGGACTGTAAATATCAACAGTCAATCACGGGGTGGTGGGTGTGTGAGTTTCAATACAGTGCTTGGACTGTAAATATCAACAGTCTTTCATGGGGTGCTGGGTGTGTGGTAGTTATTACAGAGCTTGGACTGCAAATATCCACAGCCATTCATATGTTGGTGTATGTGTGGGTGTCATTACAGCGCATGGACTGTAAATATCAACAGTCATTCACGTTGTGGAGGGTTTGTGGGTATCATTACAGTGTTTGGTCTGTAAATATCAAGAGTCATTCATGGGGTGGTGGTTGTATGGGTGTCATTACATGTTTGGACTGTAAATATCAACAGTCATTCATTTGGTGGTAGGTGTGTGGGTGTCATTACAGTGCTTGGACTGTAAGTATCAACTGTCCTTCATTGGGTGGTGGGTATGTGGGTTCCATTACATTGCCTGGACTGTAAATATCAACAGTCATTAATGGGGTGGTGGGTGTGTGGGTGTCAGTACAGTGAGTGGATAGTTAATATCAACAGTCAATTATGGGGTGTGTTGGTGTCATTATAGTGATTGTACTGTAAATATCAACATTAATTAATGGGGTTGTAGGTGTGATTACAGTGCTTGGACTGTAAATATCAACACTCATTCATGGGATGGTTAGTGTCATTACAGTGCTTGGACTGTAAATATCAACAGTCATTCATGAGGTGGTGGGTGTGTGGGTGTCATTACAGAGGTTTGACTTTAAATACCAACAGTCATTCATGGGGTGGTGGGAGTGTGGGTGTCATTACAGAGCTCGGACTGTCAACATCAACAATCATTCATGGGGTGGTGGGTGTGTGAGTGTCATTACAGTGCTAAGACTGTAAATATCAACCATCATTCATGAATGGTTGGTGTGAGGGTGTCATTACAGTGCTTGAACTGTAAATATCAACAATCATTCATAGGGTGGTTGTTGTGTGGGTGTCATTACAGTACTTGAAATGTAAATATCAACAGTCATTCATGGTATGGTGAGTGTGTGGGTGTCATTACAGTGCTTGGACTGTAAGTATCAACTGTCATTCATGGGGTGGTCGGTGTGTGGGTGTCAGTACAGTGCTTGGATAGTAAATATCAACAGTCAATCATGGGGTGTGTGGGTGTCATAATAGTGATTGTACTTTAAATATCAACAGTCATTCATGGGATGGTTAGTGTCATTACAGTGCTTGGACTGTAAATGTAAATAGTCATTCATGAGGTGGTGGGTGTGTGGGTGTCATTAAAGTGCTTTGACTGTATATATCAACAGTCATTCATTTGGTGGTGGGTTTTTGGGTGTCATTACAGTGCTCGGACTGTAAATATCAACAGTCATTCATGAGGTGGTTAGTCTGTGGGTGTTATTACAATGCTTGGACTGTAGATATCAACAGTCATTCATGGGGCGGTGGGTGTCATTACAGTGCTTGGACTGTAAATATCAACAGTCATTCATGGGGTCGTGGGTGTGTGGGTGTCATTACAAAGCTTGGAAAATAAATATCAACCATCATTCATGGGGTGGCGGGTATCATTACAGTGCTTGTACTGTAAATATCAACAGTCATTAATGAGGTGGTTGTTGTGTGGGTTTCATTACAGTGCTTGGACTGTAAATATCAACAGTGATTAAAGAGGTGGTGGGTGTGTGGGTGTCATTACAGTGGTCGAATTGTAAATATCATTAGTCATTCATGGGGTGGTGGGTGTGTGGGGGTCATTACAGTGCTTTGTGTGTAAATATCAACAGTCATTCATGGGGTGGTGGGTGTCAATACAGTGCTTGGACTGTATATATCAACAGTCATTTATGGGGTGGTTGGTGTGTGGGTGTTATGACAGTGCTTGGAATGTAAATATCAACAGTCATTCATTGCTTGGTGAGTGTGTGGGTGTCATTACAGAGCTTGGACTGTAAGTATAAACTGTCATTCATGGGGTGGTGTGTGTGTGGGTTCAATTACATTGCCTGGACTGTAAATATCAACAGTCATTCAAGGAGTGGTGGGTGTGTGTGTGTCAGTACAGTGCGTGGATAGTAAATATCAACAGTGAATCATGGGGTGTGTGGGTGTCATATAGTGATTGTATTGTAAATATCAACAGTCATTTTTGGGGTTGTTAGTGTCATTACAGTTCTTGGACTGTAAATATAAACAATCATTGATGAGGTGGTGGGTGTGTGGGTGTCATTAAAGTGCTTGGACTGTATATATCAACAGTCATTAATGGGGTGGTGGTGTGTGGGTGTTATTACAGTGCTTGGACTGTAAATATCAACAGTTATTCATGGAATGGTGTGTGTGTTAGTTTCATTACAGTGCTCGGACTGTAAATATCAACAGTCATTCATGGGGTGGTTAGTCTGTGAGTGTTATTACAATGCTTGGACTGAAAATATCAACAGTCATTCATGGGGTGGTGGGTGTCATTACAGTGCTTGGACTGTAAATATCAACAGTCATTCATGGTTCATGGGGTCGTGGGTGTGTTTGTGTCATTACAGTGCTTGGAGTGTAAATATCAACCGTCATTCATGGGGTGGTGGGTATCATTACAGTGCTTGTACTGTAAATATCAACAGTCATTAATGTGGTGCTCCGTGTGTGGGTTTCATTACAGTGCTTGGACTGTAAATATCAACAGTCATTCAAGGGGTGGTGGGTGTGTGGGTGTCATTACAGAGCTTGGACTGTAAATATCAACAGTCATTCATAGGGTGGTGGGTGTTATTACAGTGCTTGGACTTTAAATATCAACAGTCATTAACCCTTAAATGCCTATTGACCAAATATCACATCACCGTGAATTTAGGCCTTGAAGCCGATTGACGTAATATAAAGCCGGTAGAAAAAAAACTGCTTGGGATATATCTAGCCACTTCATTGGTAACACTGGTTAGGTTGGGCCTTTAATGAGTTGTGTGAGAGGGAAATGGGTCACTCGTCATATATACGCAATGAAAATACGCTCGCTCACGTTTTCTAATTTTTAGTTTTTTTTTAGGGGTAACTACTTTATTACTCATGGCGCTGCTGTACGCAAACCAGTGGACCTAAAAAACTTTAGTTTACAGATTCTGGTGTGTAAAATAACAAGATTTACTTAAACAAAACTTAAAAAATCACCCTGTTTTTGCGGTTCACACTCCAGTAGCGCTAGGGGGATTGCGGTTCTTAAGGGTTAATGTGGTGGTGGGTATGTGGGTGTCATTACAGTGCTTGGACTATAAATATCAACTATCATTCATGGGTGGTAGGTGTGTGGGTGTCATTAGAGTGCTTAGACTGTAAATATCAACATGCATTCATGGGGTGGTGGGTGTGTGGGTGTCATAACAGTGCTTAAACTGTAAATATCAACAGTCATTCATGGGATGTTGTGTGTGTGAGTGTCATTACAGTGCTTAGACTAAATATCAACAGTCATTTATGGGATGGTGGATGTGTGTGTGTCATTACAGTGGTTGGACTTTAAATACAAACAGTCATTCATGGGATGGTAGGTGTTATTACAGTGCTTGGACTGTAAATATCAACAGTCATTCATGGGGTGGGGAGTGTGTGAGTATCATTACAATGCTTGGACTGTTAATATCAATAGACATTCATGGGGTGGTGAGTGTGTGGGTATCATTACAATGCTTGGACTGTAAATATCAACAGTCATTTATGGGGTGGGTTGTGTGTGGGTGTCATTACAGTGCTTGGACTGTAAATATCAACAGTTATTCATTGGGTGGTGGGTTTGTGGGTGTCATTACAGTGCTTGAACTATAAATATCAATGGTCATTATTGGGGTGGAGGGTGTGTGGGTGTCATTACAGTGCTTGGACTGTAAATATCAACAGTCATTCATGGGGTGGATGGTGTGTGAGTCTCATTACAGTGCTTGGACTGTAAATATCAACAGTCATTTATAAGGTGGTTGGTGTGTGGGTCTAAATACAGTGCTTGAAATGTAAATATCAAGAGTCATTTATGGGTTGGTGGGTGTGTGGGTATCATTACAGTGCTTAGAGTGTATATATTAACAGTCAATCATGGGGTGGTCAGTGTGTGGGTGTCAATACAGTGCTTGGATTGTAAATGTCAACAGTCATTCATGGGGTGGTGGGTGTGTGGGTGTCATCACAGTGCTTGGATTGTAAATATCAACAGTCATTAATGAGGTGGTGGGTGTCTGGGTGTCATTACAGTACTTGGACTGTAAATATCAACTGTCATTCATGGGGTGTGTGGGTGCTATTACAGAGTTTGGATTGTAAATATCAAGTCATTAATAGGTTGGTGGGAGTGTGTGTCATTACAGTGTTTGGACTGTAAATATCAACAGTCATTCAGGGGTTGGTGGGTGTGTAAGTGTAATTACAGTACTTGCAGTGTAAATATCAAGTCATTCATGGGTGGTGGGTGTCATTACAGTGCTTTGACTGTAAATATCAACAGTCATTCATGGGGTGATAGATGTGTGGGAGTCATTTCAGTGCTTGGACTGTAAATATCAACAGTCATTAATGGGGTTTGTGGGTGTCATTACAGTGCTTGGACTGTAAATATCAACAGTTATTCATGGGAAGGTGGGTGTTTGGGTATCATTACAGTGATTGGACTATAAATATCAACAGTCATTCATGGGGTGGTGGGTGTGTGGGTGATATTACAGTGCTTGGATTATAAATATTAACCATCATTCATGGGGTTATGGTTGTGTGGGTGTCATTACAGTGCTTTGACTGTAAATATCAACAGTCATTCATGGGGTGGTGAGTTGTTGATGTCATTACAGTGCTTGGATTGTAATTATCAACAGTCATTCATTGGGTTTTGGGTGTTTGGGTGTCATTACAGTGCTTGGACTTTAAATACCAACAGTCATTCATGGGATGGTAGGTGACATTACAGTGCTTGTACTGTTAATATCAACAGTCATTTATAGGTTGATGTGTGTGTGTGTCATTACAGTGTTTGGACTGTAAATATCAACTGTCATTCATGGGGTGTGTCGGTTACATTACAGTGCTTATACTGTAAATATCAACACTCATTCATGGGTTGGTGGGTGTGTTTGCCATTACAGTGCTTGGACTGTAAATATCAACAGTCATTCATAGGGTGGTGGGTGCTTGTGTGTCATTACAGTGCTTGGACTGTTAATATATATCAACTTATTCATGGGGTGGTGGGTATGTAGGTGTCATTACAGTGCTTGGACTGTAAATATCAACCATCATTCATAGGGTGGTGGGTGTCATTACTGTGCTTTGACTGTAAATATCAATAGTAATTCATGGGGTGGTGAGTGTCATTACACTGCTTCGACTGTATATATGAACAGTCATTCATGTGGTGGTGGGTGTGTGGATGACATTACAGTGCTTGGACTGAAAATATCAACAGTCATTCATGGGGTGGTTGGTGTGTGGGTGTCATTACAGTGCTTGGACTGTAAATATCAACAGTAATTAATGGGTTGGTGGGCATGGGGTGTGTCGGTGATATTACAGTGCTTGTACTGTAAATATCAACAGTCATTCATGGGTTGGTGGGTGTGTTTGCCATTACAGTGCTTGGACTGTAAATATCAACAGTCATTCATATGGTGGTGGGTGTTTGTATGTCATTACCGTGCTTGGACTGTTAATATATATCAACAGTCATTCATGGGGGGGTGGGTATGTAGGTGTCATTACAGTGCTTGGACTGTAAATATCAACCGTCATTCATAGGGTGGTGGGTGTCATTACAGTGCTTTGACTGTAAATATCAATAGTAATTCATGGGGTGGTGCGTGTCATTACAGTGCTTCGACTGTATATATCAACAGTCATTCATGTGGTGGTGGGTGTGTGGGTTTCATTACATTGCTTGGACTGTAACTATCAACAGTCATTCAAGGGGTGGTGGGTGTGTGGGTGTCATTACAGTGTTTGGACTGTAAATATTAATAGTCATTTATAGGGTGGTGGGTGTGTGGTATTGATTACAGTGCTTGGACTGTAAATATCAACAGTTATTCATTGGGCGGTTGTTGTGTGGGTCACATTACAGTGCATGGAAAGTAAATATCAACAGTTTTTTATGGGTTGGTGGATGTGTGGGTGTCATTACGGTGCTTAGACTGTAAATATCAACAGTCAATAATGAGTTGGTCAGTGTGTGGGTGTCAATACATTGCTTGGATTGTAAATATCAACAGTCATTCATGGAGTGGTGGGTGTGTGGGTGTTATTACAGTGCTTGGAATGTAAATATCAACAGTCATTCATGGGGTGGTGGGTGTCATTACAGTGCTTGTACTGTAAATATCAACAGTCATTAATGCGGTGGTGGTTGTGTGGGTTTCATTACAGTGCTTGGACTGTAAATATCAACAGTCATTAAAGGGGTGGTGGGTGTGTGGGTGTCATTACAGAGCTTGGACAGTAAATATCAACAGTCATTTATGGGGTGGTGGGTGTCAATACAGTGCTTGGACTGTAGATATCAACAGTCATACATGGGTTGGTTGGCTTAATTACAGTGCTCGGACTGTAAATATCAACAGTCATTAATGGGGTGGTGGGTGTGTGGGTGTCATTACAGTGCTCGGATTGTAAATATCAACAGTCATTAATGGGGTGGTGGGTGTGTGGGGGTCATTACAGTTCTTTGTGTGTAAATATCAACAGTCATTCATGGGGTGGTGGGTGTCAATACAGTGCTTAGACTGTATATATCAACAGTCATTTAAGGGGTGGTGAGTGTGTGGGTGTCATTACAGAGCTTGGACTGTAAATATCAATTGTCATTCATGGAGTGTTAGGTGTGTGGGTGTTATTACAGTTCTTGGACTGTAGTTACCAACAGTCATTCATGGGATGGTTTGTCTGTGGGTATCATTACAATGCTTGGACTGTAAATATCAACAGTCATTCATGAGGTGGTGGGTGTGTGGGTGTCATAACAATGCTTGGACTGTAAATATCAACAGTCCATTCATGGGGTGGTTGGTGTGTGTGTGTCATTACAGTGCTTGGACTGTAAATATTAATAGTCATTAATGGGGTGGTGGGTGTGATTACAATACTTAAACTGTAAATATTAACAGTCATTCATGGGGTGGTGAGTGTGTGCGTGTCATTACAGTGCTTGGGTTGTAAATATCAACCGTCTTTCATTGGGTGGTGGGTGTCATTACAGTGATTTGACTTTAAAAATCAAGTCATTTATGGGGTGTTGGGTGTGTGGGTGTCATTACAGTGTTTGGACTGTAAATATCAACAGTTATTCATAGGGTGGTGGGTGTGTGGGTATCATTACAGAGCTTGGACTGTAAATACCAACAGCCATTCATGGGGTGGTGGGGGTGTGGGTGTCATTACAGAACTCGGACTGTCAACATCAACAGTCATTCAAGTGGTGGTGGGTGTGTGGGTGTCATTACAGTGCTAAAACTGTAAATATCAACCATCATTCATGGAGTGGTGGGTGTGAGGGTGTCATTATAGTGCTTGAACTGTAAATATCAACAGTCATTCATGGGGTGGTTGGTGTGTGGGTGGTATGACAGTGCTTGGAATGTAAATATCAACAGTCATTCATGGCATGGTGAGTGTGTGGGTGTCATTACAGTGCTTGGACTGTAAGTATAAACTGTCATTCATGGGGTGGTGTGTGTGTGGGTTCCATTACATTGCCTGGACTGTAAATATCAACAGTCATTCAAGGCGTGGTGGGTGTGTGTGTCAGTACAGTGCATGGATAGTAAATATCAACAGTCAATTATGGGGTGTGTGGGTGTCATTATAATGATTGTATTGTAAATATCAACAGTTATTTATGGGGTGGTTAGTGTCATTACAGTGCTTGGACTGTAAATATAAACAGTCATTCATGAGGTGGTGGGTGTGTGGGTGTCATTACAGTGCTCGGACTGTAAATATCAACAGTAATTTATGGGGTGGTTAGTCTGTGAGTGTTATTACAATGCTTGGACTGAAAATATCAACAGTCATTCATGGGGTGGTGGGTGTCATTACAGTGCTTGGACTGTAAATATCAACAGTTATTTACGGGGTCGTGGGTGTGTCATTACAGTGCTTGGAGTGTAAATATCAACTGTCATTCATGGGGTGGTGGGTGTCATTACAGTGCTTGTACTGTAAATATCAACAGTCATTAATGCGGTGCTCCGTGTGTGGGTTTATTACAGTGCTTGGACTGTATATATCAACAGCCATTCTAGGGGTGGTGGGTTTGTGGGTGTCATTACAGAGCTTGGACTGTAAATATCAGTAGTCATTCATGGGGTGGTGGGTGTTATTACAGTGCTTGGACTTTAAATATCAACAGTCATTAACCCTTAAATGCCTATTGACCGTGAATTTAGGCCTTGAAGCCGATTGACGTAATATAAAGCCGGTAGAAAAAAAACTGCTTGGGCTATATCTAGCCACTTCATTGGTAACACTGGTTAGGTTGGGCCTTTAATGAGTATTGTGAGAGGGAAAAGGTTCACTGGTCATATATACGCAATGAAAATACGCTCGCTAACGTTTTCTAATTCAAGGGGTTGATGGTGTGTGAGTGTCATTACAGTGCTTGGACTGTCAATATCAACAGTCATTCATGGGGTGGTTGGTGTGTGGGTCTCATTATTTTGCATGGAATGTAAATATCAACAGTCATTTATGGGTTGGTGGGTGTGTGGGTGTCATTACAGTGCTTAGACTGTAAATATCAACAGTCAATCATAGGGTAGTCAGTGTGTGGGTGTCAATACAGTGCTTGAATTGTAAAAATCAACAGTCATTCATAGAGTGGTACGTGTGTGGGTGTCATTACAGTTCTTGGACTGTAAATATCAACTGTCATTCATGGAGTGTGTGGGTGCTATTACAGAGATTGGAATGTAATTATCAACAGTCATTCATAGGTTGGTGGGAGTGTGTGTCATTACAGTGCTTGGACTGTAAATATCAACAGTCATTCAAAGGGTGGTGGGTATGTAGGTGTAATTACAGTGTTTGGAGTGTAAATATCAAATCATGCATGGGATGGTGTGTGTCATTACAGTGCTTGGACTGTAAAAATCAACAGTCATTCATGGGGTGGTGGATGTGTGGGTGTCAATACAGTGCTTGGACTGCAAATATCAACAGTCATTCATGGGCTGTGGGTGTGTGGGTGTCATTTCAGTGATTGGAGTGTAAATATCAACAGACATTCATGGGGTGGTGGGTGTGGGTGTCATTACAGTGCTTTGACTGTAAATATTAACAGTCTTTAATGGGATGGTGGGTGTGTGGATCATATTACAGTGCTTGGACTGTAAATGCTAACTATCATTCATGGGGTTGTGGTTGTGTGGGTGTCATTACAGTGCTTGGACTGTAAATATCAACAGTCATTCATGGGTTGGTAGGTGTGTGGGTGTCATTACAATGCTTGGACTGTAAATATCAACAGTCATTTAAGGGGTGGTGGGTTGTTAGTGTCATTACAGTGCTTGGACTGTAAATATCAACTGTCATTCATGGGGTGTGTCGGTGACATTACAGTGCTTGGACTGTAAATATCAACTGTCATTCATGGGTTGTGTCGGTGACATTACAGTGCTTGTACTGTAAATATCAACAGTCATTCATGGGTTGGTGTGTGTGTGTCATTACGGTGCTTGGACTGTAAATTTCAACTGTCATTCATGGGGTGTGTCGGTGACATTACAGTGCTTGTACTGTAAATATCAACAGCAATTCATGAGATGGTGGGTGTATGGGTGTCATTACAGTAATTGGACTGTAAATATCAACAGACATTCATGGGGTGGTGGGTGTGTGGGTGTCATTACACTGCTTAATCTGTAAATATCAACAGTTATTCATTTAGTGGTGGGTGTAGGGGTGTCATTACAGTGCTTGGACTGTGAATATCAACCATCATTCATGGGGTTGTGGGTGTGTTGGTGTCATTACAATGCTTGGACTGTAAATATTAACAGTCATTCATGGAGTGGATGGTGTGTGAGTGTCATTACAGTGTTTGGACTGTAAATATTGATAGTCATTCATAGGGTGGTTGGTGTGTAGGTCTCATTACAGTGCTTGGAATATAAATATCAACAGTCATTCATGGGGTGGATGGTGTGTGAGTGTCATTACAGAGCTTAGTCTGTAAATATCACCAGTCATTCATGAGGTGGTCAGTGTGTGGGTGTCAATACAGTGCTTGGATTGTAAATATCAACAGTTATTCATGGGGTTGTCAGTGTGTGGGTGTTAATACAATTCTTGGACTGTAAATATCAACTGTCATTCATGGTGTCTGTGGGTGCTATTACATTGCTTGGACTCTAAATATTAACAGTCATTCTTAGGTTGGTGGAGGGTAGGGGTGTCATTACAGTGTCTGGACTGTAAATATCAACAATCATTCATGGGGTGGTGGGTGTGTAGGTGTAAGTACAGATCTTGGACCATAAATATCAAGTCATTAATGGGGTAGTGGATGTATGCGTGTCAGTACTGTGCTTGGACTGTTAATATCAACAGTCATTCATAGGGTGGTGGGTGTATGGGTGTCATGACAGTGCTTGGACTGTAAATATCAACAGTCATTCATATGGTGGTGGGTGGGTGGGTTTCATTACAGTGCTAGGACTGTAAATATCAAAAGTTATTCATGGCATGATTGGTGTGTGAGTGTCATTACAGCGCTTTAACTGTAAGTATCAACAGTCATTCATGGGGTGGTGTGTGTAAGGGTGTCATTACAGTGCTTTGACTGTAAATATCAACAGTCATTTATGGGGAGGGGAGTATCATTGCAATGCTTGGACTGTAAATATCAAGTCATTCATAGGGTGGTGGGTGTGTGGATGTCATTACAGTGCTTGGACAGTAAATATCAATAATCATTCATGGAGTGGTGTTTGTGTGGGTGTCATTACAGTGCTTGGAGAGTAAATATCAACAGTCATTAATTGAGTGTTGGGTGTATAGGTGTCATTACAGTGCTTGGACTTTAAATATCAACAGTCATTCATGGGTTGGTGGGTGTGTGGGTGTCATTACAGTGCTTGGACTATAAATAACAACCATCATTTATGGGGTGGTAGGTGTGTGGGTGTCATTACAGGGCTTGGACTGTAAATATCAACAGTCATTCATGGGATGTGTCAGTGTGATTACAGTGCTTACACCAAATATCAACAGTCATTCATGGGGATGGTGAGTGTCATTTAAGTGCTTGGTGTGTAAATATCAACAGTCATTAATGGGTGGCTGGTGTCATTACAATGCTTGGACTGTAAATATCAACAGTCATTTATGGGTTGGTATGTGTGTGGGTGTCATTACTGTGCTTAGACTGTAAATATCAACAGTCAATCATGGGGGGGTCAGTGTGGGGGTGTCAATACAGTGATTGGATTGTAAATATCAACAGTCATTCATGGGGTGGTAGATGTGTGGTTGTCATTACAGTGCTTGGACTGTAAATATCAACAGTCATTCAAGGGGTGGTGGGTGTGAAGTTGTAATTACACTTCTTGGAGTGTAAATATCAAGTCATTAATGGGGTGGTGGGTGTCATTACAGTGCTTGGACTGTAAATATCAACAACCATTTATGGGGTGGTGGGTGTGTGGGTGTCATTACAGTGCTTGGACTGTAAATATCAACAGACATTCATGGGGTGGTGGGTGTCATTAGAGTGCTTTGACTGTAAATATCAACAGTCATTCATGGGAAGGTGGGTGTATGGGTGTCATTACAGTGCTTGGACTGTAAATATTAACAGTCTTTCATGGAGTTGTGGGTGTGTGGGTCATATTACACTGCTTGGACTGTAAATACTAACCCTCATTCATGGGGTTGTGGTTGAATGGGTGTCATTACAGTGCTTGGACTGTAAATATCAACAGTCATTCATGGGTTGGTGGGTGTGAGGGTGTCATTACAATGCTTGGACTGTAAATATCAACAGTCATTCAAGAGGTGGTGGGTTGTTGGTGTCATTACAGTGCTTGGATTGTAAAAATAAAAAGTTATTCATTGGGTGGTGGGTGGGTGGGTGTCATTACAGTGCTTGGACTGTAAATATCAACTGTCATTCATTGGGTGTGTCGGTGACATTACAGTGCTTGGACTGTAAATATCAACTGTCATTCATGGGGTGTGTCGGTGACATTACAGTGCTTGTTCTGTAAATATCAACAGTCATTGATGGGTTGGTGTGTGTGTGTCATTACAGTGTTTGGACTGTAAATTTCAACTGTCATTCATTGAGTGTTGGGTGTATAGGTGTCATTACAGTGCTTGGACTTTAAATATCAACAGTAATTTATGGGTTGGTGGGTGTGTGGGTGTCATTACAGTGCTTGGACTGTAAATATCAGCACTCATTCATATGGCAGTGGTTGTGTGTGTTATTACAGTGCTTGTACTGTAAATATCAAGAGCCAATCATGGGGTGGTGGGTGTTGGGGTGTCATTACAGTGTTTTGTCTGTAAATATCAACTGTCTTTGATGGAGTGGTGGGTGTTTGTGTGTCATTACAGTGGTTGGACTGTAAATATTAACAGTCGTTCATGGGGTGGTGGGTGTGTGGGTGTCATTCCTGTGCTTGGACTATGAATATCCCCTGTTATTCATTGGGTAGTGGGTGTGTGGGTGTCATTACCTTGCTTGGACTGTAAATATCAACAATCATTCATGGGGTGTTTGGTGTGTGGGTGTCATTACAGTGCTTGGACTGTAAATATCAACAGTCATTTATGGGTTGGTATGTGTGTGGGTGTCATTACTGTGCTTAGACTGTAAATATCAATAGTCAATCATGGGGTGGTGGGTGTGTAGGTGTAATTACAGTTCTTGGAGTGTAAATATCAAGTCATTCATGGGTTGGTGGGTGTAATTACAGTGCTTGGACTGTAAATATCAACAACCATTTATGGGGTGGTGGGTGTGTGGGTGTCATTACAGTGCTTGGACTATAAATAACAACAGACATTCATGGGGCTGTGGTTGTGTGGGTGTCATTACAGTGCTTGGACTGTAAATATCAAAAGTCATTCATGGGTTGGTTGGTGTGTGAGTGTCATTACAATGCTTGGACTGTAAATATCAACAGACATTCAAGGGGTGGTGGGTTGTTGGTGTCATTGCAGTGCTTGGATTTTAAATATCAACAGTCATTCATTGGGTGGTAGGTGTGTGGGTGTCATTACAGTGCTTGGACTGTAAATATCAACTGTCATTCATGGTGTGTGTCGGTGACATTACAGTGCTTGGACTGTAAATATCAACTGTCATTCATGGGGTGGTGTGTGTAAGGGTGTCATTACAGTGCTTTGACTGTAAATATCAACAGTCATTTATGGTGAGGGGAGTATCATTGCAATGCTTGGACTGTAAATATCAAGTCATTCATAGGGTGGTGGGTGTGTGGATGTCATTACAGTGCTTGGACAGTAAATATCAATAATCATTCATGGAGTGGTGTTTGTGTGGGTGTCATTACAGTGCTTGGAGAGTAAATATCAACAGTCATTAATTGAGTGTTGGGTGTATAGGTGTCATTACAGTGCTTGGACTTTAAATATCAACAGTCATTCATGGGGTGGTGGGTGTGTGGGTGTCATTACAGTGCTTGGACTATAAATAACAACCATCATTTATGGGGTGGTAGGTGTGTGGGTGTCATTACAGGGCTTGGACTGTAAATATCAACAGTCATTCATGGGATGTGTCAGTGTGATTACAGTGCTTACACCAAATATCAACAGTCATTCATGGGGATGGTGGGTGTCATTTAAGTGCTTGGTGTGTAAATATCAACAGTCATTAATGGGTGGCTGGTGTCATTACAATGCTTGGACTGTAAATATCAACAGTCATTTATGGGTTGGTATGTGTGTGGGTGTCATTACTGTGCTTAGACTGTAAATATCAACAGTCAATCATGGGGGGGTCAGTGTGGGGGTGTCAATACAGTGATTGGATTGTAAATATCAACAGTCATTCATGGGGTGGTAGATGTATGGGTGTCATTACAGTGCTTGGACTGTAAATATCAACAGTCATTCAAGGGGTGGTGGGTGTGAAGTTGTAATTACACTTCTTGGAGTGTAAATATCAAGTCATTAATGGGGTGGTGGGTGTCATTACAGTGCTTGGACTGTAAATATCAACAACCATTTATGGGGTGGTGGGTGTGTGGGTGTCATTACAGTGCTTGGACTGTAAATATCAACAGACATTCATGGGGTGGTGGGTGTCATTAGAGTGCTTTGACTGTAAATATCAACAATCATTCATGGGAAGGTGGGTGTATGGGTGTCATTACAGTGCTTGGACTGTAAATATTAACAGTCTTTCATGGAGTTGTGGGTGTGTGGGTCATATTACACTGCTTGGACTGTAAATACTAACCCTCATTCATGGGGTTGTGGTTGAATGGGTGTCATTACAGTGCTTGGACTGTAAATATCAACAGTCATTCATGGGTTGGTGGGTGTGAGGGTGTCATTACAATGCTTGGACTGTAAATATCAACAGTCATTCAAGAGGTGGTGGGTTGTTGGTGTCATTACATTGCTTGGATTGTAAATATAAAAAGTTATTCATTGGGTGGTGGGTGTGTGGGTGTCATTACAGTGCTTGGACTGTAAATATCAACTGTCATTCATTGGGTGTGTCAGTGACATTACAGTGCTTGGACTGTAAATATCAACTGTCATTCATGGGGTGTGTCGGTGACATTACAGTGCTTGTTCTGTAAATATCAACAGTCATTGATGGGTTGGTGTGTGTGTGTCATTACAGTGTTTGGACTGTAAATTTCAACTGTCATTCATTGAGTGTTGGGTGTATAGGTGTCATTACAGTGCTTGGACTTTAAATATCAACAGTAATTTATGGGTTGGTGGGTGTGTGGGTGTCATTACAGTGCTTGGACTGTAAATATCAGCACTCATTCATATGGCAGTGGTTGTGTGTGTTATTACAGTGCTTGTACTGTAAATATCAAGAGCCAATCATGGGGTGGTGGGTGTTGGGGTGTCATTACAGTGTTTTGTCTGTAAATATCAACTGTCTTTGATGGAGTGGTGGGTGTTTGTGTGTCATTACAGTGGTTGGACTGTAAATATTAACAGTCGTTCATGGGGTGGTGGGTGTGTGGGTGTCATTCCTGTGCTTGGACTATGAATATCCCCTGTTATTCATTGGGTAGTGGGTGTGTGGGTGTCATTACCTTGCTTGGACTGTAAATATCAACAATCATTCATGGGGTGTTTGGTGTGTGGGTGTCATTACAGTGCTTGTTCAGTAAATATCAACAGTCATTTATGGGTTGGTATGTGTGTGGGTGTCATTACTGTGCTTAGACTGTAAATAACAACAGACATTCATGATGCTGTGGTTGTGTGGGTGTCATTACAGTGCTTGGACTGTAAATATCAAAAGTCATTCATGGGTTGGTTGGTGTGTGAGTGTCATTACAATGCTTGGACTGTAAATATCAACAGACATTCAAGGGGTGGTGGGTTGTTGGTGTCATTGCAGTGCTTGGATTTTAAATATCAACAGTCATTCATTGGGTGGTAGGTGTGTGGGTGTCATTACAGTGCTTGGACTGTAAATATCAACTGTCATTCATGGTGTGTGTCGGTGACATTACAGTGCTTGGACTGTAAATATCAACTGTCATTCATGGGGTGGTGGGTGTGTGGGTGTTATTACAGTAATTGGACTGTAAAAATTAACAGACATTCATGGGGTGGTGGGTGTGTGGGTGTCATTACAGTGCTTAATCTGTAAATATCAATAGTTATTCATTTAGTGGTGGGTGTAGGAGTGTCATTACAGTGCTTGGACTGTGAATATCAACCGTCATTTATGGGGTTGGGGTTGTGTGGGTGTCATTACAGTGCTTGGACTGTAAATATCAACAGTCATTCATTAAGTGGTGGGTGTGTGGGAGTCATTACAATGCTTGTACTATAAATATCGATAGTCATTAAAGGGGTGTTGGGTGTGTGGGTGTCATTACAGTGCTTGGACTGTAAATATTAACAGTCATTCATGGGGTGGATGGTGTGTGAGTGACATTACACTGTTTGGACTGTAAATATCAAAAGTCATTCATGGGATGGTTGGTGTGCAGGTCTCATTACAGTGCTTGGAATATAAATATCAACAGTCATTCATTGGGTGGATGGTGTGTGAGTGTCATTACAGAGCTTAGACTGTTAATATCACCAGTCATTCATGAGGTTGTCAGTGTGTGGGTGTCAATACAGTGCTTGGATTGTTAATATCAACAGTTATTCATGGGGTTGTCACTGTGTGGGTGTTAATACAATGCTTGGACTATAAATATCAACTGTCATTCATGGTGTGTGTGGGTACTATTACATAGCTTGGGCTCATAATATCAACAGTCATTCTTAGGTTGGTGGGGGGGGGGAGTGTCATTACAGTGCCTGGACTGTAAATATCAACAATCATTCATGGGGTGGTGGGTGTGTAGGTGTAAGTACAGATCTTGGACCGTAAATATCAAGTCATTCATTAGGTAGTGGATGTATGCGTGTCAGTACTGTGCTTGGACTGTTAATATCAACAGTCATTCATGTGGTTGTGGGTGTATGTGTGTCATGACAGTGCTTGGACTGTAAATATCAAAAGTCATTAATGGGAGGGTGGGTGTCTGAGCGTCATTACAGTCCTTTGACTGTAAATATCAACAGTCATTCATAGGGTGTTAGGTGTCATTAGAATGCTTGGACTGTAAATATCAACAGTCATTCATGTGGTGGTGGGTGTCATTACAGCGCTTGGACTGTAAATATTAACAGTCATTCATGGGGTGGTGGGTGTGTGGGTGTCATTACAGTGCTTAGACTGTAAATATCAACAGTCATTCATGGGGTGGTGGGTGTGTGGGTGTCATTACAGAGCTTAGACTATAAATATCAACCGTCATTTATGGGGTGGTGGGTGTGTGGGTGTTATTACAGTGCTTGGACTGTAAATATCCACAGTCATTTATAATATGGTGGGTGTGTGAGTGTCATTACAGAGCTTGGACTGTAAATATCAACAGTCATTCATGGGGTGGTGTGTGTGTGGGCATCATTACAGTGCTTGGCCTTTAAATATCAACCATCATTTATGGGGTGGTGGGTGTGTTGGTGTCATTACAGTGCTTGGACTGTAAATATCAACAGAGTATTCATAGGGTGGTGGGTGTGTGGGTGTCATTATAGTGCTTGAACTATAAATATCAACCATCATTCATGGGGTGGTGGGTGTGTGGTTGTCATTAAAGTGCATTGACTGTAAATATCAATAGTCATTAATGGGGTTCTGGGTGTCATTATAGTGCTTTGAGTGTAAATATCAACAGTTATTTATAGGTTGTTTAGTGTCATTAGAGTGCTTGGACTGTAAATATCAACAGTTATTCATGGGGTGTTGGGTGTGTGGGTGTCATTACAGTGCTTGGACTATAAATATCAACCATCATTCATGGGGTTGGTGGGTGTGTGGTTGTCATTAAAATGCTTTGACTGTAAATATCAATAGTCATTAATGGGGTTGTGGGTGTCATTATAGTGCTTTGACTGTAAATATCAACAGTCATTCATGGGGTGATGGGTAAGTTAGTGTCAATACAGTCCTTGGACTGTAAATATCAACAGTCATTCATTTGATGGTGTGTGTGTGGGTGTCATTACAGTGTTTGGACTGTAAATATCTACAGTCATTCATGGGTGTTGTGGGTGTGTGGTTGTCATTACAGTACTTGGACTGTAAATATCAAGAGTCACTCATAGGGTTGTAGGTATCATTAGAGTGCTTGAACTGTAAATATCAACAGTCATTCATGGGATGTGTGGATGTCATTATAGTGCTTGGACTAATAATATCAACATTCATTCATGTGGTTGTGGGTGTCATTACAGGGCTTGTATTGTAAATATCAACAGTTATTCATGGGTTGTGGGTGTCATTATAGTGCTTAGACTGTAAATATCAACAGTCATACATGGAGTAGTAGATGTGTGGGTGTCATTACTGTGCTTGTACAGTAAATATCAATAGTCATGGGGTGGTTAGTGTGTGGGTGTCATAACAGTTCTTGGACTTTTAATATCAACCATCATTCATCGGGTGGTGGGTGTGTGTGTGTCATTACAGTGCTTGGACTGTAAATATTAAAAGTCATTCATGGGGTGGTGGGTGTGTGGATGTCATTACAGTGCTTGGACTGAAAATATCAACAGTCATTAATGGGGTGGTGGGTGTGTGGGTGTCATTACAGTGTTTGAACTATAGATATCAACCATCATTTATGAGGTGGTGGGTGTGTGGGTGTCATTACAGCGCTTGGACTGTAAATATCAACAGTCAATTATGGGGTGGTGTTAGTGTGGGTGTCATTACAGTGTTTTGACTGTAAATATGAACAGTCATTTATTGGGTTGTGGGTGTCATTAGAGTGTTTGGACTTTAAATATCAACAGTCATTCATAGGGTGGTGAGTGTGTTGGTGTCATTACAGTTCTTGGACTGTAAATATCAACTATCATTCTTTGGGTGGTGGGTGTGTGGGTGTCATTACAGTGCTCAGATTGTAAATATTAAGAGTCAATTATGGGGTTGTGGGTGTCATTAGAATGCTTGGACTGTAAATATTAACAGTCATTCATGGGGTGGTGGGTGTGTGGATGACATTACAGTGCTTGGACTGAAAATATCAACAGTCATTCATGGGGTGGTTGGTGTGTGGGTGTCATTACAGTGCTTGGACTGTAAATATCAACAGTAATTAATGGGTTGGTGGGCATGTTGGTGTCATTACAGTTCTTGGACTGTAAATATCAACCGTCATAAATTGGGTGGTGGGTGTGTGGGTGTTATTACAGTGATTGGACTGTAAATATCAACAGTCATTCATAGGGTGGTGGGTGTGTGAGTATCATTACATAGCTTGGAGAGTAAATATCAACAGTCATTCATGGAATGGTGGGTGTCATTAGAGTGCTTAGACTGTAAATATCAACATTCAATCATGGGGTGTGTGGGTGTCATTACAGTGATTGGACTGTAAATATAAACAGTCATTCATGGGGTGGTGGGTGTCATTATATTGCTTGGACTGTAAATATCAACAGTCATTGATGGGTGGTAGTTGTCATTACAGTGCTTGGACTGTGAATATCAACAGTCAATCATAGGGTGGTGGGTGTGTGGGTGTCATTACAGTGTTTGGACTGTAAATATCAACAGTCATTCATGGGTAGTGGGTGTCATTACAGTTCTTGGACTGTAAATATCAACAGTCATTCATGTTGTGGTGAGTGTGTGGATGTCATTACAGTGTTTGGCCTGTAAATATAAACAGTCATTTATAGGATGGTGGGTATGTGCTTTGACTGTAAATATCAACAGTCATTTATGGGGTGGTGGGTGTTTGGTTGTCATTACGGTGCTTGGACTGTTAATATCAACAGTAACTCATTGGGTTGTTGGTATCATTAGAGTGCTTGAACTGTAAATATCAACAGTCATTCATGCGGTGTGTGGATGTCATTATAGTGCTTGGACTAATAATATCAACAGTTTTTCATGTGGTGGTGGGTGTCATTACAGGGCTTGGATTGTAAATATCAACAGTCATTCATGGTTGGTGGGTGTCATTACAGTGCTTAGACTTTAAATATCAACAGTCATGGGGTGGTTAGTGTGTGGGTATCATTACAGTTCTTGGACTGTAAATATTAACAGTCATTCATGGGGTGGTGGGTGTGTGGATGTCATTACAGTGCTTAGGCTATAAATATCAACCGTCATTTATGGGGTGGTGGGTGTGTGGGTGTTATTACAGTGCTTGGACTGTAAATATCCACAGTCATTTATAATGTGGTGGGTGTGTGAGTGTCATTACAGAGCTTGGACTGTAATTATCAACAGTCATTCATGGGGTGGTGGGTGTGTGGGCATCATTACAGTGCTTGGACTATAAATATCAGCCATCATTTATGGGGTGGTGGGTGTGTTGGTGTCATTACAGTGCTTGGACTGTAAATATCAACAGAGTATTCATAGGGTGGTGGGTGTGTGGGTGTCATTATAGTGCTTGAACTATAAATATCAACCATCATTCATGGGGTGGTGGGTGTGTGGTTGTCATTAAAGTGCATTGACTGTAAATATCAATAGTCATTAATGGCGTTCTGGGTGTCATTATACTGCTTTGAGTGTAAATATCAACAGTTATTTATAGGTTGTTTAGTGTCATTAGAGTACTTGGACTGTAAATATCAACAGTTATTCATGGGGTGTTGGGTGTGTGGGTGTCATTACAGTGCTTGGACTATAAATATCAACCATCATTCATGGGGTTGGTCGGTGTGTGGTTGTCATTAAAATGCTTTGACTGTAAATATCAATAGTCATTAATGGGGTTGTGGGTGTCATTATAGTGCTTTGACTGTAAATATCAACATTCATTCATGGGATGATGGGTAAGTTAGTGTCATTACAGTGCTTAGACTGTAAATATTAAAAGTCATTCATGGGGTGGTGGGTGTGTGGATGTCATTACAGTGCTTGGACTGAAAATATCAACAGTCATTAAAGGGTAGTGGGTGTGTGGGTGTCATTACAGTGTTTGAACTATAAATATCAACAGTCATTTATGGGGTGGTGGGTGTGTGGGTGTCATTACAGTGCTTGGACTATAAATATCAACCATCATTCATAAGTTGGTGGGTGTGTGGGTGTCATTAAAGTGCTTTGACTGTAAATATCAATAGTCATTAATGGGGTTGTGGGTGTCATTACAGTGCTTGGACTGTAAATATCAACACTCATTTATGGGATGATAGGTGAGTTGGTGTCAATACAATGCTTGGACTGTAAATATCAACAGTCATTCATTTGATGGTGGGTGTGTGGGTGTCATTACAGTGCTTGGACTGTAAATATCAACAGTCATTTATGGGGTGGTGGGTGTCATTATAGTGCTTGAACTGTAAATATCAACAGTCACTCATAGGGTTGTGGGTATCATTAGAGTGCTTGAACTGTAAATATCAACAGTCATTCATGTAGTGGGGGGTGTCATTATAGTGCTTAAAATGTAAATATCAACAGTCTTTCATGGGTGGTGGGTGTCATTACAGTGCTTAGACTGTAAATATCAACAGTTATGGGGTGGTTAGTGTGTGGGTGTCATTACAGTTCTTGGACTTTAAATATCAACCATTATTCATTGGGTGGTTGGTGTGTGGGTATCATTACAGTGATTGGACTGTAAATATTAGCAGTCATTCATGGGGTGGTGGGTGTGTGGATGTCATTACAGTGCTTGGACTGTAAATATTAACAGTCATTAATGGGGTTGAGGGTGTGTGGATGTCATTACAGTGCTTGGACTGTAAATATCAACCATCATTCATCGGGTGGTAGGTGTGTGGGTGTCATTACAGTGCTAAGACTGTAAATATTAACAGTAATTCATGGGGTGGTGAGTGTGTGGATGTCATTACAGTGCTTGGAATGAAAATATCAACAGTCATTCATGGGGTGGTGGGTGTGTGGGTGTCATTACAGTGCTTGGAATTTAAATATCAACAGTCATTAATGGGGTGGTCGGTGTGTGGGTGTCATTACAGTGCTTGGACTGTAAATATCAACAGTCATTAATGGGGTGGTGGGTGTGTGGGTATCATTAGAGTGCTTGAACTGTAAATATAAACAGTCATTTATGGGTTTGTGGGTGTGTGGGTGTCATTACAGTGCTTGGACTGTAAATATCAACTATAATTCATTTAGTCGTGGGTGTTGGGGTGTCATTACAGTGCTTTGACTGTAAATATCAACAGTCATTCATGGGGTGGTGGGTGTGTGGATGTCATTATAGTGCTTGGACTTTAAATATCAACAGTCAATCATGGGGTGGTGGGTGTGTGGGTGTCATTACAGTGCTTGGACTGTAAATATCAACAGTCATTACAGTGCTCAGACTATAAATATTAACAGTCATTCATGGGGTGGTGAGTAGTGGGTGTCATTACACTTCTTGGACTGTAAATATTAACAGTCACTCATGGGGTGGTGGGTGTGTGGGTGTCATTACAGTTATTGGACTGTAAATATCAACTATCATTCATTGGGTGGTGGGTGTGTGGGTGTCATTACAGTGCTTGTACTGTAAATATTAACAGTCATTCATGGGGTAGTGGGTGTGTGGGTGTCATTACAGTGCTTGGACTGAAAATATCAACAGTCATTCATGGGGTGGTGGGTGTGTGGTTGTCATTGCACTGCTTGGACTGTAAATATCAAGTCATTTATGGGGTGGTGGGTTTGTGTGTGTCATTAGTGCTTGGACTGTAAATATTAACAGTATACATGGGGCGGTGAGTGGCATTACAGTGCTTGGACTGTAAATATCAACAGTCATTCATAGGGTGGTGGGTGTGTGGGTGTCATTACAGTGCTTGGACTATAAATATTAACCATCATTTATGGGGTGGTGGGTGTGTGGGTGTCATTACAGTACTTGGATTGTAAATATCAACAGTCATTCATGGGGTGGTAGGTGTGTGGGTGTCATTACAGTGTTTTTACAGTAAATATCAACAGTCATTCATTGGGTGGTGAGTGTGTGGGTGTCATTACAGTGCTTGGACTCTAAATATCAACAGTCATTCATGGGGTGGTGGGTTGGTGGGTGTCATTACAGTGCTTGGACTGTAAATATCAAGTCATTCATGGGTTGGTGTGTGTGTGTGTGTCATTAGTGCTTTGACTGTAAATAACAACAGTCATTTATGGGGTGGTGGGTGTGTGGCTGTCATTAGAATGCTTGGACTGTAAATATCAACCATAATTCATGGGGTGGTGGGTACGAGGGTATCATTACTTTGCTTAAACTGTAAATATCAACAGTCATTCATGGGATGGTAGGTGTTTGGGTGTCATTATAGTGCTTGGACAGTAAATATCAATAGTCATTCATAGGGTGGTTGGTGTGTGGGTGTCATTACATGGCTTGGACTGTAAATATCAAGTCATTTATGGGGTGGTGGGTATGTGTGCGTCATTAGTACTTGGACTGTAAATATCAACAGTCATTCATGGGATGGTGGGTGGCATTACAGTGCTTGAACTGTAAATATCAACAGTCAGTCATGGGGTGGTGGGTGTGTGGATGTCATTACAGTGCTTGGACTGTAAATATCAACAGTCATTTATGGGGTGGTGGGTGTTTGGCTGTCATTACAATGCTTGGACATTAAATATCATCAATAATTCATGGGGTGGTGGGTGCGGGGGTGTCATTACAGTGTGTTGACTGTAAATATTAACAGTCATTCATGGGGTGGTTGGTTTGTTGGTGTCATTACAGTGCTTGGACTGCAAATATCAACAGTCATTCATGGGGTGGTGGGTTGGTGGGTGTCATTACAGTTCTTGGACTGTAAATATCAAGTCATTCATGGGTTGGTGGGTGTGTGTGTGTCATTAGTGCTTGGACTGTAAATATAAACAGTCATTTATGGGGTTGTGGGTGGCATTACAGTGCTTGGACTGTAAATATCAACAGTCATTTATAGGGTTGTTGGTGTGTGAGTGTCATTACAGAGCTTGGACTGTAAATATCAATAGCCATTCATTGGGTGGTGGGTGTGTTGATGTCATTACAGTGCTTGGACTTTAAATATCAACAGTCATTTATGGGGTGGTGGGTGTGTGGCTGTCATTAGAATGCTTGGACTGTAAATATCAACCATAATTCATGGTGTAGTGGGTTTGGGGGTGTCATTTCAGTGCTTTGACTGTAAATATCAACAGTCATTCATGGGGTGGTGGGTATGAGGGTGTCATTACAGTGCTTAAACTGTAAATACCAACAGTCATTCATGGGGTGGTAGGTGTTTGGGTGTCATTATAGTGCTTGGACTGTAAATATCAACAGTCATTCATGGGGTGGTTGGTGTGTGGGTGTCATTATATAGCTTGGAGTGTAAATATCAAGTCATTTATGGGGTGGTGGATATGTGTGTGCCATTAGTGCTTGGACTGTAAATATCAACAGTCATTCATGGGATAGTGTTTGGCATTATAGTGCTTGGACTGTAAATATCAATAGTCATTCATGGGGTGATGGGTGTGTGGGTGTCATTACAGTGCTTGGACTGTAAATATCAACAATCATTTACAGGGTGGTGGGTGTGTGGCTGTCATTACAGTGTTTGGACTGTAAATATCAACAGTCAGTCATGGGGCGGTGGGTTTGTGGGTGTTATTACTGTGCTTGGACTGTAAATATCAACAGTCAATAATGGGGTGGTGGGTGTGTGTGTGTCATTACATTGCTTGGACTGTAAATATCAATACTCAATTATGGGAAGGTGGGTTTGTGGATGTCATTACAGTGCTTGGACTGTAAATATAACAGTTTTTCATAGGGTGGTGGGTGTGTGGGTGTCATTACAGTGCTTGGACTATAAATATCAACCATCATATATGGGGTGGTGTGTGTATGGGTTTCATTACAGTGCTTGAACTATAAATATCAACAGTCATTTATAGGGTGGTTGGTGTGTGAGTGTCATTTCAGAGCTTGGACTGTAAATATCAACAGTCATTCATGGTGTGGTTGGTGTGTGAATGTCATTACAATGCTTGGACTGTAAATATTAACAGTCAATCATGAGGTGGTGGGTGTGTGGGTGTCATTACAGTGTTTTGATTGTAAATATCAACAGTCATGGGGTGGTAGGTGTGTGGGTGTCATTAGAGTGCTTGGACTGTAAATATCAACAGTCAGTCATTGGGTGGTGGGTGTTTGGGTGTCTATGCAGTGCTTGGACTGTAAATATCAACAGTCAATCATGAGGTGGTGGGTGTGTTGGTGTCATTACATTGCATGGACTGTAAATATGAACAGTCATTCATTGGGTGGTGGGTGTGTGGGTGTCATTACAGTGCTTGGACTGTAAATATCAAGTCATTTATGGGGTGGTGGGTTTGTGTGTGTCATTAGTGCTTGGACTGTAAATATCAACAGTTATTCATGGAGTGGTGATTGGCATTACAGTGCTTGGACTGTAAATATCAACAGTCATTCATGGGGTGGTGGGTGTGTGGGTGTCATTACAGTGCTTGGACTATAAATATCAACCGTCATTTATGGGGTGGTGGGTGTGTGGGTGTCATTACAGTTCTTGGACTGTAAATATCAACAGTCATTCATGGGAGGGTGGTTTGTGGGTGTCATTACAGTGCTTGGACTTTAAATATCAACAGTCATTCATTGGGTGGTGGGTTGGTGGGGGTCATTACAGTGCTTGGACTGTAAATATCAAGTAATTCATGGGTTGGTGGGTGTGTGTGTATAATTAGTGCTTGGACTGTAAATATCAACAGTCATTTATGGGGTTGTGGGTGGCATTACAGTGCTTGGACGTTAAATATCAACAGTCATTCATAGGGTGGTTGGTGTGTGAGTGTCATTACAGAGCTTGGACTGTAAATATCAATAGTCATTCATTGGGTAGTGGGTGTGTGGATGTCATTACAGTGTTTGGACTGTAAATATCAACAGTCATTTATGGGGTGGTTGGTGTGTGGCATTTATTACGGTGTTTGGACTGTAAATATCAACAGTCAGTCATGGGGTTGTGGGTGTGTGGATGTCATTACAGTGCTTTGACTGAAAATATAAACAGTCATTCATGGGGTGGTGGGTATGAGGGTGTCAGTACAATGCTTAAACTGTAAATATCAACAGTCATTCATGGGTTGGAGGGTATTTGGGTGTCATTATAGTGTTTGGACTGTAAATATCAACAGTCATTCATGGGGTGGTTGGTGTGTGGGTGTCATTACATGGCTTGGACTGTAAATATCAAGTAATTTATGGGGTGGTGGGTATTTGTGTGTCATTAGTGCTTGGACTGTAAATATCAACAGTCATTCATGGGATGGTGGGTGGCATTACAGTGCTTGGACTGTAAATATCAACAGTCAGTCATGGGGTAGTAGGTGTGTGGATGTCATTACAGTGATTGGACTGAAAATATCAAGAGTCATTAATGGGATGGTGGGTGTGTGGCTGTCATTACAGTGTTTGGACTGTAAATATCAACAGTCAGTCATGGGGTGGTTGGTGTGTGGATGTCATTACAGTGCTTGTACTGTAAATATCAACAGACATTTATGGGGTGGTGGGTGTGTTACTGTCATTAGAATGCTTGGAATGTAGATATCAACAGTCGTTCATGGAGTGGTGGGTGGCATTACAGTGCTTGGACTGTAAATATCAACCATCATTCATTGGGTGGTGGGTGTGTGGGCGTCATTACAGTGTTTTGATTGTAAATATCAACAGTAATTCATAGGGTGGTGGGTGTCATTAGAGTGCTTGGACTGTAAATATCAACAGTCATTCATGAAGTGGTGGGTGTGTGGTTGTCATTACAGTGTTTGGAGAGTAAATATCAACAGTCAGTCATGGGGTGGTGAGTTTGTGGGTGTTATTACAGAGCTTGGACTGTAAATATCAACAGTCAATAATTCGGTGGTGGGTGTGTGTGTGTCATTACAGTGCTTGAACTATAAATATTAAGTCAATCATGGGGTGGTAGGTGTGTGTGTGTCATTAGTGCTTGGACTGTAAATATCAACAGTCGTTCATGGAGTGGTGGGTGGCATTACAGTGCTTGGACTGTAAATATCAACCATCATTCATTGGGTGGTGGGTGTGTGGCTGTCAATACAGTGCTTGGACTGTAAATATCTACTCTCATTTATGGGGTGATGGGTGTGTGGCTGTCATTACAGTGCTTGGACTGTAAATATTAATAGTCAATTATAGGGTCGTGGGGTTGTGGATGTCATTACAGTTCTTGGACTGTAAATATTAACAGTTTTTCATGGGGTGGTGAGTGTGTGGGTGTCATTACAGTGCTTGGACTATAAATATCTACCGTCATATATGGTGTGGTGGGTGTGTGAGTGTCATAACAGAGATTGGACTGTAAATATTAACAGTCAGTCATGAGGTGGTGGGTGTGTGGGTTTAATTACAGTGTTTGGACTATAAATATCTACTGTCATTTATGGGGTGATGGGTGTGTGGGTGTCATTACAGTTATTGGACTGTAAATATCAACTATCATTCATTGGGTGTGTGGGTGTCATTACAGTGCTTGTACTGTAAATATTAACAGTAATTCATGGGGTAGTGGGTGTGTGGGTGTCATTACAGTGCTTGGACTGAAAATATCAACAGTCATTCATAAGGTGGTGGGTGTGTGGGCGTCATTACAGTGTTTTGATTGTAAATATCAACAGTAATTCATAGGGTGGTGGGTGTCATTAGAGTTCTTGGACTGTAAATATCAACAGTCATTCATGGGGTGATGGGTGTGTTGGAGTCATTACAGTGCTTGGACTGTAAATATCAACTGTCATTTATGGGGTGGTGGGTGTGTGGGTGTCATTTCAGTGCTTTGACTGTAAATATCAATGGTCTTTTATGGGGTGGTGGGTGTGTGTGTCATTATAGTGCTTGGACGGTAAATATCAACAGTCATTCATGGGGTGATGGGTGTCATTAAAGTGCTTGGACTATAAATATCAACAGTTATTTATGGGTTGGTGGGTTTGTGGTTGTCATGACAGTGCTTGGACTGAAAATATCAAAAGTCATTCATGGGGTGGTAGGTGTGTGGATGTCATTGTAGTGTTTTGATTGTAAATACCAACAGTTATTCATAGGGTGGTGGGTGTCATTAAAGTGCTTAGATTGTAAATATCAACAGTCATTCGTGGGGTTTTGGGTGTCATGACAATGCTTGGACTGTAAATATCAACAGTCATTCATGGGGTGGTAAGTGTGTGGGTGTCATTACAGTTCTTCTACTGTAAATATCTACCATCATTCATTGGGTGGTGGGTGTGTGGGGGTAATTACAGTGCTCAGACTGTAAATATTAACAGTCATACATTGGGTGGTAGGTGTGTGGATGTCATTACAGTGCTTGGACTGAAAATATCAACAGTCATTCATAGGGTGGTGGGTGTTTGGGTGTCATTACAGTGCTTGGACTATATAAATATCAACCGTCATTTTTGGGGTGGTGGGTGTGTGAGTGTCATTACAGTGCTTGGACTGTAAATATCAACCGTCATTCATAGGGTGGTAGGTGTGTGAGTGTCATTACAGAGCTTAGACTGTAAATATCAACAGTCATTTATGGGGTGGTGGGTGTGTGGGTGTCATTACATTGCTCAGATTGTAAATATTAACAGTCATTTATTGGGTGGTGGGTGTGTCGATGTCATTACAGTGCTTGGACTGAAAATATCAACAGTCATTCATGGGGTGGTGGGTGTGTGGGTGTCATTACAGTGCTTGGACTATAAATAATAACCGTCATTTATGGGTTGGTGGGTGTGTTGGTGTCATTACAGTGATTGGACTGTAAATATCAACAGTCATTCATAGGGTGGTGGGTGTGTGAGTGTCATTACAGAGCATGGACTGTAAATATCAACAGTCATTTATGGGGTGGTGGGTGTGTGGGTGTCCTTATAGCTCTTTGACTGTAAATATCAACAGTCATTTTTGGGGTGGTGGGTGTGTGGGTGTCATTACAGTGCTTAGAATGTAAATATCAACAGTCATTTATAGGGTGGTTGGGTTTGGGCTGTCATTACAGTGCTTGGACTGTAAATACCAACATTCAAATATTGGGTGGTGGGTTTGTGGATGTCATTACAGTGCTTGGACTGTAAATATCAACAGTCATTCATGGGGTGGTTGGTGTGTGGGTGTCGTTACAGTGTTTTAATTGTAAATATCAACAGTCATTCATAAGGTGGTGGGTGTCATTAGAGTGCTTGGACTGTAAATATCAACAGTCATTCATGGGGTGGTTGGTGTGTAGGTGTCATTACAGTTCTTGGACTGTAAATATCAACCATAATTCATTAGGTGGTGGGTGTTGGGGTATCTTTACAGTGTTTTGACTGTAAATATCAACAGTCATTCATGGGGTGGTGTGGGTTAGGGTGTCATTACAGTGCTTGGACTGTAAATATCAACAGTCATTCATGGGGTGGTTAGTGTGTGGGTGTCATTTTAGTGCTTGAACTGTAATATGACAGTGTTTGGACTATAAATATGAACAGTCATTTATAGGGTGGTGGGTGTGGAGGTCATTACAGTGCTTGGACTGAAAATATCAACAGTCATTCATGGGGTGGTGGGTGTGTGGGTGTCATTACAGTTCTTGGACTCTAAATATTAACAGTCATTCATGGGGTGGTAGATGTGTGGATGTCATTACAGTGCTTTGACTGAAAATGTAAACAGTCATTCATCGGGTGGTAGGTGTGTGGGTGTCATTACAGTGCTTGGACTATAAAAATCAAATGTCATTTATGGGGTAGAAGGTGTGTGGGTGTCATTACAGTGCTTGGACTGTAAATATCAACAGTCATTCATAGGGTGGTGGTTGTGTGAGTGTCATTACAGAGCTTGGACTGTAAATATCAAAAGTCATTCATGGAGTGGTGGGCCTGTGGGTGTCATTACAGTGCTTGGACTGTAAATAACAGCAGTCATTTATGGGGTGGTTTGTGTGTGGGTGTCATTACAGTGTTTTGACTATAAATATCAACAGTCATTTGTTGGGTGGTGGGTGTATAGATAACTTTACAGTGCTTGGACTTTAAATATTAACAGTTATTCATGGGGTGGTAGGTGTGTAGATGTCATTACAGTGCTTGGACTGAAAATATCAACTGTCATTCATGGGATTGTGGGTGTGTGGGTTTAATTACAGTTCTTGGACTGTAAATATCAACCATCATTCATTGGTTGGTGGGTGTGTGGGTGACATTACAGTGCTTGGAGTGTAAATATTAACAGTCATTCATGGGGTGGTTGGTGTGTAGGTGTCATTACAGTTCTTGGACTGTAAATATCAACCATAATTCATTAGGTGGTGGGTTTGGGGGTGTCATTACAGTGTTTTGGCTGTAAATATCAACAGTCATTCATGGGGTGGTGGGGGTTAGGGTGTCATTACAGTGCTTGGACTGTAAATTTCAACATTCATTCATGGATTGGTGGGTGTGTTGGTGTTATTACAGAGCTTGAACTTTAAATATCAACCATCATTTATTGGGTGGTGGGTGTATAGATAACTTTTCAGTGCTTGGACTGTAAATATTAACAGTTATTCATGGGGTGGTAGGTGTGTAGATGTCATTACAGTGCTTGGACTGAAAATATCAACTGTCATTCATGGGATGGTGGGTGTGTGGGTTTAATTACAGTTCTTGGACTGTAAATATCAACCATCATTCATTGGTTGGTGGGTGTGTGGGTGACATTACAGTGCTTGGAGTGTAAATATTAACAGTCATTCATGGGGTGGTGGGTGTGTAGGTGTCATTATAGTGCTTGGACTGTAAATATCAACAGTCATTCATATGGTGGTGGATGTGTGGGTGTCATTACATTGATTGGACTGAAAATATCAAGTCACTCATTGGGTGGTGGGTGTAGGTGTGTCATTAGTGCTTGGAATATAAATATCAACAGTCATTCATGGGGTGGTGGAAGGCATACAGTGCTTGGACTCTAAATATCAACAGTAATTCATAGGGTGATGGGTGTGTGGGTGTCATTACAGTGCTTGGACTGTAAATATCAACAGTCATTTTTTGGGTGGTGGGTGTGTGGTTATCATTACAGTCCTTGGACTGTAAATATCAACCATCATTCATTGGGTGGTGGGTGTATGGGTGACATTACAGTGCTTGGACTGTAAATATTAACAGTCATTCATAGGGTGGTAGGTGTGTAGATGTCATTCCAGTGCTTGGACATAAAATATCAACTGTCATTCATGGGTGGTGGGTGTGTGGGTGACATTACAGTGCTTGGACTCTAAATATAAACAGTCATTCATGAGGTGGTGGGTGTGTGGATGTCATTAAAGTGCTTGGACTGAAAATAGCAACAGTCATTCATGGGGTAGTAAGTGTGTGGGTGTCATTACAGTGCTTGGACTTTAAATATCAACCATCATTTATGGGGTGGTGGGTGTGTGGGTGTCATTACAGTGCTTGGACTGTAATTATCACCAGTCATTCATATGGTGGTGGGTGTGTGAGTGTCATTACAGTACTTGGACTGTAAATGTCAACAGTCATTTATGAAGTGGTGGGTGTGTGGCTGTCACTACAGTGCTTGGACTGTAAATATCAACAGTCAATTATAGGGTGGTGGATGTGTGGGTGTCATTACAGTGCTTTGACTGTAAATATCAACAGTCATTCGAGGGGTGGTGGGTGTGTGGGTGTCATTACAGTCTTTTGATTGTAAATATCAACAGTCATTTATAAGGTGGTGGGTGTCATTAGAGTGCTTGGACGGTAAATATCAACAGTCATTCAGGGGGTGGTGGGTATTGGGGTGTCATTACAGAGCTTTGACTGTAAATATCAACAGTCATTCATGAGGTGGTGTGGGTGAGGGTGTCATTACAGTGCTTGGACTGTAAATATCAACAGTCATTCATGGGGTTGTGTGTGTGTAGGTGTCATTACAGTGCTTAGACTGTAAGTATCAACAGTCATTTACGGGGTGGTGGGTGTGTGGCTGTCATTATAGTGCTTGGACTGTAAATATCAACAGTCAATCATGGGGTGGTGGGTATGTGGGTGTCATTACAGTGCTTGGACTTTAAATATCAACTATATTTAATGGGCTTGTGGGTGTGGGAGTGTCATTACAATGCTTGGACTTTAAATATCAACAGTCATTCATGGGGTGGTGAATGTGTGGGTGTCATTACAGTGCTTGGACTGTAAATATCAACAGTAATTCATTGGGTGATGGGTGTGTGGGTGTCATTACAGTGTTTGGACTGTAAATATCAACATTTATTTATTGGTTGGTGGGTGTGTGGGTGTCATTACAGTCCTTGGGCTGTAAATATCAACCATCATTTATTGGGTGGTTGGTGTATAGATGACTTTACAGTGCTTGGACTGTAAATATTAACAGTCATTCATAGGGTGGTAGGTGTGTAGATGTCATTACAGTGCTTGGACTGAAAATATCAACTGTCATTCATGGGATGGTGGGTGTGTGGGTTTAATTACAGTTCTTGGACTGTAAATATCAACCATCATTCATTGGTTGGTGGGTGTGTGGGTGACATTACAGTGCTTGGAGTGGAAATATTAACATTCATTCATGGGGTGGTGGGTGTGTAGGTGTCATTATAGTGCTTGGACTGTAAATATCAACAGTCATTCATGGGGTGGTGGCTGTGTGGGTGTCATTACATTGATAGGACTGAAAATATCAAGTCACTCATTGGGTGGTGGGTGTGGGTGTGTCATTACTGCTTGGAATATAAATATCAACAGTCATTCATGGGGTGGTGGGTGGCATTACAGTGATTGGACTCTAAATATCCACAGTAATTCATAGGATGATGGGTGTGTGGGTGTCATTACAGTGCTTAGACTGTAAATATTAACAGTAATTCATGGTGTTGTGGGTGTTTGGGTGTCTATGCATTGCTTGGACTGTAAATATCAACAGTCAATTATGGGGTTGTGGGTGTGTGGGTGTCATAACAGTGTTTTGACTGTAAATATTAACAGTCATTTATATGGTGGTGAGTGTCATTAGAGTGCTCAGACTGTAAATATTAACAGTCATTCATGGGGTTGTGGGTATGTGGATGTCATTACATTGCTTGGACTGAAAATATCAACTGTCATTTATGGGGTGGTGAGTGTGTGGGTGTTATTACAATTCTTGGACTGTAAATATCAACCATCATTCATTGGGTGGTGGGTGTGTGGGTGTCATTACAGTGCTCAGACTGTAAATATTAACAGTCATTCATGGGGTGGTTGGTGTGTGGATGTCATTACATTGCTTGGACTGAAAATATCAATTGTCATTTATGGGGTGGTGGGTGTGTGGGTGACATTACAGTGCTTGGAGTGTAAATATTAACAGTCATTCATGGGGTGGTTGGTGTGTAGGTGTCATTACAGTTCTTGGACTGTAAATATCAACCATAATTCATTAGGTGGTGGGTTTGGGGGTGTCATTACAGTGTTTTGGCTGTAAATATCAACAGTCATTCATGGGGTGGTGGGGGTTAGGGTGTCATTACAGTGCTTGGACTGTAAATTTCAACATTCATTCATGGATTGGTGGGTGTGTTGGTGTTATTACAGAGCTTGAACTTTAAATATCAACCATCATTTATTGGGTGGTGGGTGTATAGATAACTTTTCAGTGCTTGGACTGTAAATATTAACAGTTATTCATGGGGTGGTAGGTGTGTAGATGTCATTACAGTGCTTGGACTGAAAATATCAACTGTCATTCATGGGATGGTGGGTGTGTGGGTTTAATTACAGTTCTTGGACTGTAAATATCAACCATCATTCATTGGTTGGTGGGTGTGTGGGTGACATTACAGTGCTTGGAGTGTAAATATTAACAGTCATTCATGGGGTGGTGGGTGTGTAGGTGTCATTATAGTGCTTGGACTGTAAATATCAACAGTCATTCATATGGTGGTGGATGTGTGGGTGTCATTACATTGATTGGACTGAAAATATCAAGTCACTCATTGGGTGGTGGGTGTAGGTGTGTCATTAGTGCTTGGAATATAAATATCAACAGTCATTCATGGGGTGGTGGAAGGCATACAGTGCTTGGACTCTAAATATCAACAGTAATTCATAGGGTGATGGGTGTGTGGGTGTCATTACAGTGCTTGGACTGTAAATATCAACAGTCATTTTTTGGGTGGTGGGTGTGTGGTTATCATTACAGTCCTTGGACTGTAAATATCAACCATCATTCATTGGGTGGTGGGTGTATGGGTGACATTACAGTGCTTGGACTGTAAATATTAACAGTCATTCATAGGGTGGTAGGTGTGTAGATGTCATTCCAGTGCTTGGACATAAAATATCAACTGTCATTCATGGGTGGTGGGTGTGTGGGTGACATTACAGTGCTTGGACTCTAAATATAAACAGTCATTCATGAGGTGGTGGGTGTGTGGATGTCATTAAAGTGCTTGGACTGAAAATAACAACAGTCATTCATGGGGTAGTAAGTGTGTGGGTGTCATTACAGTGCTTGGACTTTAAATATCAACCATCATTTATGGGGTGGTGGGTGTGTGGGTGTCATTACAGTGCTTGGACTGTAATTATCACCAGTCATTCATATGGTGGTGGGTGTGTGAGTGTCATTACAGTACTTGGACTGTAAATGTCAACAGTCATTTATGAAGTGGTGGGTGTGTGGCTGTCACTACAGTGCTTGGACTGTAAATATCAACAGTCAATTATAGGGTGGTGGATGTGTGGGTGTCATTACAGTGCTTTGACTGTAAATATCAACAGTCATTCGAGGGGTGGTGGGTGTGTGGGTGTCATTACAGTCTTTTGATTGTAAATATCAACAGTCATTTATAAGGTGGTGGGTGTCATTAGAGTGCTTGGACGGTAAATATCAACAGTCATTCAGGGGGTGGTGGGTATTGGGGTGTCATTACAGAGCTTTGACTGTAAATATCAACAGTCATTCATGAGGTGGTGTGGGTGAGGGTGTCATTACAGTGCTTGGACTGTAAATATCAACAGTCATTCATGGGGTTGTGTGTGTGTAGGTGTCATTACAGTGCTTAGACTGTAAGTATCAACAGTCATTTACGGGGTGGTGGGTGTGTGGCTGTCATTATAGTGCTTGGACTGTAAATATCAACAGTCAATCATGGGGTGGTGGGTATGTGGGTGTCATTACAGTGCTTGGACTTTAAATATCAACTATATTTAATGGGCTTGTGGGTGTGGGAGTGTCATTACAATGCTTGGACTTTAAATATCAACAGTCATTCATGGGGTGGTGAATGTGTGGGTGTCATTACAGTGCTTGGACTGTAAATATCAACAGTAATTCATTGGGTGATGGGTGTGTGGGTGTCATTACAGTGTTTGGACTGTAAATATCAACATTTATTTATTGGTTGGTGGGTGTGTGGGTGTCATTACAGTCCTTGGGCTGTAAATATCAACCATCATTTATTGGGTGGTTGGTGTATAGATGACTTTACAGTGCTTGGACTGTAAATATTAACAGTCATTCATAGGGTGGTAGGTGTGTAGATGTCATTACAGTGCTTGGACTGAAAATATCAACTGTCATTCATGGGATGGTGGGTGTGTGGGTTTAATTACAGTTCTTGGACTGTAAATATCAACCATCATTCATTGGTTGGTGGGTGTGTGGGTGACATTACAGTGCTTGGAGTGGAAATATTAACATTCATTCATGGGGTGGTGGGTGTGTAGGTGTCATTATAGTGCTTGGACTGTAAATATCAACAGTCATTCATGGGGTGGTGGCTGTGTGGGTGTCATTACATTGATAGGACTGAAAATATCAAGTCACTCATTGGGTGGTGGGTGTGGGTGTGTCATTACTGCTTGGAATATAAATATCAACAGTCATTCATGGGGTGGTGGGTGGCATTACAGTGATTGGACTCTAAATATCCACAGTAATTCATAGGATGATGGTAGTGTGGGTGTCATTACAGTGCTTAGACTGTAAATATTAACAGTAATTCATGGTGTTGTGGGTGTTTGTGTGTCTATGCATTGCTTGGACTGTAAATATCAACAGTCAATTATGGGGTTGTGGGTGTGTGGGTGTCATAACAGTGTTTTGACTGTAAATATTAACAGTCATTTATATGGTGGTGAGTGTCATTAGAGTGCTCAGACTGTAAATATTAACAGTCATTCATGGGGTTGTGGGTATGTGGATGTCATTACATTGCTTGGACTGAAAATATCAACTGTCATTCATGGGGTGGTGAGTGTGTGGGTGTTATTACAATTCTTGGACTGTAAATATCAACCATCATTCATTGGGTGGTGGGTGTGTGGGTGTCATTACAGTGCTCAGACTGTAAATATTAACAGTCATTCATGGGGTGGTTGGTGTGTGGATGTCATTACATTGCTTGGACTGAAAATATCAATTGTCATTTATGGGGTGGTGGGTGTGTGGGTGTCATTACATTGCTTGGACTGTAAATATCAACCGTGATTTATTGGGTGGTAAGTGTGTGGGTGTCATTACAGTCTTTGGACTGTAAATATCAACCATAATTAATAAGGGGGTTGGTGTGGGGGTGTTATTACAGTGTTTGGACTGTAAATATTAACAGTCATTAATTTGGTGGTGGATGTGTGGGTGTCATTATAGTGCTTGAACTGTAAATATCAACAGTCATTCATGGGGTGGTGGGTGTGTGGGTGTCATTACATTGCTTGGACTGTAAATATCAAGTCATTCATGGTGTGGTGGGTGTGTGTGTGTCAATTGTGCTTGGACTGTAAATATCAACAGTCATTCATTGGGTGGTGGGTGGCATTACAGTGCTTGGACTCTAAATATCAACAGTCATTCATGGGGTGATGGGTGTGTGGGTGTCATTACAGGCCTTGGATTGTAAATATCAACAGTCATTTATGGGGTTGTGGGTGTCTGGGTGTCTGTGCAATGCTTGGACTGTAAATATCAACAGTCATTAATGAGGTGGTGAGTGTGTTGGTGTCATTACATTGCTTGGACTGTAAATATCAAGTCATTCATTGGGTGGTGGGTGTGTGTGTGTCATTATTGTTTGGACTCTAAATATCAACAGTCATTCATGGGGTGGTGGGTGGCATTACACTGATTGGACTCTAAATATCAAAAGTAATTCATAGGGTTATGGGTGTGTGGGTGTCATTACAGTGCTTGGACTGTAATTATTAACAGTCATTTATGGGGTTGTGGGTGTTTGGAAGTCTGTGCATTGTTTGGACTGTAAATATCAACAGTTAATCATGGGGTGGTGGGTGTGTGGTGTCATTACAGTGCTTGGACTGTAAATATCAACAGTTATTCATGGGGTGGTGGGTGTGTGGGTGTCATTACAGTGTTTTGACTGTATATATTAACGGTCATTTAAAGGGTGGTAGGTGTCATTAGAGTGCTTGGACTGTAAATATCAACAGTTTATCATGGGGTGGTGGGTGTGTGGGTGTCTTGACAGTGTTTGGACTGTAAATATCAACAGTTATTCATGGGGTGGTGGGTGTATGGGTGTCTTGACAGTGTTTGGACTGGAAATATCAACAGTCATTCATGGGGTGGGGAGTTTGTGGGTGTTATTACAGTTCTTCGACTGTAAATATCAACCATCATTCATTTGGTGGTGGGTGTGTGGCTGTCATTACAGAACTCAGACTGTAAATATTAACAGTCATTCATGGGGTGGTAAGTGTGTGGGTGTTATTACAATTCTTGGACTGTAAATATCAATCATCATTCAATGGGTGGTGGGTGTGTGGGTGTCATTACAGTGCTCAGACTGTAAATATTAACAGTTATTCATGGGGTGGTGGGTGTGTGGATGTCATTACAGTGCATGGACTGAAAATATCAACTGTCACTCAAGGGGTGGTGGGTGTGTAGGTGTCATTACAGTGCTCAGAATGTAAATATTAAGTGTCATTCATGGGATAGTGGGTGTGTCGATGTCATTACAGTGCTTGGACTGAAAATATCAACAGTCATTCATAAGGTGGTGGGTGTGTGGGTGTCATTACAGTGTTTGGACGGTAAATATCAACAGTCATTCATTGGGTGGTGGGTGTGTGAGTGTCATTACAGAGCATGGACTGTAAATATCAACATTCATTAATGGAGTGGTGGGTGTGTGGGTGTCATTACAGTGCTTGGACTGTAAATATCAACTGTCAGTCATGGGGTAGTCTGTGTGTGGGTGTCATTACAGTGCTTGGACTGTAAATATCAACAGTCATTCATGGGGTGGGGGGTGTGTGGGTGTCATTACAGTGTTTTAACTATAAATATTAACATACATTTATTGGGTGGTTAGTGTCATTAGAGTGCTTGGACTGTAAATATCAACAGTCATTAATGGGGTGGAGCGTGTGTGGGTGTCATGACAGTGCTTGGACTGTAAATATCAACAGTCATTCATGGGGTGGTGAGTGTGTGGGTGTCATTACAGTTCTTGGACTGTAAATATCAACCATAATTCATTAGGTGGTGGGTGTGTGGGTGTCATTACAGTGCTCAGACTTAAATACTAACAGTCATTCATGGTGTGGTTGGTGTGTGGATGTAATTACAGTACTTGGACAGAAAATATCAACAGTTATTCATGGGGTGGTGGGTGTGTGGGTGTCATTACAGTGCTTGGACTGTAAATATCAAGTCATTCATTGGGTGGTGGGTGTGTGTGTGTCAATATTGCTTGGACTGTAGATATCAACAGTCATTCATGGGGTGGTGGGTGGCATTACAGTGATTGGGCTCTAAATATCAAAAGTAATTCATAGGGTGATGGGTGTGTGGGTGTCATTACAATGCTTGGACTGTAATTATTAACAGTCATTCATGGGGTTGTGGGTGTTTGGGTGTCTATGCATTGTTTGGACTGTAAATATCAACAGTTAATCATGGTGTGTTGGGTGTGTGGTGTCATTACAGTGCTTGGACTGTAAATATCAACAGTTATTCATGGGGTTGTGGGTGTGTGGGTGTCATTACAGTGTTTTGACTGTATATATTAACAGTCATTCATAGGGTGGTGGGTGTCATTAGAGTGCTTGGACTTTAAATATTAACAGTTTTACATGGGGTGGTGGGTGTGTGGGTGTCTTGACAATGTTTGGACTGTAAATATCAACAGTCATTCATGGGTAGGGAGTGTGTGGGTGTTATTACAGTTCTTCGACTGTAAATATCATCCATCATTCATTGGGTGGTGGGTGTGTGGCTGTCATTACAGTGCTCAGACTGTAAATATTAACAGTCATTCATGGGGTGGTGGGTGTATGGATGTCATTACAGTCCATGGACTGAAAATATCAACTGTCATTCAAGGGGTGGTGGGTGTGTCGGTGTCATTACAGTGCTCAGAATGTAAATATTAAGTGTCATTCATGGGATAGTGGGTGTGTCGATGTCATTACAGTGCTTGGACTGAAAATATCAATAGTCATTCATAGGGTGGTAGGTGTGTGGTTGTCATTACAGTGCTTGGACTATAAATATCAACTATCATTTATGGGGTGGTGGGTGTGTGGGTATCATTACAGTGTTTGGACTGTAAATATCAACAGTCATTCATAGGGTGGTGGGTGTGTGAGTGTCATTACAGAGCTTGGACTGTAAATATCAACATTCATTATTGGCGTGGTGGGTGTGTGGGTGTCATTACAGTGCTTGGACTGTAAATATCAACTGTCAATCATGGGGTAGTCAGTGTGTGGGTGTCATTACAGTTCTTGGACTGTAAATATCAACAGTCATTCATGGAGTGGGGGGTATGTGGGTGTCATTACAGTGTTTTAACTATAAATATTAACATACATTTATTGGGTGGTTAGTGTCATTAGAGTGCTTGGACTGTAAATATCAACAGTCATTAATGGGGTGGTGCGTGTGTGGGTGTCATGACAGTCCTTCGACATAAAACATCACCAGTCATTCATGGGGTGGTGGGTGTGTATGTGTCATTACAGTGCTTGGACTGTAAATATCAAAAGTCATTCTTGGGGTGATGGGTGTGTGGGTGTCATTACAGTGCTTAGAGTGTAAATAATAACAGTCATTTTTGGGTTGGTGGGTGTCATTAGAGTGCTTGGACTGTAAATTTCAATAGTCATTCATGGATTGGTGGGTGTGTTGGTGTCATTACAGTGCTTGGACTGTAAATATCAACCCTATTTAATGGGCTTGTGGGTGTGGGAGTGTCATTACAGTGCTTGGACTGTAAATATCAACAGTCATTCATGGGGTGGTGGATGTGTGGGTGTCATTACAGTGCTTGGACTGTAAATATCAACAGTAATTCATAGGGTGATGGGTGTGTGGGTGTCATTACAGTATTTGGACTGTAAATATCAACAGTCATTTATTGGGTGGTGGGTGTGTGGGTATCATTACAGTCCTTGGACTGTAAATATCAACCATCATTTATTGGGTGGTGGGTGTGTGGATGACATTACAGTGCTTGGACTGAAAATATCAACTGTCATTCATGGGATGGTGGGTGTGTGGGTTTAATTACAGTTCTTGGACTGTAAATATCAACCATCATTCATTGGGTGGTGGGTGTGTGAGTGACATTACAGTGCTTGGACTGTAAATCTTACAGTCATTAATGGGGTGGTGGGTGTGTAGGTATCATTATAGTGCTTGGACTGTAAATATCAACAGTCGTTAATGGGGTAGTGGGTGTGTGGGTGTCATTACATTGCTTGGACTGAAAATATCAAGTCACTCATTGGGTTGTGGGTTTGGGTGTGTCATTAGTGCTTGGAATATAAATATCAACAGTCATTCATGGGGTGGTGGGTGGCATTACAGTGCTTGGACTCTAAATATTAACAGTAATTCATAGGGTGATGGGTGTGTAGGTGTCATTACAGTGTTTGGACTGTAAATATCAACAGTCATATATTGGGTGGTGGGTGTGTGGGAATCATTACAGTCCTTGGAATGTAAATATCAACCATTATTCATTGGGTGGTGGGTGTGTGGGTGACATTACAGTGCTTGGACTGTAAATATTAAAAGTCATTCATGGGGTGGTAGGTGTGTAGATGTCATTACAGTGCTTGGACTGAGAATATCAACTGTCATTCATGGGGTGGTGGGTGTGTGGGTTTCATTACAGTTCTTGGACTGTAAATATCAACCATCATTCATTGGGTCGTGGGTGTGTGGGTGACATTACAGGGCTTGGACTGTAAATATTAACAGCCATTCATGGGGTGGTGGGTGTGTAGGTGTCATTATAGTGCTTGGACTGTAAATATCAACAGTAATTCATGGAGTGGTGGGTGTGTGGGTGTCATTACATTGCTTGGACTGTAAATATCAAGTCATTCACTATGTGGTGGGTGTGTGTGTGTCATTAGTGCTTGGACTGTAAATATAAACATTCATTCATGGGGTAGTGGGTGTCATTACAGTGCTTGGACTCTAAATATCAACAGTAATTCATAGGGTGATGGGTGTGTGGGTGTCATTACAGTTCTTGGACTGTAAATATCAACAGTCATTTATTGGGTGGTGAGTGTGTGGGTATCATTACAGTCCTTGGACTGTAAATATCAACCATCAATCATTGAGTGGTGGGTGTATGGGTTACATTACAGTGCTTGGACTGTAAATATTAACAGTCATTCATGGGGTGGTAGGTGTGTAGATGTCATTACAGTGCTTGGACTGAAAATATCAACAGTCATTCATGGGGTAGTAGGTGTGTGGGTGTCATTACAGAGCTTGGACTTTAAATATCAACCATCATTTATGGGGTGGTGGGTGCGTGGGTGTTATTACAGTGCTTGGACTGTAATTATCAACAGTCATTCATTGGGTTGTGGGTGTATGGGTGTCATTACAGTGTTTTAATTATAAATATCAACATTCATTTATTGGGTGGTGGGTGTCATGACAGTGCTTGGACTGTAAATATCAACAGTCATTCATAGGGTTGTGCATGTGTGGGTGTCATGACAGTGCTTGGACTGTAAATATCAACCATCATTCATTAGGTGGTTGTTGTGTGGGTGTCATTACATTGCTCAGACTGTAAATACTAACAGTCATTCATGGTGTGGTGGGTGTGTGGATGTAATTACAGTGTTTGGACTAAAAATATCAACAGTCTTTCATGGGGTGGGGGGGGTGTGGGTGTCATTATAGTGCTTGAACTATGAAAATCAACCGTCATTAATGGGGTGGTGGGTGTGTGAGTGTTATTACAGTGCTTGGACTGTAAATATCAAAAGTCATTCTTGGGGTGGTCGGTGTGTGGGTGTCATTACAGTGCTTAGACTGTAAATATTAACAGTCATTTATGGGGTTATGGGTGTGTGGTTGTCATTACAGTGCTTGGACTGTAAATATCAACAGTCAATCATGGAGTGGTGGGTGTGTGGGTTTCATTACAGTGCTTTAACTGTAAATATCAACAGACATTCATGGGGTGGTGGGTATGTGGGTGTCATTACAGTGTTTTGTTTGTAAATATCAACAGTCATTTATAAGGTTGTGGGTGTCATTAGAGTGCTTGGACTGTAAATATCAACAGTCATTCATAATGTGGTGGGTGTGGGGGTGTCATTACAGTGTTGTGGCTGTAAATATCAACAGTCATTCATTGGGTGGTGGTGGTGAGTGTGTCATTACAGTGCTTGGACAGTAATTATCAACAGTCATTCATGGTGTTGTGGGTGTGTGGGTGTCATTATAATGCTTAAATGTAAATATCAACAGTCATTCATGGGGTGGTGGGTGTGTGGTTGTCATTACAGTGCTTGGACTATAAATATTAGGTCATTCATGGTGTGGTGGGTGTGTGTGTGTGTCATTTCTGCTTGGACTGTATATATCAACAGTCATTCATTGGGTGGTTGGTGTCATTACAGTGCTTTGACTGTAAATATCAACAGTCAATCATGGGGTGTTGGTAGTCATTAGAGTGTTTGGACTATAAATATCAACAGTCATTCATGGGGTTTTGGGTGTTTGGATGTCTATGCAGTGCTTGGACTGTAAATATCAACAGTCAATCATGGGGTGGTGGGTTTCTGGGTGTCATTACAGTGTTTGGACTGTAAATATCAACAGTGAGTCATAGGGTGGTGGGTGTGTGGATGTAATTACAGTGTTTGGACTAAAAATATCAACAGTCTTTCATGGGGTGGTGAGTGTGTGGTTGTCATTACAGTGCTTAGACTGTAAATATCAATAGTCATTCATGGGGTGGTGGGTTTAAGGGTGTTATTACAGTGCTTAGACTGTATATATCAACAGTCATTCATGGGGTGGTGAATGTGTGGGTGTCATTACATTGCTTGGACTGTAAATTTCAAGTCATTCATGGGATAGTGGGTGTCTGTGTGTCATTAGTGCTTGGACTGTGAATATTAACAGTTATTCATGGGGTTGTGGGTGGCATTACAGTGCTTAGACTCTAATATCAACAGTCATTCATAGGGTGATCGGTGTGTGGGTGTCATTTAGTGCTTGGACTGTAAATATAAACAGTTATTCATGGGGATGTGGGTGTTTGGGTGTCTATGCAGTGCTTGGACTGTAAATATCAAAAGTCAATCATGGAGTGGTGGGTGTGTGGGTGTCATTAGAGTGCTTGGACTGTAAATATTAACAGTCATTCATGGGGTGGTGGGTGTGTGGGTGTCATTACAGTGTTTTGACTGTAAATATCAACAGTCATTCATATGGTGTTGGGTGTCATTACAGTGCTTGGACTGTAAATATCAACAGTTACTCAAGGGGTGGTAGGTGTCTGGGTGTCATGACACTGCTTGGACTGTAAATATCAACAGTCATTCATGGGGTGGTGAGTGTGTGGGTGTTATTACAGTTCTTGGACTGTATATATCAACCATCATTCATTGGTTGGTGGATGTGTGGGTGTCATTACAGTGCTCAGACTGTAAATATTATCAGTCATTCATTGGGTGGTGGGTGTGTGTGTGACATTACAGTGCTTGGACTGTAAATATTAACAGTTATTCAAGGGGTGGTGGGTGTGTGGATGTCATTACAGTGCTCGGACTGAAAATATTAATTGTCATTTATAGAGTGGTGGGTGTGTGGGTGTTATTACAGTGGTTGGACTGTAAATATCAACAGTCATTTATAAAGTGCTGGGTGTGTGAGTGTCATCACAGAGCTTGGATTTTAAATATCAACAGTCATTAATGGAGTGGTGGGTGTGTGGGTGTCATTACAGTGCTTGGACTGTAAATATCAACAGTCATTTATGGGGTGGTGGGGATGTGGGTGTCATTACAGTGCTTGGACTGTAAATATCAACAGTCATTCATGGGGTGGTGCGTGTATTTGTGTCATGACAGTGCTTGGACTGTAAATATCAACAGTCATTCATGGGGTGGTAAGTGTGTGGGTGTCATTACAGTTCTTGGACTATAAATATCAACCCTTATTCATTAGGTGGTGTGTTTGTGGGTGTCATTACAGTGCTCAGACTGTAAATGTCAACAGTCATTCATGGGGTGGTGGGTGTGTGGGTGTCCATACAGTGCTTGGACTATAAATATTAACCGTCATTTATGGGGTTGTGGGTGTGTGGGTGTCATTACAGTGCATGGACTGTAAATATCGTCAGTAATTAATGGGGTTGTGGGTGTGTAGGTGTCATTACAGTGCTTGTACTGTAAATATCAAAATTCCTTCTTGGGGTGGTGGGTGTGTGGGTATCATTACAGTGCTTAGACTGTAAACATCAACAGTCATTTATGAGGTGGTGGGTGTGTGGCTGTCATTATAGTGCTTGGACTGTAAATATCAATAGTCAATCATAGTGTGGTGGGTATGTGGGTGTCATTACAGTTCTTGGACTATAAATATCAACAGTCCTTTATGGGTTGGTGGGTGTGTGGGTGTCATTACAGTGCTTAGACTGTAAATATCAACAGCTATTTATTGGGTGGTGGGTGTGAGGGTGTCATTACAGTGCTTGGACTGTAAATATAAACAGTCATTCAAGGGGTGGTGGGTGTGGGGGTGTCATTACAGTGTTTTAACTATAAATAATAACATTCATTTATTGGGAGGTGGGTTTTCATTAGAGTGCTTGGACTGTAAATATCAACAGTTATTCATGGGGTGGTGCATGTGTGGGTGTCATGACAGTGCTTGGACTGTAAATATCAACAGTCATTCATGGGGTGGTGAGTGTGTTGGTGTCATTACAGTTCCTGGACTGTAAATATAAACCATCATTCATAAGGTGGTGGGTGTTTGGATGTCATTACAGTGCTTGGACTGAAAATATCAACAGTCATTCTTAGGGTGGTGGGTGTGTGGGTGTCATTACAGTGCTTGGCCTATAAATATTAATCATCATTTATGGGGTGGTGGGTTTGTGGGTGTCATTACAGTAGCTTGGACTGTAAATATCAACAGTCATTTATAGGGTGGTGGGTGTTTGAGTGTCATTACAGAGCTTGGACTGTAAATATCAACAGACATTTATAGGGTGGTGGGTGTGTGGCTGTCATTACAGTGTTTGGACTGTAAATATCAACAGTCAATCATGGGGTGGTGGGTGTGTGGGTGTCATTACAGTGCTTTGACTGTAAATATCAACAGTAATTCATGGGGTGGTTGGTGTGTGGGTGTCATTACAGTGTTTTGATAGTAAATATCAACAGTCATTAATAAGGTGGTGGGTGTCATTAGAGTGCTTGCCCTGTAAATATCAACAGTCATTCATGGGGTGGTGGGTGTTGGGGTGGCATTAAATGGCTTTGACTGTAAATATCAACAGTCATTCATGGGGTGGTGGGGGGGAGGGTGTCATTACAGTGCTTGGACTGTAAATATCAAAAGTCATTCATGGGGTTGTGTGTGTGTAGGTGTCATTACAGTGCTTAGACTGTAAGTATCAACAGTCATTTACGGGGTGGTGGGTGTGTGGTTGTCATTACAGTGCTTGGACTATAAATATTAAGTCATTCATGGTGTGGTGGATGTGTGTGTGTGTCATTAGTGCTTGGACTGTAAACATCAACAGTCATTCATGGGGTGGTTGGAGTCATTACAGTGCTTGGACTGTAAATATCAACAGTCAATCATGGGGTGTTTTTAGTCATTAGAGCGTTTGGACTATAAATATCAACAGTCATTCATGGGGTTTTGGGTGTTTGGGTGTCTATGCAGTGCTGGGACTGTAAATATCAACAGCCAATCATGGGGTGGTGGGTTTCTGGGTGTCATTACAGTGTTTGGACTGTAAATATCAACAGTGAGTCATGGGGTGGTGGGTGTGTGGGTGTCATTACAGTGTTTTGATTGTAAATATCAACAGTCATTAATAGGGTGGTGGGTGTCATTAGAGTTCTTGGACTGTAAATATCAACAGTCATTCATGGGGTGGTTAGTGTGTGGGTGTCATTACAGTGTTTAGACTGTAAATATCAATAGTCATTCATGGGGTGGTGGGTGTGAGGGTGTTATTACAGTGCTTAGACTGTATATATCAACAATCATTCATGGTGTCGTGTGTGTGTGGGTGTCATTATAGTGTTTGGACTGTAAATATCAACAGTCATTCATGGGGTGGTGAATGTGTGGGTGTCATTACATTGCTTGGACTGTAAATATCAAGTCATTCATGGGATGGTGGGTGTCTGTGTGTCATTAGTGCTTGGACTGTGAATATTAACAGTTATTCATGGGGTTGTGGGTGGCATTACAGTGCTTAGACTCTAATATCAACAGTCATTCATGGGGTGATGGGTGTGTAAATATAAACAGTTATTTATCGGGATGTGGGTGTTTGGGTGTCTATGCAGTGCTTGGACTGTAAATATCAACAGTCAATCATGGAGTGGTGGGTGTGTGGGTGTCATTAGAGTGCTTGGACTGTAAATATTAACAGTCATTCATGGGGTGGTAGGTGTGTGGGTGTCATTACAGTGCTTGGACTGTAAATATCAACAGTCATTCATGGGGTGGTGCGTGTATTGGTGTCATGACAGTGATTGGACTGTAAATATCAACAGTCATTTATGGGGTGGTAAGTGTGTGGGTGTCACTACAGTTCTTGGACTATAAATATCAACCCTTATTCATTAGGTGGTGTGTTTGTGGGTGTCACTACAATGCTCAGACTGTAAATGTTAACAGTCATTCATGGGGTGGTGGGTGTGTGGATGTCATTACAGTGCTTAGACTGTAAATATCAACAGTCATTCATGGGGTGGTGGGTGTGTGGGTGTCATTACAGTGCTTGGACTATAAATATTAACCGTCATTTATGGGATTGTGGGTGTGTGGGTGTCATTACAGTGCATGGACTGTAAATATCGTCAGTAATTAATGGGGTTGTGGGTGTGTAGGTGTCATTACAATGCTTGGACTGTAAATATCAAAGTTCCTTCTTGGGGTGGTGGGTGTGTGGGTATCATTACAGTGCTTAGACAGTAAATATCAACAGTCATTTATGGGGTGGTGAGTGTGTGGCTGTCATTATAGTGCTTGGACTGTAAATATCAGCAGTCAATCATAGTGTGGTGGGTATGTGGGTGTCATTACAGTTCTTGGACTGTAAATATCAACAGTCCTTTATGGGTTGGTGGGTGTGTGGGTGTCATTACAGTGCTTAGACTGTAAATATCAACAGCCATTTATTGGGTGGTGGGTGTGAGGGTGCCATTACACTGCTTGGACTGTAAATATAAACAGTCATTCATGGGGTGGTGGATGTGGGGGTGTCATTACAGTGTTTTAACTATAAATAATAACATTCATTTATTGGGTGGTGGGTTTTCATTAGAGTGCTTGGACTGTAAATATCAACAGTTATTCATGGGGTGGTGCATGTGTGGGTGTCATGACAGTGCTTGGACTGTAAATATCAACAGTCATTCATGGGGTGGTGAGTGTGTTGGTGTCATTACAGTTCCTGGACTGTAAATATAAACCATCATTTATAAGGTGGTGGGTGTTTGGATGTCATTACAGTGCTTGGACTAAAAATATCAACAGTCACTCTTAGGGTGGTGGGTGTGTGGGTGTCATTACAGTGCTTGGCCTATAAATATTAACCATCATTTATGGGGTGGTGGGTTTGTGGGTGTCATTACAGTAGCTTGGACTCTAAATATCAACAGTCATTTATAGGGTGGTGGGTGTTTGAGTGTCATTACAGAGCTTGGACTGTAAATATCAACAGACATTTATAGGGTGGTGGGTGTGTGGCTGTCATTACAGTGCTTGGACTGTAAATATCAACAGTCAATCATGGGGTGGTGGGTGTGTGGGTGTCATTACAGTGCTTTGACTGTAAATATCAATAGTAATTCATTGGGTGGTTGGTGTGTAGGTGTCATTACAGTGTTTTGATAGTAAATATTAACAGTCATTAATAAGGTGGTGGATGTCATTAGAGTGCTTGCCCTGTAAATATCAACAGTCATTCATGGGGTGGTGGTTGTTGGGGTGGCATTAAAGGGCTTTGACTGTAAATATCAACAGTCATTCATGGGGTGGTGGGGGGGAGGGTGTCATTACAGTGCTTGGACTGTAAATATCAAAAGTCATTCATGGGGTTGTGTGTGTGTAGGTGTCATTACAGTGCTTAGACTGTAAGTATCAACAGTCATTTACGGGGTGGTGGGTGTGTGGTTGTCATTACAGTGCTTGGACTATAAATATTAAGTCATTCATGGTGTGGTGGGTGTGTGTGTGTGTCATTAGTGCTTGGACTGTAAACATCAACAGTCATTCATGGGGTGGTTGGTGTCATTACAGTGCTTGGACTGTAAATATCAACAGTCAATCATGGGATGTTGGTAGTCATTAGAGTGTTTGGACTATAAATATCAACAGTCATTCATGGGGTTTTGGGTGTTTGGGTGTCTATGCAGTGCTTGGACTGTAAATATCAACAGTCAATCATTGGGTGGTGGGTTTCTGGATGTCATTACAGTGTTTGGACTGTAAATATCAACAGTGAGTCATGGGGTGGTGGGTGTGTGGGTGTCATTACAGTGTTTTGATTGTAAATATCAACAGTCATTAATAGGGTGGTGGGTGTCATTAGAGTTCTTGGACTGTAAATATCAACAGTCATTCATGGGGTGGTGAGTGTGTGGGTGTCATTACAGTGCTTAGACTGTAAATATCAATAGTCATTCATGGGGTGGTGGGTGTGAGGGTGTTATTACAGTGCTTAGACTGTATATATCAACAATCATTCATGGTGTCGTGGGTGTGTGGGTGTCATTATATTGTTTGGACTGTAAATATCAACAGTCATTCATGGGGTGGTGAATGTGTGGGTGTCATTACATTGCTCGGACTGTAAATATCAAGTCATTCATGGGATGGTGGGTGTCTGTGTGTCATTAGTGCATGGACTGTGAATATTAACAGTTATTCATGGGGTTGTGGGTGGCATTACAGTGCTTAGACTCTAATATCAACAGTCATTCATGGGGTGATAGGTGTGTGGGTGTCATTACAGTGCTTGGACTGTAAATATAAACAGTTATTTATGGGGATGTGGGTGTTTGGGTGTCTATGCAGTGCTTGGACTGTAAATATCAACAGTCAATCATGGAGTGGTGGGTGTGTGGGTGTCATTAGAGTGCTTGGACTGTAAATATTAACAGTCATTAATGGGGTGGTGGGTGTGTGGGTGTCATTACAGTGCTTGGACTGTAAATATCAACAGTCATTCATGGGGTGGTGCGTGTATTGGTGTCATGACAGTGCTTGGACTGTAAATATCAACAGTCATTCATGGGGTGGTAAGTGTGTGGGTGTCATTACAGTTCTTGGACTATAAATATCAACCCTTATTCATTAGGTGGTGTGTTTGTGGGTGTCATTACAGTGCTCAGACTGTAAATGTTAACAGTCATTCATGGGGTGGTGGGTGTGTGGATGTCATTACAGTGCTTAGACTGTAAATATCAACAGTCATTCATGGGGTGGTGGGTGTGTGGGTGTCATTACAGTGCTTGGACTATAAATATTAACTGTCATTTATGGGGTTGTGGGTGTGTGGGTGTCATTACAGTGCATGGACTGTAAATATCGTCAGTAATTAATGGGGTTGTGGGTGTGTAGGTTTCATTACAATGCTTGGACTGTAAATATCAAAATTCCTTCTTGGGGTGGTGGGTGTGTGGGTATCATTACAGTGCTTAGACTGTAAATATCAACAGTCATTTATGGGGTGGTGGGTGTTTGGCTGTCATTATAGTGCTTGGACTGTAAGTATCAACAGTCAATTATAGTGTGGTGGGTATGTGGGTGCCATTACAGTTCTTGGACTGTAAATATCAACAGTCCTTCATGGGTTGGTGGGTGTGTGGGTGTCATTACAGTGCTTAGACTGTAAATATCAACAGCCATTTATTGGTTGGTGGGTGTGAGGGTGCCATTACACATCTTGGACTGTAAATATAAACAGTCATTCATGGGGTGGTGGGTGTGGGGGTGTCATTACAGTGTTTTAACTATAAATAATAACATTCATTTATTGAAAGGTGGGTTTTCATTAGAGTGCTTGAACTGTAAATATCAACAGTTATTCATGGGGTGGTGCATGTGTGGGTGTCATGAGAGTGCTTGGACTGTAAATATCAACAGTCATTCATGGGGTGGTGAGTGTGTTGGTGTCATTACAGTTCCTGGACTGTAAATATAAACCATCATTCATCAGGTGGTGGGTGTTTGGATGTTATTACATTGCTTGGACTAAAAATATCAACAGTCATTCTTGGGGTGGTGGGTGTGTGGGTGTCATTACAGTGCTTGGCCTATAAATATTAACCATCATTTATGGGGTGGTGGGTTTGTGGGTGTCATTACAGTGCTTGGACTGTAAATATCAACAGTCATTTATAGGGTGGTGGGTGTTTGAGTGTCATTACAGAGCTTGGACTGTAAATATCAACAGACATTTATAGGGTGGTGGGTGTGTGGCTGTCATTACAGTGCTTGGACTGTAAATATCAACAGTCAATCATGGGGTGGTGGGTGTGTGGGTGTCATTACAGTGCTTTGACTGTAAATATCAACAATCATTCATCGGGTGGTGGGTGTGTGGGTGTCATTACAGTGTTTTGATTGTAAATTTTAACAGTCATTAATAAGGTGGTGGGTGTCATTAGAGTGCTTGCCCTGTAAATATTAACAGTCATTCGTGGAGTGGTGGGTGTTGGGGTGTCATTAAAGGGCTTTGACTGTAAATATCAACAGTCATTCATGGGGTGGTGGGGGTGAAAGTGTCATTACAGTGCTTGGACTGTAAATATCAACAGTCATTCATGGGGTTGTGTGTGTGTAGGTGTCATTACAGTGCTTAGACTGTAAGTATCAACAGTTATTTACAGGGTGGTGGGTGTGTGGCTGTCATTATAGTGCTTGGACTGTAAATATCAACAGTCAATCATGGGGTGGTGGGTATGTGGGTGTCATTACAGTGCTTGGACTGTAAATATCAACAGTCATTCATGGTGTGGTGGGTGTGTGGGTGTCATTACAGTGTTTTTATTGTAAATAACAACAGTCATTTATAAGGTGGTGGGTGTCATTAGAGTGCTAGGACTGTAAATATCGACAGTCATTCATGGAGTGGTGGGTGTGTTGGTGTCATTACAGTGCTTGGACTGTAAATATCAACCATAATGCATGGGGTGGTGGGTGTGGGGCGTCATTACAGTGCTTTGACTGTAAATATCAACAGACATTTATGGGGTGGTGGGGGTGAGGGTGTCATGACAGTGCTTGGACTGTAAATATCAACAGTCATTCATGGGGTGGTGAGTGTGTTGGTGTCATTACAGTTCCTGGACTGTAAATATAAACCATCATTCATCAGGTGGTGGGTGTTTGGATGTTATTACAGTGCTTGGACTAAAAATATCAACAGTCATTCTTGGGGTGGTGGGTGTGTGGGTGTCATTACAGTGCTTGGCCTATAAATATTAACCATCATTTATGGGGTGGTGGGTTTGTGGGTGTCATTACAGTGCTTGGACTGTAAATATCAACAGTCATTTATAGGGTGGTGGGTGTTTGAGTGTCATTACAGAGCTTGGACTGTAAATATCAACAGACATTTATAGGGTGGTGGGTGTGTGGCTGTCATTACAGTGCTTGGACTGTAAATATCAACAGTCAATCATGGGGTGGTGGGTGTGTGGGTGTCATTACAGTGCTTTGACTGTAAATATCAACAATCATTCATCGGGTGGTGGGTGTGTGGGTGTCATTACAGTGTTTTGATTGTAAATTTTAACAGTCATTAATAAGGTGGTGGGTGTCATTAGAGTGCTTGCCCTGTAAATATCAACAGTCATTCGTGGAGTGGTGGGTGTTGGGGTGTCATTAAAGGGCTTTGACTGTAAATATCAACAGTCATTCATGGGGTGGTGGGGGTGAAAGTGTCATTACAGTGCTTGGACTGTAAATATCAACAGTCATTCATGGGGTTGTGTGTGTGTAGGTGTTATTACAGTGCCTAGACTGTAAGTATCAACAGTTATTTACAGGGTGGTGGGTGTGTGGCTGTCATTATAGTGCTTGGACTGTAAATATCAACAGTCAATCATGGGGTGGTGGGTATGTGGGTGTCATTACAGTGCTTGGACTGTAAATATCAACAGTCATTCATGGGGTGGTGGGTGTGTGGGTGTCATTACAGTGTTTTTATTGTAAATAACAACAGTCATTTATAAGGTGGTGGGTGTCATTAGAGTGCTAGGACTGTAAATATCGACAGTCATTCATGGAGTGGTGGGTGTGTTGGTGTCATTACAGTGCTTGGACTGTAAATATCAACCATAATGCATGGGGTGGTGGGTGTGGGGCGTCATTACAGTGCTTTGACTGTAAATATCAACAGACATTCATGGGGTGGTGGGGGTGAGGGTGTAATTACAGATCTTGGACTATAAATATCAACCATCATTCATTGAGTGGTGGGTTTGTGGGTGTCATTACAGTGCTTAGACTGTAAATATTAACAGTCATTCATGGGGTGGTGGGTGTGTGGATGTCATTACATTGCTTAGACTGAAAATATCAACAGTCAATCATGGGGTGGTGGATGTGTGGTTGTCATTACTGTGCTTGGACTATAAATATCAACCGTCATTTATGGGGTTATGGGTGTGTGGGTGTCATTACAGATCTTGGACTGTAAATATCAACAGTCATACATAGGGTGGTGGTTGTGTAAGTGTCATTACAGAGCTTGAAACTGTAAATATCAACAGTCATTTATGGGGTTGTGTGTGTGTAGGTGTCATTACAGTGCTTAAACTGTAAATATCAACAGTCATTTTTTGGGTGGGGGGTGTGTAGGTGTCATTACAGTGCTTGAAATGTAAATATCAAAATTCATTCTTGGGGTGGTGGGTGTGTAGGTATCATTACAGTGCTTTGACTGTAAATATCAACAGTCATTTATGGGGTGGTGGGTGTGTGGCTGTCATTATAGTGCTTGGATTGTAAATATCAACAGTCAATCATGGTGTGATGGGTATGTGGGTGTCATTACAGTGCTTGGACTGTAAATATTAACAGTCCTTCATGGGTTGGTGGGTGTGTGGGTGTCATTACAGTGTTTTAACTATAAATATCAACATTCATTTATTTGGTGGTGGGTTTTCATTAGAGTGCTTGGACTGTAAATATCAAGTCATTTATAAGGTGGTGGGTGTGTGAGTGTCATTACAGAGCTTGGACTGTAAATATCAACAGTCATTCATGGGGTGGTGGGTGTGTAGGTGTCATTACAGTGCTTGAACTGTAAATATCAAAAGTCATTCTTGGGGTGGTCGGTGTGTGGATGTCATTACAGTGTTTAGACTGTAAATATCAACAGTCATTTATGAAGTGGTGGGTGTGTGGCTGTCATTACAGTGCTTGGACTGTAAATATCAACAGTCAATTATGGGGTGGTGGGTGTGTGGGTGTCATTACAGTGCTTTGACTTTAAATATCAACAGTCATTCGTCGGGTGGTGGGTTTGTGGGTGTCATTACAGTCTTCTGATTGTAAATATCAAAAGTCATTTATAAGGTGGTGGGTGTCATTAGAGTGCTTGGACTGTAAATATCAACAGTTATTCATGGGGTGGTGGGTGTTGTGGTCTCATTACAGGGCTTTGACTGTAAATATCAACAGTCATTCATGGGGTGGTGGGGGTGAGGGTGTCATTACAGTGCTTGGACTGTAAATATCAACAGTCATTCATGGGGTTGTGTGTATGTAGGTGTCATTACAGTGCTTAGACTGTAAGTATCAATAGTCATTTACGGGGTGGTGGGTGTGTGGCTGTCATTATAGTGCTTGGACTGTAAATATCAACAGTCAATCATGGGGTGGTGTGTATGTGGGTGTCATTACAGTGCTTGGACTGTAAATACCAACAGTCATTCATGGGGTGGTGGGTGTGTGGGTGTCATTACAGTGTTTTGATTGTAAATAACAACAGTCATTTATAAGGTGGTGGGTGTCATTAGAGTGCTTGGACTGTAAATATCAACAGTCATTCATGGAGTGGTGGGTGTGTTGGTGTCATTACAGTGCTTGGACTGTAAATATCAACCATAATGCATGGGGTGGTTGGTGTGGGGCGTCATTACAGTGCTTTAACTGTAAATATCAACAGTCATTCATGGGTTGGTGGGGGTGAGGGTGTCATTACAGTTCTTGGACTATAAATATCAACCATCATTCATTAGGTGGTGGGTTTGTGGGTGTCATTACAGTGCTTAGATTGTAAATATTAACAGTCATTCATTGGGTAGTGGGTGTGTGGATGTCATTACAGTGCTTAGACTGAAAATATCAGCAGTCATTCATGAGGTGGTGGGTGTGTGGTTGTCATTACTTTGCTTGGACTATAAATATCAATCGTCATTTATGGTGTTGTGGGTGTGTGGGTGTCATTACAGTTCTTGGACTGTAAATATCAACAGTCATACATAGGGTGGTGGGTGTGTAAGTGTCATTACAGAGCTTGGACTGTAAATATCAACAGTCATTAATGGGGTTGTTTGTGTGTAGGTGTCATTACAGTGCTTAGACTGTAAATATCAACAGTCATTTTTTGGGTGGGGGGTGTGTAGGTGTCATTACAGTGCTTGGACTGTAAATATCAAAATTCATTTTTGGGGTGGTGGGTGTGTGGGTATCATTACAGTGCTTAGACTGTAAATATCAACAGTCATTTATGGGGTGGTGAGTGTGTTGGAGTCATTATAGTGCTTGGACTGTAAATATCAACAGTCAATCATGGTGTGGTGGGTATGTGGGTGTCATTACAGTGCTTGGATTGTAAATATCAACAGTCCTTCATGGGTTGGTGGGTGTGTGGGTGTCATTACAGTGTTTTAACTATAAATATCAACATTCATTTATTTGGTGGTGGGTTTTCATTAGAGTGCTTGGACTGTAAATATCAACAGTCATTCATGGGGTGGTGCATGTGTGGTTGTCATGACAGTGCATTGACAGTAAATATTAACAATCATTTATGGGGTGGTAAGTGTGTGGGTGTCATTACAGTTCCTGGACTGTAAATATAAACCATCATTCATAAGGTGGTGGGTTGTTGGATGTCATTACATTGCTCGGACTGAAAATATCAACAGTCATTCTTGGGGTGGTGGGTTTGTGGGAGTCATTACAGTGCTTGGCCAATAAATATTAACCATCATTTATGGAGTGGTGGGTGTGTGGGTGTCATTACAGTGCTTGGACTATAAATATCAACAGTCATTCATAGGGTAGAGGGTGTTTGAGTGTCATTACAGAGCTTGGACTGTAAATATCAACAGTCATTTATGGGGTGGTGGGTGTGTGGCTGTAATTACAGGGCTTGGACTGTAAATATCAACAGTCAATCATGGGGTTGTTGGTGTGTGGGTGTCATTACAGTGCATTGACTGAAAAAATCAACAGCCATTCATGGGGTGGTGGGTGTGTGGGTGTCATTACAGTGTTTTGATTGTGAATATCAACAGTCATTAATAAGGTGGTGGGTGTCATTAGAGTGCTTGGACTGTAAATATTAACAGTCATTCATGGGGTGGTTGGTGTGGGGGTGTCATTACAGTGCTTTGACTGTAAATATCAACAGTCATTAATGAGGTGGTGGGTATGTGGGTGTCATTATAGTGCTTGGACTGTAAATATCAAAAGTCATTCTTGGGGTGGTCGGTGTGTGGGTGTCATTACAGTGCTTAGACTGTAAATATCAACTGTCATTTATGAAGTTGTGGGTGTGTGGCTGTCACTACAGTGCATGGACTGTAAATATCAACAGTCAATTATGGGGTGGTGGGTGTGTGGGTGTCATTACAGTGTTTTGATTGTAAATAACAACAGTCATTTATAAGGTGGTGGGTGTCATTAGAGTGCTTGGACTGTAAATATCAACAGTCATTCATGGAGTGGTGGGTGTGTTGGTATCATTACAGTGCTTAGACTGTAAATATCAACAGTCATTTATGAAGTTGTGGGTGTGTGGCTGTCACTACAGTGCTTGGACTGTAAATATCAACAGTCAATCATGGGGTGGTGGGTATGTGGGTGTCATTACAGTGCTTGGACTGTATATATCAACAGTCATTCATGGGGTGGTGGGTGTGTGGGTGTCATTACAGTGTTTTGATTGTAAATAACAACAGTCATTTATAAGGTGGTGGGTGTCATTAGAGTGCTTGGACTGTAAATATCAACAGTCATTCATGGAGTGGTGGGTGTGTTGGTGTCATTACAGTGCTTGGACTGTAAATATCAACCATAATGCATGGGGTGGTGGGTGTGGGGCGTCATTACATTGCTTTGACTGTAAAATCAACAGTCATTCATGGGGTGGTGGGGGTGAGGGTGTCATTACTGTTATTGGACTATAAATATCAACCATCATTCATTAGGTGGTGGGCTGTGGGTGTCATTACAGTGCTTAGACTGTAAATATTAACAGTTATTCATGGGGTGGTGGGTGTGTGGATGTCATTACAGTGCTTAGACTGAAAATATCAACAGTCATTCATGGGGTGGTGGGTGTGTGGTTGTCATTACTGTGCTTGGACTATAAATATAAACCGTCATTTATGGGGTTGTGGGTGTGTGGGTGTCATTACAGTTCTTGGACTGTAAATATCAACAGTCATACATAGGGTGGTGGGTGTGTAAGTGTCATTACAGAGCTTGGACTGTAAATATCAACAGTCATTCATGGGGTTGTGTGTGTGTAGGTGTCATTACAGTGCTTACACTGTAAATATCAACAGTCATTTTTTGGGTGGGGGGTTTGTAGGTGTCATTACAGTACTTGGACTGTAAATATCAAAATTCATTCTTGGGGTGGTGGGTGTGTGGGTATCATTACAGGTCTTAGACTGTAAATATCAACAGTCATTTATCGGGTGGTGGGTGTATAGCGGTCATTACAGTGCATGGACTGTAAATATCAACAGTCCTTCATGGGTTGGTGGGTGTGTGGGTGTCATTACAGTGTTTTAACTATAAATATCAACATTCATTTATTTGGTGGTGGGTTTTCATTAGAGTGCTTGGACTGTAAATATCAACAGTCATTCATGGGGTGGTGCATGTGTAGGTGTCATGACAGTGAATTGACTGTAAATATCAACAGTCATTCTTGGGGTGGTGGGTGTGTGGGTGTCATTACAGTCCTGCTTGGCCTATAAATATTTAGCATCATTTATGGAGTGGTGGGTGTGTGGGTGTCATTACAGTGCTTGAACTATAAATATCAACAGTCATTCATAGGGTGGTGGGTGTTTGAGTGTCATTACAGAGCTTGCACTGTAAATATCAACAGTCATTTATGGGGTGGTGGGTGTGTTGCTGTCATTACAGTGCTTGGACTGTAAATATCAAAAGTCATTCTTGGGGTGGTCGGTGTGTGGGTGTCATTACAGTTTTTAGACTGTAAATATAAACAGTCATTAATAAGGTGGTGGGTGTCATTAGAGTGCTTGGACTGTAAATATTAACAGTCATTCATGGGGTGGTTGGTGTGGGGGTGTCATTACAGTGCTTTGACTGTAAATATCAACAGTCATTCATGGGGTGGTGGGGGTGACGGTGTCATTACAGTGCTTGGAGTGTAAATATCAACAGTCATTCATGGGGTGGTGGGTATGTGGGTGTCATTATAGTGCTTGAACTGTAAATATCAAGTCATTAATAGGTTGGTGGGTGTGTGAGTGTCATTACAGAGTTTGGACTGAAAATATCAACAGTCATTCATGGGGTGGTGGGTGTGTAGGTGTCATTACAGTGCTTGGACTGTAAATATCAAAAGTCATTCTTGGGGTGGTCGGTGTGTGGGTGTCATTACAGTTTTTAGACTGTAAATATAAACAGTCATTTATGAAGTGGTGGGTGTGTGTATGTCACTACAGTGCTTGGACTGTAAATATCAACAGTCAATTATAGGGTGGTGGATGTGTGGGTGTCATTACAGTGCTTTGACTGTAAATATCAACAGTCATTCGTGTAGTGGTGGGTGTGTGGGTGTCATTACAGTCTTTTGATTGGAAATATCAACAGTCATTTATAAGGTGGTGGGTGTCATTAGAGTGCTTGGACGGTAAATATCAACAGTCATTCAGGGGGTGGTGGGTATTGGGGTGTCATTACAGGGCTTTGACTGTAAATATCAACAGTCATTCATGAGGTGGTGTGGGTGAGGGTGTCATTACAGTGCTTGGACTGTAAATATCAACAGTCATTCATGGGGTTGTGTGTGTGTAGGTGTCATTACAGTGCTTAGACTATAAGTATCAACAGTCATTTACGGGGTGGTGGGTGTGTGGCTGTCATTATAGCGCTTGGACTGTAAATATCAACAGTCAATCATGCGGTGGTGGGTATGTGGGTGTCATTACAGTGCTTGGACTGTAAATATCAACAGTCATTCATGGGGTGGTGGGTGTGTGGGTGTCATTACAGTGTTTTGATTGTAAATATCAACCATAATTCATGGGGTGGTGGGTGTGGGGCGTCATTACATTGCTTTGACTGTAAAATCAACAGTCATTCATGGGGTGGTGGGGGTGAGGGTGTCATTACAGTTCTTGGACTATAAATATCAACCATTATTCATTAGGTGGTGGGTTTGTGGGTGTCATTACAGTGCATAGACTGTAAATATTAACAGTCATTCATGGGGTGGTGTATGTGTGGATGTCATTACAGTGCTTAGACTGAAAATATCAACAGTCATTCATGGGGTGGTGGGTGTGTGGTTGTCATTACTGTGCTTGGACTATAAATATAAACCATCATTTATGGGGTTGTGGGTGTGTGGGTGTCATTACAGTTCTTGGACTGTAAATATCAACAGTCATACATAGGGTGGTGGGTGTGTAAGTGTCATTACAGAGCTTGGACTGTAAATATCAACAGTCATTCATGGGGTTGTGTGTGTGTAGGTGTCATTACAGTGCTTACACTGTAAATATCAACAGTCATTTTTTGGGTGGGGGGTTTGTAGGTGTCATTACAGTGCGTGGACTGTAAATATCAAAATTCATTCTTGGGGTAGTGGTTGTGTGGGTATCATTACAGGTCTTAGACTGTAAATATCAACAGTCATTTATCGGGTGTTGGGTGTGTGGCGGTCATTATAGTGCTTGGACTGTAAATATCAACAGTCAATCATGGTGTGGTGGGTATGTGGGTGTCATTACAGTGCTTGGACTGTAAATATCAACAGTCCTTCATGGGTTGGTGGGGGTGTGGGTGTCATTACAGTGTTTTAACTATAAATATCAACATTCATTTATTTGGTGGTGGGTTTTCATTAGAGTGCTTGGACTGTAAATATCAACAGTCATTCATGGGGTGGTGCATGTGTAGGTGTCATGACAGTGCATTGACTGTAAATATCAACAGTCATTCTTGGGGTGGTGGGTGTGTGGGTGTCATTACAGTCCTGCTTGACCTATAAATATTTAGCATCATTTATGGAGTGGTGGGTGTGTGGGTGTCATTACAGTGCTTGGACTATAAATATCAACAGTCATTCATAGGGTGGAGGGTGTTTGAGTGTCATTACAGAGCTTGCACTGTAAATATCAACAGTCATTTATGGGGTGGTGGGTGTGTGGCTTTCATTACAGTGCTTGGACTGTAAATATCAACAGTCAATCATGGGGTTGTGGGTGTGTGGGTGTCATTACAGTGCTTTGACTGTAAAAATCAACAGTCATTCATGGGGTAATGGGTGTGTGGGTGTCATTACAGTCTTTTGATTGTAAATATCAACAGTCATTTATAAGGTGGTTGGTGTCATTAGAGTGCTTGGACTGTAAATATCAACAGTCATTCAGGGGGTGGTGGGTATTGGGGGGTCATTACAGGGCTTTGACTGTAAATATCAACAGTCATTCATGGGGTGGTGTGGGTGAGGGTGTCATTACAGTGCTTGGACTGTAAATATCAACAGTCATTCATGGGGTTGTGTGTGTGTAGGTGTCATTACAGTGCTTAGACTGTAAGTATCAACAGTCATTTACGGGGTGGTGGGTGTGAGGCTGTCATATAATGCTTGGACTGTAAATATCAACAGTCAATCATGTGGTGTTGGGTATGTGGGTGTCATTGCAGTGCTTGGACTGTAAATATCAACAGTCATTCATGGGGTGGTGGGTGTGTGGGTGTCATTACAGTGTTTTGATTGTAAATAACAACAGTCATTTATAAGGTGGTGGGTGTCATTAGAGTGCTTGGACTGTAAATATCAACAGTCATTCATGGAGTGGTGGGTGTGTTGGTGTCATTACAGTGCTTGGACTGTAAATATCAACCATAATGCATGGGGTGGTGGGTGTGGGGCGTCATTACATTGCTTTGACTGTAAAATCAACAGTCATTCATGCTGTGGTGGGGGTGAGGGTGTCATTACTGTTATTGGACTATAAATATCAACCATCATTCATTAGGTGGTGGGCTGTGGGTGTCATTACAGTGCTTAGACTGTAAATATTAACAGTTATTCATGGGGTGGTGGGTGTGTGGATGTCATTACAGTGCTTAGACTGAAAATATCAACAGTCATTCATGGGGTGGTGGGTGTGTGGTTGTCATTACTGTGCTTGTACTATAAATATAAACCGTCATTTATGGGGTTGTGGGTGTGTGGGTGTCATTACAGTTCTTGGACTGTAAATATCAACAGTCATACATAGGGTGGTGGGTGTGTAAGTGTCATTACAGAGCTTGGACTGTAAATATCAACAGTCATTCATGGGGTTGTGTGTGTGTAGGTGTCATTACAGTGCTTACACTGTAAATATCAACAGTCATTTTTTGGGTGGGGGGTTTGTAGGTGTCATTACAGTGCTTGGACTGTAAATATCAAAATTCATTCTTGGGGTGGTGGGTGTGTGGGTATCATTACAGGTCTTAGACTGTAAATATCAACAGTCATTTATCGGATGGTGGGTGTATGGCGGTCATTACAGTGCTTGGACTGTAAATATCAACAGTCCTTCATGGGTTGGTGGGTGTGTAGGTGTCATTACAGTGTTTTAACTATAAATATCAACATTCATTTATTTGGTGGTGGGTTTTCATTAGAGTGCTTGGACTGTAAATATCAACAGTCATTCATGGGGTGGTGCATGTGTAGGTGTCATGACAGTGAATTGACTGTAAATATCAACAGTCATTCTTGGGGTGGTGGGTGTGTGGGTGTCATTACAGTCCTGCTTGGCCTATAAATATTTAGCATCATTTATGGAGTGGTGGGTGTGTGGGTGTCATTACAGTGCTTGGACTATAAATATCAACAGTCATTCATAGGGTGGTGGGTGTTTGAGTGTCATTACAGAGCTTGCACTGTAAAAATCAACAGTCATTTATGGGGTGGTGGGTGTGTTGCTGTCCTTACAGTGCTTGGATTGTAAATATCAACAGTCAATCATGGGGTTGTGGGTGTGTGGGTGTCATTACAGTGCTTTGACTGTAAAAATCAACAGTCATTCATGTGGTGATGGGTGTGTGGGTGTCATTACAGTGTTTTGATTGTGAATATCAACAGTCATTAATAAGGTGGTGGGTGTCATTAGAGTGCTTGGACTGTAAATATTAACAGTCATTCATGGGGTGGTTGGTTTGGGGGTGTCATTACAGTGCTTTGACTGTAAATATCAACAGTCATTCATGGGGTGGTGGGGGTGACGGTGTCATTACAGTGCTTGGACTGTAAATATCAACAGTCATTCATGGGGTGGTGGGTATGTGGGTGTCATTATAGTGCTTGAACTGTAAATATCAAGTCATTAATAGGTTGGTGGGTGTGTGAGTGTCATTACAGAGTTTGGACTGAAAATATCAACAGTCATTCATGGGGTGGTGGGTGTGTAGGTGTCATTACAGTGCTTGGACTGTAAATATCAAAAGTCATTCTTGGGGTGGTCGGTGTGTGGGTGTCATTACAGTTTTTAGACTGTAAATATCAACAGTCATTTATGAAGTGGTGGGTGTGTGGCTGTCACTACAGTGCTTGGACTGTAAATATCAACAGTCAATTATAGGGTGGTGGATGTGTGGGTGTCATTACAGTGCTTTGACTGTAAATATCAACAGTCATTCGTGTAGTGGTGGGTGTGTGGGTGTCATTACAGTCTTTTGATTGTAAATATCAACAGTCATTTATAAGGTGGTGGGTGTCATTAGAGTGCTTGGACGGTAAATATCAACAGTCATTCAGGGGGTGGTGGGTATTGGGGTGTCATTACAGGGCTTTGACTGTAAATATCAACAGTCATTCATGAGGTGGTGTGGGTGAGGGTGTCATTACAGTGCTTGGACTGTAAATATCAACAGTCATTCATGGGGTTGTGTGTGTGTAGGTGTCATTACAGTGCTTAGACTATAAGTATCAACAGTCATTTACGGGGTGGTGGGTGTGTGGCTGTCATTATAGTGCTTGGACTGTAAATATCAACAGTCAATCATGCAGTGGTGGGTATGTGGGTGTCATTACAGTGCTTGGACTGTAAATATCAACAGTCATTCATGGGGTGGTGGGTGTGTGGGTGTCATTACAGTGTTTTGATTGTAAATATCAACCATAATTCATGGGGTGGTGGGTGTGGGGCGTCATTACATTGCTTTGACTGTAAAATCAACAGTCATTCATGGGGTGGTGGGGGTGAGGGTGTCATTACAGTTCTTGGACTATAAATATCAACCATTATTCATTAGGTGGTGGGTTTGTGGGTGTCATTACAGTGCTTAGACTGTAAATATTAACAGTCATTCATGGGGTGGTGTATGTGTGGATGTCATTACAGTGCTTAGACTGAAAATATCAACAGTCATTCATGGGGTGGTGGGTGTGTGGTTGTCATTACTCTGCTTGGACTATAAATATAAACCGTCATTTATGGGGTTGTGGGTGTGTGGGTGTCATTACAGTTCTTGGACTGTAAATATCAACAGTCATACATAGGGTGGTGGGTGTGTAAGTGTCATTACAGAGCTTGGACTGTAAATATCAACAGTCATTCATGGGGTTGTGTGTGTGTAGGTGTCATTACAGTGCTTACACTGTAAATATCAACAGTCATTTTTTGGGTGGGGGGTTTGTAGGTGTCATTACAGTGCGTGGACTGTAAATATCAAAATTCATTCTTGGGGTAGTGGTTGTGTGGGTATCATTACAGGTCTTAGACTGTAAATATCAACAGTCATTTATCGGGTGTTGGGTGTGTGGCGGTCATTATAGTGCTTGGACTGTAAATATCAACAGTCAATCATGGTGTGGTGGGTATGTGGGTGTCATTACAGTGCTTGGACTGTAAATATCAACAGTCCTTCATGGGTTGGTGGGGGTGTGGGTGTCATTACAGTGTTTTAACTATAAATATCAACATTCATTTATTTGGTGGTGGGTTTTCATTAGAGTGCTTGGACTGTAAATATCAACAGTCATTCATGGGGTGGTGCATGTGTAGGTGTCATGACAATGCATTGACTGTAAATATCAACAGTCATTCTTGGGGTGGTGGGTGTGTGGGTGTCATTACAGTCCTGCTTGACCTATAAATATTTAGCATCATTTATGGAGTGGTGGGTGTGTGGGTGTCATTACAGTGCTTGGACTATAAATATCAACAGTCATTCATAGGGTGGAGGGTGTTTGAGTGTCATTACAGAGCTTGCACTGTAAATATCAACAGTCATTTATGGGGTGGTGGGTGTGTGGCTGTCATTACAGTGCTTGGACTGTAAATATCAACAGTCAATCATGGGGTTGTGGGTGTGTGGGTGTCATTACAGTGCTTTGACTGTAAAAATCAACAGTCATTCATGGGGTAATGGGTGTGTGGGTGTCATTACAGTCTTTTGATTGTAAATATCAACAGTCATTTATAAGGTGGTGGGTGTCATTAGAGTGCTTGGACTGTAAATATCAACAGTCATTCAGGGGGTGGTGGGTATTGGGGGGTCATTACAGGGCTTTGACTGTAAATATCAACAGTCATTCATGGGGTGGTGTGGGTGAGGGTGTCATTACAGTGCTTGGACTGTAAATATCAACAGTCATTCATGGGGTTGTGTGTGTGTAGGTGTCATTACAGTGCTTAGACTGTAAGTATCAACAGTCATTTACGGGGTGGTGGGTGTGTGGCTGTCATTATAGTGCTTGGACTGTAAATATCAACAGTCAATCATGTGGTGTTGGGTATGTGGGTGTCATTACAGTGCTTGGACTGTAAATATCAACAGTCATTCATGGGGTTGTGGGTGTGTGGGTGTCATTACAGTGTTTTGATTGTAAATATCAACCATAATTCATGGGGTGGTGGGTGTGGGGCGTCATTACATTGCTTTGACTGTAAAATCAACAGTCATTCATGGGGTGGTGGGAGTGAGGGTGTCATTACAGTTCTTGGACTATAAATATCAACCATCATTCATTAGGTGGTGGGTTTGTGGGTGTCATTACAGTGCTTGGACTGTAAATATCAACAGTCATTCATGGGGTGGTGCATGTGTAGGTGTCATGACAATGCATTGACTGTAAATATCAACAGTCATTCTTGGGGTGGTGGGTGTGTGGGTGTCATTACAGTCCTGCTTGACCTATAAATATTTAGCATCATTTATGGAGTGGTGGGTGTGTGGGTGTCATTACAGTGCTTGGACTATAAATATCAACAGTCATTCATAGGGTGGAGGGTGTTTGAGTGTCATTACAGAGCTTGCACTGTAAATATCAACAGTCATTTATGGGGTGATGGGTGTGTGGCTGTCATTACAGTGCTTGGACTGTAAATATCAACAGTCAATCATGGGGTTGTGGGTGTGTGGGTGTCATTACAGTGCTTTGACTGTAAAAATCAACAGTCATTCATGGGGTAATGGGTGTGTGGGTGTCATTACAGTCTTTTGATTGTAAATATCAACAGTCATTTATAAGGTGGTGGGTGTCATTAGAGTGCTTGGACTGTAAATATCAACAGTCATTCAGGGGGTGGTGGGTATTGGGGGGTCATTACAGGGCTTTGACTGTAAATATCAACAGTCATTCATGGGGTGGTGTGGGTGAGGGTGTCATTACAGTGCTTGGACTGTAAATATCAACAGTCATTCATGGGGTTGTGTGTGTGTAGGTGTCATTACAGTGCTTAGACTGTAAGTATCAACAGTCATTTACGGGGTGGTGGGTGTGTGGCTGTCATTATAGTGCTTGGACTGTAAATATCAACAGTCAATCATGTGGTGTTGGGTATGTGGGTGTCATTACAGTGCTTGGACTGTAAATATCAACAGTCATTCATGGGGTTGTGGGTGTGTGGGTGTCATTACAGTGTTTTGATTGTAAATATCAACCATAATTCATGGGGTGGTGGGTGTGGGGCGTCATTACATTGCTTTGACTGTAAAATCAACAGTCATTCATGGGGTGGTGGGAGTGAGGGTGTCATTACAGTTCTTGGACTATAAATATCAACCATCATTCATTAGGTGGTGGGTTTGTGGGTGTCATTACAGTGCTTAGACTGTAAATATTAACAGTCATTCATGGGGTGGTGTATGTGTGGATGTCATTACAGTGCTTAGACTGAAAATATCAACAGTCATTCATGGGGTGGTGGGTGTGTGGTTGTCATTACTGTGCTTGGACTATAAATATAAACCGTCATTTATGGGGTTGTGGGTGTGTGGGTGTCATTACAGTTCTTGGACTGTAAATATCAACAGTCATACATTGGGTGGTGGGTGTGTAAGTGTCATTACAGAGCTTGGACTGTAAATATCAACAGTCATTCATGGGGTTGTGTGTGTGTAGGTGTCATTACAGTGCTTACACTGTAAATATCAACAGTCAATTTTTGGGTGGGGGGTTTGTAGGTGTCATTACAGTGCGTGGACTGTAAATATCAAAATTCATTCTTGGGGTGGTGGGTGTGTGGGTATCATTACAGGTCTTAGACTGTAAATATCAACAGTCATTTATCGGGTGTTGGGTGTGTGGCGGTCATTATAGTGCTTAGACTGTAAATATCAACAGTCAATCATGGTGTGGTGGGTATGTGGGTGTCATTACAGTGCTTGGACTGTAAATATCAACAGTCCTTCATGGGTTGGTGGGTGTGTTGGTTTCATTACAGTGTTTTAACTATAAATATCAACATTCATTTATTTGGTGGTGGGTTTTCATTAGAGTGCTTGGAATGTTAATATCAACAGTCATTCATGGGGTGGTGCATGTGTAGGTGTCATGACAGTGCATTGACTGTAAATATCAACAGTCATTCTTGGTGTGGTGGGTGTGTGGGTGTCATTACAGTGCTGCTTGGCCTATAAATATTTAGCATCATTTATATAGTGGTGGGTGTGTGGGTGTCATTACAGTGCTTGAACTATAAATATCAACAGTCATTCATAGGGTGGAAGGTGTTTAAGTGTCATTACAGAGCTTGCACTGTAAATATCAACAGTCATTTATGGGGTGGTGGGTGTGTGGCTGTCATTACAGTGCTTGGACTGTAAATATCAACAGTCAATCATGGGGTTGTGGGTGTGTGGGTGTCATTACAGTGCTTTGACTGTAAAAATCAACAGTCATTCATGGGGTAATGGGTGTGTGGGTGTCATTACAGTGTTTTGATTGTGAATATCAACAGTCATTAATAAGGTGGTGGGTGTCATTAGAGTGCTTGGACTGTAAATATTAACAGTCATTCATGGGGTGGTTAGTGTGGGGGTGTCATTACAGTGCTTTGACTGTAAATATCAACAGTCATTCATGGGGTGGTGGGGGTGATGGTGTCATTACAATGCTTGGACTGTAAATATCAACAGTCATTCATGGGGTGGAGGGTATGTGGGTGTCATTATAGTGCTTGGACTGTAAATATCAAAAGTCATTCTTGGGGTGGTCGGTGTGTGGGTGTCATTACAGTTTTTAGACTGTAAATATCAACAGTCATTTATGAAGTGGTGGGTGTGTGGCTGTCACTACAGTGCTTGGACTGTAAATATCAACAGTCAATTATAGGGTGGTGGATGTGTGGGTGTCATTACAGTGCTTTTTACAGTAAATATCAACAGTCATTCGTGGGGTTGTGGGTGTGTGGGTGTCATTACAGTCTTTTGATTGTAAATATCAACAGTCATTTATAAGGTGGTGGGTGTCATTAGAGTGCTTGGACTGTAAATATCAACAGTCATTCAGGGGGTGGTGGGTATTGGGGTGTCATTACAGGGCTTTGACTGTAAATATCAACAGTCATTCATGGGGTGGTGTGGGTGAGGGTGTCATTACAGTGCTTGGACTGTAAATATCAACAGTCATTCATGGGGTTGTGTGTGTGTAGGTGTCATTACAGTGCTTAGACTGTAAGTATCAACAGTCATTTACGGGGTGGTGGGTGTGTGGCTGTCATTATAGTGCTTGGACTGTAAATATCAACAGTCAATCATGGGGTGGTGGGTGTGTGGGTGTCATTACAGTGTTTTGATTGTAAATATCAACCATAATGCATGGGGTGGTGGGTGTGGGGCGTCATTACATTGCTTTGACTGTAAAATCAACAGTCATTCATGGGGTGGTGGGGGTGAGGGTGTCATTACAGTTCTTGGACTATAAATATCAACCATCATTCATTAGGTGGTGGGTTTGTGGGTGTCATTACAGTGCTTAGACTGTAAATATTAACAGTCATTCATGGGGTGGTGGGTGTGTGGATGTCATTACAGTGCTTAGACTGAAAATATCAACAGTCATTCATGGGGTGGTGGGTGTGTGGTTGTCATTACTGTGCTTGGACTATAAATATAAACCGTCATTTATGGGGTTGTGGGTGTGTGGGTGTCATTACAGTTCTTGGACTGTAAATATCAACAGTCATACATAGGGTGGTGGGTGTGTAAGTGTCATTACAGAGCTTGGACTGTAAATATCAACAGTCATTCATGGGGTTGTGTGTGTGTAGGTGTCATTACAGTGCTTACACTGTAAATATCAACAGTCATTTTTTGGGTAGGGGGTTTGTAGGTGTCATTACATTGCTTGGACTGTAAATATCAAAATTCATTCTTGGTGTGGTGGGTGTGTGGGTATCATTACAGTGCTTAGACTGTAAATATCAACAGTCATTTATGGGGTGGTGGGTGTGTGGCGGTCATTATAGTGCTTGGACTGTAAATATCAACAGTCAATCATGGTGTGGTGGGTATGTGGGTGTCATTACAGTGCTTGGACTGTAAATATCAACAGTCCTTCATGGGTTGGTGGGTGTGTGGGTGTCATTACAGTGTTTTAACTATAAATATCAACATTCATTTATTTGGTGGTGGGTTTTCATTGGAGTGCTTGGACTGTAAATATCAACAGTCATTCATGGGGTGGTGCTTGTGTGGATGTCATGACAGTGCATTGACTGTAAATATCAACAATCATTTATGGGGTGGTGAGTGTGTGGGTGTCATTACAGTTCCTTTACTGTAAATATAAACCATCATTCATCAGGTGATGGGTGGTTGGATGTCATTACATTGCTCGGACTGAAAATATCAACAATCATTCTTGGGGTGGTGGGTGTGTGGGTGTCATTACAGTGCTTGGCCTATAAATATTAACCATCATTTATGGAGTGGTAGGTGTGTGGGTGTCATTACAGTGCTTGGACTGTAAATATCAACAGTCAATCATGGGGTGGTGGGTGTGGGGGTGTCATTACAGTGCTTTGACTGTAAATATCAACTGTTGTTCATTGGGTGGTGGGTGTGTGGGTGTCATTACAGTGTTTTGATTGTGAATATCAACAGTCATTAATAAGGTGGTGGGTGTCATTAGAGTGCTTGGACTATAAATATCAACAGTCATTCATGGGGTGGTGGGTGTGGGGGTGTCATTACAGTGCTTTGACTGTAAATATCAACAGTTATTCATGGGGTGGTGGGGGTGAGGGTGTCATTACAGTGCTTGGACTGTAAATATCAACAGTCATTCATTGGGTGGTGGGTATGTGGGTGTCATTATAGTGCTTGAACTGTAAATATCAACAGTCATTCATGGGGTGGTGGGTGTGTGGTTGTCATTACAGTGCTTGGACTATGAATATCAAGTCATTCATGGTGCGGTGGGTGTGTGTGTGTCATTAGTGCTTGGACTGTAAATATCAACAGTCATTCATGGGGTTGTTGGTGTCATTACAGTGCTTGGACTGTAAATATCAACAGTCAATCATTTAATGTTGGGTGTCATTAGAGTGCTTGGACTGTAAATATTAACAGTCATTTATTGGGTGGTGGGTGTGTGGGTGTCATTACAGTGCTTGGACTGTAAATATCAACAGTCAATCATAGGGTGGTCGGTGTGTGGGTGTCATTACAGAGCTTGGACTATAAATATCAACAGTCATTTATGGGGTGGTGGGTGTGTGGGTGTCATTACAGTGTTTTAACTATAAATATCAACATTCATTTATTGGGTGGTGGGTGTTTTTAGAGTGCTTGGACTGTAAATATCAACAGTCATTCATGGGGTGGTGCGTGTGTGGGTGTCATGACAGTGTTTGGACTGTAAATATTAACAGTCATTCATGGGGTGGTGAGTGTGTGGGTGTCATTACAGTTCCTGGACTGTAAATATAAACCATCATTCATTAGGTGGTGGGTGTGTGGGTGTCATTACAGTGCTCAGACTGTAAATATTAATAGTCATTCATGGGGTGGTGGGTGTGTGGATGTCCTTACAGTGCTTGGACTGAAAATATCAACAGTCATTCTTGGGGTAGTGGGTGTGTGGGTGTCATTACATTCCTTGGCCTATAAATATTAACCATCATTTATGGGGTGAGGGGTGTGTGGGTGTCATTACAGTGCTTGGACTGTAAATATCAAGTCATTTATTGGATGGTGGGTGTGTTAGTGTCATTACAGAGCTTGGACTGTAAATATCAACAGTTATTCATGGTGTGGTGGGTGTGTAGGTGTCATTACAGTGCTTGGACTGTAAATATCAAAAGTCATTCTTGGGGTGGTCGGTGTGTGGGTGTCATTACAGTGCTTAGACTGGAAATATCAACAGTCATTTATGAAGTGGTGGATGTGTGGCTGTCATTACAGTGCTTGGACTGTAAATATCAACAGTCAATTATGGGGTGGTGGGTGTGTGGGTGTCATTACAGTGCTTTGACAATAAATATCAACAGTCATTCGTGGGGTGGTGGGTGTGTGGGTGTCATTACAGTGTTTTGATTGTAATTATCAACAGTCATTTATAAGGTGGTGGGTGTCATTACAGTGCTTAGACTGTAAGTATCAACAGTTATTTGAGGGGTGGTGGGTGTGTGGCTGTCATTATAGTGCTTGGACTGTAAATATCAACAGTCAATCATGGGGTGCTGGGTATGTGGGTGTAATTACAGTGCTTGAACTGTAAATATCAACAGTCATTCATGGGATGGTGGGTGTGTGGGTGTCTATGCAGTGCTTGGACTGTAAATATCAACAGCCAATCATGGAGTTGTGGGTGTCTGGGTGTCATTACAGTTCTTGGACTATAAATATCAACCCTTATTCATTAGGTGGTGGGTGTGTGGATGTCATTACAGTGCTTAGACTGTAAATATCAACAGTCATTCATGGGGTGGTGGGTGTTTGGGTGTCATTACAGTGCTTAAACTGTAAATATCAACAGTCAATCATGGTGTGGTGGGTATGTGGGTGTCATTACAGTGCTTGGACTGTAAATATCAACAGTCATTCATGGGGTGGTGGGTGGCATTACAGTGCTTAGACTCTAATATCAACAGTCATTCATGGGGTGATGGGTGTGTGGGTGTCATTACAGTGCTTGGACTGTATATATAAACAATCATTTATGGGGTGGTGGGTGTGTGGGTGTCATTATAGTGTTTGGACTGTATATATTAACAATCATTCATGGGGTGGTGGGTGTGTGGGTGTCATGACACTGCTTGGACAGTAAATATCAACAGTCATTCATGGGGTGGTGAGTGTGTGGGTGTTATTACAGTTCTTGGACTGTATATATCAACCATCATTCATTGGTTGGTGGGTGTGTGGGTGTTATTACAGTGCCCAGACTGTAAATATTATCAGTCATTCATGGGGTGGTGGGTGTGTGGATGTCATTACAGTGCTTAGACTAAAAATATCAACTGTCATTCATGGGGTGGTGGGTGTGTGGGTGTCATTACAGTGTTTTGATTGTGAATATCAACAGTCATTAATAAGGTGGTGGGTGTCATTAGAGTGCTTGGACTGTAAATATTAACAGTCATTCATGGGGTGGTGGGTGTGTGGGTGTCATTAGTGTTTGGACTGTAAATATCAACAGTCATTCATGGGGAGGTTGGTGTCATTACAGTGCTTGGACTGTAAGTGTCATCAGTCAATCATGGAATGTTGGGTGTCATTAGGGTGCTTGGACTGTAAATATCAACAGTCATTTATTGGGTGGTGGGTGTTTGGGTGTCATTACAGTGCTTGGACTGTAAATATCAACAGTCAATCATGGGGTGGTCAGTGTGTGGGTGTCATTACAGTGCTTGGACTATAAATATCAACAGTCATTCATGGGGTGGTGGGTGTGTGGGTGTCATTAGAGTGTTTTAACTATAAATATCAATATTCATTTATTGGGTAGTTGTTGTCATTAGAGTGCTTGGACTGTAAATATCAACAGTCATTCATGGGGTGGTGCGTGTGTGGGTGTCATGACAGTGCTTGGACTGTAAATATCAACAGTCATTCATGGGGTTGTGAGTGTGTGGGTGTCATTACAGTTCCTGGACTGTAAATATAAACCATCATTCATTAGGTGGTGGGTGTGTGGGTGTCATTACAGTGCTCAGACTGTAAATATTAATAGTCATTCATGGGGTGGTGGGTGTGTGGATGTCCTTACAGTACTTGGACTGAAAATATCAACAGTCATTTATGGGGTGGTGGTTGTGTGGCTGTCATTATAGTGCTTGGACTGTAAATATCAACAGTCAATCATGGGGTTGTGCGTATGTGGGTGTAATTACAGTGCTTGAACTGTAAATATCAACAGTCATTCATGGGGTTTTGGGTGTTTGGGTGTGTATGCAGTGCTTGGACTGTAAATATCAACAGTCAATCATGGAGTTATGGGTGTCTGGGTGTCATTACAGTGCTTGTACTGTAAATATCAACAGTGATTCATGGGGTGGTGGGTGTTTGGGTGTCATTACAGTGTTTTGATTGTTAATATCAACAGTCATTCATAGGGTGGTGGGTGTCATTAGAGTGCTTAGACTGTAAATATCAACCATAATTAATGGGGTGGTGGGAGTGGGGCTGTCATTACAGTACTTGGACTGTATATATCAACAATCATTCATGAGGTGGTGGGTGTGTGGGTGTCATTACAGTTCTTGGACTGTAAATATCAACCATCATTCATTGGGTGGTGGGTGTGTGTGTGACATTACAGTGCTTGGACTGTAAATATTAACAGTTATTAATGGGGTGGTGGGTGTGTGGATGTCATTACAGTCCTCGGACTGAAAATATTAACCGATATTTATAGGGTGGTGGGTGTGTGGGTGTTATTACAATGGTTGGACTGTAAATATCAACAGTCATTCATAAAGTGCTGGGTGTGTGAGTGTCATTACAGAGCTTGGACTATAAATATCAACAGTCATTCATGAAGTGGTGGGTGTGTGGGTGTCATTACAGTGCTTGGACTGTAAACATCAACAGTCATTTATGGTGTGGTGGGTGTGTGGGTGTCATTACAGTGCTTGGAGTGTAAATATTAACAGTCAATCACGGGGTGGTCGGTGTGTGTGTGTCATTACAGTGCTTGGACTGTAAATATCAACAGTCATTCATGAGGTGGTGTGTGTGTTGGTGTCATGACAGTGCTTGAACTGTAAATATCAACAGTCATTCATGGGGTGGTAAGTGTGTGGGTGTCATTACAGTTCTTGGACAATAAATATCAACCCTTATTCTTTAGGTGGTGGGTTTGTGGGTGTCATTACAGTGCTCAGACTGTAAATATTAACAGTCATTCTTGGGGTGGTGGGTGTGTGGATGTCATTACAGTGCTTAGACTGTAAATATCAACAGTCATTCATGGGGTGGTGGGTGTTTGGGTGTCATTACAGTGCTTAAACTGTAAATATCAACAGTCATTTATTGGATGGTGGGTGTGTGGGTGTCATTACATTGCTTGGACTGTAAATATTAACAGTCATTCATGGGGTGGTGGGTGTGTGGGTGTCATTACAGTGTTTTAACTATAAATATCAACAGTCATTTATGGGGTGGTGGGTGTGTGGGTGTCATTACAGTGCTTAGACTGTAAATATCAACAGTCATTTATTGGGTGGTGGGTGTTTGGGTGTCACTACATTGCTTGGACTGTAAATATAAACAGATATTCATGGGGTGGTGGGTGTGTGGGTGTCATTACAGTGTTTTAACTATAAATATCAACATTCATTTATTGGGTGGTGGGTTTTCATTAGAGTGCTTGGACTGTAAATATCAACAGTCAATCATGGTGTGGTCGGTGTGTGGGTGTCATTACAGTGCTTGGACTGAAAATATTAACAGTCATTCTTGGGGTGGTGGGTGTGTGGGTGTCATTACAGTGCTTGGCCTATAAATATTAACCATCATTTATGGAGTGGTTGGTGTGTGGGTGTCATTACAGTGCTTGGACTATAAATATCAACAGTCATACATAGGGTGGTGGGTGTTTGAGTGTCATTACAGAGCTTGGACTGTAAATATCAACAGTCAATTATGGGGTGGTGGGTGTGTGGCTGTCATTACAGTGCTTGGACTGTAAATATCAACAGTCAATCATAGGGTGGTGGGTGTGTCGGTGTCATTACAATGCTTTGACTGTAAATATCAACAGTCATTCATGGAGTGGTGGGTGTGTGGGTGTCATTATAGTGTTTTGATTGTGAATATCAACAGTCATTAATAAGGTGGTGGGTGTCAGTAGAGTGCTTGGACTGTAAATATCAACAGTCATTCATGGGGTCGTGGGTGTGGGGGTGTCATTACAATACTTTGTCTGTAAAAATCAACAGTCATTTATGGGGTGGTGGGGGTGAGGGTGTCATTACAGTGCTTGGACTGTATATATCAACAATCATTCATGGGGTGATGGGTGTGTGGGTGTCATTATAATGTTTGGACTGTAAACATCAACAGTCATTCATGGGGTGGTGGGTGTGTGGGTGTCATTACATTGCTTGGACTGTAAATATCAAGTCATTCATGGGATGGTGGGCGTCTGTGTGTCATTAGTGCTTGGACTGTGAATATCAACAGTCATTCATGGGGTATTGGGTGGCATTACAGTGCTTAGACTCTAATATCAACAGTCATTCATGTGGTGATGGGTGTGTGGGTGTCATTACAGTGCTTGGACTGTAAATATAAACAGTTATTCATGGGGATGTGGGTGTTTGGGTGTCTATGCAGTGCTTGGACTGCAAATATCAACAGTCAATCATGTTGTGGTGGGTGTGCGGGTGTCATTAGAGTGCTTGGACTGTAAATATTAACAGTCATTCATGGGGTGGTTGGTTTGTGGGTGTCATTACAGTGTTTTGACTGTAAATATCAACAGTCATTGATATGGTGTTGTGTGTCATTACAGTGCTTGGAATGTAAATATCAACAGTTATTCAAGGGGTTGTAGGTGTGTGGGTGTCATGACAGTGCTTGGACAGTAAATATCAACAGTCTTTCATGGGGTGGTGAGTGTGTGGGTGTTATTACAGTTCTAGGACTGTATATATCAACCATCATTCATTGGTTGGTGGGTGTGTGGGTGTTATTACAGTGCTCAGACTGTAAATATTATCAGTCATTCATGGGGTGGTGGGTGTGTGGATGTCATTACAGTGCTTGGACTAAATATATCAAGTCATTCATGGTGTGGTGGGTGTGTGTGTGTCATTAGAGCTTGGACTGTAAATATGAACAGTCATTCATGGGGTGGTTGGTGTTATTACAGTGCTTGGACTGTAAATATCAACAGTCAATCATGGAATGTTGGGTGTCATTAGAGTGCTTGGACTGTAAATATCAACAGTCATTTATTGGGTGGTGGGTGTGTGGGTGTCATTACAGTGCTTGGACTGTAAATATCAACAGTCAATCATGGAATGTTGGGTGTCATTAGAGTGCTTGGACTGTAAATATCAACAGTCATTCATGGAATGGTGGTAGTGTGAGTGTCATTACAGTGTTTTAACTATAAATATCAACATTCATTTATTGGGTGGTGGGTGTCATTAGAGTGCTTGGACTGTAAATATCAACAGTCATTCATGGGGTGGTGCATGTGTGGGTGTCATGGCAGTGCTTGGACTGTAAATATCAACAGTCATTCATGGGGTGGTGGGTGTGTGGGTGTCATTACACTTCCTGGACTGTAAATATAAACAATCATTTATTAGGTGGTGGGTGTGTGGGTGTCATTATAGTGCTCAAACTATAAATATTAATAGTCATTCATGGGGTGGTGGGTGTGTGGATGTCATTACAGTGCTTGGACTGAAAATATCAACAGTCATTCTTGGGGTACTGGGTGTGTGGGTGTCATTACATTGTTTGGCCTATAAATATTAACCGTCATTTATGGGGTTGTGGGTGTGTGGGTGTCATTACAGTGCTTGGACTGTAAATATCAAGTCATTTATAGGGTGGTGGGTGTGTGAGTGTCATTACAGAGCTTGGACTGTAAATATCAACAGTTATTCATGGGGTGGTGGGTGTGTAGGTGTCATTACAGTGCTTGGACTGTAAGTATCAAAAGTCATTCTTGGGGTGGTCGGTGTGTGGGTGTCATTACAGTGCTTAGACTGTAAATATCAACAGTCATTTATGAAGTGGTGGGTGTTTGGCTGTCATTACAGTGCTTGGACTGTAAATATCAACAGTCAATCATGGGGTGGTGGGTGTGTGGGTGTCATTACAGTGCTTTGACTGTAAATATCAACAGTCATTCGTGGGGTGGTGGGTGTGTGGGTGTCATTACAGTGTTTTGATTGTAATTATCAACAGTCATTTATAAAGTGGTTGGTGTCATTACAGTGCTTAGACTGTAAATATCAACAGTCATTTATTGGGTGGTGGGTGTGTGGGTGTCATTACATTGCTTGGACTGTAAATATAAACAGTCATTCATGAGGTGGTGGGTGTGTGGGTTTCATTACAGTGTTTTAACTATAAATATCAACATTTATTTATTGGGTGGTGAGTTTTCATTAGAGTGCTTGGACTGTAAATATCAACAGTCATTTATGGGCTGGTGCATGTGTGGGTGTCATGACAGTGCATGAACTGTAAATATCAACAGTCATTCATGGGGTGGTGAGTGTGTGGGTTTCATTACAGTTCCTGGACTGTAAATATAAACCATCATTCATCAGGTGGTGGGTGTTTGGATGTCAGTACATTGCTTGGACTGAAAATATCAACAGTCATTTTTGGGGTGGTGGGTGTGTGGGTGTCATTACAGTGCTTGGCCTATAAATATAAACAATCATTTATGGAGTGATGGGTGTGTGGGTGTCATTACAGTGCTTGGACTATAAATATCAACAGTCATTTATAGGGTGGTGGGTGTTTGAGTGTCATTACAGAGCTTGAACTGTAAATATCAACAGTCATTTATGGGGTGGTGGGTGTGTGGCTGTCATTACAGTGCTTGGACTGTAAATATCAAGTCATTCATGGGATGGTGGTTGTCTGTGTGTCATTAGTGCTTGGACTGTGAATATCAACAGTCATGCATGGGGTGGTGGGTGGCATTACAGTGTTTAGACTCTAATATCAACAGTCATTCATGGGGTGATGGGTGTGTGGGTGTCATTACAGTGCTTGGACTATAAATATAAACAGTTATTCATGGGGATGTGGGTGTTTGGGTGTCTATGCAGTGCTTGGACTGTAAATATCAACAGTCAATCATGGGGTGGTGGGTGTGTGGGTGTCATTAGAGTGCTTGGACTGTAAATATTAACAGTCATTCATGGGATGGTGGGTTTGTGGGTGTCATTACAGTGTTTTGACTGTAAATATCAACGTTCATTCATATGGTGTTGGGTGTCATTACAGTGCTTGGACTGTAAATATCAACAGTTATTCAAGGGGTGGTGGGTGTGTTGGTGTCATGACACTGCTTGGACAGTAAATATCAACAGTCATTCATGAGGTGGTGAGTGTGTGGGTGTTATTACAGTTCTTGGACTGTATATATCAACCATCATTCATTGGTTGGTGTGTGTGTGGGTGTTATTACAGTTCTCAGACTGTAAAAATTATCAGTCATTCATGGAATGGTGGGTGTCTGGGTGTCATTACAGTGTTTTAACTATAAATATCAACATTCATTTATTGGGTGGCGGGTGTCATTAGAGTGCTTGGACTGTAAATATCAACAGTCATTCATTGGGTGGTGCGTGTGGCGGTGTCATGGCAGTGCTTGGACTGTAAATGTCATCAGTCATTCATGGGGTGGTAAGTGTGTTGGTGTCATGACAGTGCATGGACTGTAAATATCAACAGTCATTCATGGGGTGGTGAGTGTAAGGGTGTCATTACAGTGTTTTGATTGTGAATATCAACAGTCATTAATAAGGTGGTGGGTGTCATTAGAGTGCTTGGACTGTAAATATCAACAGTCATTCATGGGGTGGTGGGTGTGTGGGTGTCATTACAGTGCTTTGACTGTAAATATCAACAGTCATTCATGGGGTGGTGGGGGTGAGGGTGTCATTACAGTGCTTGGACTGTAAATATTAACAGTCATTCATGGGGTGGTGGGTATGTGGGTGTCATTATAGTGCTTGTACTGTAAATATCAACAGTCATTCATGGGGTGGTGGGTGTGTTTGTGTCAATACAGTGCTTGGACTATAAATATCAAGTCATTCATGGAGTAGTTGGCGTGTGTGTGTCATTAGTGCTTGGACTGTAAATATCAACAGTCATTCATGGGGTGGTGCGTGTGTGGGTGTCATGGCAGTGCTTGGACTGTAAATATCATCAGTCATTCATGGGGTGGTGAGTGTGTGGGTGTCATTACAGTTCCTGGACTGTAAATATAAACCATCATTCTTTAGGTGGTGGGTGTGTGGGTGTCATTACAGTGCTCAGACTGTAAATATTAATAGTCATTCATGGGGTGGTGGGTGTGTGGATGTCATTACAGTGCTTGGACTGAAAATATCAACAGTCATTCTTGGGGTAGTGGGTGTGTGGGTGTCATTACAATGCTTGGCCTATAAATATTAACCGTCATTTATGGGGTGGTGGGTGTGTGGGTGTCATTACAGTGCTTAAACTGTATATATCAAGTCATTTATAGGGTGGTGGGTGTGAGTGTCATTACAGAGCTTGGACTGTAAATATCAACAGTTATTCATGGGGTGGTGGGTGTGTAGGTGTCATTACAGTGTTTTGATTGTAAATAACAACAGTCATTTATAAGGTCGTGGGTGTCATTAGAGTGCTTGGACTTTAAATATTAACAGTCATTTATGTAGTGGTGTGTGTGGGGCGTCATTACATTGCTTTGACTGTAAATATCAACAGTCATTCATGGGGTGGTGGGGGTGAGGGTGTCATTACAGTGCTTGGAATGTAAATATCAAGTTATTTTTGTTGTGGTGGGTGTGTGTGTGTCATTAGTGCTTGGACTATAAATATCAACAGTGATTCATGGGGTGGTTGGTGGCATTACAGTGCTTTGACTGTAAATATCAACAGTCATTCATAGGGTGATAGGTGTGTGGGATTCATTACAGTGCTTTGACTGTAAATATCAACAGTCATTTATGGGGTGTTGGGTGTTTGGATGTCATTACAGTGCTTGGACTGTAAATATCAACAGTCATTTTCAAATACAGCCTCAAAACAAGTTGAAAATCGAGATTTTAGGTGCCCTAAATCGATATGTGCAAGCATCTTCTGTACATGCCTACTCAGTGTTAGAATATTTTTAAGATACATGTCCAAAACATGCTGAGAATCGATATTTTATCTGCCCAAAGTCGATATGTGTATTCATATTCTGTACCCGTTTATATCTCAAATTCAGTCTCAAAACACTCGAAAATTCGATATTCTTGGGTCACAGAATCGATCTGTACATGCCTACTCAGTGTTAGAATTTTTAACAGAGTACAGTCCCAAAACATATTGAAAATTGATATTTTAGTTGCCCAAAGTCAATATGTGTATGCATATTCTGTACCCGTTTACCTCCTAAATTCAGGTTGAAAACACCCGAAAATTCCATATTTTTGGGTCCCAGAAGCGATCTGTACATGCCTACTCAGTGCTTAAATATTTTCAAAATATAGGGCCAAAACATGCTAAAAATCGATATTTTTGGTGCCTAATATATATGATGTGCATGCATCATAAGTAGGCTACCCGTTTATATATCAAATTCAGGCTCAAAACACCGAAAATTCGTTTTTTTTGGGTCCCAGAAGCGATCTGTATATGCCTACTTAGTACTAGAATATTCTCAAAATATAGGGCAAAAACATGCTAAAAATCGATATTTTTGGTGCCCAAAGTTGATATGTGCATGCCTCTTCTGTACCCGTTTATATCTCAAATTCGAGATCAAAACACACAAAAATTCGATATTTTTGGGTTCAAGGAGCGATCTGTACATGCCTACTCAGTGTTAGAATATTTTCGAAATACAGGCCCAAAACAATTTTTGGGTCCCAGAAGCGATCTGTGCATGCATCTTCAGTACCCTTTTATATCTCAAATTCAGGCTCAAAACACCCGAAAATTCGATATTTTTGGGTCTCAGAAGCGATCTGTACATGCCTACTCAGTGCTAAAATGCTTTCAATATACAGGCCCAAAACATGCTGAAAATCGATATTGTAGGTGCAAAAAGTCGATCTATGCATACATCTTCAGTACCCGTTTATATCTCAAATTTTGTTTCAAAACACCCGAAAATTCGATATTTTGGGGTCCCAGAAGCGATCTGTACATGCCTACTCAGTGCTTGAATGTTTTCAAAATATAGGCCCAAAACATGCTAAAATTGATATTTTAGTTGCCCAAAGACGATATGTGCATGCATCTTCTGTACCCGTTTATATCTGAAATTCAGGCTCAAAACACCCGAAAATTCGATATTTTTGGGTCCCAGAAGCGATCTGTACATGTCTACTCAGTGCTTAAATATTTTCAAAATATAGGACCAAAACAAGCTAAAAATCGATATTTTAGTTGCCCAATGTCGATAGGTGAATGCATCTTCTTTACTCTTTTATATTTCAAATTCAGGCTCAAAACACCCGAAAATTCGATATTTTTGGGTCCCAGAAGCGATCTGTACATGTCTATTCAGTGACAGAATACTTTGCAAAATACAGGCCCAAAACATGTTAAAAATCGATATTTTATGTGCATAATGTCGATATGTGCATGCATCATCAGTACCCGTTTATATCTCAAATTCAGGCTCAAAACACTCGAAAATTCGATATTTTTGGGTCCAAGAAGCGATCTGTACATGCCTACTTAGTACTAGAATATTATCAAAATATAGGGCAAAAACATGCTAAAAATCGATATTTTTGGGTCCCAAAGTCGATATGTGCTTGCATCTTCTCTACACGTTTATATCTCAAATTCGAGATCAAAACACACGAAAATTCGATATATTTGGGTTCAAGGAGCGATCTGTACATGCCTACTCAGTGTTAGAATATTTTCAAAATACAGGCACAAATCAAGTTGAAAATCGATATTTTATGTGCCCTAAATCGATATGTGCATGCATCTTCTGTACCCGTTTATATCTCAAATTCAGGCTCAAAACACCCGAAAATTTGATATTTTTGGGTCCCATAAGCGATCTGTACATGTCTACTCAGTGTTAGAATATTTTTAATATACATGTCCAAAACATGCTGAAAATCGATATTTTATCTGCCCAAAGTCGATATGTGTATTCATATTCTGTACCCGTTTATATCTCAAATTCAGTCTCAAAACACTCGAAAATTCGATATTCTTGGGTCACAGAATCGATCTGTACATGCCTACTCAGTGTTAGAATTTTTAACAAAGTACAGTCCCAAAACATGCTGAAAATTGATATTTTAGTTGCCCAAAGTCAATATGTGTATGCTTATTCTGTACCCGTTTACCTCCTAAATTCAGGCTATAAAACACCCGAAAATTCCATATTTTTGGGTCCCAGAAGCGATCTGTATATGCCTACTCAGTGCTTAAATATTTTCAAAATATAGGCCCAAAACATGCTAAAAATCGATATTATTGGTGCCCAAAGACGATATGTGCATGCATCTTCTGTACCCGTTTATATCTCAAATTCAGGCTCAAAACAACTGAAAATTCGATATTTTTTGTTTTCCAGAAGCGATCTGTACATGTCTACTCAGTGACAGAATATTTTCAAAATACAGCCCCAAAACATGCTAAAAATCGATATTTTAGGTGCCTAATGTCGATATGTGCATGCATCATTAGTAGGCTACCCGTTTATATATCAAATTCAGTCTCAAAACACCCGAAAATTCGATATTTTTGGGTCCCAGAAGCGATCTGTACATGCCTACTTAGTACTAGAATATTCTCAAAATATAGGGCAAAAACATGCTAAAAATCGATATTTTTGGTGCCCAAAGTTGATATGTGCATGCATCTTCTGTACCCGTTTATATATCAAATTCGTGATCAAAACATACGAAAATTCGATATTTTTGAGTTCAAGGAGTGATCTGTACATGCCTACTCAGTGTTAGAATATTTTCAAAATACAGGCCCAAAACAAGTTGAAAATCGATATTTTATGTGCCCTAAATCGATATGTGCATGCATCTTCTGTACCCGTTTATATCTCAAATTCAGGCTCAAAACACCTGAAAATTCGATATTTTTGGGTCCCAGAACCGATCTGTACATGTCTACTCAGTGACAGAATATTTTCAAAATACAGGCCCAGAATAATGATAATGATGATGATGATCAAGATAATGATGATAATGATAATGATAATAATGATGATGATAATGATGATGATGATAATGATAGTGATGATGATAATGATGATGGTGATAATGATGATGATGATAATGATGATGATGATAATGAAGCTAATAATATATATATATATATATATATATATATATATATATATATATATATATATATATATATAACACTCTATCTATCTATCTATCCATCAATCTATTCATCAGAGAGAGAGCGAGAGTGGGGGAGGGTTGGAAGGTGGTAGGCCGGGAGGCCTCACGCAGACTGAGAGAGAGAGAGAGATGGTCCTCTCTCTCTCTCTCTTAAATTCTCTCTCTCTCTCTCTCTCTCTCTCTCTCTCTGTATGTATGTCTGAGAACATACATACATACATACATACACTATCAAATATTAATAATAATAATAATTAAAAAATATATATATATTAATAATAATATTAATATTCGATCAGTCAATTAATCAATTAATACAATCAATCTATCTATCTATCTGAAACACACAAACTCACACAGAGAGAGAGAGAGAGAGAGAGAGAGAGACAGAGGGAGAAAGAGAGAGAGAGAGAATATTTTCAAAATACACGACCAGAGTCGAACCAGTGGTGGTTCCTTCCAATTCATAATCACCTCACTCTAGCCACTAGGCCACCGACACAATTATTATTATTATCGTCACAAATGTAGGCTAAGAACAGACGCGAATAATTCGATATTTTCGGGTCTCGGTATTTAAAAAAAAAAAAATATATATATATATATATATATATATATATATATATATATATATATATATATACCAAATTGAGGCTCAAAACACCCGATAATTCTCGATATTTGGAGGTCCGTCCCAGAAGCGATCTGTACATGCTTTACTCAGTGCTAGAATATTAAAAAAATAGAGAATGAGAATCGAACCGGGGCCATTACATTTCACAGTCCCTCACTCTTTCGTATCGACCACTTCCCCCCCACCACCTCTAGCGACTCATAACGTCTTGCATATTCACCACAAAAACACCCGAAAAGTCCTCATTTGGGTCTCTCTCTCTCTCTCTCTCTCTCTCCTCTCTCTCTCTCTCTCTCTCTCTCTCTCTCTCTCGGTGCTACAACAATTTAATAATAATTATATGTGAGAGAGAGAGAGAGAAGAGAGAGAGAGAGAGAGAGAGAGAGTGTGTATGTGTGTGAGAGTATATAAGTGAGAGTGAGAAATAATAATAATAATAATAATAAAATAGTTAAGTTATACAGTATAAATACACGTTTTCTATTAAACAAAATAAATATGGAAAAATATTATAGTTATCCGTAAATAAAGAGTAGGGAAGTGCTGATTCTCTCTCTCTCTATCTCTCTCTCTCTCATAGTTAAAATCAAACAGTTTATTAGCGACAAAGTCTCTCTCTCTCTCTCTCTCTCTCTCTCTCTCTCATAGTTAAATTCAAACAGTTTATTAGCGACAAAGTCTCTCTCTCTCTCTCTCTCTCTCTCTCTCTCTCTCTCTCTCTGTATGTATGTATGTCAGATAATAATAATGATGAAAATAATGATGATGATTATAATAATAATGATGAAAATAATGATGATGATAATAATGATGATAATTAAGATGATGATAATGATGATAATGATAATGATGATGATGATAATGATGATGATGATAATAATAATGATGATGATGATGATAATAATGAGGATGATGAAGATAATGTTGATGATGAGGATAATGATGAAAATTATGATGATAATGATGATGATGATAATAATAATGATAATAATGATGATGATGATAATGATGATGATAATGATGATGATGGTAATGATAATGAAAATGATGATGATAATAATGAAGATGATGATAATGATAATAATAATGATGAAGATTATGATGATGATAATAAGGATGATGATAATGATGATGATGATGATGATAATGATAGTGATGATAATGATGATGACAATGATAATGATGATGATGATAATGATGATGATAATGATGATAATAATGATGATAATGATGTTAATAATATATATATATATATATATAGAGAGAGAGAGAGAGAGAGAGAGAGAGAGAGAGATGGTCCGATCTCTCTTTCTCTCTCTCTCTCTCTTAAATTCAAACAGTTTATTAGCCACATCAGTACATTATAACATTTGGTCATAGCAAAGCATCTCTCTCTCTCTCTCTCTCTCTCTCTCTCTCTCTGTATGTATGTATGTATGTATGTATGTCAGAACATACATACATACATACACTCTCAAATAATAATAATAATAATAATAATAATAATAATAACAATAATGATGATAATAATGATAATAATGATGATGATGATGATAATGATGATCTGTACATGCCAACTTAGTGCTAGAATATTTTCAACATACAGGCCCAAAACATGCTGAAACTCCATATTTTAGGTGCCCAAAGTCGATATGTGCATGTATCTTGTGTACCCGTTTATATCACAATTTCAGGCTCAAAACACCCAATAATTCGATATTTTTGGATCTGTATATGATAATAATAATAATAATAATAATAATAATAATAATAATAATAATAATAATAATAATAATAATAATAAAAAAAAAAAGAAATAATAATAATAATAATAAAAAAAAAGAAATAATAATAATAATAATAAAAATAATAATAATAAAAAAAAATAATAATAATAATAATAACAGTAATAATATGTGTTTGAGAGAGAGAGAGAGAGAGAGAGAGAGAGAGAGAGAGAGAGAGAGAGAGAGAGAGAGATAGTGTGTGTGTGTGAGAGTATATAAGTGAGAATGAGAAATATTAATAATATATAATAATAAAAAAATAATTCAGCTGTACAATATAAATACAGGTTTTCTGTTATACAAAAAAAAGAAAAAAAATGGGATAATAATATAGTTATCCATAAATAAATAGTAGGGAAGTGCTGACTCTCTCTCTCTCTCTCTCTCATATTTAAATTCAAACAGTTTATTAGCGTCAGAATCTCTCTCTCTCTCTTTCTCTCTCTCTCTCTCTCTCTCTGTGTATGTATGTCTGTATGTCAGAACATACATACATACATACATACACTCTCAAATAATAATAATAATAATAATAATAATAATAATAATAATAGAAAACAAATAATAATTATAATAATGATGATAACAATAATGATGATAATAATGATGATGATGATAATAATGATGATGATGATTAAGATAATGATAATGATGATGATAATAATGATGATGATGATAATGATGATAATGATGATGATAATTAATATATATATAACACTCTATCTATATATCTATTCATCAGAGAGAGAGAGAGAGAGAGAGAGAGAGAGAGAGAGTGGGGGAGGGTAGGAAGGTGGTAGGCTTGGAGGCCTCACGCAGGGAGAGAGAGAGAGAGAGAGAGAGTCCTCTCTCTCTTAAAATCATATTTAAATTCAAACAGTTTATTAACCACAGAATCTCTCTCTCTCTCTCTCTCTCTCTCTCTCTCTCTGTATGTATGTATGTATGTATGTGCCTCAGAACATACAGACATACATGCATACACTCTCAAATAATAATAATAATAATAATTATTATTATTATTATTATTATTATTATAATGATGATAATAATGATGATGATGATAATAATGATGATTTTGATGATGATAATAATGATGATGATTAAGATGATGATGATAATGATGATGATGATAATATTAATGATGATGATGATAATGTTGATGATGATAATGATGATGATGTTGATAATGATGAGGAGGAAAATGATGATAATGATGATGATGAAGATAATGATGATGATAATGATAATGATAATAATTATGATGATAATGATGATGATAATAATGATAATAATGATGATAATGATGATAATAATGATGATAATAATGATGATGATGATAATGATACTGATGATGATAATGATGATGACGATGATAATAATGATGATGATGATAATGATGATGATAATGAAGATAATATATATATATATATATATATATATATATATATAACACTCTATCTATCTATCAATCTATTCATCAGAGAGAGAGAGTGGGGGAGGGTTGGAAGGTTGTAGGCTGGGAGGTTTCACACACACACACAGAGAGAGAGAGAGAGAGAGAGAGAGAGAGAGATGGTCCTCTCTCTCTCTCTTAAATCATATTTAAATTCAAACAGTTTATTAGCAAGAGAATCTCTCTCTCTCTCTCTCTCTCTCTCTCTCTCTCTCTCTCTCTCTGTGTGTGTGTGTATGTATGTATTAATGTCTCAGAACATACATACATACACTCTCAAATAATAATGATAATAATAATAATAATAATAATAATAATAATAATAATAATAATTAAAAAAAATATATATATCAATAATAATAATAATAATCAATCAGTCAATTAATCAATTAATACAATGAATTAATCAATCAATCCATCTATCTATCTATCTAAAACACACAAACTCACACACACACAGAGAGAGAGAGAGAGAGAGAGAGAGAGAGAGAGAGAGAGAGAGAGAATATTTTCAAAATACACGACCAGATTTATAATCACCTCACTCTAACCACTAGGCCACCGACACAATTATTATTATCGTCACAAATGTAGGCTAAGAACAGACGCGAATAATATTTTGGGGTCTCGGTATTAAAAAATATATATATATATATATATATATATATATATATATATATATATATATATATATACATATATATATATATATATATATATATATATATATATATATATATATATATATATATATATATATATATATAATTCGATATTTGGGGGTCCGTCCCAGAAGCGATCTGTACATGCTTTACTCAGTGCTAGAATATTAAAAAAATAGAGGATGAGAATCGAACCGGGGCCATTACATTTCACAGTCCCTCACTCTTTCGTATCGACCACTTCCCCCCCACCACCTCTAGCGACTCATAACGTCTTGCATATTCACCACAAAAACACCCGAAAAGTCCTCATTTGGGTCTCTCTCTCTCTCTCTCTCTCTCTCTCTCTCTCTCTCTCTCTCTCTCTCTCTCTCTCTCTCTCTGTGCTACAACAATTTACAAATTCCAAGTGAAATACATGCTGAAAAGCGTTCTCTACTCGTTTATATTCTAAATTCAGGCTCAAGATAATAATAATAATAATAATAATAATAATAAGGAAGGAGACCTGAGTGAATGTGGTCATTGGAGGGGAATCACTTTGTCACCGATAGCTTTGAAAGTGTTTAGTAGTGTTGTTAAATAGGCTGGAGCCAGTGGTTGATGATATAGTTAGGAACGAGCAGGCCGGTTTTAGAAAGGGACGTGGTTGTATGTAATGATCAAATTTTTCTTATTAGGCATTTAATGCAACAAGTAAATGAAATGAGAGTTCCGTTGAGCTTTTGCTTTGTTGACTTCGAAAAAGCATTTGATAGTGTTTCGAGAGGGACTATGGGGAAGATTATGAGGCTTTATGGAATTCCGGAGGAGTTTGTGAAGGTCGTTACGAACATGCATGATGGCACATTTTGTAAAGTGATGGTTGATGGTTGTATGAGTGATCCGTTTGAAGTCAAGTCAGGTGTGATTCAGGGTGGCATCTTGTCGCCTTTGTTGTTCGTATTGGTCATAGATTACGTAATGAAAAGGGTTGGTATAGAAACTGGTGCAGGTATACTCTGGGGAGAGAATGGGAAGCTCTTGGACCTGGATTATGCAGATGATATAGTTTTGAAGTGTGATGGGCCGGAGGAGATGCAGAGGGTGTTGGATTGTTTAGTGAGAGAGGGCTTAAGGGTGGGTTTGGTTATTAATTGTGGAAAAACTGAAATTATTAATATGAACATGGAAAATGCACAGGACTGTATGATTGGAGGTGTGGTGGTAAAGCAGGTTGAAACGTTTAAATATTTAGGTACCTTTTTAACGAAGGATGGTTCTTTAACCTTAGAATACGAAGAAAGGTTAAGAAAGGCAAATCAGGCAATGGGAATGCTTAAAACTGTTTGGAAGAATAAAAAATTTTCTGTGCATACAAAAATCAAAATTTATAAAGTAATGGTTAGGAGTATACTAACCTACGGTCACGAATCATGGTACAGTACAGCGAATATGGACCGTAAATTCTTGGTGTTTGAAAATAAGGTACTTAGAAGAATATTAGGAATTAAGTGGTGGGATAGGATATCGAATAGCAGAATTAGAGAAATAACAGGGGTGCAGCAAGTTGATGAATATGTTAGGATGTCACGTTGGAAGTGGTTAGGTCATGTGTATAGAAGACATGGGATAGTACGAGATACACTAGGGTGGGTAGCACATGGTACAAGAAGAAGAGGAAGGCCTAGAGAGACGTGGGTGAGAACAATGAGGCGGGAAGCGGGAGATGAATGTTGGGGAGATTTGGAGGAGTTGGCTCAGGATAAGGTGTGGTGGCACGAGTTCATTGAGGCCCTATGCATCCCTGTGGGTGCTACAGGAAATGATTGATTGATTGAATAATAATAATAATAATAATAATATTAATAATAATAATAATAATAATAATAATAAAAAAAAAAAAAAAAAAAAAAAATATATATATATATATATAATAATAATAATAATAATAATAATAATATGTGAGAGAGAGAGAGAGAGAGAGAGAGAGAGAGAGAGAGAGAGAGAGAGAGTGTGTGAGAGTATATAAGTGAGAGTGAGAAATAATAATAATAATAATAATAATAATATTAATAATATAGTTCAGTTATACAATATAAATACACGTTTTCTATTATACAATAATAATATGGAAAAATAATATCGTTATCCGTAAATAAATAGTAGGGAAGTGCTGACTCTCTCTCTCTCTCTCTCTCTCTCTCTCTCTCTCTCTCTCTCTGTGTGTGTGTATGTATGTATGTATGTACGTCAGAACATACATGCATACATACATACATTCTCAAATAATAATAATAAAAATAATAATATTAATAATAATAGAAAAATAATAATAATAATAATATTAATAATAATAGAAAAATAATAATAATAATAATTATTATGATAATGATGATAATAATAATGATAAAAATAATGATGATGATGATAATAATTATGATAATTAAGATGATAATGATATAATGATGATGATGATGATAATGATGATGATGATGATAATAATGATAATGATGATGATGATAATAATAATGATAATAATGATGATAATGATGATGATGGGAATGATAATGAAAATGATGATGATAATGAAGATGATGATGATGTTAATGATAATAATAATGATGATGATTATGATGATGATAATAAGGATGATGATAATGATGATGATGATGATAATGATGATAATGATGATGATAATGATGATAATTATATATATATATATATATATATATATATATATATATATATATATATATATATATATATATATATATATATATAGAGAGAGAGAGAGAGAGAGAGAGAGAGAGAGAGAGAGAGAGAGAGAGAGAGAGAGAGAGAGAGAGAATATTTTCAAAATACATGACAGAACAAGCTGAAAATCGATATTTTAGGTGCCCAAGTCAATATGTGCATGCATCTTCTGTACCCATTTACATCCCAAATTCAGGCTCAAAACCCCCGAAAATTTGATATATTTGGGTCCCAGAAGCGATCTGTACATGCCTACTCAGTGTTAGAATATTTTACAAAATACAGACCCAAAACATGGTGAAAAATTGATATTTTAGTTGCCCAAAGTCAATATGTGTATGCATATTCTGTACCCGTTTACATTCTAAATTCAGGCTGAAAACACCCGAAAATTCCATATTTTTGGGTCCCACAAGCGATATGTACATGCTTACTCAGTGCTTAAACATTTTCAAAATATAGGCCCAAAACAAGCTAAAAATCGATATTTTTGGTGCCCAATGTCGATAGGTGAATGCATCTTCTTTACTCGTTTATATCTCAAATTCAGGCTCAAAACACCCGAAAATTCGATATTTTTGGGTCCCAGAAGCGATCTATACATGCCTACTCAGTGCTAGAATATTTTCAAAATATAAGCCCAAAACATGCTGAAAATCGATATTTTAGGTTTCCAAAGTCGATATGTGCATGCATCTTCTTTACTCGTTTATACCTCAAATTCAGGCTCAAAACACCCGAAAATTCGATATTTTTGGGTCCCTGAAGCGATCTATACATGCCTACTCAGTGCTAGAATATTTTCAAAATATAAGCCCAAAACATGCTGAAAATCGATATTTTAGTTTTCCAAAGTCGATATGTGCATGTATCTTCAGTACCCGTTTATATCTCAAATTCAGGCTCAAAACACCCGAAAATTCGATATTTTTGGGTCCCAGAAGCGATCTGTACATGCCTACTCAGAGCTAGAATATTTTAAAAATATAGGGCAAAAACATACTATAAATCGATATTTTTGGTGCCCAAAGTCAATATGTGCTTGCATCTTCTGTACCCGTTTATATCCCATATTAAGGCTAAAAAAAAAAAAAACGAAAATTCGATATTTTTGGGTCCCAGAAGCGATCTGTACATGCCTATTCAGTGTTAGAGCATTTTCAAAATACAGGCCCAAAACATGCTGAAAATCGATATTTTATGTGTCCAAAGTCGATATGAGCATGCATCTTCTGTACCTGTTTATATCTCAAATTCATTCTCAAAACACCCGAAAATTCGATATTTTTGGGTGCAAGAAGCGATCTGTACATGCCTACTTAGTGCTAGAATGTTTTCAAAATATAGGCTCAAAACATGCTAAAAATCGATATTTTAGGTGCAAAAAGTCGATATGTGCATGCATATTCTGTACCCGTTTATATCCCAAATTCAGGCTTAAAACACCCGAAAATTCGATGTTTTGGGGTCCCAAGCGATCTGTACATACCTACTCCTTGCTAGAATGTTTTCAAGATACAGACCCAAAACATGCTCAAAATCGATATTTGATGTGCAAAAAGTCGATATGTGTATGCATTTTTAGTACCCGTTTATATCTCAAATTCAGGCTCAAAACACCCGAAAACTCGATATTTTTTGGTGCCAGAACTAATCTGTACACACCTAGTCAGTGCTAGAATGTTTTCAAAATATAGGGATATAACATGCTAAAAATCGATATTTTAGGTGTCTAAAGTCGATATGTGCATGCATCTTCTGTACCCGTTTCTATCCCATATTTGGGCTCAAAACACCCGAAAATTTGATATTTTTTTGTCCCAGATGCGATATGTACATGCATAGTCAGTGCTAGAATATTTTCAAAATACAGACCTAGAAAAAGCTAAAAATCGATATTTTAGGTTACCAAAGTCAATATGTGCATGCATCTTCTGTACCCGTTTCTATCCCATATTCGGGCTCAAAACACCTGAATATTCTATTTTATTAGGTCCCAGAAGCGATCTGTACATGCCTACTCCGTGTTAGAGTATTTTCAAAATACAGGCCAAAAACATGCTGAAAATCGATATTTTATGTGCCCTAAGTCAATATGTGCATGCATCTTCTGTACCCGTTTATATCTCAAATTCAGTCTCAAAACACCCAAAAATTCGATATTTTTGGGTCCCACAAGCGATCTGTACATGTCTACTCAGTGCTAGAATATTTTCAAAATATAGGCCCAAAACATGCTAAAAATCGATTTTTTGGGTGCCCAAAGTCAATATTTTCATGCATCTTCTGTACCCGTTTATATCCCAAATTCAGGCTCAAAACACACGAAAATTCGATATATTTAGGTCCCAGATGCGATATGTACATGCATAGTCAGTGCTAGAATATTTTCAAAGTACAGGCCCAAAACATGCTAAAAATCGATATTTTAGGTGCCTAATGTCGATATGTGTATGCATCTTTAGTGCCCGTTTATATCTCAAATTCAGGCTCAAAACACCCGAAAACTCGATATTTTTTGGTGCCAGAACTAATCTGTACACACCTAGTCAGTGCTAGAATGTTTTCAAAATATAGGCTCATAACATGCTAAAATTCGATATTTTAGGTGTCTAATGTCGATATGTGTATGCATCTTTAGTACCCGTTTATATCTCAAATTCAGGCTCAAAACACCCAAAAACTCGATATTTTTTGGTCCCAGATGCGATATGTACATGCATAGTCAGTGCTAGAATATTTTCAAAGTACAGGCCCAAAAAATGCTACAAATCGATATTTTTGGTGCCCAATGTCGATATGTGAATGCATCTTCAGTACTCGTTTATATCTCAAATTCAGGCTCAAAACACCCGAAAACTCGATATTTTTTGGTGCCAGAACTAATCTGTACACACCTAGTCAGTGCTAGAATGTTTTCAAAATATAGGCTCATAACATGCTAAAATTCGATATTTTAGGTGTCTAATGTCGATATGTGTATGCATCTTTAGTACCCGTTTATATCTCAAATTCAGACTCAAAACACCCGAATATTTGATTTTATTTTGGCCAAGAAGTGATCTGTACAAGCATACTCAGTGCTAGAATATTTTCAAAATAAAGGCCCAAAACATGCTAAAAATCGATATTTTAGGTGCCCAAAGTCGATATGTGCATGCATCTTCTGTACCCGTTTATATCTCAAATTCAGGCTCAAAACACCCGAATATTCGATTTTATTGGGGCCCAGAAGCGACCTTTACATGGCTACTAAGTGCTAGAATATTTTCAAAATATAGGCCCAAAACATGCTCAAAATCAATATTTTAGGTGTCCAAAGTCGATATTTGTATGCATCTTCAGTACTCGTTGATATCTCATATTCAGACTTAAAACACCCGAAAAATCGATATTTTTGAGTCCCAGAAGCGATCTGTACATGCCTACTCCATGTTAGAATATTTTCATAATACAGGCCGAAAATATGCTAAAATCGATATTTTAGGTGCCCAAAGTCAATATGTGTGTGGATCTTCAGTACCCGTTTATATCTCAAATTCAGGCTCAAAACACCCGAAAATTCGATATTTTTGGGTTGCATAAGCGACCTGTACATGCCTACTCAGTAATAGAATATTTTCAAAATACAGGCCCAAAACATGGTAAAAATCGATATTTTAAGTGCCCAAAGTCGATATGTGCATGTATCTTCTGTACCCGTTTATATCTCAAATTCAGGATTAAAACACCCGAAAATTCGATATTTATGGGTCCCATAAGCGATCTGTACATGCCTACTCAATGTTAGAATATTTTCAAAATACAGCATAAAAACAAGTTGAAAATCGATATTTTAGGTGCCCAAAATCGATATGTGCATGCATCTTCAGTACCCGTTTATATATCAAATTCAGGCTCAAAACACCCGAAAATTCGATATTTTTGGGTCCCAGAAGCGATATGTACATGCCTACTCCGTTTTAGAGTATTTTCAAAATACAGGTTCAAAACATGCTGAAAATCGGTATATTAGGTGCCCAAAGTCAATATGTGCATGTATCTTCTGTACCCGTTTATATCTCAAATTCAGGCTCAAAACACCCGAAAATTTGATGTTTTTGAGTCCCAGAAGCGATCTGTACATGCCTACTCAGTGTTAAAATATTTTCAAAATACAGGCCCAAAACATGCTCAAAATCGATATTTTAGGTGCAAAAAGTCGATAAGTGCATGCATCTTCAGTACCCGTTTGTATCTCAAATTCAGGCTCAGAACACCTGAAAATTCGTTATTTTTGGGTCCCAGAAGCGATATGCATATGCCTACTCAGTGCTAGAATATTTTCAAAATATATGTCCAAAACATGCTACAATTCGATATTTTGGGTGCCCAAAGTCGATATGTGCGTGCATCTTCTGTACCCGTTTATATCTCAAATTCAGGCTCAAAACACTCGAATATTCAATATTTTTGGGTCCTAGAAACGATCTGTACATACCTACTCCTTGTTAGAATGTTTTCAAGATACAGACCCAAAACATGCTCAAAATCGATATTTTAGGTGCAAAAAGTCGATATGTGCATGCATCTTCAGTACCCGTTTATATCTCAAATTCATGCTCAAAAAACCCGAAAATTCGATATTTTTGGGTGCCAGAAGCGATCTGTACATGCCTACTCAGTGCTAGAATATTTTCAAAATATAGGCTTAAAACATGCTGAAAATCGATATTTTAAGTGCCCAAAATCAATATGTGCATGCATCTTCTGTACCCATTTCTATCCCAAATTCAGGCTCAAAACACCCGAAAATTCGATATTTTTGGGTCCCAGAAGCGATTTGTACATGTCTACTCAGTGCTAGAATATTTTCAAAATAAAGGCCCAAAACATGCTGAAAATCGATATTTTATGTGTCCAAAGTCAATATAAGCATGCATCTTCAGTACCTGTTTATATCTTAAATTCATGCTCAAAACACCCGAAAATTCGATATATTTGGGTCCCAGAAACGATCTGTACATACCTACTCCTTGCTAGAAATTTTTCAAGATACAAACCCAAAACATGAACAAAATCGATATCTTAGGTGCAAAAAGTCGATATGTGTATGCATTTTTTTTTTTTTTTTTTTTTTTTTTTTTCTATACCTCAACCTCGGAGCTATAGGCTATCAGTAGCCCGTGACTCTTGCGAGGCCCCGAGATTATTGGGTGTCGCACTTGATGAGACAGTGGAGCTCCGTGGTGATGGTACCGTAGCTTCTCTTCTGTCCCACTAGATGACGACACCTTATTTATCCACGTCACTATATATACCCGTTTATATATGAAATTCAGGCTCAAAACATTCGAAAATTCGATATTTTTTGGTCCCAGAACTAATCTGTACACACCTAGTCAGTGCTAGAATGTTTTCAAAATATAGGCTCAAAACATGGTAAAAATCGATATTGTAGGTGTACAAAGTCGATATGTGCATGCATATTCTGTACCCGTTTATATCCCAAATTCAGGCTTAAAACACCCGAAAAATCGATATTTTTGCTTCCCAGAAGCGATCTGTACATACCTACTCCTTGCAAGAATGTTTTCAAGATACAGACCCAAATCATGCTCAAAATCGATATTATATGTGCAAAAAGTCGATACGTGTATGCATCTTTAGTACACGTTTATATCTCAAATTCAGGCTCAAAACACCCGAAAATGCGATATTTTTGGCTGCCAGAAGCGATCTGTACATGCCTACTTAATGCTAGAATGTTTTCAAAATATAGGCTCAAAACATGCTAAAAATCGATATTTTAGGTGTCCAAAGTCGATATGTGCACGCATCTTCTGTCCCCGTTTATATCCCAAATTCAGGCTCAAAAAACCCGAAAATTTGATATTTTTGGGTCCCAGGAGCGATCTGTCCATGCCTACTCAATGCTAGAATATTTTCAAAATATAGGCCAAATACATGCTGAAAATTGATATTTTAGGTGCCCAAAGTCGATATGTTCATGCATCTTCAGTACCCGTTTATATCTCAAATTCAGGCTAAAAAAATATGAAAATTCGATATTTTTGCGTCCCAAAAGCAATCTGTACATGCCTACTCAGTAATAGAATGTTTTCAAAATACAGGCCCAAAACATGTTGAAAATCGATATTTTAGGTGCCCAAAGTCGATATGTGCATGTATCTTCTTTACCCGTTTACATCTCAAATTCAGGATCAAAACACCTGAAAATTCGATATTTATGGGTCCCAGAAGCGATCTGTACATGCCTACTCAATGTTAGAGTATTATCAAACTACAGGCAAAAAAACAACTTGAAAATCGATATTTTAGGTGCCCAAAATCGATATGTGCATGCATCTTCAGTACCCGTTTTTATCCCAAATTCTGTCTCAAAACACCCGAAAATTCGATATTTTTGGATCCCAGAAGCGATCTGTACATGCCTACTCCATGTTAGAGTATTTTCAAAATACAGGCCCAAAACATGCTGAAAATCGATATTTTAGGTGCCCAAAGTCAATATGTGCATGCATCTTCTGTGCCCGTTTATATATCAAATTCAGGCTCAAAACAACCGAAAATTCGATATATTTGGTTCCCATAAGCGATCTGTACATGCCTAATCCGTGTTAGAGTATTTTCAAAGTACAGGCCCAAAACATGCTGAAATTCGATATTTTATGTGCCCTTAGTCCATACGAGTATGCATCTTCTGTTTCAGTATATATCCCAAATTCTGGCTCAAAACTCCCGAATATTCGATTTTATTTTGGCCCAGAACCGATCTGTACATGCTTACTCCTTGCTAGAATTTTTTCAAGATACAGACCCAAAACATGCTCAAAATCGATATTTTAGGTGCAAAAAGTCAATATGTGCATGCATCTTCTGCACTCGTTTATATCCCAAATGCAACCTCAAACACCCTAAAATTCGATATTTTTGGGTCCCAGAAGCGATCTGTACATGCCTAATCAGTGCTAGAATGTTTTCAAAATATAGGCTCAAAACATGCTAAAAATCTATATTTTAAGTGTCCAAAGTCGATATGTGCATGCATCTTCTGTACCCGTTTATACCTCAAATTCAGGCTCAAAACACCCGAAAATTCGATATTTTTGGGTCCCTGAAGCGATCTGTACATGCCTACTCAGTGCTAGAATATTTTCAAAATATAGGCCCAAAACATGCTAAAAATCGATATTTTAGGTGCCCAAAGTCGATATCTCAAATCCAGGCACAAAACACCCGTAAATTCGATATTTTGGGGTCCCAGAAGCGATCTATACATACCTACTCCGTGTTAGAGTATTTTAAAAATACAGGCCCAAAACATACTGAAAATCGATCTTTTAGGTGCCCAAAAGTCGATATGTGCATGCATCTTCTGTACCCGCTTATATCCCAAATTTAACCTTAAAACACCCGAAAATTCGATATTTTTGGGTCCCAGAAGCGATCTGTACATGCCTACTCAGTGCTAGAATGTTTTCAAAATACAGGCCCAAAACATGCTAAAAATCGATATTTTAAGTGTCCTAAGTCGATATGTGCATGAATCTTCTGTACCCATTTTTATCTGAAATTCAGGCTCCAAACACCCGAATATTCGATATTTTGGGGTCCCAGAAGCGATCTGTACATACTTACCTAGATACAGGCCCAAAACATGCTGAAAATCGATATTTTAGGTGCCTAAAGTCAATATGTGTATGCATCTTCTGCACCCGTTTTTATCCCAAATTCAACCTCAAACACCCGAAAATTCGATATTTTTTGGTCACAGAAGCGATCTGTACATGCCTAATCAGTGCTAGGATGTTTTCAAAATATAGGCTCAAAACATGCTAAAAATCTATATTTTAAGTGTCCAAAGTCGATATGTGCATGCATCTTCTGTACCCGTTTATACCTCAAATTAAGGCTCCAAACACCGGAAAATTCGATATTTTTGGGTCCCTGAAGCGATCTGTACATGCCTACTCAGTGCTAGAATATTTTCAAAATATAGGCTCAAAACATGCTAAAATTCGATATTTTAGGTGCCCAAAGTCGATATCTCAAATTCAGGCACAAAACACCCGAAAATTCGATATTTGGGGGTCCCAGAAGCGATCTGTACATGCCTATTCAGATACAGGCCCAAAACATGCTGAAAATCGATATTATTGGTGCCCAAAGTCAATATGTGTATGCATCTTCTGTACCCGTTTATATCTCAAATTCAATCTCCAAACACCCGAAAATTCGATATTTTGGGGTCCCAGAAGCGATCTGTACATGCCTACTCAGTACTAGATTGTTTTCAAAATATAGGCTCAAAACATGCTGAAAATCGATATTTTAAGTGCCCAAAGTCAATATAAGCATGCATCTTCAGTACCTGTTTATATCTCAAATTCATGCTCAAAACACCCGAAAATTCGATATATTTGGGTCCCAGAAACGATCTGTACATACCTACTCCTTGCTAGAAATTCTTGAAGATACAAACCCAAAACATGAACAAAATCGATATCTTAGGTGCAAAAAGTAGATATGTGCATGCATTTTTTTTTTTTTTTTTTTTTCTATACCTCAACCTCGGGGCTATAGGCTATCAGTAGCCCGTGACTCTTGCGAGGCCCCGAGATTATTGGGTGTCGCACTTGATGAGACAGTGGAGCTCCGTGGTGATGGTACCGTAGCTTCTCTTCTGTCCCACTAGATGACGACACCTTATTTATCCACTTCACTATATATACCCGTTTATATATGAAATTCAGGCTCAAAACATTCGAAAATTCGATATTTTTTGGTCCCAGAACTAATCTGTACACACCTAGTCAGCGCTAGAATGTTTTCAAAATATAGGCTCAAAACATGGTAAAAATCGATATTGTAGGTGTACAAAGTCGATATGTGCATGCATATTCTGTACCCGTTTATATCCCAAATTCAGGCTTAAAACACCCGAAAAATCGATATTTTTGCTTCCCAGAAGCGATCTGTACATACCTACTCCTTGCAAGAATATTTTCAAGATACAGACCCAAATCATGCTCAAAATCGATATTATATGTGCAAAAAGTCGATACGTGTATGCATCTTTAGTACACGTTTATATCTCAAATTCAGGCTCAAAACACCCGAAAATGCGATATTTTTGGCTGCCAGAAGCGATCTGTACTTGCCTACTTAATGCTAGAATGTTTTCAAAATATAGGCTCAAAACATGCTAAAAATCGATATTTTAGGTGTCCAAAGTCGATATGTGCACGCATCTTCTGTCCCCGTTTATATCCCAAATTCAGGCTCAAAAAACCCGAAAATTTGATATTTTTGGGTCCCAGGAGCTATCTGTCCATGCCTACTCAATGCTAGAATATTTTCAAAATATAGGCCAAATACATGCTGAAAATTGATATTTTAGGTGCCCAAAGTAGATATGTTCATGCATCTTCAGTACCCGTTTATATCTCAAATTCAGGCTAAAAAAAGATGAAAATTCGATATTTTTGCGTCCCAAAAGCAATCTGTACATGCCTACTCAGTAATAGAATGTTTTCAAAATACAGGCCCAAAACATGTTGAAAATCGATATTTTAGGTGCCCAAAGTCGATATGTGCATGTATCTTCTGTACCCGTTTACATCTCAAATTCAGGATCAAAACACCTGAAAATTCGATATTTATGGGTCCCAGAAGCGATCTGTACATGCCTATTCAATGTTAGAATATTTCCAAAGTGCAGGCAAAAAAACAACTTGAAAATCGATATTTTAGGTGCCCAAAATCGATATGTGCATGCATCTTCAGTACCCGTTTATATCTTAAATTCAGGCTCAAAACACCCGAAAATTCGATATTTTTGGATCCCAGAAGCGATCTGTACATGCCTACTCCATGTTAGAGTATTTTCAAAATACAGGCCCAAAACATGCTGAAAATCGATATTTTAGGTGCTCAAAGTCAATATGTGCATGCATCTTCTGTGCCCGTTTATATATCAAATTCATGCTCAAAACAACCGAAAATTCGATATATTTGGTTCCCATAAGCGATCTGTACATGCCTAATCCGTGTTAAAGTATTTTCAAAGTACAGGCCCAAAACATGCTGAAATTCGATATTTTATGTGCCCTTAGTCAATACGAGTATGCATCTTCTGTTTCAGTTTATATCCCAAATTCTGGCTCAAAACTCCCGAATACTCGATTTTATTTTGGCCCAGAACCGATCTGTACATGCTTACTCCTTGCTAGAATTTTTTCAAGATACAGACCCAAAACATGCTCAAAATCGATATTTTAGGTGCAAAAAGTCTATATGTGCATGCATCTTCTGCACTCGTTTATATCCCAAATGCAACCTCAAACACCCTAAAATTCGATATTTTTGGGTCCCAGAAGCGATCTGTACATGCCTAATCAGTGCTAGAATGTTTTCAAAATATAGGCTCAAAACATGCTAAAAATCTATATTTTAAGTGTCCAAAGTCGATATGTGCATGCATCTTCTGTACCCGTTTATACCTCAAATTCAGGCTCAAAACACCCGAAAATTCGATATTTTTGGGTCCCTGAAGCGATCTGTACATGCCTACTCAGTGCTAGAATATTTTCAAAATATAGGCCCAAAACATGCTAAAAATCGATATTTTAGGTGCCCAAAGTCGATATCTCAAATCCAGGCACAAAACACCCGTAAATTCGATATTTTGGGGTCCCAGAAGCGATCTATACATACCTACTCCGTGTTAGAGTATTTTAAAAATACAGGCCCAAAACATACTGAAAATCGATCTTTTAGGTGCCCAAAAGTCGATATGTGCATGCATCTTCTGTACCCGCTTATATCCCAAATTTAACCTTAAAACACCCGAAAATTCGATATTTTTGGGTCCCAGAAGCGATCTGTACATGCCTACTCAGTGCTAGAATGTTTTCAAAATACAGGCCCAAAACATGCTAAAAATCGATATTTTAAGTGTCCTATGTCGATATGTGCATGAATCTTCTGTACCCATTTTTATCTCAAATTCAGGCTCCAAACACCCGAATATTCGATATTTTGGGGTCCCAGAAGCGATCTGTACATACTTACCTAGATACAGGCCCAAAACATGCTGAAAATCGATATTTTAGGTGCCTAAAGTCAATATGTGTATGCATCTTCTGCACCCGTTTATATCCCAAATTCAACCTCAAACACCCGAAAATTCGATATTTTTTGGTCACAGAAGCGATCTGTACATGCCTAATCAGTGCTAGAATGTTTTCAAAATATAGGCTCAAAACATGCTAAAAATCTATATTTTAAGTATCCAAAGTCGATATGTGCATGCATCTTCTGTACCCGTTTATACCTCAAATTAAGGCTCCAAACACCGGAAAATTCGATATTTTTCGGTCCCTGAAGCGATCTGTACATGCCTACTCAGTGCTAGAATATTTTCAAAATATAGGCTCAAAACATGCTAAAATTCGATATTTTAGGTGCCCAAAGTCGATATCTTAAATTCAGGCACAAAACACCCGAAGATTCGATATTTGGGGGTCCCAGAAGCGATCTGTACATGCCTATTCAGATACAGGCCCAAAACATGCTGAAAATCGATATTATTGGTGCCCAAAGTCAATATGTGTATGCATCTTCTGTACCCGTTTATATCTCAAATTCAATCTCCAAACACCCGAAAATTCGATATTTTGGGGTCCCAGAAGCGATCTGTACATGCCTACTCAGTACTAGATTGTTTTCAAAATATAGGCTCAAAACATGCTAAAAATCGATATTTTAAGTGCCCAAAGTCAATATGTGCATGCATCTTCTTTACCCATTTCTATCCCAAATTCAGGCTCAAAACACCCGAAAATTCGATATTTTTGGGTCCCAGAAGCGATTTATACATTTCTACTCAGTGCTAGAATATTTTCAAAATAAAGGCCCAAAACATGCTGAAAATCGATATTTTATGTGTCCAAAGTCAATATAAGCATGCATCTTCAGTACCTGTTTATATCTAAAATTCATGCTCAAAACACCCGAAAATTCGATATATTTGGGTCCCAGAAACGATCTGTACATACCTACTCCTTGCTAGAAATTTTTCAAGATACAAACCCAAAACATGAACAAAATCGATATCTTAGGTGCAAAAAGTCGATATGTGCATGCATTTTTTTTTTATTTATTTATTTATTTTTTTTTCTATACCTCAACCTCTGGGCTATAGGCTATCAGTAGCCCGTGACTCTTGCGAGGCCCTGAGATTATTGGGTGTCGCACTTGATGAGACAGTGGAGCTCCGTGGTGATGGTACCGTAGCTTCTCTTCTGTCCCACTAGATGACGACACCTTATTTATCCACTTCACTATATATACCCGTTTATATATGAAATTCAGGCTCAAAACATTCGAAAATTCGATATTTTTTGGTCCCAGAACTAATCTGTACACACCTAGTCAGTGCTAGAATGTTTTCAAAATATAGGCTCAAAACATGGTAAAAATCGATATTGTAGGTGTACAAAGTCGATATGTGCATGCATATTCTGTACCCGTTTATATCCCAAATTCAGGCTTAAAACACCCGAAAAATCGATATTTTTGCTTCCCAGAAGCGATCTGTACATACCTACTCCTTGCAAGAATATTTTCAAGATACAGACCCAAATCATGCTCAAAATCGATATTATATGTGCAAAAAGTCGATACGTGTATGCATCTTTAGTACACGTTTATATCTCAAATTCAGGCTCAAAACACCCGAAAATGCGATATTTTTGGCTGCCAGAAGCGATCTGTACATGCCTACTTAATGCTAGAATGTTTTCAAAATATAGGCTCAAAACATGCTAAAAATCGATATTTTAGGTGTCCAAAGTCGATATGTGCACGCATCTTCTGTCCCCGTTTATATCCCAAATTCAGGCTCAAAAAACCCGAAAATTTGATATTTTTGGGTCCCAGGAGCGATCTGTCCATGCCTACTCAATGCTAGAATATTTTCAAAATACAGGCCAATACATGCTGAAAATTGATATTTTAGGTGCCCAAAGTCGATATGTTCATGCATCTTCAGTACCCGTTTATATCTCAAATTCAGGCTAAAAAAATATGAAAATTCGATATTTTTGCGTCCCAAAAGCAATCTGTACATGCCTACTCAGTAATAGAATGTTTTCAAAATACAGGCCCAAAACATGTTGAAAATCGATATTTTAGGTGCCCAAAGTCGATATGTGCATGTATCTTCTGTACCCGTTTACATCTCAAATTCAGGCTCAAAACACCTGAAAATTCGATGTTTTGGGGTCCCAGAAGTGATCTGTACATGCCTACTCAGTGCTAGAATGTTTTCAAAATACAGGCCCAAAACATGCTAAAAATCGATATTTTAAGTGTCCTAAGTCGATATGTGCATGCATCTTCTGTACCAATTTTTATCTCAAATTCAGGCTCCAAACACCCAAATATTCGATATTTTGGGTTCTCAGAAGCGATCTGTACATACCTACCTAGATACGGGCCCAAAACATGCTGAAAATCGATATTTTAGGTGCCTAAAGTCAATATGTGCATGCATCTTCTGCACCCGTTTATATATCAAATTCAAATTCAAACACCCGAAAATTCGATATTTTTGAATCACAGAAGCGATCTGTACATGCCTAATCAGTGCTAGAATGTTTTCAAAATAAAGGCTCTAAACATGCTAAAAATCTATATTTTAAGTGTCCAAAGTCGATATGTGCAAGCATCTTCTGTACCCGTTTATACCTCAAATTCAGGCTCCAAACACCCGAAAATTCGATATTTTGGGGTCCCTGAAGCGATCTGTACATGCCTACTCAGTGCTAGAATATTTTCAAAATATAGGCCCAAAACATGCTAAAAATAGATATTTTAAGTGTCCTAAGTCGACATGTGCATGCATCTTCTGTACCCATTTTTATCTCAAATTCAGGCTCCAAACACCCGAATATTCGATATTTTGGGGTCCCAGAAGCGATCTGTACATACCTACCTAGATACAGGCCCAAAACAAGCTGAAAATCGATATTTTAGGTGCCTAAAGTCAATATGTGTATGCATCTTCTGCACCCGTTTATATCCCAAATTCAACCTCAAACACCCGAAAATTCGATATTTTTGGGTTACAGAAGCGATCTGTACATGCCTAATCAGTGCTAGAATGTTTTCAAAATATAGGCTCAAAACATGCTAAAAATCTATATTTTAAGTGTCCAAAGTCGATATGTGCATGCATTTTCTGTACCCGTTTATACCTCAAATTCAGGCTCCAAACACCCGAAAATTCGATATTTTGGGGTCCCTGAAGCGATCTGTACATGCCTACTCAGAGCTAGAATATTTTCAAAATATAGGCCCAAAACATGCTAAAAATCGATATTTTAAGTGTCCTAAGTCGATATGTGCATGCATCTTCTGTACCCATTTTTATCTCAAATTCAGGCTCCAAACACCCGAATATTCGATATTTTGGGGTCCCAGAAGCGATCTGTACATACCTACCTAGATACAGGCCCGAAACATGCTGAAAATCGATATTTTAGGTGCCTAAAGTCAATATGTGTATGCATCTTCTGCACCCGTTTATATCCCAAATTCAACCTCAAACACCCGAAAATTCGATATTTTTGGGTTACAGAAGCGATCTGTACATGCCTAATCAGTGCTAGAATGTTTTCAAAATATAGGCTCAAAACATGCTAAAAATCTATATTTTAAGTGTCCAAAGTCGATATGTGCATGCATTTTCTGTACCCGTTTATACCTCAAATTCAGGCTCCAAACACCCGAAAATTCGATATTTTGGGGTCCCTGAAGGGATCTGTACATGCCTACTCAGTGCTAGAATATTTTCAAAATATAGGCTCAAAACATGCTAAAATTCGATATTTTAGGTGCCCAAAGTCGATATCTCAAATTCAGGCACAAAACACACCAAAATTCTATATTAGGGGGTCCCAGAAGCGATCTGTAAAGGCCTACTCAGATACAGGCCCAAAACATGCTGAAAATCGATATTATTGGTGCCCAAAGTCAATATGTGTATGCATCTTCTGTGCCCGTTTATATCTCAAATTCCATCTCCAAACACCCGAAAATTCGATATTTTGGGGTCCCAGAAGCGATCTGTACATGCCTACTCAGTACTAGATTGTTTTCAAAATATAGGCTCAAAACATGCTAAAAATCGATATTTTAAGTGTCCAAAGTCGATATGTGCATGCATCTTATGTACCCGTTTATATCTCAAATTCAGGCTCAAAACACTCGAAAATTCGATGTTTTGGGGTCCCAGAAGCGATCTGTACATGCCTACTCAGTGCTAGAATGTTTTCAAAATACAGGCCCAAAACATGCTAAAAATCGATATTTTAAGTGTCCTAAGTCGATATGTGCATGCATCTTCTGTACCCATTTTTATCTCAAATTCAGGCTCCAAACACCCAAATATTCGATATTTTTGGGTCTCAGAAGCGATCTGTACATACCTACCTAGATACAGGCCCAAAACATGCTGAAAGTCGATATTTTAGGTGCCTAAAGTCAATATGTGTATGCATCTTCTGCACCAGTTTATATCCCAAATTCAAACTCAAACACCCGGAAATTCGATATTTTTGGGTCACAGAAGCGATCTGTACATGCCTAATCAGTGCTAGAATGTTTTCAAAATATAGGCTCAAAACATGCTAAAAATCTATATTTTAAGTGTCCAAAGTCGATATGTGCAAGCATCTTCTGTACCCGTTTATACCTCAAATTCAGGCTCCAAACACCCGAAAATTCGATATTTTTAGGTCCCTGAAGCGATCTGTACATGCCTACTCAGTGCTAGAATATTTTCAAAACATAGGCCGAAAACATGCTAAAAATCGATATTTTAGGTGCCCAAAGTCGATATCTAAAATTCAGGCACAAAACACCCGAAAATTCTATATTTGGGGGTCCCAGAAGCGATCTGTACATGCCTACTCCGTGTTAGAGTATTTTCAAATTACAGGCCCAAAACACACTGAAAATCGATCTTTTAGGTGCCCAAAAGTCGATATGTGCATGCATCTTCTGTACCCGTTTATATCTCAAATTCAGTCACAAAACACCCGAAAATTCGATAATTTGGGGTCTCAGAAGCGATCTGTACATGCATACTCAGATACAGGCCCAAAACATGCTGAAAATCGATATTTTTGGTGCCCAAAGTCAATTTGTGTATGCATCTTCTGCACCCGTTTATAACCCAAATTCAACCTCAAAACACCCGAAATTCGATATTTTTGGGTCCCAGAAGCGATCTATACATGCCTACTCAGTACTAGATTGTTTTCAAAATATAGGCTCAAAACATGCTAAAAATCGATGTTTTAAGTGTCCAAAGTAGATATGTGCATGCATCTTCTGTACCCGTTTATACCTCAAATTCAGGCTCAAAACAACCGAAAATTTGATATTTTGGGGTCCCAGAAGCGATCTGTACATGCCTACTCCGTGTTATAGTATTTTCAAAATTCAGGCCATAAACATACAGAAAATCGATCTTTTAGGTGCCCAAAAGTCGATATGTGCATGCAGCTTCTGTACCCGTTTATATCTCAAAATCAGTCTCCAAACACCCGAAAATTCGATATTTTGGGGTCCCAGAAGCGATCTGTACATGCCTATTCAGTGTTAGAATATTTTCAAAATACAGGCCCAAAACATGCTGAAAATCGATATTTTAGGTGCTTAAAGTCAATATGTGCATGCATCTTCTGTAAACATTTATATCACAAATTCAGGTTCCAAACACCCGAAAATTCGATAATTTGGGGTCCAAGAAGCGATCTGTACATGCCTACTCCGTGTTATAGTATTTTCAAAATCCAGGCCTGAAACATACTGAAAATCGATCTTTTTGGTGCCCAAAAGTCGACATGTGCATGCATCTTCTGTACCCGTTTATATCTCAAATTCAGGCTCCAAACACCCGAAAATTCGATATTTTTGCGTCCCAGAAGCGATCTGTACATGCCTACTCAAATACAGGCCCAAAACATGCTGAAAATCGATATTTTTGGTGCCCAAAGTCAATATTAGTATGCTTCTTCTGTACCCGTTTATATATCAAATTCAGGCTCCAAACCCCCGAAAATTCGATATTTTTGCGTCCCAGAAGCAATCTGTACATGCCTACTCAGTGTTAGAATATTTTCAAAATACAGGCCCAAAACATGCTGAAAATCGATATTTTAGGTGCTTAAAGTCAATATGTGCATGCATCTTCTGTAAACATTTACATCACAAATTCAGGCTCAAAACACCCGAAAATTTGATATTTTGGGTCCCAGAAGCGATCTGTACATGCCTACTCAGTGCTAGAATATTTTCAAAATATATTCCCAAAACATGCTAAAAATCGATATTTTAAGTGTCCTAAGTCGATATGTGCATGCATATTCTGTACCCGTTTATATCTCAAATTCAATCTCCAAACACCCGAAAATTCGATATTTTGGGGTCCCAGAAGCGATCTGTACATGCCTACTCAGTACTATATTGTTTTCAAAATATAGGCTCAAAACATGTTAAAAATCGATATTTTAAGTGTCCAAAGTCGATATGTGCATGCATCTTCTGTACCCGTTTATATCTCAAATTCAGGCTAAAAAAAAAACCGAAAAATTTGATATTTTGGGGTCCCAAAAGCGATCTGTACATGCCTACTCCGTGATATAGTATTTTTAAAATTCAGGCCCGAAACATACTGAAAATCGATCTTTTAGGTGCCCAAAAGTCGATATGTGCATGCATCTTCTGTACCCGTTTATATCTCAAATTTAGGCTCCAAACACCCGAAAATTCGATATTTTGGGGTCACAGAGGCGATCTGTACATGCCTACTCAGATACAGGCCCAAAACATTTCTGAAAATCGATATTTTAGGTGCCCAAAGTCAATATGTGTATGCATCTCCTGCACCCGTTTATATCACAAATTCTACCTCAAAACACCCTAAAATTCGATTGTTTTTGGTCTTAGACGCGATCTGTAGATGCCTACTCAGTGCTAGAATGTTTTCAAAATATATTCTTAAAACATGCTAAAAATCGATATTTTAAGTGTCCAAAGTCGATATGTCCATGCATCTTCTGTACCCGTTATATCTCAAATTCAGGCTCAAAACACCCGAAAATTCGATATTTTTGGGTCCTAGAAGCGATATGTACATGCCTACTCCTAGTTAGAATGTTTTCAAGATACTGACCCAAAACATGCTAAAAATCGATATTTTAGGTGCCCAAAAGTCGATATGTGTATGCATCTTCTGTACCCGTTTATATTTAAAATTCAGGCTCAAAACACCCAAAAATTCGATATTTTGGGGTCCAAGAAGCGATCTGTACATGCCTACTCCGTGTTAGAGTATTTTCAAAATACAGGCCAAAAACATGCTGAAAATCGATATTTTATGTGCCCAAAGTCAATATGTGTATGCATCTTCTGTACCCGTTTATATCTCAAATTCAGGCACAAAACTCCTGAAAATTCGATATTTTGGGGTACCAGAAGCGATCTGTACATGCCTACTCAGTACTAGATTGTTTTCTAAATATAGGCTCAAAACATGCCAATAATCGATATTTTAAGTGTCCAAAGTCGATATGTGCATGCCTCTTCTGTACCCGTTTATATCTCAAATTCAGGCTGAAAACAACCGAAAATTCAATATTTTGGGGTCCCAGAAGCAATCCTTACCTGCCTACTCCGTGTTAGAGTATTTTCAAAATACAGGCCCAAATCATCCTGAAAATCGATCTTTTAGGTGCCCAAGAGGCGATATGTGCATGCATCTTCTGTACCCGTTTATATCTCAAATTCAGTCACAAAACACCCGAAAATTCGATATTTTGGTGTCCAAGAAGCGATCTGTACATGCCTACTCCGTGTTAGAGTATTTTCAAAATACAGGCCAAAAACATGCTGAAAATCGATATTTTATGTGCCCAAAGTCAATATGTGCATGCAATTTCTGTACCCGTTTATATCTCAAATTCAGGCACAAAACACCTGAAAATTCGATGTTTTGGGGTACCAGAAGCGATCTGTACATGCCTAATTCGTGTTAGAGTATTTTCAAAATACAGGCCCAAAACATACTGAAAATCGATCTTTTAGGTGCCCAAAAGTCGATTTGTGCATGCATCTTATGTACCCGTTTATATCTGAAATTCTGGCTCCAAACACCCGAAAATTCGATATTTTGGGGTTCCAGAAGCGATCTGTACATGCCTACTCAGTACTAGATTGTTTTCAAAATATAGGCTCAAAACATGCTAAAAATCGATATTTTAAGTGTCCAAAGTTGATATGTGCATGCATCTTCTGTACCCGTTTATATTTCAAATTCAGTCACAAAACACCCGAAAATTCGATATTTTGGGGTCAGAGAAACGATTTGTACATGCCTACTCAGATACAGGCCCAAAACATGATGAAAATCGATATTTTAGTTGCCCAAAGTCAATATGTGTATGCATCTCCTGCACCCGTTTATATCATAAATTCAACCTCAAAACACCCGAAAATTCGATATTTTTTGGTCTCAGACGCGATCTGTAGATGCCTACTCAGTGCTAGAATGTTTTCAAAATATAGGCTTAAAACATGCTAAAAATTGCTATTTTAAGTGTCCAAAGTCGATATGTGTATGCATCTTCTGTACCCGTTTATTTCTTAAATTCAGGTTCAAAACACCGAAAAATTCGATATTTTGGGGTCCAAGAAGCGATCTGTACATGCCTACTCCGTGTTAGAGTATTTTCAAAATACAGGCCAAAAACATGCTGAAAATCGATATGTTATGTGCCCAAAGTCAATATTTGCATGCATCTTCTGTACCAGTTTATATCTCAAATTAAGGCTCAAAATACCCGAAAATTCGATAATTTGGGGTCCCAGAAGCGTTTTGTACATGCCTACTCCGTGTTAGAGTATTATCAAAATACAGGCCCAAAACATGCTGAAAATCGATATTTTAAGTGCCCAAAGTTAATATGTGTATGTATCTTCTGCACCCGTTTATATCCCAAATTCAACCTCAAAACATCCGAAAATTCGATATTTTGGTATCCTAGAAGCGACCTGTACATGCCTACTCAGTGCTAGAATGTTTTCAAAATATAGGCTCAAAACATGCTTAAAATCGATATTTTAAGTGTCCTAAGTCGATATGTACATGGATCTTCAGTACCCATTTATATCTCAAATTCAGGCTCAAAACACACGAAAATTCGATATTTTGGGGTCCCAAAAGCGATCTGTACATGCCTACTCAGTGCTAGAATATTTTCAAAATATAGGCCCAAAACATGCAAAAAAATCGATATTTCAGGTGGCCAAAGTCGATATCTCAAATTCAGGCCCAAAACACCCGAAAATTCGATATTTTTGGGATCCAGAATCGATCTGTACATGCATACTCATTGCTAGAATATTTTCAAAATACAGGCCCAAAACATACTGAAAATCGATCTTTTAGGTGCCCAAAAGTCGATATGTGCATGCAACTTCTGTCCCCGTTTATATCTCAAAATCAGGCTCCAAACACCCAAAAATTCGATATTTTGGGGTCCAGGAGGCGATCTGTACATGCCTACTCAGATACAGGCCCAAAACATGCTGAAAATCGATATTTTAAGTTCTTAAAAGTCGATATGTGCATGCATCTTCAGTTCCTGTTTATATCTCAAAATCAGGCTCCAAACACCCAAAAATTCGATTTTGGGGGGTCCCAGAAGCGATCTGTACATGTCTACTCAGATACAGGCCAAAAAACATGCTGAAAATCGATATTTTAGGTGCCCAAAGTCAATATGTGTATGCATCTTCTGCACCTGTTTATATCCCAAATTCAACCTCAAAATACCCGAAAATTCGATATTTTGGGGTCCCAGAAGCGATATGTAAATGCCTACTCCGTTCTTGAACGTTTTCAAAATATAGGCTCAAAACATGCTACAAATCGATATTTTAAGAGTCCAAAGACGATATGTGCATGCATCTTCTGTACCCGTTTATATCTCAAATTCAGGCTCAAAACACCCGAAAATTAGGTATTTTTGGGTCCTAGAAGCGATCTATACATGCCTACTCTTAGTTAGAATGTTTTCAAGATACATACTAAAAACATGCTAAAAATCGATATTTTATGTGCCCAAATGTCGATATGTGCATGCATCTTCAGTACCCGTTTATATCTCAAATTCAGGCTCAAAACACCCGAAAATTCGATATTTTGGGGTCTCAGAAGCGATCAGTACATGCCTACTCCGTGTTAGAGTATTTTCATAATACAGGCCCAAAACATGCTGAAAATCGATCTTTTAGGTGCCCAAAGTCAATATGTGCATGTATCTTCTGTACCCGTTTATATCTCAAATTCAGGCTCAAAACACCCGAAAATTCGATATTTTGGGGTCCCAGAAGCGATCTGTACATGCCTACTCATTGCTAGAATATTTTCAAAATATTGGCCCAAAACATGCTAAAAATCGATATTTTAGGCGCCCAAAGACGATATCTCAAATTCAGGAACAAAACACCCGAAAATCCGATATTTTGGGGTCCGAGAAGCGATCTGTACACGCCTACTCAAATACAGGCCGAAAACATGCTGAAAATCGATATTTTTGGTGCCCAAAGTCAATATGTGTATGCTTCTTCTGTACCCGTTTATATCTCAAATTCAATCTCCAAACACCCGAAAATTCGATATTTTGGGGTCCCAGAAGCGATCTGTACATGCCTACTCAGTACTAGATTGTTTTCAAAATATAGGCTCAAAACATGCTAAAAATCGATATTTTAAGTGTCCAAAGTCGATATGTGCATGCATCTACTGTACCCGTTTATATCTCAAATTCAGGCTCAAAACACCCGAAAATTCGGTATTTTTGGGTCCTAGAAGCGATCTATACATGCCTACTCCTAGTTAGAATGTATTCAAGATACAGACCAAAAACATGCTCAAAATCGATATTTTAGGTGCCCAAATGTCGATATGTGCATGCATCTTCAGTACCCGTTTATATCTCAAATTCAGGCTCAAAACACCCGAAAATTCGATATTTTGGGGTCCCAGAAGCGATTAGTACATGCCTACACCGTGTTAGAGTATTTTCATAAAACAGGCCCAAAACATGCTGAAAATCGATATTTTAGGTGCCCAAAGTCAATATGTGCATGCATCTTCTGTACCCGTTTATATCTCAAATTTAGGCTCAAAAAACCCGAAAATTCGATATTTTGGGGTCCCAGAAGCGATCTGTACATGCCTACTCAGTGCTAGAATATTTTCAAAATATAGGCCCAAAACATGCTAAAAATCGATATTTTAGGTGTCCAAAGTCGTTATCTCAAATTCAGGCCCAGAACACCCGAAAATTCGATATTTTGGGGTCCCAGAAGCGATCTGTACATGCCTACTCCGTGTTTGAGTATTTAAAAAATAAAGGCCAAAAACATACTGAAAATCGATCTTTTAGGTGCCCAAAAGTCGATATGTGCATGCATCTTCTGTACCCGTTTATATCTCAAATTCAGGCTCCAAATACCCGAAAATATCGAATTTTTGGGTCCCAGAAACGAACTGTATATGCCTACTCAGTGCTAGAATGTTTTCAAAATATAGACTCAAAACATGCAAAAATCGATATTTTAAGTGTCCAAAGTCGATATGTGCATGCATCTTCTGTACCCGTTTATATCTCAAATTCAGGATCAAAACACTCGAAAATTGGTTATTTTTGGGTCCTAGAAGCAATCTGTACATGCCTACTCCTAGTTAAAATGTTTTCAAGATACAGACCCAAAACATGCTCAAAATCGATATTTTAGGTGCCCAAATGTCGATATGTGCATGCATCTTCAGTACCCGTTTATATCTCAAATTCAGGCTCAAAACACCCCAAAATTCGATATTTTGGGGTCCCAGAAGCGATCTGTAAATGCCTACTCCGTGTTAGAATATTTTCAAAATACAGGCCCAAAACATGCTGAAAATCGATATTTTAGTTGCCCAAAGTCAATATGTGCATGCATCTTCTGTACCAGTTTATATCTCAAATTCAGGCTCAAAACACACGAAAATTCGATATTTTGGTGTCCCAGAAGCGATCTGTAAATGCCTACTCCGTGTTAGAGTATTTTAAAAATAAAGTCCCAAAACATACTGAAAATCGATCTTTTAGGTGCCCAAAAGTCGATATGTGCATGAATCTTGTGTACCCGTTTATATCTCAAATTCAAGCTCAAAACACCCGAAAATTCGATATTTTGGGGTCCCACAAGCGATCTGTACATGCCTACTCCGTGTTAGAGTATTTTCAAAATACAGGCCCAAAACATGCTGAAAATAAATATTTTAGGTACCCAAAAGTCGATATGTGCATGCATCTTCTGTACCCGTTTATATCTCAAATTCAGGGTCCAAACACCCGAAAATTCGATATTTTGGGGTCCGAGAAACGATCTGTACATGCCTACTCCATGTTAGAGTATTTTTAAAATACAGTCCCAAAACATGCTGAAAATCGATATTCTAGGTTCCCAAAGTCAATATGTGCATGCATCTTCTGTTCCCGTTTATATCTCAAATTCAGGCTCAAAACACCCGAAAATTTGATATTTTGGGGTCCCATAAGCGATCTGTACATGCCTACTCAGTGCTAGAATATTTTCAAAAAATAGGCCCAAAACATGCTAAAAATCGATATTTTAGGTGCCCAAAGTCGATATCTCAAATTCAGGACCAAAACACCCGAAAATTCGATATTTTGGGGTCCCAGAAGCGATCTGTACATGCCTACTCTGTGTTAGAGTATTTTCAAAATACAGGCCCAAAACATACTGAAAATCGATCTTTTAGGTGCCCAAAAGTCGATATGTGAATGCATATTCTGTACCCGTTTATATCTTAAATTCAGGCTCCAAACACCCGAAAATTCGATATTTTGGGGTCCCAGAAACGATATGTACATGACTACTCAGATACAGGCCCAAAACATGCTGAAAATCGATATTTTAGGTGCCCAAAGTCAGTATGTGTATGTATCTTCTGCACCCGTTTATATTCCAAATTCAACCTCAAAACACCCGAAAATTCGATATTTTTGGGTCCTACAAGCGATCTGTAAATGCCTACTCAGTGCTAGAATGTTTTCAAAATATCGGCTCAAAACATGCTAAAAATAGATATTTTAAGGGTCCAAAGTCGATATGTGCATGCATCTTCAGTACCCGTTTATATCTCATATTCACGTTCAAAACACCTGAAAATTCGATATTTTGGGGTCCAAGAAGCGATCTGTACATGCCTACTCAGTACTAGAATATTTTCAAAATATAGGCCCAAAACATGCAAAAAAATCGATATTTTAGGTGCCCAAAGTCGATATCTCAAATTCAGGCTCAAAACACACGAAAATTTGATATTTTGGGGTCCCAATAGCGATCTGTACATGCCTTCTCAGTGCTAGAATATTTTCAAAATATAGGCCCAAAACATGCAAAAAAATCGATATTTTAGGTGCCCAAAGTCGATATCTCAAATTCAGGCCCAAAACACCCGAAAATCCGATATTTTGGGGTCCCAGAATCGATCGGTACATGCATACTCCGTGTTAGAGTATTTTCAAAATACAGGCCGAAAACATACTGAAAATCGATCTTTTAGGTGCCCAAAAGTCGATATGTGCATGCAACTTCTGTACCCGTTTATATCTCAAATTCAGGCTCCAAACACCCAAAAATTTGATATTTTGGGGTCCCTGAAGCGAACTGTACATGCCTACTCAGATACAGGCCCAAAACATGCTGAAAATCGATATTTTAAGTTCTTAAAAGTCGATATATGCATGCATCTTCAGTACCCGTTTATATCTCAAAATCAGGCTCCAAACACCCAAAAATTCGATTTTGGAAGGTCCCAGAAGCGATCTGTACATGCCTACTCAGATACAGGCCAAAAACATGCTGAAAATCGATATTTTAGGTGCCCAAAGTCAATATGTGTATGCATCTTCTGCACCTGTTTATATCCCAAATTCAACCACAAAATACCCGAAAATTCGATATTTTTGGGTCCCAGAAGCGATCTGTAAATGCCTACTCCGTGCTAGAACGTTTTCAAAATATAGGCTCAAAACATGCTAAAAATCGATATTTTAAGTGTCCAAAGTCGATATGTGCATGCATCTTCTGTACCCGTTTATATCTCAAATTCAGGCTCAAAACACCCGAAAATTCGGTATTTTTGGGTCCTAGAAGCTATCTATACATGCCTACTCCTAGTTAGAATGTTTTCAAGATACAGACCAAAAAGATGCTTAATATCGATATTTTAGGTGCCCAAATGTCGATATGTGCATGCATCTTCAGTACCCGTTTATATCTCAAATTCAGGCTCAAAACACCCGAAAATTCGATATTTTGGGGTCCGAGAAGCGATCAGTACATGCCTACTCCGGGTTAGAGTATTTTCATAATACAGGCCCAAAACATGCTGAAAATCGATCTTTTAGGTGCCCAAAGTCAATATGTGCATGCATCTTCTGTACCCGTTTATATCTCAAATTCAAGCTCAAAACACCCAAAAATTTGATATTTTGGGGTCCCAGAAGCGATCTGTACATGCCTACTCATTGCTAGAATATTTTCAAAATATTGGCCCAAAACATGCTAAAAATCGATATTTTAGGTGCCCAAAGTCGATATCTCAAATTCAGGCACAAAACACCCGAAAATGCGATATTTTGGGGTCCCAGAAGCAATCTGTACACGCCTACTCAAATACAGGCCGAAAACATACTGAAAATCGATATTTTTGGTGCCCAAAGTTAATATGTTTATGCTTCTTCAGTGCCCGTTTATATCTCAAATTCAATCTCCAAACACCCGAAAATTCGATATTTTGGGGTCCCAGAAGCGATCTGTACATGCCTACTCAGTACTAGATTGTTTTCAAAATATATGCTCAAAACATGCTAAAAATCGATATTTTAAGTGTCCAAAGTCGATATGTGCATGCATCTTCTGTACCCGTTTATATCTCAAATTCAGGCTCAAAACACCCGAAAATTCGGTATTTTTGGGTCCTAGAAGCGATCTATACATGCCTACTCCTAGTTAGAATGTATTCAAGATACAGACCAAAAACATGCTCAAAATCGATATTTTAGGTGCCCAAATGTCGATATGTGCATGCATCTTCAGTACCCGTTTATATCTAAAATTCAGGCTCAAAACACCCGAAAATTCGATATTTTGGGGTCCCAGAAGCGATTAGTACATGCCTACTCCGTGTTAGAATATTTTCAAAATACAGGCCCAAAACATGCCGAAAATCGATATTCAAGGTTCCCAAAGTCAATATGTGCATGCATCTTCTGTACCCGTTTATATCTCAAATTCAGGCTCAAAACACCCGAAAATTCAATATATTGGGGTCCCATAAGCGATCTGTACATGCCTACTCATTGCTAGAATATTTTCAAAAAATAGGCCCAAAACATGATAAAATCGATATTTTAGGTGCCCAAAGTCGATATCTCAAATTCAGGCCCAAAACACCCGAAAATTCGATATTTTGGGGTCCCAGAAGCGATCTGTACATGCCTACTCTATGTTAGAGTATTTTCAAAATACAGGCCCATAACATACTAAAAATCAAATTTTTAGATGCATATTCTGTACCCGTTAATATCTGAAATTCAGGCTCCAAACACCCGAAAATTCGATATTTTGGGGTCCCAGAAACGATCTGTACATGCATACTCAGATACAGGCCCAAAACATGCTGAAAATCGATATTTTAGGTGCCCAAAGTCAATATGTGTATGCATCTTCTGCACCCGTTTATATTCCAAATTCAACCTCAAAACACCCGAAAATTCGATATTTTTAGGTCCTATAAGCGATCTGTAAATGCCTACTCAGTGCTAGAATTTTCTCAAAATATAGGCTCAAAACATGCTAAAAATCGATATTTTAAATGTCCAAAGTCGATTTTTGCATGCATCTTCTGTACCCGTTTATATCCAAAATTCAGGCTCAAAACACCCGAAAATTCGGTATTTTTGGGTCCTACAAGCGATGTGTACATGCCTACTCCTAGTTAGAATGTTTTAAAGATACAGACCCAAAACATGCACAAAATCGATATATTAGGTGCCCAAAAGTCGATATGTGCATGCATTTTCCGAACCCGTTTATATCTCAAATTCAACCTCAAAACACCCGAAAATTCGTTATTTTTGGGTCCGAGAAGCGATCTGTACCTGCCTACTCTGTGATAGAGTATTTTCAAAATAGAGGCCCAAAACATACTAAAAATCGATCTTTTAGGTGCACAAAAGTCAATATGTGTATGCATCTTCTGCACCCGTTTATATCCCAAATTCAACCTCAAAACAACCGAAAATTCTATATTTTTGGGTCCCAAAAGCGATCTGTACATGCCTACTCAGTGCTAAAATATTTTCAAAATATAGGCCCAAAACATGCTAAAAATCGATATTTTAGGTGCCCAAAGTCGTTATTTCAAATTCAGGCCCAGAACACCCGAAAATTCGATATTTTGGGGTCACAGAAGCGATCTGTACATGCCTACTCCGTGTTAGAGTATTTTCAAAATACAGGCCAAAAACATAGTGAAAATCGATCTTTTAGGTTCCCAAAACTCGATATGTGCATGCATCTTCTGTACCCGTTTATATCTCAAATTCAAACTCATAACACCCGAAAATTCGATATTTTGGGGTCCCACAAGCGATCTGTACATGCCTACTCCGTGTTAGAGTATTTTCAAAATACAGGCCCAAAACATACTGAAAATCGATCTTTTAGGTGCCCAAAAGTCGATATGTGAATGCATATTCTGTACCCGTTTATATCTTAAATTCAAGCTCCAAACACCCGAAAATTCGATATTTTGGGGTCCCAGAAACGATCTGTACATGCCTACTCAGATACAGGCCCAAAACATGCTGAAAATCGATCTTTTAGGTGTCCAAAGTCGATTTTTGCATGCATCTTCTGTACCCGTTTATATCTAAAATTCAGGCTCAAAACAACCGAAAATTCGGTATTTTTGGGTCCTACAAGCGATGTGTACATGCCTACTCCTAGTTAGAATGTTTTCAAGATACAGACCCAAAACATGCTCTAAATCGATATATTAGGTGCCCAAAAGTCGATATGTGCATGCATTTTCCGAACCCGTTTATATCTCAAATTCAACCTCAAAACACCCGAAAATTCGTTATTTTTGGGTCCGAGAAGCGATCTGTACCTGCCTACTCTGTGATAGAGTATTTTCAAAATAGAGGCCCAAAACATACTAAAAATCGATCTTTTAGGTGCACAAAAGTCAATATGTGTATGCATCTTCTGCACCCGTTTATATCCCAAATTCAACCTCAAAACAACCGAAAATTCTATATTTTTGGGTTCCAGAAGCGATCTGTACATGCCTACTCAGTGCTAGAATGTTTTCAAAACATAGGCTCAAAACATGCTAAAAATCGATATTTTAAGTGTCCAAAGTCGATATGTGCATGCATCTTCTGAACCCGTTTATATCTCAAATTCAGGCTCAAAACACCCGAAAATTCGGTATTTTTGGGTCCTAGAAGCGATCTATACATGCCTACTCCTAGTTAGAATGTTTTCAAGATACAGACCAAAAACATGCTCAAAATCGATATTTTAGGTGCCCAAATATCGATATGTGAATGCATCTTCAGTACCCGTTTATATCTCAAATTCAGGCTCAAAACACCCGAAAATTCGATATTTTGGGGTCCCAGAAGCGATCAGTACATGCCTACTCCGTGTTAGAGTATTTTCATAATACAGGCCCAAAACATGCTGAAAATCGATCTTTTAGGTGCCCAAAGTCAATATGTGCATACATCTTCTGTACCCGTTTATATCTCAAATTCAGGCTCAAAACACCCGAAAATTCGATATTTTGGGGTCCCAGAAGCGATCTGTACATGCCTACTCATTGCTAGAATATTTTCAAAATATTGGCCCAAAACATGCTAAAAATCGATATTTTAGGTGCCCGAAGTCGATATCTAAAATTCAGGCACAAAACACCCGAAAATTCGATATTTTGGGGTCCCAGAATCGATCTGTACACGCCTACTCAAATACAGGCCAAAAACATGCTGAAAATCGATATTTTTGGTGCCCAAAGTCAATATGTGTATGCTTCTTCTGTACCCGTTTATATCTCAAATTCAATCTCCAAACACCCGAAAATTTGATATTTTGGGGTCCCAGAAGCGATCTGTACATGCCTACTCAGTGCTAAAATATTTTCAAAATATAGGCCCAAAACATGCTAAAAATCGATATTTTAGGTGCCCAAAGTCGTTATTTCAAATTCAGGCCCAGAACACCCGAAAATTCGATATTTTGGGGTCACAGAAGCGATCTGTACATGCCTACTCCGTGTTAGAGTATTTTCAAAATACAGGCCAAAAACATACTGAAAATCGATCTTTTAGGTTCCCAAAACTCGATATGTGCATGCATCTTCTGTACCCGTTTATATCTCAAATTCAAACTCATAACACCCGAAAATTCGATATTTTGGGGTCCCACAAGCGATCTGTACATGCCTACTCCGTGTTAGAGTATTTTCAAAATACAGGCCCAAAACATACTGAAAATCGATCTTTTAGGTGCCCAAAAGTCGATATGTGAATGCATATTCTGTACCCGTTTATATCTTAAATTCAGGCTACAAACACCCGACAATTCGATATTTTGGGGTCCCAGAAACGATCTGTACATGCCTACTCAGATACAGGCCCAAAACATGCTGAAAATCGATCTTTTAGGTGTCCAAAGTCGATTTTTGCATGCATCTTCTGTACCCGTTTATATCTAAAATTCAGGCTCAAAACACCCGAAAATTCGGTATTTTTGGGTCCTACAAGCGATGTGTACATGCCTACTCCTAGTTAGAATGTTTTCAAGATACAGACCGAAAACATGCTCTAAATCGATATATTAGGTGCCCAAAAGTCGATATGTGCATGCATCTTCTGTACCCTTTTATATCTCAAATTCAGGCTCAAAACACCCGAAAATTCGGTATTTTTGGGTCCTAGAAGCGATCTATACATGCCTACTCCGTGTTAGAATGTTTTCAAGATACAGACCAAAAACATGCTCAAAAACGATATTTTAGGTGCCCAAATGTCGATATGTGCATGCATCTTCAGTACCCGTTTATATCTCAAATTCAGGCTCAAAACACCCGAAAATTCGATATTTTGGGGTCCCAGAAGCGATCAGAACATGCCTACTCCGTGTTAGAGTATTTTCATAATACAGGCCCAAAACATGCTGAAAATCGATCTTTTAGGTGCCCAAAGTCAATATGTGCATGCATCTTCTGTACCCGTTTATATCTCAAATTCAGGCTCCAAAAACCCGAAAATTCGATATTTTGGGGTCCCAGAAGCGATCTGTACATGCCTACTCAGTGCTAAAATATTTTCAAAATATAGGCCCAAAACAAACTAAAAATCGATATTTTAGGTGCCCAAAGTCGTTATTTCAAATTCAGGCCCAGAACACCTGAAAATTCGATATTTTGGGGTCACAGAAGCGATCTGTACATGCCTACTCCGTGTTAGAGTATTTTCAAAATACAGGCCCAAAACATACTGAAAATCGATCTTTTAGGTTCCCAAAACTCGATATGTGCATGCATCTTCTGTACCCGTTTATATCTCAAATTCAAACTCATAACACCCGAAAATTCGATATTTTGGGGTCCCACAAGCGATCTGTACATGCCTACTCCGTGTTAGAGTATATTCAAAATACAGGCCCAAAACATACTGAAAATCGATCTTTTAGGTGCCCAAAAGTCGATATGTGAATGCATATTCTGTACCCGTTTATATCTTAAATTCAGGCTCCAAACACCCGAAAATTCGATATTTTGGGGTCCCAGAAACGATCTGTACATGCCTACTCAGATACAGGCCAAAAACATGCTGAAAATCGATATTTTAGGTGCCCAAAGTCAATATGTGTATGCATCTTCTGCACCCGTTTATATTCCAAATTCAACCTCAAAACACCCGAAAATTCGATATTTTTGGGTCCCACAAGCGATCTGTACATGCCTACTCAGTGCAAGAATTTTTTCAAAATATAGCTCAAAACATGCTAAAAATCGATATTTTAAGTGTCCAAAGTCGATATGTGCATGCATCTTCTGTACCCGTTTATATCTCAAATTCAGGCTCAAAACACCCGAAAATTCGGTATTTTTGGGTCCAACAAGCGATCTGTACATGCCTACTCCTAGTTAGAATGTTTTCAAGATACAGACCCAAAACATGCTCAAAATCGATATATTAGGTGCCCAAAAGTCGATATGTGCATGCATCTTCGGAACCCGTTTATATCTCAAATTCAACCTCAAAACACCCGAGAATTCGTTTTTTTTGGGTCTGAGAAGCGATCTGTACATGCCTACTCCGTGTTAGAGTATTTTAAAAATACAGGCCCAAAACATGCTGAAAATCGATCTTTTTGGTGCCCAAAAGTCGATATGTGCATGAGTCTTCTGTACCCGTTTATATCTCAAATTCAGGCTCCAAATACCCGAAAATTCAATTTTTTGGGGTCCCAGAAGGGATCTGTACATGCCTACTCAGATGCAGGCCCAAAACATGCTGAAAATTGATATTTTAGGTGCCCAAAGTCAATACGTGTATGCATCTTCTGCACCCGTTTATATCCCAAATTCAACCTCAAAACACCCAAAAATTCGATATTTTTGGGTCATAGAAACGATCTGTACATGCCTACTCATTGCTAGAATGTTTTTAAAATATAGGCTCAAAACATGCAAAAAATCGATATTTTAAGTGTCCAAAGTCGATATGTGCATGCATCTTCTGTACCCGTTTATATCTCAAATTCAGGCTCAAAACACCCGAAAATTCGGTATTTTTGGGTCCTAGAAGCTATCTGTACATGCCTACTCCTAGTTAGAATGTTTTCAAGACACAGACCCAAAACATGCTCAAAATCGATATTTTAGGTGCCCGAAAGTCGATATGTGCATGCATCTTCAGTACCCGTTTATATCTCAAATTCAGGCTCAAAACACCCGAACATTCGATATTTTGGGGTCCATGAAACGATCTGTAAATGCCTACTCCGTGTTAGAGTATTTTCAAAATACAGGCCCAAAACATGCTGAAAATCGATATTTTAGGTGCCCAAAGTCAATATGTGCATGCATCTTCTGTACCAGTTTATATCTCAAATTCAGGCTCAAAACACCCGAAAATTCGATATTTTGGGGTCCCAGAAGCGATCTATACATGCCTACTCAGTGCTAGAATATTTTAATAATATAGGCTCAAAACATGCTAAAAATCGATATTTTAGGTGCCCAAAGTCGATATCTCAACTTCAGGCCCAAAACACCCGAAAATTCGATATTTTGGGATCCCAGAAACGATCTGTACATTCCTACACCGTGTTAGAGTATTTTCAAAATACAGGCCCAAAACATACTGAAAATCGATTTTTTAGGTGCCCAAAAGTCGATATGTGCATGCATCTTCTGTACCCGTAGATATCTCAAATTCAGTCTCCAAACCCCCGAAAATTCGATATTTTGGGGTCCAAGAAACGATCCGTACATGCCTACTCCTAGTTAGAATGTTTTCAAGATACAGACCAAAAACATGCTCAAAATCGATATTTTAGGTGCCCAAAAGTCGATATGTGCATGCATCTTCAGTACCCGTTTATATCTCAAATTCAGGCTCAAAACACCCGAAAATTCGATATTTTGGGGTCCCATAAGCGATCTGTACATGCCTACTCAGTGCTAGAATATTTTCAAAAAATAGGCCCAAAACATGCTAAAAATCGATATTTTAGGTGCCCAAAGTCGATACCTCAAATTCAGGCCCAAAACACCCGAAAATCCGATATTTTGGGGTCCCAGAAGCAATCTGTACATGCCTACTCTGTGTTAGAGTATTTTCAAAATACAGGCCCAAAATATCTTGAAAATCGATCTTTTAGGTGCCCAAAAGTCGATATGTGAATGCCTATTCTGTACCCGTTTATATCTCAAATTCAGGCTCCAAACACCCGAAAATTCGATATTTTTGGGTCCCAGAAACGATCTGTACATGCCTACTCAGATACAAGCCCAAAACATGCTGAAAATCAATATTTTAGGTGCTCAAAGTCAATATGTGTATGCATCTTCTGCACCCGTTTATATTCCAAATTCAACCTCAAAACACCCGAAAATTCGATATTTTTGGGTCCCACAAGCGATCTGTACATGCCTACTCAGTGCTAGAAATTTTTCAAAATATAGGCTCAAAACATGCTAAAAATCGATATTTTAAGTGTTAAAAGTCGATATGTGCATGCATCTTCTGTACCCGTTTATATCTCAAATTCAGGCTCAAAACACCCGAAAATTCGGTATTTTGGGGTCCTACAAGCGATCTGTACATGCCTACATCTAGTTAGAATGTTTTAAAGATACAGACCCAAAACATGCTCAAAATCGATATATTAGGTGCCCAAAAGTCGATATGTGCATGCATCTTCTGCACCCGTTTATATCTCAAATTCAACCTCAAAACACCCGAAAATTCGTTATTTTTGGGTCTGAGAAGCGATCTGTACATGCCTACTCCATGTTAGAGTATTTTTAAAATAAAGGCTCAAAACATACTAAAAATCGATCTTTTAGGTGCACAAAAGTCAATATGTGTATGCATCTTCTGCACACGTTTATATCCCAAATTCTACCTCAAAACAACCGAAAATTGTATGTTTTTGGGTCCCAGAAGCGATCTGTACATGCCTACTCAGTGCTAGAATGTTTTCAAAATATAGGCTCAAAACATGCTCAAAATCGATATTTTAGGTGCCAAAAAGTCGATATGTGCATGCATCTTCAGTACGCGTTTATATCTCAAATTCAGGCTCAAAACACCCGAAAATTCGATATTTTGGGGTCCCATAAGCGATCTGTACATGCCTAATCCATGTTAGAGTATTTTCAAAATAAAGGCTCAAAACATGCTGAAAATCGATCTTTTAGGTGCCCAAAGTCAATATGTGCATGCATCTTCTGTACCGGTTTATATCTCAAATTCAGGCTCAAAACACCCGAAAATTCGATATTTTGGGGTCCCAGAAGCGATCTGTACATGCCTACTCATTGCTAGAATATTTTCAAAATATTGGCCCAAAACATGCTAAAAATCGATATTTTAAGTGCCCAAAGTCGATATCTCAAATTCAGGCACAAAACACCCGAAAATTCGATATTTTGGGGTCCCAGAAGCGATCTGTACACGCCTACTCAAATACAGTCCGAAAACATGCTGAAAATCGATATTTTTGGTGCCCAAATTCAATATGTGTATGCATCTTCTGTACCCGTTTATATCTCAAATTCAATCTCCAAACACCCGAAAATTCGATATTTTGTGGTCCCAGAAGCGATCTGTACATGCCTACTCAGTACTAGATTGTTTTCAAAATATAGGCTCGAAACATGCTAAAAATCGATATTTTAAGTGTCCAAAGTCGATATGTGCATGCATCTTCTGTACCCATTTATATCTCAAATTCAGAATCAAAACACCCGAAAATTCGGTATTTTTGGGTCCTAGAAGCGATCTATACATGCCTACTCCTAGTTAGAATGTTTTCAAGATACAGACCAAAAACATGCTCAAAATCGATATTTTAGGTGAACCAGAAGTCGATATGTGCATGCATCTTCTGTATCCGTTTATATCTCAAATTCAGGCTCAAAACACCCGAAAATTCGATATTTTGGGGTCCCATAAGCAATCTGTACATGCCTACTCAGTGCTAGAATATTTTCAAAAAATAGGCCCAAAACATGCTAAAAATCGATATTTTAAGTGTCCAAAGTCGATATGTGCATGCATCTTCTGTACCCGTTTATATCTCAAATTCAAGCTCAAAAAACCCGAAAATTCGGTATTTTTGGGTCCTACAAGCGATCTGTACATGCCTACTCCTAGTTAGAATGTTTTCAAGATACAGACCCAAAACATGCTCAAAATCGATATATTAGGTGCCCTAAAGTCGATATGTGCATGCATCTTCGGAACCCGTTTATATCTCAAATTCAACCTCAAAACACCCGAAAATTCGTTATTTTTGGGTCCGAGAAGCGATCTGTACATGCCTACTCCATGTTAGAATATTTTAAAAATAAAGGCCCAAAACATACTAAAAATCGATCTTTTAGGTGCACAAAAGTCAATATGTGTATGCATCTTCTGCACACGTTTATATCCCAAATTCTACCTCAAAACAACCGAAAATTGTATATTTTTGGGTCCCAGAAGCGATCTGTACATGCCTACTCAGTGCTAGAATGTTTTCAAAATATAGGCTCAAAACATGCTAAAAATCGATATCTTAAATGTCCAAAGTCGATATGTGCATGCATCTTCTGTACCCGTTTATATCTCAAATTCAGGCTCAAAACACCCGAAAATTAGAAACTTTGGGGTCCGAGAAGTGATCTGTACATGCCTACTCCGTGTTAGAGAATTTTCAATTTACAGGCCCAAAACATGCTGAAAATCGATATTTTATGTGCCCAAAGTCAATATGTGCATGCATCTTCTGTACTAGTTTATATTTCAAATTCAACCTCAAAACACCCGAAAATTCGATAATTTGGGGTCCCAGAAGCGTTTTGTACATGCCTACTCCGTGTTAGAGTGTTTTCAAAATTCAGGCCCAAAACATGCTGAAAATCGATATTTTAGGTGCCCAAAGTCAATATGTGTATGCATCTTCTGCACCTGTTTATATCCCTAATTCAGGCTCAAAACACCCGAAAATTCGGTATTTTTCGGTCCTAGAAGCGATCTATACATGCCTACTCCTAGTTAGAATGTTTTCAAGATACAGACCAAAAACATGCTCAAAATCGATATGTTAAGTGCCCAAATGTCGATATGTGCATGCATCTTCAGTACCCGCTTATATCTCAAATTCAGGCTCAAAACACCCGAAAATTCGATATTTTGGGGTCCCAGTAGCGATCAGTACATGCCTACTCCGTTTTAGAGTATTTTCATAATACAGGCACAAAACATGCTGAAAATCGATCTTTTAGGTGCCCAAAGTCAATATGTGCATGCATCTTCTGTACCCGTTTATATCTCAAATTCAGGCTCAAAACACCCGTAAATTCGATATTTTGGGGTCCCATAAGCGATCTGTACATGCCTACTCATTGCTAGAATATTTTCAAATTATTGGCCCAAAAAATGCTAGAAATCGATATTTTAGGTGCCCAAAGTCGATATCTCAAATTCAGGCACAAAACACCCGAAAATTCAATATTTTGGGGTCCCAGAAGCGATCTGTACACGCCTTCTCAAATACAGGCCGAAAACATGCTGAAAATCGATATTTTAGGTGCCCAAAGTCAATATGTGTATGCATCTTCTGCACCTGTTTATATCCCAAATTCAACCTCAAAATACCCGAAAATTCGATAATTTTGGGTCCCAGAAGTGATCTGTAAATGCCTACTCCTAGTTAGAATGTTTTCAAGATACAGACCAAAAACATGCTCAAAATCGATATGTTAAGTGCCCAAATGTCGATTATGTGCATGCATCTTCAGTACCCGTTTATATCTCAAATTCAGGCTCAAAACACCCGAAAATTCGATATTTTGGGGTCCCAGTAGCGATCAGTACATGCCTACTCCGTTTTAGAGTATTTTCATAATACAGGCACAAAACATGCTGAAAATCGATCTTTTAGGTGCCCAAAGTAAATATGTGCATGCATCTTCTGGACCCGTTTATATCTCAAATTCAGGCTCAAAAAACCCTAAAATTCGATATTTTGGGGTCCCAGAAGCGATCTGTACATGCCTAGTCAGTGCTAAAATATTTTCAAAATATAGGCCCAAAACATGCTAAAAATCGATATTTTAGGTGCCCAAAGTCGATATCTCAAATTCAGGCACAAAACACCCGAAAATTCGATATTTTGGGGTCCCAGAAGCGATCTGTACACGTCTACTCAAATACAGGCCAAAAATATGCTAAAAAGCGATATTTTAAGTGTCCAAAGTCGATATGTGCATGCATCTTCTGTACCCGTTTATATCTCAAATTCAATCTCAAAACACCCGAAAATTCGGTATTTTTGTGACCTAGAAGCGATCTATACATGCCTACTCCTAGTTAGAATGTTTTTAAGATACAGACCAAAAACATGCTCAAAATCAATATTTTAGTTGCCGAAATGTCGATATGTGCATGCATCTTCAGTACCCGTTTATATCTCAAATTCAGGCTCAAAACACCCGAAAATTCGATATTTTGGCGTCCCAGAAGCGATCAGTACTTGCCTACTCCGTGTTAGAGTATTTTCATAATACAGGCCTAAAACATGCTGAAAATCGATCTTTTAGGTGCCCAAAGTCAATATGTGCATGCATCTTCTGTACCCGTTTATATCTCAAATTCAGGCTCAAAAAACCCGAAAATTCGATATTTTGGGGTCCCTGAAGCGATCTGTACATGCCTACTCAGTGCTAGAATATTTTCAAATTATAGGCCCAAAACATGCTAAAAATCGATATTTTAGGTGCCCAAAGTCGATATCTCAAATTCAGGCACAAAACACCCGAAAATTCGATATTTTGGGGTCCCAGAAGCGATCTGTACACGCCTACTCAAATACAGGCCGAAAACATGCTGAAAATCGATATTTTTGGTGCCCATAGTCAATATGTGTATGCTTCTTCTGTACCCGTTTATATCTCAAATTCAATCTCCAAACACCCGAAAATTCGATATTTTGGGGTCCCAAAAGCGATCTGTACATGCCTACTCAGTACTAGATTGTTTTTTTTTAAATATAGGCTCAAAACATGCTAAAAAGCGATATTTTAAGTGTCCAAAGTCGATATGTGCATGCATCTTCTGTACCCGTTTATATCTCAAATTCAATCTCAAAACACCCGAAAATTCGGTATTTTTGTGCCCTAGAAGCGATCTATACATGCCTACTCCGTGTTAGAATGTTTTCAAGATACAGACCAAAAACATGCTCAAAATCGATATTTTAGGTGCCCAAATGTCGATATGTGAATGCATCTTCGGTACCCGTTTATATCTCAAATTCAGGCTCAAAACACCCGAAAATTCGATATTTTGGCGTCCCAGAAGCGATCAGTACTTGCCTACCCCGTGTTAGAGTATTTTCATAATACAGGCCCAAAACATGCTGAAAATCGATCTTTTAGGTGACCAAAATCAATATGTGCATGCATCTTCTGTATCCGTTTATATCTCAAATTCAGGCTCAAAACACCCGAAAATTCGATATTTTGGGGTCCCATAAGCGATCTGTACATGCCTACTCAGTGCTAGAATATTTTCAAAAAATAGGCCCAAAACATGCTAAAAATCGATATTTTAGGTGCCCAAAGTCGATATCTCAAATTCAGGCCCAAAACACCCGAAAATTCGATATTTTGGGGTCCCAGAAGCGATCTGTACATGCCTACTCTGTGTTAGAGTATTTTCAAAATACAGGCCCAAAATATCTTGAAATTCGATCTTTTAGGTGCCCAAAAGTCGATATGTGAATGCCTATTCTGTACCCGTTTATATCTCTAATTCAGGCTCCAAACACCCGAAAATTCGATATTTTGGGGTCCCATAAGCGATCTGTACATGCCTACTCAATGCTAAAATATTTTCAAAATATAGGCTCAAAACATGCTAAAAATCGATATTTTAGGTGCCCAAAGTTAATATGTGTATGCATCTTCTGCACCCGTTTATATCCCAAATTCAACCTCAAAACATCCGAAAATTCGATATTTTGGTGTCCCAGAAGCGATCAGTACATGCCTACTCCGTGTTAGAGTATTTTCAAAATACAGGCCCAAAACATGCTGAAAATCGATATTTTAGGAGCCAAAGTTAATATGTGTATGCATCTTCTGCACCCGTTTATATCCCAAATTCAACCTCAAAACATCGGAAAATTCGATATTTTGGGGTCCCAGAAGCAATTTGTACATGCCTACTCTTTGTTAGAGTATTTTCAGAATTCAGGCCCAAAACATACTCAAAATCGATCTTTTAGGTGCCCAAAAGTCGATATGTGCATGCATCTTATGTACCCGTTTTTATCTCAAATTCAGGCTCCAAACACCCGAAAATTCGATATTTTGGGGTCCAAGAAACGATCTGTACATGCCTACTCCATGTTAGAGTATTTTCAAAATACAGGCCCAAAACATGCTGAAAATCGATATTCTAGGTTCCCAAAGTCAATATGTGCATGCATCTTCTGGACCCGTTTATATCTCAAATTCAGGCTCAAAAAACCCTAAAATTCGATATTTTGGGGTCCCAGAAGCGATCTGTACATGCCTAGTCAGTGCTAAAATATTTTCAAAATATAGGCCCAAAACATGCTAAAAATCGATATTTTAGGTGCAAAAAGTCGTTATCTCAAATTTAGGCCCAGAACACCCGAATATTCGATATTTTGGGGTCCCAGAAGCGATCTGTACATGCCTACTCCGTGTTAGAGTATTTTCAAAATACAGCCCCAAAACATACTGAAAATCGATCTTTTAGGTGCCCAAAACTCGATATGTGCATGCATCTTCTGTACACGTTTATATCTCAAATTCAGGCTCATAACACCCGAAAATTCGATATTTTGGGGTCCCAGAAGCGATCTGTACACGCCTACTCAAATACAGGCCGAAAACATGCTGAAAATCGATATTTTTGGTGCCCATAGTCAATATGTGTATCTTCTTCTGTACCCGTTTATATCTCAAATTCAATCTCCAAACACCCGAAAATTCGATATTTTGGGGTCCCAGAAGCGATCTGTACATGCCTACTCAGTACTAGATTGTTTTTTTTTAAATATAGGCTCAAAACATGCTAAAAAGCGATATTTTAAGTGTCCAAAGTCGATATGTGCATGCATCTTCTGTACCCGTTTATATCTCAAATTCAATCTCAAAACACCCGAAAATTCGGTATTTTTGTGTCCTAGAAGCCATCTATACATGCCTACTCCTAGTTAGAATGTTTTCAAGATACAGATCAAAAACATGCTCAAAATCGATATTTTAGGTGCCCAAATGTCGATATGTGAATGCATCTTCGGTACCCGTTTATATCTCAAATTCAGGCTCAAAACACCCGAAATTCGATATTTTGGCGTCCCAGAAGCGATCAGTACTTGCCTACCCCGTGTTAGAGTATTTTCATAATACAGGCCCAAAACATGCTGAAAATCGATCTTTTAGGTGACCAAAATCAATATGTGCATGCATCTTCTGTATCCGTTTATATCTCAAATTCAGGCTCAAAACACCCGAAAATTCGATATTTTGGGGTCCCATAAGCGATCTGTACATGCCTACTCAGTGCTAGAATATTTTCAAAAAATAGGACCAAAACATGCTAAAAATCGATATTTTAGGTGCCCAAAGTCGATATCTCAAATTCAGGCCCAAAACACCCGAAAATTCGATATTTTGGGGTCCCAGAAGCGATCTGTACATGCCTACTCTGTGTTAGAGTATTTTCAAAATACAGGCCCAAAATATCTTGAAATTCGATCTTTTAGGTGCCAAAAAGTCGATATGTGAATGCCTATTCTGTACCCGTATATATCTCTAATTCAGGCTCCAAACACCCGAAAATTCGATATTTTGGGGTCCCATATGCGATCTGTACATGCCTACTCAGTGCTAAAATATTTTCAAAATATAGGCTCAAAACATGCTAAAAATCGATATTTTAGGTGCCCAAAGTTAATATGTGTATGCATCTTCTGCACCCGTTTATATCCCAAATTCAACCTCAAAACATCCGAAAATTCGATATTTTGGTGTCCCAGAAGCGATCAGTACATGCCTACTCCGTGTTAGAGTATTTTCAAAATACAGGCCCAAAACATGCTGAAAATCGATATTTTAGGAGCCAAAGTTAATATGTGTATGCATCTTCTGCACCCGTTTATATCCCAAATTCAACCTCAAAACATCGGAAAATTCGATATTTTGGGGTCCCAGAAGCAATTTGTACATGCCTACTCTTTGCTAGAGTATTTTCAGAATTCAGGCCCAAAACATACTGAAAATCGATCTTTTAGGTGCCCAAAAGTCGATATGTGCATGCATCTTATGTACCCGTTTTTATCTCAAATTCAGGCTCCAAACACCCGAAAATTCGATATTTTGGGGTCCAAGAAACGATCTGTACATGCCTACTCCATGTTAGAGTATTTTCAAAATACAGGCCCAAAACATGCTGAAAATCGATATTCTAGGTTCCCAAAGTCAATATGTGCATGCATCTTCTGGACCCGTTTATATCTCAAATTCAGGCTCAAAAAACCCTAAAATTCGATATTTTGGGGTCCCAGAAGCGATCTGTACATGCCTAGTCAGTGCTAAAATATTTTCAAAATATAGGCCCAAAACATGCTAAAAATCGATATTTTAGGTGCAAAAAGTCGTTATCTCAAATTTAGGCCCAGAACACCCGAATATTCGATATTTTGGGGTCCCAGAAGCGATCTGTACATGCCTACTCCGTGTTAGAGTATTTTCAAAATACAGCCCCAAAACATACTGAAAATCGATCTTTTAGGTGCCCAAAACTCGATATGTGCATGCATCTTCTGTACACGTTTATATCTCAAATTCAGGCTCATAACACCCGAAAATTCGATATTTTGGGGTCCCAGAAGCGATCTGTACACGCCTACTCAAATACAGGCCGAAAACATGCTGAAAATCGATATTTTTGGTGCCCATAGTCAATATGTGTATGCTTCTTCTGTACCCGTTTATATCTCAAATTCAATCTCCAAACACCCGAAAATTCGATATTTTGGGGTCCCAGAAGCGATCTGTACATGCCTACTCAGTACTAGATTGTTTTTTTTTAAATATAGGCTCAAAACATGCTAAAAAGCGATATTTTAAGTGTCCAAAGTCGATATGTGCATGCATCTTCTGTACCCGTTTATATCTCAAATTCAATCTCAAAACACCCGAAAATTCGGTATTTTTGTGTCCTAGAAGCGATCTATACATGCCTACTCCTAGTTAGAATGTTTTCAAGATACAGATCAAAAACATGCTCAAAATCGATATTTTAGGTGCCCAAATGTCGATATGTGAATGCATCTTCGGTACCCGTTTATATCTCAAATTCAGGCTCAAAACACCCGAAATTCGATATTTTGGCGTCCCAGAAGCGATCAGTACTTGCCTACCCCGTGTTAGAGTATTTTCATAATACAGGCCCAAAACATGCTGAAAATCGATCTTTTAGGTGACCAAAATCAATATGTGCATGCATCTTCTGTATCCGATTATATCTCAAATTCAGGCTCAAAACACCCGAAAATTCGATATTTTGGGGTCCCATAAGCGATCTGTACATGCCTACTCAGTGCTAGAATATTTTCAAAAAATAGGCTCAAAACATGCTAAAAATCGATATTTTAGGTGCCCAAAGTCGATATCTCAAATTCAGGCCCAAAACACCCGAAAATTCGATATTTTGGGGTCCCAGAAGCGATCTGTACATGCCTACTCTGTGTTAGAGTATTTTCAAAATACAGGCCCAAAATATCTTGAAATTCGATCTTTTAGGTGCCCAAAAGTCGATATGTGAATGCCTATTCTGTACCCGTATATATCTCTAATTCAGGCTCCAAACACCCGAAAATTCGATATTTTGGGGTCCCAGAAGCGATCTGTACATGCCTACTCAGTGCTAAAATATTTTCAAAATACAGGCCCAAAACATGCTGAAAATCGATATTTTAGGTCCCCAAAGTTAATATGTATATGCATCTTCTGCACCCGTTTATATCCCAAATTCAACCTCAAAACATCGGAAAATTCGATATTTTGGGGTCCCAGAAGCAATTTGTACATGCCTACTCTGTGTTAGAGTATTTTCAGAATTCAGGCCCAAAACATACTGAAAATCGATCTTTTAGGTGCCCAAAAGTCGATATGTGCATGCATCTTATGTACCCGTTTTTATCTCAAATTCAGGCTCCAAACACCCGAAAATTCGATATTTTGGGGTCCAAGAAACGATCTGTACATGCCTACTCCATGTTAGAGTATTTTCAAAATACAGGCCCAAAACATGCTGAAAATCGATATTCTAGGTTCCCAAAGTCAATATGTGCATGCATCTTCTGTACCCGTTTATATCTCAAATTCAGGCTCAAAAAACCTTAAAATTCGATATTTTGGGGTCCCAGAAGCGATCTGTACATGCCTAGTCAGTGCTAAAATATTTTCAAAATATAGGCCCAAAACATGCTAAAAATCGATATTTTAGGTGCAAAAAGTCGTTATCTCAAATTCAGGCCCAGAACACCCGAATATTCGATATTTTGGAATCCCAGAAGCGATCTGTACATGCCTACTCCGTGTTAGAGTATTTTCAAAATACAGGCCCAAAACATACTGAAAATCGATATTTTAAGTGTCCAAAGTCGATATGTGCATGCATCTTCTGTACCCGTTTATATCTCAAATTCAGGCTCAAAACACCCGAAAATTCGGTATATTTGGGTCCTAGAAGCGATCCTTACATGCCTACTCCTAGTTCGAATATTTTCAAGATACAGACAAAAAACATGCTCAAAATCGATATTTTAGGTACCCAAATGTCGATATGTGCATGCATCTTCTGAACCCGTTTATATCTCAAATTCAGGCTCAAAAAACCCGAAAATTCGATATTTTGGGGTTCCAGAAGCGATCTGTACATGCCTACTCAGTGCTAGAATATTTTCAAAATATAGGCCCAAAACATGCTAAAAATCGATATTTTACTGTAGGTGCCCAAAATTGATATCTCAAATTCAGGCCCAGAACACCCAAAAATTCGATATTTTGGGGTCCCAGATGCGATCTGTACATGCCTACTCCGTGTTAGAGTATTTTCAAAATACAGGCCCAAAACATACTGAAAATCGATCTTTTTGGTGCCCAAAAGTCGATATGTGCATGAGTCTTCTGTACCCGTTTATATCTCAAATTCAGACTCCAAATACCCGAAAATTCGATATTTTGGGGTCCCAGAAGCGATCTGTACATGCCTACTCAGATGCACGCCCAAAACATGCTGAAAATTGATATTTTAGGTGCCCAAAGTCGATACGTGTATGCATCTTCTGCACCCGTTTATATCCCAAATTCAACCTCAAAACACCCAAAAATTCGATATTTTTGGGTCATAGAAACGATCTGTACATGCCTACTCAGTGCTAGAATGTTTTCAAAATATAGGCTCAAAACATGCAAAAAATCGATATTTTAAGTGTCCAAAGTCGATATGTGCATGCATCTTCTGTACCTGTTTACGTCTCAAATTCAGGTTCAAAACACCCGAAAATTGGGTATTTTTGGGTCCTAGAAGCAATCTGTACATGCCTACTCCTAGTTAGAATGTTTTCAAGATACAGACCCAAAACATGCTCAAAATCGATATTTTAGGTGCCCGAAAGTCGATATGTGCATGCATCTTCAGTACCCGTTTATATCTCAAATTCAGGCTCAAAACACCCGAACATTCGATATTTTGGGGTCCCAGAAACAATCTGTAAATGCCTACTCCGTGTTAAAGTATTTTCAAAATACAGGCACAAAACATGCTGAAAATCGATATTTTGGTGCCGAAAGTCAATATGTGCATGCATCTTCTGTACCAGTTTATATCTCAAATTCAGGCTCAAAACACCCGAAAATTCGATATTTTGGGGTCCCAGAAGCGATCTGTACATGCCTACTCCTTGTTAGAGTATTTTCAAAATAGAGGCCCAAAACATACTAAAAATCGATCTTTTAGGTGCACAAAAGTCAATATGTGTATGCATCTTCTGCACCCGTTTATATCTCAAATTCAGGCTCAAAACACCCGAAAATTCGATATTTTGGGGTCCCATAAGCGATCTGTACATGCCTTCTCAGTGCTAGAATATTTTCAAAAAATAGGCCCAAAACATGCTAAAAATCGATATTTTAGGTGCCCAAAGTCGATATCTGAAATTCAGGCCCAAAACACCCGAAAATTCTATATTTAGGGGTCCCAGAAGCGATCTGTACATGCCTACTCTGTATTAGAGTATTTTCAAAATACCGGCCCAAAACATACTGAAAATCGATCTTTTAGGTGCCCAAAAGTCGATATGTGAATGCATATTCTGTATCCGTTTATATCTTAAATTCAGGCTCGAAACACCCGAAAATTCGATATTTTGGGGTCCCAGAAACGATCTGTACATGCCTACTCTGATACAGGCCCAAAACATGCTGAAAATCGATATTTTAGGTGTCCAAAGTCAATATGTGTACGCATCTTCTGCACCCGTTTTAATCCAAATTCAACCTCAAAACACCCTAAAATTCGATATTTTTGGGTCCCACAAGCGATCTGTACATGTCTACTCAGTGCTAGAATTTTTTCAAAATATAGGCTCAAAACATGCTAAAAATCGATATATTAGGTGTCCAAAGTCGATATGTGCATGCATCTTCGGAACCCGTTTATATCTCAAATTCAACCTCAAAACACCCGAGAATTCGTTATTTTTGGGTCCGAGAAGCGATCTGTACATGCCTACTCCGTGTTAGAGTATTTTCAAAATAGAGGCCCAAAACATACTAAAAATCGATCTTTTAGGTGCACAAAAGTCAATATGTGTATGCATCTTCTGCACCCGTTTATATCCCAAATTCTACCTCAAAACAACCGAAAATTCGATATTTTGGGGTCCCAGAAGCGATCTCTACATGCCTACTCAGTGCTAGAATATTTTCAAAATATAGGCCCAAAACATGCTAAACATCGATATTTTACTGTAGGTGCCCAAAGTCGATATCTTAAATTCAGGCCCAGAACACCCAAAAATTCGATATTTTGGGGTCCCAGAAGCGATCTGTACATGCCTACTCGGTGTTAGAGTATTTTCAAAATACAGGCCCAAAACATACTGAAAATCGATCTTTTTGGTGCCCAACAGTCGATATGTGCATGAGTCTTCTGTACCCGTTTATATCTCAAATTCAGGCTCCAAATATCCGAAAATTCGATATTTTGGGGTCCCAGAAGCGATCTGTACATGCCTACTCAGTTGCAGGCCCAAAACATGCTGAAAATTGATATTTTAGGTGCCCAAAGTCAATACGTGTATGCATCTTCTGCACCCGTTTATATCCCAAATTCAACCTCAAAACACCCAAAAATTTGATATTTTTGGGTCCAAGAAACGATCTGTACATGCCTACTCAGTGCTAGAATGTTTTCAAAATTTAGGCTCAAAACATGCAAAAAATCGATATTTTAAGTGTCCAAAGTCGATATGTGCATGCATCTTCTGTACCCGTTTATATCTCAAATTCAGGCTCAAAACACCCGAAAATTGGGTATTTTTGGGTCCTAGAAGCAATCTGTACATGCCTACTCCTAGTTAGAATGTTTTCAAGATACAGACCCAAAACATGCTCAAAATCGATATTTTAGGTGCCCGAAAGTCGATATGTGCATGCATCTTCAGTACCCGTTTATATCTCAAATTCAGGTTCAAAACACCCGAACATTCGATATTTTGGGGTCCCAGAAACGATCTGTAAATGCCTACTCCGTGTTAGAGTATTTTCAAAATACAGGCCCAAAACATGCTGAAAATCGATATTTTAGGTGCCCAAAGTCAATATGTGCATGCATCTTCTGTACCAGATTATATCTGAAATTCAGGCTCAAAACACCCGAAAATTCGATATTTTGGGGTCCCAGAAGCGATCTGTACATCCCTACTCAGTGCTAGAATATTTTCATAATATAGGCCCAAAACATGCTAAAAATCGATATTTTGTTGGTGGGTGTTGTAGCCACCAACTATAAGTTGTGCTGCTACCTAAAGAAGGCTCCTGTGTAAGGGCCACTGTCAGGGTTTCTCCACTACACTTCTCAGCCTTAGGAGCTAGTGTCTATAACTCTCTTTAAGAAGTGCTCAAGGAAGAGAGAGATGCGGTGAATAGTTCCTTATGATTTAATGTCAAAAATTAGTTAACAGTATATACAATTCTCTGCATACTTGACGTTAACAAAGCTAAGAGTATTTTGTTATGGTATTAAATGTTTAATACATATGTTGTATACATGAAATTTTGCAAGAGTATGCAGACAATGATATTACACAAAATGGCAAAGAGAATATGCTGAAAGAAATTGCATAGGCTATCTGCATGAAGGAATGTAATGGTAAATGAATCACAATACAGGGCTGGTAGGTAATTAGAGAATGGTTACACACTCAATCAAAGAAAATCGACCTATTTTATGGTACACTACAATACTCCCCCCCTAGTTTCGAGGAAGGAGGAACGATACTCTTGTGTGTCGTATTTTGTTGTTTCCAGCATGTGTTGGAGGAACAGTCACTTGCACTGCTTGCAGTATCTGGTCCGGATTCAGGATATAAGCAGGCTTGACCCGGTCTACGGCCACAACTTCTTGAGAACCATGTTTGTCGATGGTGAAGTTCTTCCTCGTCCTACGAACTACTTGGAAGGGGCCCTGATATGGCTGCTGAAGGGGCCTTTTGACTGCATCGACTCTAACAATGACGTGTGTGCAGGCTTCCAGGTCCTGGTGAACGAAGGTCTTCGAGTTGGACGTACGAGGCTGCACTGGCTGGAGGCACTTCATGATATTTTTCAGGTGTGTTGCAAAGTCCTGAACGCTGCAAGGCTCGGGGTCTGGTGTGGCAGAGAGAAGCTCACCTGGGAGCCTGAGCGTAGAGCCATATACAAGCTCAGCAGAGGAGTTGTGCAGATCCGTTTTGAGTGAAGTTCTGATGCCAAGGAGGACAAGAGGTAGTGCTATTGACCAATCTTCTCTCTGGGCTGAAGCTGCCAGGGAAGATTTCAGCTGGCGGTGGAATCGTTCGACCGTTCCGTTGGCCTGTGGGTGATAGCTGGCGGTCCTGTATCGGCGGATGCCAAGGAGTATCATGACCTTATTCCACACAACTGACTCAAACTGACCACCTCGGTCAGAAGTAAGGCTTAGAGGCACACCAAACCTGGACACCCATGTAGCGATGAAGGCACGTGCAACCGTATCCGTGGTGATGTCGGTGAGAGGTACTGCCTCAGGCCAGCGTGTGAAGCGGTCCACACAGGTGAGTAAATATCGATAGCCATTGGAGTACGGAAGTGGGCCAACGAGGTCTATGTGGACATGGTCAAATCTCTCGGTGACTGGCGTAAAGGTGGCTGCAGGAGAGTGTGTATGGCGTGTGACCTTGGAAGCTTGACAGCGTATACATGTGCGTGCCCAGTGTCTGACGTCTTTATTTATGCCCTCCCATATGAAGCGGGAAGACATCATCTGGTGCGAGGCACGGATTCCAGGGTGTGAGAGGTCATGTAATTTCTTGAAGAGCTGGTGTCGATGTTTCTCTGGTATGTATGGATGGAGAGTGTCGGTGGAGGTGACAGCGTACAGTGTGACCTGGGTGTCTGGAAGTGTAATCTTCTTCATCTGTAGTGCAGGGTTATCCAACAGTCGTTGTAGCTCAGCGTCACCGACTTGATCAGCAGCAATGGTGGCATAGTCGATGGGAGAAGATTTTACAATACTGATGTTTCGAGAGAGGGCATCAGCTGGGGCATTGTCGGCACCTTTGACGTATCGTATATCCGTGGTAAACTGGGCAATGTAGTCCATGTGGCGCATTTGTCGTGGGGTGTAAGATTCCTTATTTCTGAGGAATGCTGTAGTGAGTGGCTTGTGGTCAGTGTAGATTTGGAAACTGCGTCCCTCGATGAAGTAGCGAAAACACTTGACAGCTTTGAAGATGGCAAGTAGCTCCCTGTCATAGGCGCTATATTTCGACTCTGCCGAGGTGAGTTTCTTGGAAAAGAAGGCAATTGGCTTCCAGTATGTACCGACACGCTGTTGTAGGACGGCACCAACACCAATGTTTGAGGCGGCTGTAGCAATTGAAGTTTCTGCGTCTGGTGCAGGGAAAGAGAGCGTGGCAGCGTCGCTGAGGGCCTGTTTTGTTGAGAGGAAGGCCGCTTCCACTTCTTCAGTCCAGACGAGGGTAACAGATTGACCTCTCTTGCAAGGTTTAATCATGGCATACAATGGTCGTAGCAGGAGTGAGCAGTGTGGAATGAAGCGGTTATAGTAATTAACCATCCCAAGGAACTCCTTGAGCTGGCGTTGGGTAGATGGCCTGGGAAACTGCTGGATGGACTCGCACTTTGAGGGAAGTGGAGCAATGCCTGCTGGAGAGACTGTGTGACCTAGGAACTCAAGGGATGTCACACCAAGTTCGGATTTGTCTGTGTTGATTTGGATGCCATAATCTTGCAGTCTCTGAAGGACTTGGCGGAGGTGTTGTTTGTGGCTGGCTTCATCAGGACTAGCAATGAGAAGGTCATCTATGTAGGCAAAACAGTAGGGTAGACCTCGAAGGACCTCATCTATGAAGCGTTGAAACGTTTGTGCCGCGTTCCGCAATCCAAAGGGCATCCGGACGTATTCAAACATGCCAACAGGTGTGATAATGGCCGTCTTCGGGATGTCAGTGGGATGGACTGGAATCTGATGAAATGCTTTGACGAGGTCGATCCGAGAGAAGATAGTGGAACCTGAGAGTTGGGAAGTGAACTCTTGAATGTTGGGCACAGGATATCTATCTTCCACGGTGCGTGAATTGAGGGCACGGTAGTCACCACAAGGTCGTATGTCTCCGGTCTTCTTAGGAACAATGTGAAGAGCCGACGACCAGTTGCTGCTGCTGGGCCATATAATGCCTTTACTCATCAGAGATTCGAACTCGGCTTTGGCTTTCTTATAACGCTCAGGGGCTAAGCGTCGGGCCTTGGCATGCACTGGGGGTCCGGTAGTCTCTATATGATGAGTCACGTGATGCTTGGCAGGTATGCTGGATGAGTAGGGTTGTGTCAGCATAGGGAATGACTCGAGGAGGTCAGCAAACTTGTGGTCATGGTTGATAGCAGACAGGTGTGTGCTGTCACCAGGTGCTGGCTGTGCATTTGTAAAGATATCTGTGAGTGGGTCGACCAATTTTTGTCCTCTTACGTCTACCATCAGGTTGAAGTGACGGAGAAAATCAGCACCAAGGATGGCTTGTGACACTGCTCCTACGTAGAATGTCCATTGAAAAGAGCGGCGAAGGTTCAGATCCAGATGCACTGTTTGCCGCGAGTATACAGGTATCTTGGTACCATTAGCAGCATAGAGATGCAGAGAAGGAGGTAGCGACCGCTGGCTGGCTGTAGCAGGGAGGACACTTACGTCGGCACCGGTGTCTACCAGGAACTTGGTATGGGACCGGCGATCAAAGATGTGGAGCAGCGTAGACTGAGTATGGCAAACATTATGCTGCGTTAATGTTCGTCGTTGTTGTTTGACGCCATGTAGCTGCAGAGCTTTTCACACTTGAGAGCCTTATCCCTAAACCTGCGATGGTAGTAGCAGAAGTTTGAAGTGCTCCTTGAACGTGACCGCTGGTGTTGGCGGTTTGGAGTCGAGGGTCGGGAACTTGGGTGGTTGTTGATTTGTTTCTTCAGGTTGCTGACTTCCATTGCAAGCTGGGAAATTAGATTGGCGAGCTGGGCAATTTGGGAATTTTCTTGGTTGCAGAAAGCAGGGGCTCTCATGGCTACTGCAGTGGCAGTGTGGTTGCCTGAGTTTGAGAGATCCTCAGTAGACATACTGGTCAGTGAACTCAGGGTGTAAATGCTGACGAGGGTTACCTGATATCACGGCAGCTGCGTTAGTCAGGTTATATCAGTATGCTGCTGAATACACTGGCACTGTAATTCACACACAAGGCACTAATAATAAAGGACAATACACTGTCCAGAGTGAAACACTGTAATCCAGGGTGAGGCACTGTAATCCAAGGTGAAGCACTGTAATCCAAAGTGAAGCACTGTAATCCAAGGTGAAGCACTGTAATCCAAGGTGAAGCACTGTAATCCAGGTGAAGCACTGTAATCCAAGGTTAAGCACTGTAATCCAAGGTGAAGCACTGTTGCTGGTAGCTAGACTGCCGCGAGTACCAGTGGTGTATAGGTGTTGGATGGCAGGCAGCAACGGCATAGTTGGAGGCTTACAGATGGCTGCTGTGGACTGGTGATGCCTCAGGGTTTGCAGCGATAATGTAGATAGGATGGACAGTGTCACTGTGGCAGGAGCAACAGCTGCACAGGAGAGGTAGCAACTCAAGTCACCTCTTGATGGTGACTGCAGGGCAAAGGCGTTCTTGTAGACTATTGGAGGGTAGCGGCAGCACTCCAGGTCACTACTTGATAGTGACTGCAGGGCAAAGGCGTTCTTGTAGACTGCAGCTTGATCCACTCTTGTTGGCGATCGCGGCAGTTGCACTCTCCGGGGGTCACCACTTGTTGGTGACGGCTGCAATCTCCGGGGGTCACCACTTGTTGGTGACGGCTGCAATATCCGGGGGTCACCACTTGTTGGTGACGGCTGCAATCTCCGGGGATCACCACTTGTTGGTGGGTGGTGTAGCCACCAACTATAAGTTGTGCTGCTACCTAAAGAAGGCTCCTGTGTAAGGGCCACTGTCAGGGTTTTTCCACTACACTTCTCAGCCTTAGGAGCTAGTGTCTATAACTCTCTTTAAGAAGTGTTAGTGTCTATAACTCTCTTTAAGAAGTGCTCAAGGAAGAGAGAGATGCGGTGAATAGTTCCTTATGATTTAATGTCAAAAATTAGTTACAGTATATACAATTCTATGCGTACTTGACGTTAACAAAGCTAAGAGTATTTGGTTATATTATTAAATGTATAATACATATGTTGTATACATGAAATTTTGCAAGAGTATGCAGACAATGATATTACACAAAATGGCAAAGAGAATATGCTGAAAGAAAATGCATAGGCTATCTGCATGAAGGAATGTAATGGTAAATGAATCACAATACAGGGCTGGTAGGTAATTAGAGAATGGTTACACACTCAATCAAAGAAAATCGTCCTATTTTATGGTACACTACAATTTTAGGTGCCCAAAGTCGATATCTCAAATTAAGGCTCAAAACACCCGAAAATTCGATAATTTGGGGTCCCAGAAGCGATCTGTACATGCCTACACCGTGTTAGAGTATTTTCAAAATACAGGCCCAAAACATACTGAAAATCGATCTTTTAGGTGCCCAAAAGTCGATATGTGAATGCATATTCTGTACCCGTTTATATCTTAAATTCAGGCTCCAAACACCCGAAAATTCGATATTTTTGGGTCCCAGAAACGATCTGTACATGCCTACTCAGATACAGGCCCAAAACATGCTAAAAATCGATATTTTAGGTGCCCAAATTCAATATGTGTATGCATCTTCTGCACCCGTTTATATTCCAAATTCAACCTCAAAACACCCGAAAATTCGATATTTTTGGGTCCCACAAGCGATCTGTACATGCCTACTCAGTGCTAGAATTTTTTCAAAATATAGGCTCAAAACATGCTAAAAATCGATATTTTAAGTGTCCAAAGTCGATATGTGCATGCATCTTCTGTACCCGTTTATATCTCAAATTCAGGCTCAAAACACCCGAAAATTCGGTATTTTTGGGTCCTACAAGCGATCTGTACTAGCTTACTCCTAGTTAGAATGTTTTCAAGATACAGACCCAAAACATGCTCAAAATCGATATATTAGGTGCCCAAAAGTCGATATGTGCATGCATCTTCGGAACCTGTTTATATCTCAAATTCAACCTCAAAACACCCGAGAATTCGTTATTTTTGGATCCGAAAAGCGATCTGTACATGCCTACTCCGTGTTAGAGTATTTTCAAAATACAAGCCCAAAACATACTAAAAATCGATCTTTTAGGTGCACAAAAGTCAATATGTGTATGCATCTTCTGCACCCGTTTATATCCCAAATTCAACCTCAAAACAACCAAAAATTCTATATTTTTGGGTCCCAGAAGCGATCTGTACATGCCTACTCAGTGCTAGAATGTTTTCAAAATATAGGCTCAAAACATGCTAAAAATCGATATTTTAAGAGTCCAAAGTCGATATGGGCATGCATCTTCTGTACCCGTTTATATCTCAAATTCAGGCTCAAAACACCCGAAAATTCGGTATATTTGGGTCCTACAAGCGATCTATACATGCCTACTCCTAGTTAGAATATTTTCAAGATACAGACCAAAAACATGCTCAAAATTGATATTTTAGGTGCCCAAATGTCGATATGTGCATGAGTCTTCTGTACCCGTTTATATCTCAAATTCAGGCTCCAAATACCCGAAAATTCGATATTTTGGGGTCCCAGAAGCGATCTGTACATGCCTACTCAGTGCTAAAATATTTTCATAATATAGGCCCAAAACATGCTAAAAATCGATATTTTAGGTGCCCAAAGTCGATATCTCAAATTCAGGCCCAAAACACTCGAAAATTCGATATTTTGGGGTCCCAGAAGCGATCTGTACATGCCTACACCGTGTTAGAGTATTTTCAAAATACAGGCCCAAAACATACTGATAATCGATCTTTTAGGTGCCCAAAAGTCGATATGTGCATGCATCTTCTGAACCCGTAGATATCTCAAATTCAGGCTTCAAACACCCGAAAATTCGATATTTTGGGATCCAAGAAACGATCCAAACATGCCTACTCCTAGTTAGAATGTTTTCAAGATACAGACCAAAAACATGCTCAAAATCGATATTGTAGGTGCCCAAAAGTCGATGTGTGCATGCATCTTCAGTACCCGTTTATATCTCAAATTCAGGCTCAAAACACCCGAAAATTCGATATTTTGGGGTCCCAGAAGCGATCTGTACATGCCTACTCCATGTTAGAGTATTTTCAAAATACAGGCCCAAAACATGCTGAAAATCGATATTCTAGGTTCCCAAAGTCGATATGTGAATGCCTATTCTGTACCCGTTTATATCTCAAATTCAGGCTCCAAACACCCGAAAATTCGATATTTTGGGGTCCCAGAAACGATCTGTACATGCCTACTCAGATACAAGCCCAAAACATGCTGAAAATCGATATTTTAGGTGCCCAAAGTCAATATATGTATGCATCTTCTTCACCCGTTTATATTCCAAATTCAACCTCCAAACACCCGAAAATTCGATATTTTTGGGTCCCACAAGCGATCTGTACATGTCTACTCAGTGCTAGATATTTTTCAAAATATAGGCTCAAAACATGCTAAAAATCGATATTTTAAGTGTCCAAAGTCGATATGTGCATGCATCTTCTGTACCCGTTTATATCTCAAATTCAGGCTCAAAACACCCGAAAATTCGGTATTTTGGGGTCCTACAAGCGATCTGTACATGCCTACTCCTAGTTAGAATGTTTTCAAGATACAGACCCAAAACATGCTCAAAATCGATATATTAGGTGCCCAAAAGTCGATATGTGCATGCATCTTCAGTAAGCGTTTATATCTCAAATTCAGGCTCAAAACACCCGAAAATTCGATATTTTGGGGTCCCAGAAGCGATCAGTACATGCCTACTCCGTGTTAGAGAATTTTCAATTTACAGGACCGAAACATGCTGAAAATCGATATTTTATGTGCCCAAAGTCAATATGTGCATGCATCTTCTGTACTAGTTTATATTTCAAATTAAGACTCAAAACACCCGAAAATTCGATAATTTGGGGTCCCAGAAGCGTTTTGTACATGCCTACTCCGTGTTAGAGTATTTTCAAAATACAGGCCCAAAACATGCTGAAAATCTATATTTTAGGTGCCCAAAGTCAATATGTGTATGCATCTTCTGCACCTGTTTATATCCCAAATTCAACCTCAAAACAACCGAAAATTGAATATTTTTGGGTCCCAGACGAGATCTGTACATGCCTACTCAGTGCTAGAATGTTTTCAAAATATAGGCTCAAAACATGCTAAAAATCGATATTTTAAGTGTCCAAAGTCGATATGTGCATGCATCTTCTGTACCCGTTTATATCTCAAATTCAGGCTCAAAACACCCTAAAATTCGGTATTTTTGGGTCCTAGAAGCGATCTATACATGCCTACTCCTAGTTAGAATGTTTTCAAGATACAGACCAAAAACATGCTCAAAATCGATATTTTAGGTGCCCAAAAGTCGATATGTGCATGCATCTTCAGTACCCGTTTATATCTCAAATATAGGCTCAAAACACCCGAAAATTCGATATTTTGGGGTCCCAGAAGCGATCAGTAAATGCCTACTCCGTGTTAGAGTATTTTCAAAATAAAGGCCCAAAACATGATGAAAATCGATATTTTATGTGCCCAAAGTCAATATGTGAATGCATCTTGTGTAATAGTTTATATTTCAAATTAAGGCTCAAAACACCCAAAAATTCGATAATTTGGGGTCCCAGAAGCGTTTTGTACATGCCTACTCCGTGTTAGAGTATTTTCAAAATACAGGCCCAAAACATGCTGAAAATCGATATTTTAGGTGCCCAAAGTCAATATGTGTATGCATCTTCTGCACCTGTTTATATCCCAAATTCAACCTCAAAATACCCGAAAATTCGATATTTTTGGGTCCCAGAAGCGATCTGTAAATGCCAACTCCGTGCTAGAACGTTTTCAAAATATAGGCTCAAAACATGCTAAAAATCGATATTTTAAGTGTCCAAAGTCGATATGTGCATGCATCTTCAGCACCAGTTTATATCTCAAATTCAGGCTCAAAACACCCGAAAATTCGATATTTTGGGGTCCCAGAAGCGATCAGTACATGCCTACACCGTGTTAGAGTATTTTCATAATACAGGCCTAAAACATGCTGAAAATCGATATTTTAGGTGCCCAAAGTCAATATGTGCATGCATCTTCTGTACCCGTTTATATCTCAAATTCAGGCTAAAAAAACCCGGAAATTCGATATTTTGGGGTCCCAGAAGCGATCTGTACATGCCTACTCAGTGTTATAATATTTTCAAAATATAGGCCCAAAACATGCTAAAAATCGATACTTTAGGTGCCCAAAGTCGATATCTCAAATTCAGGCACAAAACACCCGAAAATTCGATATTTTGGGGTCCCAGAAGCGATCTGTACACGCCTACTCAAATACAAGCCGCAAACATGCTGAAAATCGATATTTTTGGTGCCCAAAGTCAATATGTGTATGCTTCTTATGTACCCGTTTATATCTCAAATTCAATCTCCAAACACCCAAAAATTCGATATTTTTGGGTCCCAGAAGCGATCTGTACATGCCTACTCAGTACTAGATTGTTTTCAAAATATAGGCTGAAAACATGCTAAAATCGATATTTTAAGTGTCCAAAGTCAATATGTGCATGCATCTTCTGTACCCGTTTATATCTCAAATTCAGGCTCAAAACACCCGAAAATTCGGTATTTTTGGGTCCTAGAAGCGATCTATACATGCCTACTCCTAGTTAGAATGTTTTCAAGATACAGACCCAAAACATGCTCAAAATCGATATTTTAGGTGCCCAAAAGTCGATATGTGCATGCATCTTCAGTACGCGTTTATATCTCAAATTCAGGCTCAAAACACCCGAAAATTCGATATTTTGGGGTCCCAGAAGCGATCAGTACATGCCTACTCCGTGTTAGAGAATTTTGAATTTACAGGCCCGAAACATGCTGAAAATCGATATTTTATGTGCCCAAAGTCAATATGTGCATGCATCTTCTGTACTAGTTTATATTTCAAATTAAGGCTCAAAACACCCAAAAATTCGAAAATTTGAGGTCCCAGAATCGTTTTGTACATGCCTACTCCGTGTTAGAGTATTTTCAAAATACAGGCCCAAAACATGCTAAAAATCGATATTTTAGGTGCCCAAAGTCAGTATGTGTATGCATCTTCTGCACCTGTTTATATCCCAAATTCAACCTCAAAATACCCGAAAATTCGATATTTTTGGGTCCCAAAAGCGATCTGTAAATGCCTACTCCGTGCTAGAACGTTTTCAAAATATAGGCTCAAAACATGCTAAAAATCAATATTTTAAGTGTCCAAAGTCGATATGTGCATGCATCTTCTGTACCCGTTTATATCTCAAATTCAGGCTCAAAACACCCTAAAATTCGGTATTTTTGGGTACTAGAAGCGATCTATACATGCCTACTCCTAGTTAGAATGTTTTCAAGATACAGACCAAAAACATGCTCAAAATCGATATTTTAGGTGCCCAAATGTCGATATGTGCATGCATCTTCAGTACCCGTTTATATCTCAAATTCAGGCTCAAAACACCCGAAAATTCGATATTTTGGGGTCCCAGAAGCGATCAGTACATGCCTACTCCGTGTTGGAGTATTTTCATAATACAGGCCTAAAACATGCTGAAAATCGATCATTTAGGTGTCCAAAGTCAATATGTGCATGCATCTTCTGTACCCGTTTATATCTCAAATTCAGGCTCAAAAAACCCAGGAAATTCGATATTTTGGGGTCCGAGAAGCGATCTGTACATGCCTACTCAGTGTTAGAATATTTTCAAAATATAGGCCCAAAACATGCTAAAAATAGATATTTTAGGTGCCCAAAGTCGATATCTCAAATTCAGGCACAAAACACCCGAAAATTCGATATTTTGGGGTCCCAGAAGCGATCTGTACACGCCTACTCAAATACAGGCCGAAAACATGCTGAAAATCGATATTTTTTGTGCCCAAAGTCAATATGTGTATGCTTCTTATGTACCCGTTTATATCTCAAATTCAATCTCCAAACACCCGAAAATTCGATATTTTGGGGTCCCAGAAGCGATCTGTACATGCCTACTCAGTACTAGATTGTTTTCAAAATATAGGCTCAAAACTTGCTAAAAATCAATATTTTAAGTGTCCAAAGTCAATATGTGCATGCATCTTCTGTACCCGTTTATATCTCAAATTCAGGCTCAAAACCCGAAAATTCGGTATTTTTGGGTCCTAGAAGCGATCTATACATGCCTACTCCTAGTTAGAATGTTTTCAAGATACAGACCAAAAACATGCTCAAAAACGATATTTTAAGTGCTTAAATGTCGATATGTGCATGCATTTTCAGTACCCGTTTATATCTCAAATTCAGGCTCAAAACACCCGAAAATTCGATATTTTGGGGTCCCAGAAGCGATCAGTACATGATTACTCCGTGTTAGAGTATTTTCATAATACAGGGCCAAAACATACTGAAAATCAATCGTTTAGGTGCCCAAAGTCAATATGTGCATGCATCTTCTGTACCCGTTTATATCTCAAATTCAGGCTCCAAAAACCCGAAAATTCGATATTTCGGGGTCCCAGAAAACGATCTGTACATACCTACTCAGTGCTAGAATATTTTCAAAATATAGGCCCAAAACATGCTAAAAATCGATATTTTAGGTGCCCAAAGTCGTTATCTCAAATTCAGGCCCAGAACACCCGAAAACTCGATATTTTGGGGTCCCAAAAGCGATCTGTACATGCCTACTCCGTGTTAGAGTATTTTTAAAATACAGGCCCAAAACATACTGAAAATCGATCTTTTAGGTGCCCAAAAGTCGATATGTGCATGCATCTTCTGTACCCGTTTATATCTCAAATTCAGGCTCCAAATACCCGAAAATTCGATATTTTTGGGTCCCAGAAGCGATCTGTACTTGCCTACTCAGATGCAGGCCCAAAACATGCTGAAAATTAATATTTTAGGTGCCCAAAGTCAATATGTGTATGCATCTTCTGCACCCGTTTATATCCCAAATTCAACCTCAAAACACCCAAAAATTCGATATTTTTGGGTCCCAAAAACGATCTGTACATGCCTACTCCTAGTTAGAATGTTTTCAAGATACAGACCCAAAACATGCTCAAAATCGATATTTTAGGTGCCCAAAAGTCGATATGTGCATGCATCTTCAGTACGCGTTTATATCTCAAATTCAGGCTCAAAACACCCGAAAATTCGATATTTTGGGGTCCCAGAAGCGATCAGTACATGCCTACTCCGTGTTAGAGAATTTTGAATTTACAGGCCCGAAACATGCTGAAAATCGATATTTTATGTGCCCAAAGTCAATATGTGCATGCATCTTCTGTACTAGTTTATATTTCAAATTAAGGCTCAAAACACCCGAAAATTCGAAAATTTGAGGTCCCAGAAGCGTTTTGTACATGCCTACTCCGTGTTAGAGTATTTTCAAAATACAGGCCCAAAACATGCTAAAAATCGATATTTTAGGTGCCCAAAGTCTGTATGTGTATGCATCTTCTGCACCTGTTTATATCCCAAATTCAACCTCAAAATACCCGAAAATTCGATATTTTTGGGTCCCAAAAGCGATCTGTAAATGCCTACTCCGTACAAGAACGTTTTCAAAATATAGGCTCAAAACATGCTAAAAATCAATATTTTAAGTGTCCAAAGTCGATATGTGCATGCATCTTCTGTACCCGTTTATATCTCAAATTCAGGCTCAAAACACCCTAAAATTCGATATTTTGGGGTCCCAGAAGCGATCAGTACATGCCTACTCCGTGTTGGAGTATTTTCATAATACAGGCCTAAAACATGCTGAAAATCGATCATTTAGGTGCCCAAAGTCAATATGTGCATGCATCTTCTGTACCCGTTTATATCTCAAATTCAGGCTCAAAAAACCCAGGAAATTCGATATTTTGGGGTCCGAGAAGCGATCTGTACATGCCTACTCAGTGTTAGAATATTTTCAAAATATAGGCCCAAAACATGCTAAAAATAGATATTTTAGGTGCCCAAAGTCGATATCTCAAATTCAGGCACAAAACACCCGAAAATTCGATATTTTGGGGTCCCAGAAGCGATCTGTACACGCCTACTCAAATACAGGCCGAAAACATGCTGAAAATCGATATTTTTTGTGCCCAAAGTCAATATGTGTATGCTTCTTATGTACCCGTTTATATCTCAAATTCAATCTCCAAACACCCGAAAATTCGATATTTTGGGGTCCCAGAAGCGATCTGTACATGCCTACTCAGTACTAGATTGTTTTCAAAATATAGGCTCAAAACTTGCTAAAAATCAATATTTTAAGTGTCCAAAGTCAATATGTGCATGCATCTTCTGTACCCGTTTATATCTCAAATTCAGTCTCAAAACCCGAAAATTCGGTATTTTTGGGTCCTAGAAGCGATCTATACATGCCTACTCCTAGTTAGAATGTTTTCAAGATACAGACCAAAAACATGCTCAAAAACGATATTTTAAGTGCTTAAATGTCGATATGTGCATGCATTTTCAGTACCCGTTTATATCTCAAATTCAGGCTCAAAACACCCGAAAATTCGATATTTTGGGGTCCCAGAAGCGATCAGTACATGATTACTCCGTGTTAGAGTATTTTCATAATACAGGGCCAAAACATACTGAAAATCAATCGTTTAGGTGCCCAAAGTCAATATGTGCATGCATCTTCTGTACCCGTTTATATCTCAAATTCAGGCTCAAAAAACCCGAAAATTCGATATTTCGGGGTCCCAGAAAACGATCTGTACATACCTACTCAGTGCTAGAATATTTTCAAAATATAGGCCCAAAACATGCTAAAAATCGATATTTTAGGTGCCCAAAGTCGTTATCTCAAATTCAGGCCCAGAACACCCGAAAACTCGATATTTTGGGGTCCCAAAAGCGATCTGTACATGCCTACTCCGTGTTAGAGTATTTTTAAAATACAGGCCCAAAACATACTGAAAATCGATCTTTTAGGTGCCCAAAAGTCGATATGTGCATGCATCTTCTGTACCCGTTTATATCTCAAATTCAGGCTCCAAATACCCGAAAATTCGATATTTTTGGGTCCCAGAAGCGATCTGTACTTGCCTACTCAGATGCAGGCCCAAAACATGCTGAAAATTAATATTTTAGGTGCCCAAAGTCAATATGTGTATGCATCTTCTGCACCCGTTTATATCCCAAATTCAACCTCAAAACACCCAAAAATTCGATATTTTTGGGTCCCAGAAACGATCTGTACATGCCTACTCCTAGTTAGAATGTTTTCAAGATACAGACCCAAAACATGCTCAAAATCGATATTTTAGGTGCCCAAAAGTCGATATGTGTATGCATCTTCAGTACGCGTTTATATCTCAAATTCAGGCTCAAAACACCCGAAAATTCGATATTTTGGGGTCCCAGAAGCGATCAGTACATGCCTACTCCGTGTTAGAGAATTTTGAATTTACAGGCCCGAAACATGCTGAAAATCGATATTTTATGTGCCCAAAGTCAATATGTGCATGCATCTTCTGTACTAGTTTATATTTCAAATTAAGGCTCAAAACACCCGAAAATTCGAAAATTTGAGGTCCCAGAAGCGTTTTGTACATGCCTACTCCGTGTTAGAGTATTTTCAAAATACAGGCCCAAAACATGCTAAAAATCGATATTTTAGGTGCCCAAAGTCAGTATGTGTATGCATCTTCTGCACCTGTTTATATCCCAAATTCAACCTCAAAATACCCGAAAATTCGATATTTTTGGGTCCCAAAAGCGATCTGTAAATGCCTACTCCGTACAAGAACGTTTTCAAAATATAGGCTCAAAACATGCTAAAAATCAATATTTTAAGTGTCCAAAGTCGATATGTGCATGCATCTTCTGTACCCGTTTATATCTCAAATTCAGGCTCAAAACACCCTAAAATTCGGTATTTTTGGGTACTAGAAGCGATCTATACATGCCTACTCCTAGTTAGAATGTTTTCAAGATACAGACCAAAAACATGCTCAAAATCGATATTTTAGGTGCCCAAATGTCGATATGTGCATGCATCTTCAGTACCCGTTTATATCTCAAATTCAGGCTCAAAACACCCGAAAATTCGATATTTTGGGGTCCCAGAAGCGATCAGTACATGCCTACTCCGTGTTGGAGTATTTTCATAATACAGGCCCAAAACATGCTGAAAATCGATCATTTAGGTGCCCAAAGTCAATATGTGCATGCATCTTCTGTACCCGTTTATATCTCAAATTCAGGCTCAAAAAACCCAGGAAATTCGATATTTTGGGGTCCGAGAAGCGATCTGTACATGCCTACTCAGTGTTAGAATATTTTCAAAATATAGGCCCAAAACATGCTAAAAATAGATATTTTAGGTGCCCAAAGTCGATATCTCAAATTCAGGCACAAAACACCCGAAAATTCGATATTTTGGGGTCCCAGAAGCGATCTGTACACGCCTACTCAAATACAGGCCGAAAACATGCTGAAAATCGATATTTTTTGTGCCCAAAGTCAATATGTGTATGCTTCTTATGTACCCGTTTATATCTCAAATTCAATCTCCAAATACCCGAAAATTCGATATTTTGGGGTCCCACAAGCGATCTGTACATGCCTACTCAGTACTAGATTGTTTTCAAAATATAGGCTCAAAACTTGCTAAAAATCAATATTTTAAGTGTCCAAAGTCAATATGTGCATGCATCTTCTGTACCCGTTTATATCTCAAATTCAGGCTCAAAACCCGAAAATTCGGTATTTTTGGGTCCTAGAAGCGATCTATACATGCCTACTCCTAGTTAGAATGTTTTCAAGATACAGACCAAAAACATGCTCAAAAACGATATTTTAAGTGCTTAAATGTCGATATGTGCATGCATTTTCAGTACCCGTTTATATCTCAAATTCAGGCTCAAAACACCCGAAAATTCGATATTTTGAGGTCCCAGAAGCGATCAGTACATGATTACTCCGTGTTAGAGTATTTTCATAATACAGGGCCAAAACATACTGAAAATCAATCGTTTAGGTGCCCAAAGTCAATATGTGCATGCATCTTCTGTACCCGTTTATATCTCAAATTCAGGCTCAAAAAACCCGAAAATTCGATATTTCGGGGTCCCAGAAAACGATCTGTACATACCTACTCAGTGCTAGAATATTTTCAAAATATAGGCCCAAAACATGCTAAAAATCGATATTTTAGGTGCCCAAAGTCGTTATCTCAAATTCAGGCCCAGAACACCCGAAAACTCGATATTTTGGGGTCCCAAAAGCGATCTGTACATGCCTACTCCGTGTTAGAGTATTTTCAAAATACAGGCCCAAAACATACTGAAAATCGATCTTTTAGGTGCCCAAAAGTCGATATGTGCATGCATCTTCTGTACCCGTTTATATCTCAAATTCAGGTTCCAAAAACCCGAAAATTCGATATTTTTGGGTCCCAGAAGCGATCTGTACATGCCTACTCAGATGCAGGCCCAAAACATGCTGAAAATTAATATTTTAGGTGCCCAAAGTCAATATGTGTATGCATCTTCTGCACCCGTTTATATCTCAAATTCAACCTCAAAACACCCAAAAATTCGATATTTTTGGGTCCCAGAAACGATCTGTACATGCCTACTCCTAGTTAGAATGTTTTCAAGATACAGACCCAAAACATGCTCAAAATCGATATTTTAGGTGCCCAAAAGTCGATATGTGCATGCATCTTCAGTACGCGTTTATATCTCAAATTCAGGCTCAAAACACCCGAAAATTCGATATTTTGGGGTCCCAGAAGCGATCAGTACATGCCTACTCCGTGTTAGAGAATTTTGAATTTACAGGCCCGAAACATGCTGAAAATCGATATTTTATGTGCCCAAAGTCAATATGTGCATGCATCTTCTGTACTAGTTTATATTTCAAAATAAGGCTCAAAACACCCGAAAATTCGAAAATTTGAGGTCCCAGAAGCGTTTTGTACATGCCTACTCCGTGTTAGAGTATTTTCAAAATACAGGCCCAAAACATGCTAAAAATCGATATTTTAGGTGCCCAAAGTCAGTATGTGTATGCATCTTCTGCACCTGTTTATATCCCAAATTCAACCTCAAAATACCCGAAAATTCGATATTTTTGGGTCCCAAAAGCGATCTGTAAATGCATACTCCGTGCTAGAACGTTTTCAAAATATAGGCTCAAAAGATGCTAAAAATCAATATTTTAAGTGTCCAAAGTCGATATGTGCATGCATCTTCTGTACCCGTTTATATCTCAAATTCAGGCTCAAAACACCCTAAAATTCGGTATTTTTGGGTACTAGAAGCGATCTATACATGCCTACTCCTAGTTAGAATGTTTTCAAGATACAGACCAAAAACATGCTCAAAATCGATATTTTAGGTGCCCAAATGTCGATATGTGCATGCATCTTCAGTACCCGTTTATATCTCAAATTCAGGCTCAAAACACCCGAAAATTCGATATTTTGGGGTCCCAGAAGCGATCAGTACATGCCTACTCCGTGTTGGAGTATTTTCATAACACAGGCCTAAAACATGCTGAAAATCGATCATTTAGGTGCCCAAAGTCAATATGTGCATGCATCTTCTGTACCCGTTTATATCTCAAATTCAGGCTCAAAAAACCCAGGAAATTCGATATTTTGGGGTCCTAGAAGCGATCTGTACATGCCTACTCAGTGTTAGAATATTTTCAAAATATAGGCCCAAAACATGCTAAAAATAGATATTTTAGGTGCCCAAAGTCTATATCTCAAATTCAGGCACAAAACACCCGAAAATTCGATATTTTGGGGTCCCAGAAGCGATCTGTACACGCCTACTCAAATACAGGCCGAAAACATGCTGAAAATCGATATTTTTTGTGCCCAAAGTCAATATGTGTATGCTTCTTATGTACCCGTTTATATTTCAAATTAAGACTCAAAACACCCGAAAATTCGATATTTTGGGGTCCCAGAAGCGATCTGTACATGCCTACTCAGTACTAGATTGTTTTCAAAATATAGGCTCAAAACTTGCTAAAAATCAATATTTTAAGTGTCCAAAGTCAATATGTGCATGCATCTTCTGTACCCGTTTATATCTCAAATTCAGGCTTAAAACCCGAAAATTCGGTATTTTTGGGTCCTAGAAGCGATCTATACATGCCTACTCCTAGTTAGAATGTTTTCAAGATACAGACCAAAAACATGCTCAAAAACGATATTTTAAGTGCTTAAATGTCGATATGTGCATGCATTTTCAGTACCCGTTTATATCTCAAATTCAGGCTCAAAACACCCGAAAATTCGATATTTTGGGGTCCCAGAAGCGATCAGTACATGATTACTCCGTGTTAGAGTATTTTCATAATACAGGGCCAAAACATACTGAAAATCAATCGTTTAGGTGCCCAAAGTCAATATGTGCATGCATCTTCTGTACCCGTTTATATCTCAAATTCAGGCTCAAAAAACCCGAAAATTCGATATTTCGGGGTCCCAGAAAACGATCTGTACATACCTACTCAGTGCTAGAATATTTTCAAAATATAGGCCCAAAACATGCTAAAAATCGATATTTTAGGTGCCCAAAGTCGTTATCACAAATTCAGGCCCAGAACACCCGAAAATTCGATATTTTGGGGTCCCAAAAGCGATCTGTACATGCCTACTCCGTGTTAGAGTATTTTCAAAATACAGGCCCAAAACATACAGAAAATCGATCTTTTAGGTGCCCAAAAGTCGATATGTGCATGCATCTTCTGTACCCGTTTATATCTCAAATTCAGGCTCCAAATACCCGAAAATTCGATATTTTTGGGTCCCAGAAGCGATCTGTACATGCCTACTCAGATGCAGGCCCAAAACATGCTGAAAATTAATATTTTAGGTGCCCAAAGTCAATATGTGTATGCATCTTCTGCACCCGTTTATATCCCAAATTCAACCTCAAAACACCCAAAAATTCGATATTTTTGGGTCCCAGAAACGATCTGTACATGCCTACTCAGTTCTGGAATGTTTTCAAAATATAGGCTCAAAACATGCAAAAAATCGATTTTTTAAGTGTCCAAAGTCGATATGTGCATGCATCTTCTGTACCCGTTTATATCTCAAATACAGGATCAAAACACCCGAAAATTGTGTATTTTTTGGTCCTAGAAGCAATCTGTAGATGCCTACTCCTAGTTAGAATGTTTTCAGAATACAGGCCCAACACATACTGAAAATCGATCTTTTAGGTGCCCAAAAGTCGATATGTTCATGCATCTTCTGTACCCTTTTATATCTCAAATTCAGGCTCCAAACACCCGAAAATTCGATATTTTGGGGTCCAAGAAACGATCTGTACATGCCTACTCCATGTTAGAGTATTTTCAAAATACAGACCCAAAACATGCTGAAAATCGATATTCTAGGTTCCTAAAGTCAATATGTGCATGCATCTTCTGTACCAGTTTATATCTCAAATTCAGGCTCAAAACACATGAAAATTCGATATTTTGGGGTCCCAGAAGCGATCAGTACATGCCTACTCCGTGTTAGAGTATTTTCATAATACAGGCCTAAAACATGCTAAAAATCGATATTTTAGGTGCCCAAAGTCGTTATCTCAAATTCAGGCCCAGAAAACCCGAAAATTCGATATTTTGGGGTCCCAGAAGCGATCTGTACATGCCTACTCCGTGTTAGAGTATTTTCAAAATACAGGCCCAAAACATACTGAAAATCGATCTTTTAGTTACCCAAAAGTCGATATGTGCATGCATCTTCTGTAACCGTTTATATCTCAAATTCAGGCTCCAAATACCATAAAATTCGATATTTTGGGGTCCCAGAAGCGATCTGTACATGCCTACTCAGATGCAGGCACAAAACATGCTGAAAATTAATATTTTAGGTGGCCAAAGATAATACGTGTATGCATCTTCTGCACCCGTTTATATCTCAAATTCAACCTCAAAACACCCAAAAATTCGATATTTTTGGGTCTCAGAAACGATCTGTACATGCCTACTCAATGCTAGAATGTTTTCAAAATATAGGCTCAAAACATGCTAAAAATCGATATTTTAAGTGTCCAAAGTCGATATGTGCATGCATCTTCTGTACCAGTTTATATCTCAAATTCGGGCTCAAAACACACGAAAATTCGATATTTTGGGGGCCCAGAAGAGATCTGTACATGCCTACTCTGTGCTAGAATATTTTCATAATATAGGCCCAAAACATGCTAAAAATTGATATTTTTGGTGCTCAAAGTCGATATCTCAAATTCAGGCCCAAAACACCCGAAAATTCGATATTTCGGGGTCCCAGAAGCGATCTGTACATGCCTACTCCGTGTTAGAGTATTTTTAAAATACAGGCCCAAAACATACTGTAAATCGATCTTTTAGGTGCCCAAAAGTCGAAATGTGCAAGCATCTTCTGTACCAGCTTATATCTCAAATTCAGGCTCCAAACACCCGAAAATTCGATATTTTGGGGTCCCACAAGCGATCTGTACATAACTACTCCGTGTTAGAGTATTTTCAAAATACAGGCCTAAAACATGCTGAAAATCGATATTTTAGGTGCCCAAAGTTAATATGTGTATGCATCTTCTGCACCCGTTTATATCCCAAATTCAACCTCAAAACATCCGATAATTCGATATTTTGGGTTCCCAGAAGCGATTTGTACATGCCTACTCTGTGTTAGAGTATTTTCAGATACAGGCCCAAAACATACTGAAAATCGATCTTTTAGGTGCCCAAAAGTCGATATGTGCATGCATCTTCTGTACCCGTTTATATCTCAAATTCAGGCTCCAAACACCCGAAAATTCGATATTTTGGGGTCCAAGAAACGATCTGTACATGCCTACTCCATGTTAGAGTATTTTCAAAATACAGGCCCAAAACATGCTGAAAATCGATATTCTAGGTTCCCAAAGTCAATATGTGCATGCATCTTCTGTACCCGTTTATATCTCAAATTCAGGCTCAAAACACCCGAAAATTTGATATTTTGGGGTCCCATAAGCGATGTGTACATGCCTACTCAGTGCTAGAATATTTTCAAAAAATAGGCCCAAAACATGCTAAAAATCGATATTTTAGGTGCCCAAAGTCGATATCTCAAATTCAGGCCCAAAACACCCGAAAATTCGATATTTTTGGGTCTCACAAGCGATCTGTACATGCCTACTCAGTGCTAGAATTTTTTCAAAATATAGGCTCAAAACATGCTAAAAAATCAATATTTTAAGTGTCCAAAGTCGATATGTTCATGCATCTTCTGTACCCGTTTATATCTCAAATTAAGGATCAAAACACCCGAAAATTCGGTATTTTTGGGTCCTACAAGCGATCTGTACATGCCTAGTCCTAGTTAGAATGTTTTCAAGATACAGACTAAAAACATGCTCAAAATCGATATATTAGGTGCCCAAAAGTCGATATGTGCATGCATCTTCGGAACCCGTTTATATCTCAAATTCAACCTCAAAACACCCGAAAATTCGTTATTTTTGGGTCCGAGAAGCGATCTGTAGATGCCTACTCCGTGTTAGAGTATTTTCAAAATAGAGGCCCAAAACATACTAAAAATCGATCTTTTAGGTGCACAAAAGTCAATATGTGTATGCATCTTCTGCACCCGTTTATATCCCAAATTCAACCTCAAAACAACCGAAAATTCTATATTTTTGGGTTCCAGAAGCGATCTGTACATGCCTACTCAGTGCTAGAATGTTTTCAAAATATAGGCTCAAAACATGCTAAAAATCGATATTTTAAATGTCCAAAGTCAATATGTGCATGCATCTTCTGTACCCGTTTATATCTCAAATTCAGGCTCAAAACACCCGAAAATTCGTTTTTTTTGGGTCCTAGAAGCGATCTATTCATGCCTACTCCTAGTTAGAATGTTTTCAAGATACAGACCAAAAACATGCTCAAAATCGATATTTTAGGTGCCCAAATGTCGATATGTGCATGCATCTTCAGTACCCGTTTATATCTCAAATTCAGGCTCAAAACACCCGAAAATTCGATATTTTGGGGTCCCAGAAGCGATCAGTACATGCCTACTCCGTGTTAGAGTATTTCCATAATACAGGCCCAAAACATGCTGAAAATCGATCTTTTAGGTGCCCAAAGTCAATATGTGCATACATTTTCTGTACCAGTTTATATCTTAAATTCAGGCACAAATCACCCCAAAATTCGATATTTTGGGGTCCCAGAAGCGATCTGTACATGCCTACTCATTGCTAGAATATTTTCAAAATATTGGCTCAAAACATGCTAAAAATCGATATTTTAGGTGCCCAAAGTCGATATCTCAAATTCAGGCACAAAACACCCGAAAATTCGATATTTTGGGGTCCCAGAAGCGATCTGTACACGCCTACTCAAATACAGGCCGAAAACATGCTGAAAATCGATATTTTTGGTGCCCAAAGTCAATATGTGTATGTTTCTTCTGTACCCGTTTATATCTCAAATTCAATCTCCAAACACCCGAAAATTCGATATTTTGGGGTCCCAGAAGCGATCTGTACATGCCTACTCAGTACTAGATTGTTTTGAAAATATAGGCTCATAACATGCTAAAAATCTATATTTTAAGTGTCCAAAGTCGATATGTGCATGCATCTTCTGTACCCGTTTATATCTCAAATTCAGGCTCAAAACACCCGAAAATTCGGTATTTTTGGGTCCTAGAAGCGATCTATACATGCCTAGTCCTAGTTAGAATGTTTTCAAGATACAGACCAAAAACATGCTCAAAATCGATATTTTAGGTGCCTAAATGTCGTTATGTTCATGCATCTTCAGTACCCGTTTATATCTCAAATTCAGGCTCAAAACACCCGAAAATTCGATATTTTGGGGTCCCAGAAGCGATCAGTACATGCCTAGTCCGTGTTAGAGTATTTTCATAATACAGGCCTAAAACATGCTCAAAATCGATATTTTAGGTGCCTAAATGTCGATATGTTCATGCATCTTCAGTACCCGTTTATATCTCAAATTCAGGCTCAAAAAACCCGGAAATTCGATATTTCGGGTTCCCAGAAGCGATCTGTACATGCCTACTCAGTGCTTGAATATTTTCAAAATATAGGCCCAAAACATGCTAAAAATCGATATTTTAGGTGCCCAAATTCGATATCTCAAATTCAGGCACAAAACACCCGAAAATTCGATATTTTGGGGTCCCAGAAGCAATCTGTAGACGCCTACTCAAATACAGGCCGAAAACATGCTGAAAATCGATATTTTTGGTGCCCAAAGTCAATATGTGTATGCTTCTTCTGTACCCGTTTATATCTCAAATTCAATCTCCAAACACCCGAAAATTCGATATTTTGGGGTCCCCGAAGCGATCTGTACATGCCTACTCAGTACTAGATTGTTTTCAAAATATAGGCTCAAAACACGCTAGAAATCGATTTTTTAAGTGTCCAAAGTCAATATGTGCATGCATCTTCTGTACCCGTTTATATCTCAAATTCAGGCTCAAAACACCCGAAAATTCGGTATTTTTTGGTCCTAGAAGCGATCCATACATGCCTACTCCTAGTTAGAATGTTTTCAAGATACAGATCAAAAACATGCTCAAAATCAATATTTTAGGTGCCCAAATGTCGATATGTGCTTGCATCTTCAGTACCCGTTTATATCTCAAATTCAGGCCCAGAAAACCCGAAAATTCGATATTTTGGGGTCCCAGAAGCGATCTGTACATGCCTACTCCGTGTTAGAGTATTTTCAAAATACATGCCCAAAACATACTGAAAATCGAGCTTTTAGTTTCCCAAAAGTCGATATGTGCATGCATCTTCTGTAACCGTTTATATCTCAAATTCAGGCTCCAAATACCAGAAAATTCGATATTTTGGGGTCCCAGAAGCGATCTGTACATGCCTACTCAGATGCAGGCCCAAAACATGCTGAAAATTAATATTTTAGGTGGCCAAAGTTAATACGTGTATGCATCTTCTGCACCCGTTTATATCCCAAATTCAACCTCAAAACACCCAAAAATTCGATATTTTTGGGTCTCAGAAACGATCTGTACATGCCTACTCAATGCTAGAATGTTTTCAAAATATAGGCTCAAAACATGCAAAAAATCGATATTTTAAGTGTCCAAAGTCGATATGTGCATGCATCTTCTGTACCAGTTTATATCTCAAATTCGGGCTCAAAACACACGAAAATTCTATATTTTGGGGGCCCAGAAGAGATCTGTACATGCCTACTCAGTGCTAGAATATTTTCATAATATAGGCCGAAAACATGCTAAAAATTGATATTTTAGGTGCTCAAAGTCGATATCTCAAATTCAAGCCCAAAACACCCGAAAATTCGATATTTCGGGGTCCCAGAAGCGATCTGTACATGCCTACTCCGTGTTAGAGTATTTTTAAAATACAGGCCCAAAACCTACTGTAAATCGATCTTTTAGGTGCCCAAAAGTCGAAATGTGCAAGCATATTCTGTACCCGCTTATATCTCAAATTCAGGCTCCAAACACCCGAAAATTCGATATTTTGGGGTCCCACAAGCGATCTGTACATAACTACTCCGTGTTAGAGTATTTTCAAAATACAGGCCTAAAACATGCTGAAAATCGATATTTTAGGTGCCCAAAGTTAATATGTGTATGCATCTTCTGCACCCGTTTATATCCCAAATTCAACCTCAAAACATCCGATAATTCGATATTTTGGGGTCCCAGAAGCGATTTGTACATGCCTACTCTGTGTTAGAGTATTTTCAGATACAGGCCCAAAACATACTGAAAATCGATCTTTTAGGTGCCCAAAAGTCGATATGTGCATGCATCTTCTGTACCCGTTTATATCTCAAATTCAGGCTCCAAACACCCGAAAATTCGATATTTTGGGGTCCAAGAAACGATCTGTACATGCCTACTCCATGTTAGAGTATTTTCAAAATACAGGCCCAAAACATGCTGAAAATCGATATTCTAGGTTCCCAAAGTCAATATGTGCATGTATCTTCTGTACCCGTTTATATCTCAAATTCAGGCTCAAAACACCCAAAAATTTGATATTTTGGGGTCCCATAAGCGATTTGTACATGCCTACTCAGTGCTTGAATATTTTCAAAAAATAGGCCCAAAACATGCTAAAAATCGATATTTTAGGTGCCCAAAGTCGATATCTCAAATTCAGGCCCAAAACACCCGAAAATTCGATATTTTTGGGTCTAACAAGCGATCTGTACATGCCTACTCAGTGCTAGAATTTTTTCAAAATATAGGCTCAAAACATGCTAAAAAATCAATATTTTAAGTGTCCAAAGTCGATATGTTCATGCATCTTCTGTACCCGTTTATATCTCAAATTAAGGCTCAAAACACCCGAAAATTCGGTATTTTTGAGTCCTACAAGCGATCTGTACATGCCTACACCTAGTTAGAATGTTTTCAAGATACAGACCAAAAACATGCTCAAAATCGATATATTAGGTGCCCAAAAGTCGATATGTGCATGCATCTTCGGAACCCGTTTATATCTCAAATTCAACCTCAAAACACCCGAAAATTCGTTATTTTTGGGTCCGAGAAGCGATCTGTACATGCCTACTCCGTGTTAGAGTATTTTCAAAATAGAGGCCCAAAACATACTAAAAATCGATCTTTTAGGTGCACAAAAGTCAATATGTGTATGCATCTTCTGCACCCGTTTATATCCCAAATTCAACCTCAAAACTACCAAAAATTCCATATTTTTGGGTCCCAGAAGCGATCTGTACATGCCTACTCAGTGCTAGAATGTTTTCAAAATATAGGCTCAAAACATGCTAAAAATCGATATTTTAAGTGTCCAAAGTCAATATGTGCATGCATCTTCTGTACCCGTTTATATCTCAAATTCAGGCTCAAAACACCTGAAAATTCGGTATTTTTGGGTCCTAGAAGCGATCTATTCATGCCTACTCCTAGTTAGAATGTTTTCAAGATACAGACCAAAAACATGCTCAAAATCGATATTTTAGGTGCCCAAATGTCGATATGTGCATGCATCTTCAGTACCCGTTTATATCTCAAATTCAGGCTCAAAAAACCCGAAAATTCGATATTTTGGGGTCCCAGAAGCGATCAGTACATGCCTACTCTGTGTTAGAGTATTTTCATAATACGGGCCCAAAACATGCTGAAAATCGATCCTTTAGGTGCCCAAAGTCAAAATGTGCATACATCTTCTGTACCCGTTTATATCTCAAATTCAGGCTCAAAACACCCGAAAATTCGATATTTTGGGATCCCAAAAACGATCTGTACATGCCCTATTCGTTGCTAGAATATTTTCAAAATATTAGCTCAAAACATGCTAAAAATCGATATTTTAGGTGCCCAAAGTCGATATCTCAAATTCAGGCACAAAACACCCGAAAATTCGATATTTTGGGGTCCCAGATGCGATCTGCACACGCCTACTCAAATACAGGCCGAAAACATGCTGAAAATCGATATTTTTGGTGCCCAAAGTCAATATGTGTATGCTTATTCTGTACCCGTTTATATCTCAAATTCAATCTCCAAACACCCGAAAATTCGATATTTTGGGGTCCCAGAAGCGATCTGTACATGCCTACTCAGTACTAGAATGTTTTCAAAATATAGGCTCAAAACATGCTAAAAATCGATATTTTAAGTGTCCAAAGTCGATATGTGCATGCATCTTCTGTACCCGTTTATATCTCAAATTCAGGCTCAAAACACCCGAAAATTCGGTATTTTTGGGTCCTAGAAGCGATCTATACATGCCTACTCCTAGTTAGAATGTTTTCAAGATACAGACCAAAAACATGCTCAAAATCGATATTTAAGGTGCCCAAATGTCGATATGTGCATGCATTTTCAGTACCCGTTTATATCTCAAGTTCAGGCTCAAAACACCCGAAAATTCGATATTTTGGGGTCCCAGAAGCGATCAGTACATGCCTACTCCGTGTTAGAGTATTTTCATAATACAGGCCCAAAACATGCTGAAAATCAATCTTTTAGGTGCCCAAAGTCAATATGTGCATGCATTTTCTGTACCCGTTTATATCTCAAATTCAGGCCCAAAAAACCCGAAAATTCGATATTTCGGGGTCCCAGAAAACGATCTGTACATGCCTACTCAGTGCTAGAATATTTTCAAAATATAGGCCCAAAACATGCTAAAAATCGATATTTTAGTTGCACAAAGTCGATATCTCAAATTCAGGCACAAAACACCCGAAAATTCAATATTTTGGGGTCCCAGAAGCGATCTGTACACGCCTACTCAAATACAGGCCGAAAACATGCTGAAAATCGATATTTTTGGTGCCCAAAGTGAATATGTGTATGCTTCTTCTGTACCCGTTTATATCTCAAATTCAATCTCCAAACACCCGAAAATTCGATATTTTGGGGTCCCAGAAGCGATCTGTACAAGCCTACTCAGTACTAGATTGTTTTCAAAATATAGGCTCAAAACACGCTAAAAATCGATATTTTAAGTCTCCAAAGTCAATATGTGCATGCATCTTCTGTACCTGTTTATATCTCAAATTCAGGCTCAAAACACCCGAAAATTCGGTATTTTTGGGTCCTAGAAGCGATCCATACATGCCTACTCCTAGTTAGAATGTTTTCAAGATACAGATCAAAAACATGCTCAAAATTGATATTTTAGGTGCCCAAATGTCGATATGTGCTTGCATCTTCAGTACCCGTTTATATCTCAAATTCAGGCTCAAAACACCCGAAAATTCGATATTTTGGGGTCCCAGAAGCGATCAGTACATGCCTACTCCGTGTTAGAGTATTTTCATAATACAGGCCTAAAACATGCTAAAAATCGATATTTTAGGTGCCCAAAGTCGTTATCTCAAATTCAGGCCCAGAAAACCCGAAAATTCGATATTTTGGGGTCCAAGAAACGATCTGTACATGCCTACTCCATGTTAGAGTATTTTCAAAATACAGGCCCAAACCATGCTGAAAATCGATATTCTAGGTTCCCAAAGTCAATATGTGCATGCATCTTCTGTACCCGTTTCTATCTCAAATTCAGGCTCAAAACACCCGAAAATTTGATATTTTGGGGTCCCATAAGCGATTTGTACATGCCTACTCAGTGCTAGAATAGTTTCAAAAAATAGGCCCAAAACATGCTAACAATCGATATTTTAGGTGCCCAAAGTCGATATCTCAAATTCAGGCACAAAACACCCGAAAATTCGATATTTTTGGGTCTCACAAGCGATCTGTACATGCCTACTCAGTGCTAGAATTTTTTCAAAATATAGGCTCAAAACATGCTAAAAATCAATATTTTAAGTGTCCAAAGTCGATATGTTCATGCATCTTCTGTACCCGTTTATATCTCAAATTAAGGCTCAAAACACCCGAAAATTCGGTATTTTTGGGTCCTACTAGCGATCTGTACATGCCTACTCCTAGTTAGAATGTTTTCAAGATACAGACCAAAAACATGCTCAAAATCGATATTTTAGGTGCCCAAAAGTCAATATGTGCATGCATCTTCAGTACCCGTTTATATCGCAAATTCAGGCTCAAAACACCCGAAAATTCAATATTTTGGGGTCCCAGAAGCGATCTGTACATGCCTACTTCGTGTTAGAGTATTTTCAAAATACAGGCCCAAAACATGCTGAAAATCGATATTTTAGGTGCCCAAAGTCAATATGTGCATGCATCTTCTGTACCCGTTTATATCTGAAGTTCAGGCTCAAAACACACGAGAATTCGATATTTTGGGGTCCCAGAAGCGATCTGTACATGCCTACTCAGATACAGGCCCGAAACATGCTGAAAATCGATATTTTAGGTGCCCAAAGTCAATATGTGTATGCTTCTTCTGCACCCGTTTATATCCCAAATTCAACCTTAAAACAATTGAAAATTCAATATTTTTGGGTCGCAGAAGCGATCTGTAGATGCCTACTCAGTGCTAGAATGTTTTCAAAATATAGGCTAAAAACATGCTAAAAATTGATATTTTAAGTGTCCAAAGTCGATATGTGCATGCATCTTCTGTACCCGTTTATATTTCAAATTAAGACTCAAAAATCCCAAAAAATTTGTATTTTTGGTCCCTAGAAGCGATCTGTACATGTCTACTCCTAGTTAGAATGTTTTCAAGATACAGAGCCAAAACATGCTCAAAATCGATATTTTAAGTATCCAAAGTCGATATGTGCATGCATCTTCTGTACCCGTTTATATCTCAAATTCAAACTTAAAACACCCGAAAATTCGATATTTTGGGGTCCCAGAAGCGATCTGTACATGCCTACTCAGTGCTAGAATATTTTTAAAATATAGGCCCAAAACATGCTAAAAATCGATATTTTAGGTGCCCAAAGTCAATATCTCAAATTCAGGCCCAAAACCCCCGAAAATTCGATATTTTGGGGTCTCAGAAGCGATCTGTACATGCCTACTCAGTGCTAGAATGTTTTCAAAATATAGGCTCGAAACATGCTAAAAATCGATATTTTAAGTGTCCAAAGTCGATATGTGCATGCATCTTCTGTACCCGTTTATATCTCAAATTAGGCTCAAAAAACCCGAAAATTCGGTATTTTTGGTCCCTAGAAGCGATCTGTACATGTCTACTCCTAGTTAGAATGTTTTCAAGATACAGACCCAAAACATGCTCAAAATCGATATTTTAGGTGCCCAAAGTCGATATTTAAAAGCATCTTCTGTACCTGTTTATATCTCAAATTCAGGCCCAAAACCCCCGAAAATTCGATATTTTGGGGTCCCAGAAGCGATCTGTACAAGCCTACTCAGTGCTAGAATATTTTTAAAATATAGGCCCAAAACATGCTAAAAATCGATATTTTAGGTGCCCGAAGTCGATATCTCAAATTCAGGCCCAAAACACCCGAAAATTCAATATTTTGGGGTCCCAGAAGCGATCTGTACATGCCTACTCCGTGTTAGAGTATTTTCAATATACAGGCCCAAAACATACTGAAAACCGATCTTTTAGGTGACCAAAAGTCGATATGTGCATGCATCTTCTGTACCCGTTTATATCTCAAATTCAGGCTCCAAACACCCGAAAATTCGATATTTTGGGGTCCCAGAAGCGATCTGTACATGCCTACTCAGATACAGGCCCAAAACATGCTGAAAATCGATATTTTTGATGCCTAAAGTCAATATGTGTATGCATCTTCTGCACTCGTTTATATCTCAAATTCAACCTCAAAACTCTCGAATATTCGATATTTTTGGGTCCCAGAAGCGATCTGTACATGCCTACTGAGTGCTAGAATGTTTTCAAAATATAGGCTCAAAACATGCTAAAAATCGATATTTTAAGTGTCCAAAGTCGATATGTGCATGAATCTTCTGTACCCGTTTATATCTCAAATTCAGGCTCAAAACACCCGAAAATTCGGTATTTTTGGGCCTTAGAAGCGATCTGTACATGCCTACACCTAGTTAGAATGTTTTCAAGATACAGACCCAAAACATGCTCAAAATCGATATCTTAGGTGCCCAAAAGTCAATATGTGCATGCATATTCAGTACCCGTTTATATCGCAAATTCAGGCTCAAAACACCCGAAAATTCAATATTTTGGGGTCCCAGAAGCGATCTGTACATGCCTACTCCTTGTTAGAGTATTTTCAAAATTCAGGCCCAAAACATGCTGAAAATCGATCTTTTAGGTGCACAAAAGTCAATATGTGTATGCATCTTCTGTACCCGTTTATATTTCAAATTCAGGCTCCAAACACCCGAAATTTCGATATTTTGGGGTCCCATAAGCGATCTGTACACGCCTACTCAGTGCTAGAATATTTTCAAAAAATAGGCCCAAAACATGCTAAAAATCGATATTTTAGTTGCACAAAGTCGATATCTCAAATTCAGGCACAAAACACCCGAAAATTCAATATTTTGGGGTCCCAGAAGCGATCTGTACACGCCTACTCAAATACAGGCCGAAAACATGCTGAAAATCGATATTTTTGGTGCCCAAAGTGAATATGTGTATGCTTCTTCTGTACCCGTTTATATCTCAAATTCAATCTCCAAACACCCGAAAATTCGATATTTTGGGGTCCCAGAAGCGATCTGTACAAGCCTACTCAGTACTAGATTGTTTTCAAAATATAGGCTCAAAACACGCTAAAAATCGATATTTTAAGTCTCCAAAGTCAATATGTGCATGCATCTTCTGTACCTGTTTATATCTCAAATTCAGGCTCAAAACACCCGAAAATTCGGTATTTTTGGGTCCTAGAAGCGATCCATACATGCCTACTCCTAGTTAGAATGTTTTCAAGATACAGATCAAAAACATGCTCAAAATTGATATTTTAGGTGCCCAAATGTCGATATGTGCTTGCATCTTCAGTATCCGTTTATATCTCAAATTCAGGCTCAAAACACCCGAAAATTCGATATTTTGGGGTCCCAGAAGCGATCAGTACATGCCTACTCCGTGTTAGAGTATTTTCATAATACAGGCCTAAAACATGCTAAAAATCGATATTTTAGGTGCCCAAAGTCGTTATCTCAAATTCAGGCCCAGAAAACCCGAAAATTCGATATTTTGGGGTCCAAGAAACGATCTGTACATGCCTACTCCATGTTAGAGTATTTTCAAAATACAGGCCCAAACCATGCTGAAAATCGATATTCTAGGTTCCCAAAGTCAATATGTGCATGCATCTTCTGTACCCGTTTATATCTCAAATTCAGGCTCAAAACACCCGAAAATTTGATATTTTGGGGTCCCATAAGCGATTTGTACATGCCTACTCAGTGCTAGAATAGTTTCAAAAAATAGGCCCAAAACATGCTAACAATCGATATTTTAGGTGCCCAAAGTCGATATCTCAAATTCAGGCACAAAACACCCGAAAATTCGATATTTTTGGGTCTCACAAGCGATCTGTACATGCCTACTCAGTGCTAGAATTTTTTCAAAATATAGGCTCAAAACATGCTAAAAATCAATATTTTAAGTGTCCAAAGTCGATATGTTCATGCATCTTCTGTACCCGTTTATATCTCAAATTAAGGCTCAAAACACCCGAAAATTCGGTATTTTTGGGTCCTACTAGCGATCTGTACATGCCTACTCCTAGTTAGAATGTTTTCAAGATACAGACCAAAAACATGCTCAAAATCGATATTTTAGGTGCCCAAAAGTCAATATGTGCATGCATCTTCAGTACCCGTTTATATCGCAAATTCAGGCTCAAAACACCCGAAAATTCAATATTTTGGGGTCCCAGAAGCGATCTGTACATGCCTACTTCGTGTTAGAGTATTTTCAAAATACAGGCCCAAAACATGCTGAAAATCGATATTTTAGGTGCCCAAAGTCAATATGTGCATGCATCTTCTGTACCCGTTTATATCTGAAGTTCAGGCTCAAAACACACGAGAATTCGATATTTTGGGGTCCCAGAAGCGATCTGTACATGCCTACTCAGATACAGGCCCGAAACATGCTGAAAATCGATATTTTAGGTGCCCAAAGTCAATATGTGTATGCTTCTTCTGCACCCGTTTATATCCCAAATTCAACCTTAAAACAATTGAAAATTCAATATTTTTGGGTCGCAGAAGCGATCTGTACATGCCTACTCAGTGCTAGAATGTTTTCAAAATATAGGCTAAAAACATGCTAAAAATTGATATTTTAAGTGTCCAAAGTCGATATGTGCATGCATCTTCTGTACCCGTTTATATTTCAAATTAAGACTCAAAAATCCCAAAAAATTTGTATTTTTGGTCCCTAGAAGCGATCTGTACATGTCTACTCCTAGTTAGAATGTTTTCAAGATACAGAGCCAAAACATGCTCAAAATCGATATTTTAAGTATCCAAAGTCGATATGTGCATGCATCTTCTGTACCCGTTTATATCTCAAATTCAAACTTAAAACACATGAAAATTCGATATTTTGGGGTCCCAGAAGCGATCTGTACATGCCTACTCAGTGCTAGAATATTTTTAAAATATAGGCCCAAAACATGCTAAAAATCGATATTTTAGGTGCCCAAAGTCAATATCTCAAATTCAGGCCCAAAACCCCCGAAAATTCGATATTTTGGGGTCTCAGAAGCGATCTGTACATGCCTACTCAGTGCTAGAATGTTTTCAAAATATAGGCTCGAAACATGCTAAAAATCGATATTTTAAGTGTCCAAAGTCGATATGTGCATGCATCTTCTGTACCCGTTTATATCTCAAATTAGGCTCAAAAAACCCGAAAATTCGGTATTTTTGGTCCCTAGAAGCGATCTGTACATGTCTACTCCTAGTTAGAATGTTTTCAAGATACAGACCCAAAACATGCTCAAAATCGATATTTTAGGTGCCCAAAGTCGATATTTAAAAGCATCTTCTGTACCTGTTTATATCTCAAATTCAGGCCCAAAACCCCCGAAAATTCGATATTTTGGGGTCCCAGAAGCGATCTGTACAAGCCTACTCAGTGCTAGAATATTTTTAAAATATAGGCCCAAAACATGCTAAAAATCGATATTTTAGGTGCCCGAAGTCGATATCTCAAATTCAGGCCCGAAACACCCGAAAATTCGATATTTTGGGGTCCCAGAAGCGATCTGTACATGCCTACTCCGTGTTAGAGTATTTTCAATATACAGGCCCAAAACATACTGAAAACCGATCTTTTAGGTGACCAAAAGTCGATATGTGCATGCATCTTCTGTACCCGTTTATATCTCAAATTCAGGCTCCAAACACCCGAAAATTCGATATTTTGGGGTCCCAGAAGCGATCTGTACATGCCTACTCAGATACAGGCCCAAAACATGCTGAAAATCGATATTTTTGATGCCTAAAGTCAATATGTGTATGCATCTTCTGCACTCGTTTATATCTCAAATTCAACCTCAAAACTCTCGAATATTCGATATTTTTGGGTCCCAGAAGCGATCTGTACATGCCTACTGAGTGCTAGAATGTTTTCAAAATATAGGCTCAAAACATGCTAAAAATCGATATTTTAAGTGTCCAAAGTCGATATGTGCATGAATCTTCTGTACCCGTTTATATCTCAAATTCAGGCTCAAAACACCCGAAAATTCGGTATTTTTGGGCCCTAGAAGCGATCTGTACATGCCTACACCTAGTTAGAATGTTTTCAAGATACAGACCCAAAACATGCTCAAAATCGATATCTTAGGTGCCCAAAAGTCAATATGTGCATGCATATTCAGTACCCGTTTATATCGCAAATTCAGGCTCAAAACACCCGAAAATTCAATATTTTGGGGTCCCAGAAGCGATCTGTACATGCCTACTCCTTGTTAGAGTATTTTCAAAATTCAGGCCCAAAACATGCTGAAAATCGATCTTTTAGGTGCACAAAAGTCAATATGTGTATGCATCTTCTGTACCCGTTTATATTTCAAATTCAGGCTCCAGACACCCGAAAATTCGATATTTTGAGGTCCCAGAAGCGACCTGTACAAGCTTACTCAGTCCTAGAATATTTTTAAAATATAGGCCCAAAACATGCTAAAATTCGATATTTTAGGTGCCCGAAGTCGATATCTCAAATTCAGATCCAAAACACCCGAAAATTCGATATTTTTGGGTCCCAGAAGCGATCTGTACATGCCTACTCAGTGTTAGAGTATTTCCAATATACAGGCCCAAAACATACTGAAAATCGATCTTTTAGGTGCCCAAAAGTCGATATGTGTATGAATCTTCTGCACCCGTTTATATCCCAAATTCAACATCAAAACACCCGAAAATTCGATATTTTTGGGTCCCAGAAGCGATCTGTACATGCCTACACAGTGCTAGAATGTTTTCAAAATATAGGCTCAAAACATGCTAAAAATCGATATTTTAGGAGACCAAAGTCAATATGTGTATACATCTTCTGTACCCGTTTATATCTCAAATTCAGGCTCCAAAAACCCGAAAATTCGATATTTTGGGGTCCCAGAAGCGATCTGTACATGCCTACTCAGATAAAGGCCCAAAACATGCTGAAAATCGATATTTTATGTGCCCAAATTCAATATGTGTATGAATCTTATGCACTCGTTTATATCTCAAATTCAACCACAAAACACCCGAAAATTCGATATTTTTGGGTCCCAGAAGCGATCTGTACATGCCTACACAGTGCTAGAATGTTTTCAAAATATCGGCTCAAAACATGCTAAAAATCGATATTTTAGGTGACCAAAGTCAATATGTGTATGCATCTTCTGTACCCGTTTATATCTCAAATTCAGGCTCCAAATACCCGAAAATTCGATATTTTGGGGTCCCAGAAGCGATCTGTACATGCTTACTCAGGTACAGGCCCAAAACATACTGAAAATCGATATTTTATGTGCCCAAAGTCAATATGTGTATGAATCTTATGCACTCGTTCATATCTCAAATTCAACCACAAAACACCCGAAAATTCGATATTTTTGGGTCCCAGAAGCGATCTGTACATGCCTACTCAGTGCTAGAATTTTTTCAAAATATAGGCTCAAAACATGCTAAAAATCGATATTTTAAGTGTCCAAAGTCGATATGTGCATGCATCTTCTGTACCCGTTTATATCTCAAATTCAGGCTCAAAACACCCGAAAATTCGATATTTTGGGGTCCCAGAAGTGATCTGTACATGCCTACTTAGCGCTAAAATATTTTCAAAATATAGGCTCAAAACATGCTAAAAATCGATATTTTAGGTGACCAAAGTCAATATGTGTATGCATCTTCTGCACCCGTTTATATCCCAAATTCAATATCAAAACACCCGAAAATTCGGTATTTTGGGGTCCCAGAAGCGATCTGTACAAGCCTACTCAGTGCTAGAATATTTTTAAAATATAGGCCCAAAACATGCTAAAATTCGATATTTTAGGTGCCCGAAGTCGATATCTCAAATTCAGATCCAAAACACCCGAAAATTCGATATTTTTGGGTCCCAGAAGCGATCTGTACATGCCTACTCCGTGTTATAGTATTTTCAATATACAGGCCCAAAACATATTGAAAATCGATCTTTTAGGTGACCAAAAGTCGATATGTGCATGCATCTTCTGTACTTGTTTATATCTCAAATTCAGGCTCCAAACACCCGAAAATTCGATATTTTGGGGTCCCAGAAGCGATCTGAACATGCCTACTCAGATACAGGCCAAAAACATGCTGAAAATCGATATTTTTGGTGCCTAAAGTCAATATGTCTATGCATCTTCTGCACTCGTTTATATCTCAAATTCAACCTCAGAACTCTCGAAAATTCGATATTTTTGGGTCCCAGAAGCGATCTGTACATGCCTACTCAGTGCTAGAATGTTTTCAAAATATAGGCTCAAAACATGCTAAAAATCGATATTTTAAGTGTCCAAAGTCGATATGTGCATGAATCTTCTGTACCCGTTTATATCTCAAATTCAGGCTCAAAACACCTGAAAATTCGGTATTTTTGGGTCCTAGAAGCGATCTTTACATGCCTACTCCTAGTTAGAATGTTTTCAAGATACAGGCCCAAAACATGCTAAAAATCGATATTTTAGGTGCCCAATGTCAATATGTGTATGCATCTTCTGCACCCGTTTATATCCCAAATTCAACCTCAAAACACCCGAAAATTCAATATTTTTTGGTCTCAGAAGCGATCTGTCCATGCTTACTCAGTGCTAGAATGTTTTAAAAATATAGGCTCAAAACATGCTAAAAATCGATATTTTAGGTGCCCAAAGTCGATATGTGAATGCATCTTCTGTACCCGTTTATATCTCAAATTCAGGCTCAAAACAACCGAAAATTCGATATTTTGGGGTCCCAGAAGCGATCTGTACATGCCTACTCAGTGCTAGAATATTTTTAAAATGTAGAACCAAAACATGCTAAAAATCGATATTTTAGGTGCCCAAAGTCGATATCACAAATTGAGGCCCAAAACACCCGAAAATTCGATATTTTGGGGTCCCAGAAGCGATCTGTACATGCCTACTCCGTGTTAGAGTATTTTCAATATACAGGCCCAAAACATACTGAAAATCGATCTTTTAGGTGCCCAAAACCCGATATGTGCATGCATCTTCTGTACCCGTTTATATCTCAAATTCAGGCTCCAAACACCCGAAAATTCGATATTTTGAGGTCCCAGAAGCGATCTGTACATGCTTACTCAGATATTGGCCCAAAACATGCTGATAATCGATATTTTTTGTACCTAAAGTCAATATGTGTATGCATCTTCTGCACTCATTTATATCTCAAATTCAGGCTCAAAACACTCGAAAGTTCGATATTTTTTGGGTCCCAGAAGCGATCTGTACATGCCTACTGAGTGCTAGAATGTTTTCAAAATATAGGCTTAAAACATGCTAAAAATCGATATTTTAAGTGTCCAAAGTCGATATGTGCATGCATCTTCTGTACCCGTTTATATCTCAAATTCAGGCTCATAACACCCGAAAATTCGATATTTTGGGTTCCCAGAAGTGATCTGTACATGCCTACTTAGCGCTAGAATATTTTCAAAATATAGGCCCAAAACATGCTAAAAATCGATATTTTAGGTGCCCAAATTTGATATTTCAAATTCAGGCCCATAACACCCGAAAATTCGATATTTTGGGGTCCCAGAAGTGATGTGTACATGCCTACTCCGTGTTAGAATATTTTAAAGATACAGGCCCAAAACATACTGAAAATCGATCTTTTAGGTGCCCAAAAGTCGATATGTGCATGCATCTTCTGCACCCGTTTATATCTCAAATTCAGGCTCCAAACACCCAAAAATTCGATATTTTGGGGTCCCAGAAGCGATCTGTACATGCCTACTAAGATACAAGCCCAAAACATGCTGAAAATCGATATTTTATGTGCCCAAAGTCAATATGTGTATGCATCTTATGCACTCGTTTATATCTCAAATTCAACCTCAAAACACCCTAAAATTCGATATTTTTGAGTCCCAGAAGCGATCTGTACATGCCTACTCAGTGCTAGAATGTTTTCAAAATATTGGCTCAAAACATGCTAAAAATCGATATTTTAAGTGTCCAAAGTCGATATGTGCATGCATCTTCTGTACCCGTTTATATCTCAAATTCAGGCTCAAAAAATCCGAAAATTCGATATTTTGGGGTCCCAGAAGTGATCTGTACTTGCCTACTTAGCGCTAAAATATTTTCAAAATATAGGCCCAAAACAAGCTAAAATCGATATTTTAGGTGCCCAAAGTCGATATTTCAAGTTCAGGCCCATTACACCCGAAAATTCGTTAATTTTGGGTCCGAGAAGCGATCTGTACATGCCTACTCCGTGTTAGAGTATTTTCATAATAGAGGCCTAAAACATACTAAAAATCGATCTTTTAGGTGCACAAAAGTCAATATGTGCATGCATCTTCTGCACCCGTTTATATCCCAAATTCAACATCAAAACACCGGAATTTTCGATATTTTTGGGTCCCAGAAGCGATCTGTACATGCCTACTCAGTGCTAGAATATTTTCAAAATATATGCTCAAAACATGCTAAAAATCGATATATTAGGTGGCCAAAGTCAATATGTGTATGCATCTTCTGCACCCGTTTATATCCCAAATTTAACCACAAAACACCCGAAAATCCGATATTTTTGGGTCCCAGAAGCGATCTGTACATGCCTTCTCAGTGCTAGTATGTTTTCAAAATATAGGACCAAAACATACTGAAAATCGATCTTTTAGTTACCCAAAAGTCGATATGTGCATGCATCTTCTGTAACCGTTTATATCTCAAATTCAGGCTCCAAATACCAGAAAATTCGATATTTTGGGGTCCCAGAAGCGATCTGTACATGCCTACTCAGATGCAGGCAAAAAACATGCTGAAAATTAATATTTTAGGGGGCCAAAGTTAATACGTGTATGCATCTTCTGCACCCGTTTATATCCCAAATTCAACCTCAAAACATCCGATAATTCGATATTTTGGGGTCCCTGAAGCGATTTGTACATGCCTACTCTGTGTTAGAGTATTTTCAGATACAGGCCCAAAACATACTGAAAATCGATCTTTTAGGTGCCCAAAAGTCGATATGTGCATGCATCTTCTGTACCCGTTTATATCTCAAATTCAGACTCCAAACACCCGAAAATTCGATATTTTGGGGTCCAAGAAACGATCTGTACATGCCTACTCCATGTTAGAGTATTTTCAAAATACAGGCCCAAACCATGCTGAAAATCGATATTCTAGGTTCCCAAAGTCAATATGTGCATGTATCTTCTGTACCCGTTTATATCTCAAATTCAGGCTCAAAACACCCGAAAATTTGATATTTTGGGGTCCCATAAGCGATTTGTACATGCCTACTCAGTGCTTGAATATTTTCAAAAAATAGGCCCAAAACATGCTAAAAATCGATATTTTAGGTGCCCAAAGTCGATATCTCAAATTCATGCCCAAAACACACGAAAATTCGATATTTTTGGGTCTCACAAGCGATCTGTACATGCCTACTCAGTGCTAGAATTTTTTCAAAATATAGGCTCAAAACATGCTAAAAATCAATATTTTAAGTGTCCAAAGTCGATAGTTCATGCATCTTCTGTACCCGTTTATATCTCAAATTAAGGCTCAAAACACCCGAAAATTCGGTATTATTGGGTCCTACAAGCGATCTGTACATGCCTACTCCTAGTTAGAATGTTTTCAAGATACAGACCAAAAACATGCTCAAAATCGATATTTTAGGTGCCCAAAAGTCAATATGTGCATGCATCTTCAGTACCCGTTTATATCGCAAATTCAGGCTCAAAACACCCGAAAATTCAATATTTTGGGGTCCCAGAAGCGATCTGTACATACCTACTTCGTGTTAGAGTATTTTCAAAATACTGGCCCAAAACATGCTGAAAATCGATATTTTAGGTGCCCAAAGTCAATATGTGCATGCATCTTCTGTACCCGTTTATATCTGAAGTTCAGGCTCAAAACACACGAGAATTCGATATTTTGGGGTCCCAGAAGCGATCTGTACATGCCTACTCAGATACAGTCCCGAAACATGCTGAAAATCGATATTTTAGGTGCCCAAAGTCAATATGTGTATGCTTCTTCTGCACCCGTTTATATCCCAAATTCAACCTTAAAACAATTGAAAATTCAATATTTTTGGGTCGCAGAAGCGATCTGTACATGCCTACTCAGTGCTAGAATGTTTTCAAAATATAGGCTCAAAACATGCTAAAAATTGATATTTTAAGTGTCCAAAGTCGATATGTGCATGCATCTTCTGTACCCGTTTATATTTCAAATTAAGACTCAAAAATCCCAAAAAATTTGTATTTTTGGTCCCTAGAAGCGATCTGTACATGTCTACTCCTAGTTAGAATGTTTTCAAGATACAGAGCCAAAACATGCTCAAAATCGATATTTTAAGTATCCAAAGTCGATATGTGCTTGCATCTTCTGTACCCGTTAATATCTTAAATTCAAACTTAAAATACCCGAAAATTCGATATTTTGGGGTCCCAGAAGCGATCTGTACATGCCTACTCAGTGCTAGAATATTTTTAAAATATAGGCCCAAAACATGCTAAAAATCGATATTTTAGGTGCCCAAAGTCAATATCTCAAATTCAGGCCCAAAACCCCCGAAAATTCGATATTTTGGGGTCTCAGAAGCGATCTGTACATGCCTACTCAGTGCTAGAATGTTTTCAAAATATAGGCTCGAAACATGCTAAAAATCGATATTTTAAGTGTCCAAAGTCGATATGTGCATGCATCTTCTGTACCCGTTTATATCTCAAATTAGGCTCAAAAAACCCGAAAATTCGGTATTTTTGGTCCCTAGAAGCGATCTGTACATGTCTACTCCTAGTTAGAATGTTTTCAAGATACTAACCCAAAACATGCTCAAAATCGATATTTTAGGTGCCCAAAGTCGATATTTAAAAGCATCTTCTGTACCCGTTTATATCTCAAATTCAGGCTCAAAACACCCGAAAATTCGATATTTTGGGGTCCCAGAAGCGATCTGTACAAGCCTACTCAGTGCTAGAATATTTTTAAAATATAGGCCCAAAACATGCTAAAAATCGATATTTTAGGTGCCCGAAGTCAATATCTCAAATTCAGGCCCAAAACACCCGAAAATTCGATATTTTGGGGTCCAAGAAACGATCTGTACATGCCTACTCCATGTTAGAGTATTTTCAATATACAGGCCCAAAACATACTGAAAACCGATCTTTTAGGTGACCAAAAGTCGATTTGTGCATGCATCTTCTGTACCCGTTTATATCTCAAATTCAGGCTCCAAACACCCGAAAATTCGATATTTTGGGGTCCCAGAAGCGATCTGTACATGCCTACTCAGATACAGGCCCAAAACATGCTGAAAATCGATATTTTTGATGCATAAAGTCAATATGTGTATGCATCTTCTGCACTCGTTTATATCTCAAATTCAACCTCAAAACTCTCGAATATTCGATATTTTTGGGTCCCAGAAGCGATCTGTACATGCCTACTGAGTGCTAGAATGTTTTCAAAATATAGGCTCAAAACATGCTAAAAATCGATATTTTAAGTGTCCAAAGTCGATATGTGCATGAATCTTCTGTACCCGTTTATATCTCAAATTCAGGCTCAAAACACCCGAAAATTCGGTATTTTTGGGCCCTAGAAGCGATCTGTACATGCCTACACTTAGTTAGAATGTTTTCAAGATACAGACCCGAAACATGCTCAAAATCGATATCTTAGGTGCCTAAAAGTCAATATGTGCATGCATATTCAGTACCCGTTTATATCTCAAATTCAGGCTCAAAACACCCGAAAATTCAATATTTTGGGGTCCCAGAAGCGATCTGTACATGCCTACTCCTTGTTAGAGTATTTTCAAAATTCAGGCCCAAAACATGCTGAAAATCGATCTTTTAGGTGCACAAAAGTCAATATGTGCATGCATCTTCTGTACCTGTTTATATCTCCTGTACCCGTTTATATCTCAAGTTCAGGCTCAAAACACCCGAAAATTCAATATTTTTGGGTCTCAGAAGCGATCTGTACATGCCTACTCATTGCTAGAATGTTTTCAAAATATAGGCTCAAAACATGCTAAAAATCGATATTTTAGGTGACCAAAGTCAATATGTGTATGCATCTTCTGTACCCGTTTATATTTCAAATTCAGGCTCCAAACACCCGAAAATTCGATATTTTGAGGTCCCAGAAGCGATCTGTACAAGCTTACTCAGTCCTAGAATATTTTTAAAATATAGGCCCAAAACATGCTAAAATTCGATATTTTAGGTGCCCGAAGTCGATATCTCAAATTCAGATCCAAAACACCCGAAAATTCGATATTTTTGGGTCCCAGAAGCGATCTGTACATGCCTACTCAGTGTTAGAGTATTTCCAATATACAGGCCCAAAACATACTGAAAATCGATCTTTTAGGTGCCCAAAAGTCGATATGTGTATGCATCTTCTGCACCCGTTTATATCCCAAATTCAACATCAAAACACCCGAAAATTCGATATTTTTGGGTCCCAGAAGCGATCTGTACCTGCCTACACAGTGCTAGAATGTTTTCAAAATATAGGCTCAAAACATGCTAAAAATCGATATTTTAGGTGACCAAAGTCAATATGTGTATACATCTTCTGTACCCGTTTATATCTCAAATTCAGGGTCCAAAAACCCGAAAATTCGATATTTTGGGGTCCCAGAAGCGATCTGTACATGCCTACTCAGATACAGGCCCAAAACATGCTGAAAATCGATATTTTATGTGCCCAAATTCAATATGTGTATGAATCTTATGCACTCGTTTATATCTCAAATTCAACCACAAAACACCCGAAAATTCGATATTTTTGGGTCCCAGAAGCGATCTGTACATGCCTACACAGTGCTAGAATGTTTTCAAAATATAGGCTCAAAACATGCTAAAAATCGATATTTTAGGTGACCAAAGTCAATATGTGTATGCATCTTCTGTACCCGTTTATATCTCAAATTCAGGCTCCAAAAACCCGAAAATTCGATATTTTGGGGTCCCAGAAGCGATCTGTACATGCTTACTCAGGTACAGGCCCAAAACATGCTGAAAATCGATATTTTATGTGCCCAAAGTCAATGTGTGTATGAATCTTATGCACTCGTTTATATCTCAAATTCAACCACAAAACACCCGAAAATTCGATATTTTTGGGTCCCAGAAGCGATCTGTACATGCCTACTCAGTGCTAGAATTTTTTCAAAATATAGGCTCAAAACATGCTAAAAATCGATATTTTAAGTGTCCAAAGTCGATATGTGCATGCATCTTCTGTACCCGTTTATATCTCAAATTCAGGCTCAAAACACCCGAAAATTCGATATTTTGGGGTCCCAGAAGTGATCTGTACATGCCTACTTAGCGCTAAAATATTTTCAAAATATAGGCCCAAAACAAGCTAAAAATCGATATTTTAGGTGCCCAAAGTCGATATTTCAAGTTCAGGCCCATTACACCCGAAAATTCGTTATTTTTGGGTCCTAGAAGCGATCTGTACATGCCTACTCCGTGTTAGAGTATTTTCATAATAGAGGCCTAAAACATACTAAAAATCGATCTTTTAGGTGCACAAAAGTCAATATGTGTATGCATCTTCTGCACCCGTTTATATCCCAAATTCAACATCAAAACACCCGAAAATTCGATATTTTTGGGTCCCAAAAGCGATCTGTACATGCCTACTCAGTGCTAGAATATTTTCAAAATATAGGCTCAAAACATGCTAAAAATCGATATTTTAGGTGACCAAAGTCAATATGTGTATGCATCTTCTGCACCCGTTTATATCCCAAATTTAACTTCAAAACACCCGAAAATCCGATATTTTTGGGTCCCAGAAGCGATCTGTACATGACTACTCAGTGCTAGTATGTTTTCAAAATATAGGACCAAAACATGCTAAAAATCGATATTTTAGGTGCCCAAAGTCGATATCTCAAATTGAGGCCCAAAACACCCGAAAATTCGATATTTTGGGGTCCCAGAAGCGATCTGTACATGCCTACTCCGTGTTAGAGTATTTTCAATATACAGGCCCAAAACATACTGAAAATCGATCTTTTAGGTGCCCAAAAGTCGATATGTGCATGCATCTTCTGTACCCGTTTGTATCTCAAATTCAGGCTCCAAACACCCGAAAATTCGATATTTTGAGGTCCCAGAAGCGATCTTTACATGCCTACTCAGATACAGGCCCAAAACATGCTGATAATCGATATTTTTGGTGCCTAAAGTCAATATGTGTATGCATATTCTGCACTCGTTTATATCTCAAATTCAACCTCAAAACACTCGAAAGTTCGATATATTTTGGGTCCCAGAAGGGATCTGTACATGCCTACTCAGTGCTAGAATGTTTTCAAAATATAGGCTCAAAACATGCTAAAAATCGATATTTTAGGTGACCAAAGTCAATATGTGTATGCATCTTCTGCACCCGTTTATATCCCAAATTCAATATCAAAACACCCAAAAATTCGGTATTTTGGGGTCCCAGAAGCGATCTGTACAAGCCTACTCAGTGCTAGAATATTTTTAAAATATAGGCCCAAAACATGCTAAAATTCGATATTTTAGGTGCCCGAAGTCGATATCTCAAATTCAGATCCAAAACACCCGAAAATTCGATATTTTTGGGTCCCAGAAGCGATCTGTACATGCCTACTCAGATACAGGCCAAAAACATGCTGAAAATCGATATTTTTGGTGCCTAAAGTCAATATGTCTATGCATCTTCTGCACTCGTTTATATCTCAAATTCAACCTCAGAACTCTCGAAAATTCGATATTTTTGGGTCCCAGAAGCGATCTGTACATGCCTACTCAGTGCTAGAATGTTTTCAAAATATAGGCTCAAAACATGCTAAAAATCGATATTTTAAGTGTCCAAAGTCGATATGTGCATGAATCTTCTGTACCCGTTTATATCTCAAATTCAGGCTCAAAACACCCGAAAATTCGGTATTTTTGGGTCCTAGAAGCGATCTTTACATGCCTACTCCTAGTTAGAATGTTTTCAAGATACAGGCCCAAAACATGCTAAAAATCGATATTTTAGGTGCCCAAGGTCAATATGTGTATGCATCTTCTGCACCCGTTTATATCCCAAATTCAACCTCAAAACACCCGAAAATTCAATATTTTTTGGTCTCAGAAGCGATGTGTACATGCCTACTCAGTGCTAGAATGTTTTAAAAATATAGGCTCAAAACATGCTAAAAATCGATATTTTAAGTGTCCAAAGTCGATATTTGCATGCATCTTCTCTACCCGTTTATATCTCAAATTCAGGCTCAAAAAACCCGAAAATTCTGTATTTTTGGTCCCTAGAAGCGATCTATACATGTTTACTCCTAGTTAGAATATTTTCAAGATACAGACCCAAAACATGCTCAAAATCGATATTTTAGGTGCCCAAAGTCGATATGTGAATGCATCTTCTGTACCCGTTTATATCTCAAATTCAGGCTTAAAACACCCGAAAATTCGATATTTTGGGGTCCCAGAAGCGATCTGTACATGCCTACTCAGTGCTAGAATATTTTTAAAATGTAGAACCAAAACATGCTAAAAATCTATATTTTAGGTGCCCAAAGTCGATATCACAAATTGAGGCCCAAAACACCCGAAAATTCGATATTTTGGGGTCCCAGAAGCGATCTGTACATGCCTACTCCGTGTTAGAGTATTTTCAATATACAGGCCCAAAACATACTGAAAATCGATCTTTTAGGTGCCCAAAACTCTATATGTGCATGCATCTTCTGTACCCGTTTATATCTCAAATTCAGGCTCCAAACACCCGAAAATTCGATATTTTGAGGTCCCAGAAGCGATCTGTACATGCTTACTCAGATAAAGGCCCAAAACATGCTGATAATCGATATTTTTTGTGCCTAAAGTCAATATGTGTATGCATCTTCTGCACTCGTTTATATCTCAAATTCAACCTCAAAACACTCGAAAGTTCGATATTTTTTGGGTCCCAGAAGCGATCTGTACATGCCTACTGAGTGCTAGAATGTTTTCAAAATATAGGCTTAAAACATGCTAAAAATCGATATTTTAGGTGTCCAAAGACGATATGTGCATGCATCTTCTGTACCCGTTTATATCTCAAATTCAGGCTCATAACACCCGAAAATTAGATATTTTGGGGTCCCAGAAGTGATCTGTACATGCCTACTTAGCGCTAGAATATTTTCAAAATATAGGCCTAAAACATGCTAAAAATCGATATTTTAGGTGCCCAAATTTGATATTTCAAATTCAGGCCCATAACACCCGAAAATTCGATATTTTGGGGTCCCAGAAGTGATGTGTACATGCCTACTCCGTGTTAGAATATTTTAAAGATACAGGCCCAAAACATACTGAAAATCGATCTTTTAGGTGCCCAAAAGTCGATATGTGCATGTATCTTCTGTACCCGTTTATATCTCAAATTCAGGCTCCAAACACCCGAAAATTCGATATTTTGGGGTCCCAGAAGCGATCTGTACATGCCTACTCAGATACAGGCCCAAAACATGCTGAAAATCGATATTTTATGTGCCCAAAGTCAATATGTGTATGCATCTTATGCACTCGTTTATATCTCAAATTCAACCTCAAAACACCCGAAAATTCGATATTTTTGGGTCCCAGAAGCGATCTGTACATGCCTACTCAGTGCTAGTATGTTTTCAAAATATAGGCTTAAAACATGCTAAAAATCGATATCTTAAGTGTCCAAAGTCGATATGTGAATGCATCTTCTGTACCCGTTTATATCTCAAATTCAGGCTCCAAATACCCGAAATTTCGATATTTTGGGGTCCCAGAAGCGATCTGTACATGCCTACTCAGATACAGGCCCAAAACATGCTGAAAATCGATATTTTATGTGCCCAAAGTCAATATGTGTATGCATCTTATGCACTCGTTTATATCTCAAATTCAACCTCAAAACACCCGAAAATTCGATATTTTTGGGTCCCAGAAGCGATCTGTACATGCCTACTCAGTGCTAGAATGTTTTCAAAATATAGGCGCAAAACATGCTAAAAATCGATATCGTAAGTGTCCAAAGTCGATATGTGCTTGCATCTTCTGTACCCGTTTATATCTCGAATTCAGGCTCCAAAAACCCGAGAATTCGATATTTTGGGGTCCCAGAAGCGTTCTGTACATGCCTAATCAGATACAGGCCCAAAACATGCTGAAAATCGATATTTTATGTGCCCAAAGTCAATATGTGTATGCATCTTATGCACTCGTTTATATCTCAAATTCAACCTCAAAACACCCGAAAATTCGATATTTTTGGGTCCCAGAAGTGATCTGTACATGCTTACATAGCGCTAAAATATTTTCAAAACATAGGCCCAAAACAAGCTAAAAATCGATATTTTAGGTGCCCAAAGTCGATATTTCAAGTTCAGGCCCATTACACCCGAAAATTCGTTATTTTTGGGTCCGAGAAGCGATCTGTACATGCCTACTCCATGTCAGAGTATTTTCATAATAGAGGCCTAAAACATACTAAAAATCGATCTTTTAGGTGCACAAAAGTCAATATGTGTATGCATCTTCTGCACCCGTTTATATCCCAAATTCAACATCAAAACACCCGAAAATTCGATATTTTTGGGTCCCAGAAGCGATCTGTACATGCCTACTCAGTTCTAGAATATTTTCAAAATATAGGCTCAAAACATGCTAAAAATCGATATTTTAGGTGACCAATGACAATATGTGTATGCATCTTCTGCACCCGTTTATATCCCAAATTTAACTTCAAAACACCCGAAAATCCGATATTTTTGGGTCCCAGAAGCGATCTGTACATGCCTACTCAGTGCTAGTATGTTTTGAAAATATTGGACCAAAACATGCTAAAAATCGATATTTTAGGTGCCCAAAGTCGATATCTTAAATTGAGGCCGAAAACACCCGAAAATTCGATATTTTGGGGTCCCAGAAGCGATCTGTACATGCCTACTCCGTGTTAGAGTATTTTCAATATACAGGCCCAAAACATACTGAAAATCGATCTTTTAGGTGCCCAAAAGTCGATATGTGCATGCATCTTCTGTACCCGTTTGTATCTCAAATTCAGGCTCCAAACACCCGAAAATTCGATATTTTGAGGTCCCAGAAGCGATCCTTACATGCCTACTCAGATACAGGCCCAAAACATTCTGATAATCGATATTTTTGGTGCCTAAAGTCAATATGTGTTTGCATCTTCTGCACTCGTTTATATCTCAAATTCAACATCAAAACACTCGAAAGTTCGATATATTTTGGGTCCCAGAAGCGACCTGTACATGCCTACTGAGTGCTAGAATGTTTTCAAAATATAGGCTCAAAACATGCTAAAAATCAATATTTTAAGTGTCCAAAGTCGATATGTGCATGCATCTTCTGTACCCGTTTATATCTCAAATTCAGGTTCAAAACACCCGAAAATTCGATATTTTGGGGTCCCAGAAGCGATGTGTACATGCCTACTTCGTGTTAGAATATTTTAAAAATACAGGCCCAAAACATACTGAAAATCGATCTTTTAGGTGCCAAAAAGTCGATATGTGCATGCATCTTCTGTACCCGTTTATATCTCAAATTCAGGCTCTAAACACCCGAAAATTCGATATTTTGGGGTCCCAGAAGCGATCTGTACATGCCTACTCAGTGCTAGAATATTTTCAAAATATAGAACCAAAACATGCTAAAAATCGATATTTTAGGTGCCCAAAGTCGATATCTCAAATTGAGGCCCAAAACACCCGAAAATTCGATATTTTGGGGTCCCAGAAGCGATCTGTACATGCCTACTCCGTGTTAGAGTATTTTCAATATACAGGCCCAAAACATACTGAAAATCGAACTTTTAGGTGCCCAAAAGTCGATATGTGCATGCATCTTCTGTACCCGTTTATATTTCAAATTCAGTCTCCAAACAGCCGAAAATTCGATATTTTGAGGTCCCAGAAGCGATCTGTACATGCTTACTCAGATACACGCCCAAAACATGCTGATAATCGATAATTTTGGTGCATAAAGTCAATATGTGTATGCATCTTCTGCACCCGTTTATATCCCAAATTTAACCTCAAAACACCCGAAAATCCGATATTTTTGGGTCCCAGAAGCGATCTGTACATGCCTACTCAGTGCTAGTATGTTTTGAAAATATTGGACCAAAACATGCTAAAAATCGATATTTTAGGTGCCCAAAGTCGATATCTCAAATTGAAGCCGAAAACACCCGAAAATTCGATATTTTGGGGTCCCTGAAGCGATCTGTACATGCCTACTCCGTGTTAGAGTATTTTCAATATACAGGCCCAAAACATACTGAAAATCGATCTTTTAGGTGCCCAAAAGTCGATATGTGCATGCATCTTCTGTACCCGTTTGTATCTCAAATTCAGGCTCCAAACACCCGAAAATTCGATATTTTGAGGTCCCAGAAGCGATCTTTACATGCCTACTCAGATACAGGCCCAAAACATTGTGATAATCGATATTTTAGGTGCCCAAGGTCAATATGTGTATGCATCTTATGCACCCGTTTATATCCCAAATTCAACCTGAAAACACCCGAAAATTCAATATTTTTGGGTCCCAGAAGCGATCTGTACATGCCTACTGAGTGCTAGAATGTTTTCAAAATATAGGCTCAAAACATGCTAAAAATCGATATTTTAGGTGTCCAAAGTCGATATGTGCATGCATCTTCTGTACCCGTTTATATCTCAAATTCAGGCTCAAAACACCCGAAAATTCGATATTTTGGGGTAACAGAAGTGATCTGTACATGCCTACTTAGCGCTAGAATATTTTCAAAATATAGGCCCAAAACATGCTAAAAATCGATATTTTAGGTGCCCAAATTCGATATTTCAAATTCAGGCCCATAACACCCGAAAATTCGATAATTTAGGGTCCCAGAAGCGATGTGTACATGCCTACTTCGTGTTAGAATATTTTGAAAATACAGGCCCAAAACATACTGAAAATCGATCTTTTAGGTGCCAAAAAGTCGATATGTGCATGCATCTTCTGTACCCGTTTATATCTCAAATTCAGGCTCCAAACACACAAAAATTTGATATTTTGGGGTCCCAGAAGCGATCTGTACATGCCTACTCAGATACAGGCCCAAAACATGCTGTAAATCGATATTTTATGTGCCCAAAGTCAATACGTGTATGCATCTTATGCACTCGTTTATATCTCAAATTCAACCTCAAAACACCCGAAAATTCGATATTTTTGGGTCCCAGAAGCGATCTGTACATGCCTACTCAGTGCTAGAATGTTTTCAAAATATAGGCTCAAAACATGCTAAAAATCGATATTTTAAGTGTCCAAAGTCGATATGTGCATGCATCTTCTGTACCCGTTTATATCTCAAATTCAGGCTCAAAACACCCGAAAATTCGATATTTTGGGGTCCCAGAAGTGATCTGTACATGCTTACATAGCGCTAAAATATTTTCAAAATATAGGCCCAAAACAAGCTAAAAATCGATATTTTAGGTGCCCAAAGTCGATATTTCAAGTTCAGGCCCATTACACCCGAAAATTCGTTATTTTTGGGTCCGAGAAGCGATCTGTACATGCCTACTCCATGTCAGAGTATTTTCATAATAGAGGCCTAAAACATACTAAAAATCGATCTTTTAGGTGCACAAAAGTCAATATGTGTATGCATCTTCTGCACCCGTTTATATCCCAAATTCAACATCAAAACACCTGAAAATTCGATATTTTTGGGTCCCAGAAGTGATCTGTACATGCCTACTCAGTTCTAGAATATTTTCAAAATATAGGCTCAAAACATGCTAAAAATCGATATTTTAGGTGACCAATGACAATATGTGTATGCATCTTCTGCACCCGTTTATATCCCAAATTTAACTTCAAAACACCCGAAAATCCGATATTTTTGGGTCCCAGAAGCGATCTGTACATGCCTACTCAGTGCTAGTATGTTTTGAAAATATTGGACCAAAACATGCTAAAAATCGATATTTTAGGTGCCCAAAGTCGATATCTCAAATTGAGGCCGAAAACACCCGAAAATTCGATATTTTGGGGTCCCAGAAGCGATCTGTACATGCCTACTCCGTGTTAGAGTATTTTCAATATACAGGCCCAAAACATACTGAAAATCGATCTTTTAGGTGCCCAAAAGTCGATATGTGCATGCATCTTCTGTACCCGTTTGTATCTCAAATTCAGGCTCCAAACACCCGAAAATTCGATATTTTGAGGTCCCAGAAGCGATCCTTACATGCCTACTCAGATACAGGCCCAAAACATTCTGATAATCGATATTTTTGGTGCCTAAAGTCAATATGTGTATGCATCTTCTGCACTCGTTTATATCTCAAATTCAACATCAAAACACTCGAAAGTTCGATATATTTTGGGTCCCAGAAGCGACCTGTACATGCCTACTGAGTGCTAGAATGTTTTCAAAATATAGGCTCAAAACATGCTAAAAATCGATATTTTAATTGTCCAAAGTCGATATGTGCATGCATCTTCTGTACCCGTTTATATCTCAAATTCAGGTTCAAAACACCCGAAAATTCGATATTTTGGGGTCCCAGAAGCGATGTGTACATGCCTACTTCGTGTTAGAATATTTTAAAAATACAGGCCCAAAACATACTGAAAATCGATCTTTTAGGTGCCAAAAAGTCGATATGTGCATGCATCTTCTGTACCCGTTTATATCTCAAATTCAGGCTCCAAACACCCGAAAATTCGATATTTTGGGGTTCTTAGAAGCGATCTGTACATGCCTACTCAGTGCTAGAATATTTTCAAAATATAGAACCAAAACATGCTAAAAATCGATATTTTAGGTGCCCAAAGTCGATATCTCAAATTGAGGCCCAAAACACCCGAAAATTCGATATTTTGGGGTCCCAGAAGCGATCTGTACATGCCTACTCCGTGTTAGAGTATTTTCAATATACAGGCCCAAAACATACTGAAAATCGAACTTTTAGGTGCCCAAAAGTCGATATGTGCATGCATCTTCTGTACCCGTTTATATTTCAAATTCAGGCTCCAAACAGCCGAAAATTCGATATTTTGAGGTCCCAGAAGCGATCTGTACATGCTTACTCAGATACACGCCCAAAACATGCTGATAATCGATAATTTTGGTGCATAAAGTCAATATGTGTATGCATCTTCTGCACCCGTTTATATCCCAAATTTAACCTCAAAACACCCGAAAATCCGATATTTTTGGGTCCCAGAAGCGATCTGTACATGCCTACTCAGTGCTAGTATGTTTTGAAAATATTGGACCAAAACATGCTAAAAATCGATATTTTAGGTGCCCAAAGTCGATATCTCAAATTGAAGCCGAAAACACCCGAAAATTCGATATTTTGGGGTCCCTGAAGCGATCTGTACATGCCTACTCCGTGTTAGAGTATTTTCAATATACAGGCCCAAAACATACTGAAAATCGATCTTTTAGGTGCCCAAAAGTCGATATGTGCATGCATCTTCTGTACCCGTTTGTATCTCAAATTCAGGCTCCAAACACCCGAAAATTCGATATTTTGAGGTCCCAGAAGCGATCTTTACATGCCTACTCAGATACAGGCCCAAAACATTCTGATAATCGCTATTTTAGGTGCCCAAGGTCAATATGTGTATGCATCTTATGCACCCGTTTATATCCCAAATTCAACCTGAAAACACCCGAAAATTCAATATTTTTGGGTCCCAGAAGCGATCTGTACATGCCTACTGAGTGCTAGAATGTTTTCAAAATATAGGCTCAAAACATGCTAAAAATCGATATTTTAAGTGTCCAAAGTCGATATGTGCATGCATCTTCTGTACCCGTTTATATCTCAAATTCAGGCTCAAAACACCCGAAAATTCGATATTTTGGGGTAACAGAAGTGATCTGTACATGCCTACTTAGCGCTAGAATATTTTCAAAATATAGGCCCAAAACATGCTAAAAATCGATATTTTAGGTGCCCAAATTCGATATTTCAAATTCAGGCCCATAACACCCGAAAATTCGATAATTTAGGGTCCCAGAAGCGATGTGTACATGCCTACTGCGTGTTAGAATATTTTGAAAATACAGGCCCAAAACATACTGAAAATCGATCTTTTAGGTGCCAAAAAGTCGATATGTGCATGCATCTTCTGTACCCTTTTATATCTCAAATTCAGGCTCCAAACACACAAAAATTTGATATTTTGGGGTCCCAGAAGCGATCTGTACATGCCTACTCAGATACAGGCCCAAAACATGCTGTAAATCGATATTTTATGTGCCCAAAGTCAATACGTGTATGCATCTTATGCACTCGTTTATATCTCAAATTCTACCTCAAAACACCCGAAAATTCGATATTTTTGGGTCCCAGAAGCGATCTGTACATGCCTACTCAGTGCTAGAATGTTTTCAAAATATAGGCTCAAAACATGCTAAAAATCGATATTTTAAGTGTCCAAAGTCGATATGTGCATGCATCTTCTGTACCCGTTTATATCTCAAATTCAGGCTCAAAACACCCGAAAATTCGATATTTTGGGGTCCCAGAAGTGATCTGTACATGCTTACATAGCGCTAAAATATTTTCAAAATATAGGCCCAAAACAAGCTAAAAATCGATATTTAAGGTGCCCAAAGTCGATATTTCAAGTTCAGGCCCATTACACCCGAAAATTCGTTATTTTTGGGTCCGAGAAGCGATCTGTACATGCCTACTCCATGTCAGAGTATTTTCATAATAGAGGCCTAAAACATACTAAAAATCGATCTTTTAGGTGCACAAAAGTCAATATGTGTATGCATCTTCTGCACCCGTTTATATCCCAAATTCAACATCAAAACACCTGAAAATTCGATATTTTTGGGTCCCAGAAGTGATCTGTACATGCCTACTCAGTTCTAGAATATTTTCAAAATATAGGCTCAAAACATGCTAAAAATCGATATTTTAGGTGACCAATGACAATATGTGTATGCATCTTCTGCACCCGTTTATATCCCAAATTTAACTTCAAAACACCCGAAAATCCGATATTTTTGGGTCCCAGAAGCGATCTGTACATGCCTACTCAGTGCTAGTATGTTTTGAAAATATTGGACCAAAACATGCTAAAAATCGATATTTTAGGTGCCCAAAGTCGATATCTCAAATTGAGGCCGAAAACACCCGAAAATTCGATATTTTGGGGTCCCAGAAGCGATCTGTACATGCCTACTCCGTGTTAGAGTATTTTCAATATACACGCCCAAAACATACTGAAAATCGATCTTTTAGGTGCCCAAAAGTCGATATGTGCATGCATCTTCTGTACCCGTTTGTATCTCAAATTCAGGATCCAAACACCCGAAAATTCGATATTTTGAGGTCCCAGAAGCGATCCTTACATGCCTACTCAGATACAGGCCCAAAACATTCTGATAATCGATATTTTTGGTGCCTAAAGTCAATATGTGTATGCATCTTCTGCACTCGTTTATATCTCAAATTCAACATCAAAACACTCGAAAGTTCGATATATTTTGGGTCCCAGAAGCGACCTGTACATGCCTACTGAGTGCTAGAATGTTTTCAAAATATAGGCTCAAAACATGCTAAAAATCGATATTTTAATTGTCCAAAGTCGATATGTGCATGCATCTTCTGTACCCGTTTATATCTCAAATTCAGGTTCAAAACACCCGAAAATTCGATATTTTGGGGTCCCAGAAGCGATGTGTACTTCGTGTTAGAATATTTTAAAAATACAGGCCCAAAACATACTGAAAATCGATCTTTTAGGTGCCAAAAAGTCGATATGTGCATGCATCTTCTGTACCCGTTTATATCTCAAATTCAGGCTCCAAACACCCGAAAATTCGATATTTTGGGGTTCTTAGAAGCGATCTGTACATGCCTACTCAGTGCTAGAATATTTTCAAAATATAGAACCAAAACATGCTAAAAATCGATATTTTAGGTGCCCAAAGTCGATATCTCAAATTGAGGCCCAAAACACCCGAAAATTCGATATTTTGGGGTCCCAGAAGCGATCTGTACATGCCTACTCCGTGTTAGAGTATTTTCAATATACAGGCCCAAAACATACTGAAAATCGAACTTTTAGGTGCCCAAAAGTCGATATGTGCATGCATCTTCTGTACCCGTTTATATTTCAAATTCAGGCTCCAAACAGCCGAAAATTCGATATTTTGAGGTCCCAGAAGCGATCTGTACATGCTTACTCAGATACACGCCCAAAACATGCTGATAATCGATAATTTTGGTGCATAAAGTCAATATGTGTATGCATCTTCTGCACCCGTTTATATCCCAAATTTAACCTCAAAACACCCGAAAATCCGATATTTTTGGGTCCCAGAAGCGATCTGTACATGCCTACTCAGTGCTAGTATGTTTTGAAAATATTGGACCAAAACATGCTAAAAATCGATATTTTAGGTGCCCAAAGTCGATATCTCAAATTGAAGCCGAAAACACCCGAAAATTCGATATTTTGGGGTCCCAGAAGCGATCTGTACATGCCTACTCCGTGTTAGAGTATTTTCAATATACAGGCCCAAAACATACTGAAAATCGATCTTTTAGGTGCCCAAAAGTCGATATGTGCATGCATCTTCTGTACCCGTTTGTATCTCAAATTCAGGCTCCAAACACCCGAAAATTCGATATTTTGAGGTCCCAGAAGCGATCTTTACATGCCTACTCAGATACAGGCCCAAAACATTCTGATAATCGATATTTTAGGTGCCCAAGGTCAATATGTGTATGCATCTTATGCACCCGTTTATATCCCAAATTCAACCTGAAAACACCCGAAAATTCAATATTTTTGGGTCCCAGAAGCGATCTGTACATGCCTACTGAGTGCTAGAATGTTTTCAAAATATAGGCTCAAAACATGCTAAAAATCGATATTTTAAGTGTCCAAAGTCGATATGTGCATGCATCTTCTGTACCCGTTTATATCTCAAATTCAGGCTCAAAACACCCGAAAATTCGATATTTTGGGGTAACAGAAGTGATCTCTACATGCCTACTTAGCGCTAGAATATTTTCAAAATATAGGCCCAAAACATGCTAAAAATCGATATTTTAGGTGTCCAAATTCGATATTTCAAATTCAGGCCCATAACACGCGAAAATTCGATAATTTAGGGTCCCAGAAGCGATGTGTACATGCCTACTGCGTGTTAGAATATTTTAAAAATACAGGCCCAAAACATACTGAAAATCGATCTTTTAGGTGCCAAAAAGTCGATATGTGCATGCATCTTCTGTACCCGTTTATATCTCAAATTCAGGCTCCAAACACACAAAAATTTGATATTTTGGGGTCCCAGAAGCGATCTGTACATGCCTACTCAGATACAGGCCCAAAACATGCTGAAAATCGATATTTTATGTGCCCAAAGTCAATACGTGTATGCATCTTATGCACTCGTTTATATCTCAAATTCATGCTCAAAACACCCGAAAATTCGATATTTTTGGGTCCCTGAAGCGATCTGTACATGCCTACTCAGTGCTAGAATGTTTTCAAAATATAGGAGCAAAACATGCTAAAAATCGATATTTTAAGTGTCCAAAGTCGATATGTGCATGCATCTTCTTTACCCGTTTATATCTCAAATTCAGGCTCAAAACACCCGAAAATTCGATATTTTGGGGTCCCAGAAGTGATCTGTACATGCCTACTTAGCGCTAAAATATTTTCAAAATATAGGCCCTAAACAAGCTAAAAATCGATATTTTAGGTGCCCAAAGTCGATATTTCAAGTTCAGGCCCATTACACCCGAAAATTCGTTATTTTTGGGTCCGAGAAGCGATCTGTACATGCCTACTCAATGTTAGGGTATTTTCATAATAGAGGCCTAAAACATACTAAAAATCGATCTTTTATTTGCACAAAAGTCAATATGTGTATGCATCTTCTGCACCCGTTTATATCCCAAATTTAACTTCAAAACACCCGAAAATCCGATATTTTTGGGTCTTAGAAGCGATCTGTACATGCCTACTCAGTGCTAGTATGTTTTCAAAATATAGGGCCAAAACATGCTAAAAATCGATATTTTAGGTGCCCAAAGTCGATATCTCAAATTGAGGCCCAAAACACCCGAAAATTCGATATTTTGGGGTCCCAGAAGCGATCTGTACATGCCTACTCCGTGTTAGAGTATTTTCAATATACAGGCCCAAAACATACTGAAAATCGATCTTTTAGGTGCCCAAAAGTCGATACGTGCATGCATCTTCTGTACCCGTCTGTATTTCAAATTCAGGCTCCAAACGCCCGAGAATTCGATATTTTGAGGTCCCAGAAGCGATCTTTACATGCCTACTCAGATACAGGCCCAAAACATGCTGATAATCGATATTTTTGGTGCCTAAATTCAATATGTGTATGCATCTTCTGCACTCGTTTATATCTCAAATTCAACCTCAAAACACTCGAAAGTTCGATATATTTTGGGTCCCAGAAGCGATCTGTACATGCCTACTCAGTGCTAGAATGTTTTCAAAATATAGGTTTAAAACATGCTAAAAATCGATATTTTAGGTGACCAAAGTCAATATGTGTATGCATCTTCTGCACCCGTTTATATCCCAAATTCAACTTCAAAACACCCGAAAATTCGGTATTTTGGGGTCCCAGAAGCGATCTGTACAAGCCTACTCAGTGCTAGAATATTTTTAAAATATAGGCCCAAAACATGCTAAAAATCGATATTTTAGGTGCCCGAAGTCGATATCTCAAATTCAGGCCCAAAACACCCGAAAATTCGATATTTTGGGGTCCCAGAAGCGATCTGTACATGCCTACTCCGTGTTAGAGTATTTTCAATATACAGGCCCAAAACATACTGAAAACCGATCTTTTAGGTGACCAAAAGTCGATATGTGCATGCATCTTCTGTACCCGTTTATATCTCAAATTCAGGCTCCAAACACCCAAAAAATCGATATTTTGGGGTCCCAGAAGCGATCTGTACATGCCTACTCAGATACAGGCCCAAAACATGCTGAAAATCGATATTTTTGGTGCCTAAAGTCAATATGTCTATGCATCTTCTACACTCGTTTATATCTCAAATTCAACCTCAGAACTCTCGAAAATTCGATATTTTTGGGTCCCAGAAGCGATCTGTACATGCCTACTGAGTGCTAGAATGTTTTCAAAATATAGGCTCAAAACATGCTAAAAATCGATATTTTAAGTGTCCAAAGTCGATATGTGCATGAATCTTCTGTACCCGTTTATATCTCAAATTCAGGCTCAAAACACCCGAAAATTCGGTATTTTTGGGTCCTAGAAGCGATCTTTACATGCCTACTCCTAGTTAGAATGTTTTCAAAATACAGGCCCAAAACATGCTGAAAATCGATATTTTAGGTGCCCAAGGTCAATATGTGTATGCATCTTCTGCACCCGTTTATATCCCAAATTCAACCTCAAAACACCCAAAAATTCAATATTTTTTGGTCTCAGAAGCGATCTGTACATGCCTACTCAGTGCTAGAATGTTTTAAAAATATAGGCTCAAAACATGCTAAAAATCGATATTTTAAGTGTCCAAAGTCGATATGTGTATGCATCTTCTGCACCCGTTTATATCCCAAATTCAACATCAAAACACCCGAAAATTCGGTATTTTGGGGTCCCAGAAGCGATATGTACAAGCCTACTCAGTGCTAGAATATTTTTAAAATATAGGCCCAAAACATGCTAAAATTCGATATTTTAGGTGCCCGAAGTCGATATCTCAAATTCAGATCCAAAACACCCGAAAATTCGATATTTTGGGGTCCCAGAAGCGATCTGTACATGCCTACTCCGTGTTAGAGTATTTTCAATATACAGGCCCAAAACATACTGAAAATCGATCTTTTAGGTGCCCAAAACTCGATATGTGCATGCATCTTCTGTACCCGTTTATATCTCAAATTCAGGCTCCAAAAACCCGAAAATTCGATATTTTGAGGTCCCAGAAGCGATCTGTACATCCTTACTCAGATAAAGGCCCAAAACATGCTGATAATCGATATTTTTGGTGCCTAAAGTCAATATGTGTATGAATCTTCTGCACTCGTTTATATCTCAAATTCAACCTCAAAACACTCGAAAGTTCGATATTTTTGAGTCCCAGAAGCGATCTGTACATGCCTACTCAGATACAGGCTCAAAACATGCTGATAATCGATATTTTTGGTGCCTAAAGTCAATATGTGTATGCATCTTCTGCACTCGTTTATATCTCAAATTCAGGCTCAAAACACCCTAAAATTCGATATATTTTGGGGTCCCAGAAGTGATCTGTACATGCCTACTTAGCGATAGAATATTTCCAAAATATAGGCCCAAAACATGCTAAAAATCGATATTTTAGGTGCCCTAATTCGATATTTCAAATTCATGCCCATAACACCCGAAAATTCGATATTTTGGGGTCCCAAAAGCGATGTGTACATGCCTACTCCGTGTTAGAATATTTTAAAAATACAGGCATAAATCATACTGAAAATCGATCTTTTAGGTTTCCAAAAAGTCGATATGTGCATGCATCTTCTGTACCCGTTTATATCTCAAATTCAGGCTCAAAACACCCGAAAATTCGATATTTTGGGGTCCTAGAAGCGATCTGTACATGCCTACTCAGATACAGGCCCAAAACATGCTGAAAATCGATATTTTATGTGCCCAAAGTCAATATGTGTATGCATCTTATGCACTCGTTTATATCTCAAATTCAACCTCAAAACACCCGAAAATTCGATATTTTTGGGTCCCAGAAGCGATCTGTACATGCCTACTCAGTGCTAGAATGTTTTCAAAATATAGGCGCAAAACATGCTAAAAACCGATATCTTAAGTGTCCAAAGTCGATATGTGAATGCATCTTCTGTACCCGTTAATATCTCAAATTCAGGCTCCAAATACCCGAAAATTCGATATTTTGGGGTCCCAGAAGCGATCTGTACATGCCTACTCAGATACAGGACCAAAACATGCTGAAAATCGATATTTTACGTGCCCAAAGTCAATATCTGTATGCATCTTATGCACTCGTTTATATCTCAAATTCAACCTCAAAACACCCGAAAATTCGATATTTTTGGGTCCCAGAAGCGATCTGTACATGCCTACTCAGTGCTAGAATGTTTTCAAAATATAGGCTCAAAACATGCTAAAAATCGATATTTTAAGTGTCCGAAGTCGATATGTGCATGCATCTTCTGTACCCGTTTATATCTCAAATTCAGGCTCAAAACACCCGAAAATTCGATATTTTGGGGTCCCAGAAGTGATCTGTACATGCCTACTTAGCGCTAAAATATTTTTAAAATATAGGCCCGAAACAAGCTAAAAATCGATATTTTAGGTGCCCAAAGTCGATATTTCAAGTTCAGGCCCATTACACCCGAAAATTCGTTATTTTTGGGTCTGAGAAGCGATCTGTACATGCCTACTCCGTGTTAGAGTATTTTCATAATAGAGGCCTAAAACATACTAAAAATCGATCTTTTAGGTGCACAAAAGTCAATATGTGTATGCATCTTCTGCACCCGTTTATATCCCAAATTCAACATTAAAACACCCGAAAATTCGATATTTTTGGGTCCCAGAAGCGATCTGTACATGCCTACTCAGTGCTAGAATATTTTCAAAATATAGGCTCAAAACATGCTAAAAATCGATATTTTAGGTGACCAAAGTCAATATGTGTATGCATCTTCTGCACCCGTTTATATCCCAAATTTAACTTCAAAACACCCGAAAATCCGATATTTTTGGGTCCCAGAAACGATCTGTACATGCCTACTCAGTGCTAGTATGTTTTCAAAATATAGGACCAAAACATGCTAAAAATCGATATTTTAGGTGCCCAAAGTCGATATCTCAAATTGAGACCCAAAACACCCGAAAATTCGATATTTTGGGGTCCCAGAAGCGATCTGTACATGCCTACTCCGTGTTAGAGTATTTTCAATATACAGGCCCACAACATACTGAAAATCGATCTTTTAGGTGCCCAAAAGTCGATATGTGCATGCATCTTCTGTACCCGTTTGTATCTCAAATTCAGGCTCCAAACACCCGAAAATTCGATATTTTGAGGTCCCAGAAGCGATCTTTACATGCCTACTCAGATACAGGCCCAAAACATGCTGATAATCGATATTTTTGGTGCCTAAAGTCAATATGTGTATGCATCTTCTGCACCCGTTTATATCCCAAATTCAATATCAAAACAACCGAAAATTTCGGTATTTTGGGGTCCCAGAAGCGATCTGTACAAGCTTACTCAGTGCTAGAATATTTTTAAAATATAGGCCCAAAACATGCTAAAATTCGATATTTTAGGTGCCCGAAGTCGATATCTCAAATTCAGATCCAAAACACCCGAAAATTCGATATTTTTGGGTCCCAGAAGCGATCTTTACATGCCTACTCCGTGTTAGAGTATTTTCAATATACAGGCCCAAAACATATTGAAAATCGATCTTTTAGGTGACCAAAAGTCGATATGTGCATGCATCTTCTGTACCCGTTTATATCTCAAATTCAGGCTCAAAACACCAGAAAATTCGATATTTTGGGGTTCCAGAAGCGATCTGTACATGCCTACTCAGTGCTAGAATATTTTTAAAATATAGAACCAAAACATGCTAAAAATCGATATTTTATGTGCCCAAAGTCGATATCTCAAATTGAGGCCCAAAACACCCGAAAATTCGATATTTTGGGGTCCCAGAAGCGATCTGTACATGCCTACTCCGTGTTAGAGTATTTTCAATATACAGGCCCAAAACATACTGAAAATCGATCTTTTAGGTGCCCAAAACTCGATATGTGCATGCATCTTCTGTACCCGTTTATATCTCAAATTCAGGCTCCAAACACCCGAAAATTCAATATTTTGAGGTCCCAGAAGCGATCTGTACATGCCTACTAAGATACAGGCCCAAAACATGCTGATAATCGATATTTTTTGTGCCTAAAGTCAATATGTGTATGAATCTTCTGCACTCGTTTATATCTCAAATTCAGGCTCAAAACTCCCGAAAATTCGATATTTTGGAGTTCCAGAAGTGATCTGTACATGCCTACTTAGCGCTAAAATATTTTCAAAATATAGGCCCAAAACAAGCTAAAAATCGATATTTTAGGTGCCCAAAGTCGATATTTCAAGTTCAGGCCCATTACACCCGAAAATTCGTTATTTTTGGGTCCGAGAAGCGATCTGTACATGCCTACTCCGTGTTAGAGTATTTTCATAATAGAGGCCTAAAACATACTAAAAATCGATCTTTTAGGTGCACAAAAGTCAATATGTGTATGCATCTTCTGCACCCGTTTATATCCCAAATTCAACATCAAAACACCCGAAAATTCGATATTTTTGGGTCCCAGAAGCAATCTGTACATGCCTACTCAGTGCTAGAATATTTTCAAAATATAGGCTCAAAACATGCTAAAAATCGATATTTTAAGTGTCCAAAGTCGATATGTGCATGCATCTTCTGTACCCGTTTATATCTCAAATTCAGGTTCAAAACACCCGAAAATTCGATATTTTGGGGCCATAGAAGCGATGTGTACATGCCTTCTTCGTGTTAGAATATTTTAAAAATACAGGCCCAAAACATGCTAAAAATCGATATTTTAGGTGCCCAAATTCGATATATCAAATTCAGGCCCATAACACCCGAAAATTCGATATTTTGGGGTCCCAGAAGCGATGTGTACATGCCTACTCCATGTTAGAATATTTTAAAATTACAGGTCCAAAAAATACTGAAAATCGATCTTTTAGGTGCCAAAAAGTCGATATGTGCATGCATCTTCTGTACCCGTTTATATCTCAAATTCAGGCTCCAAAAACCCGAAAATTCGATATTTTGGGGTCCCAGAAGCGATCTGTACATGCCTACTTAGATACAGGCCCAAAACATGCTGAACATCGATATTTTATGTGCCCAAAGTCAATATGTGTATGCATCTTATGCACTCGTTTATATCTCAAATTCAACCTCAAAACACCCGAAAATTCGTTATTTTTGGGTCCCAGAAGCGATCTGTACATGCCTACTCAGTGCTAGAATGTTTTCAAAATATAGGCGCAAAACATGCTAAAAATCAATATCTTAAGTGTCCAAAGTCGATATGTGCATGCATCTTCTGTACCCGTTTATATCTCAAATTCAGGCTCCAAAAACCCGAAAATTCGATATTTTGGGATTCCAGAAGCGATCTGTACATCCCTACTCAGATACAGGCCCAAAAAATGCTGAAAATCGATATTTTACGTGCCCAAAGTCAATATGTGTATGAATCTTATGCACTCGTTTATATCTCAAATTCAACCTCAAAACACCCGAAAATTCGATATTTTTGGGTCCCAGAAGCGATCTGTACATGCCTACTCCGTGTTAGAGTATTTTCATAATAGAGGCCTAAAACATACTAAAAATCGATCTTTTAGGTGCACAAAAGTCAATATGTGTATGCATCTTCTGCACCCGTTTATATCCCAAATTCAACATCAAAACACCCGAAAATCCGATATTTTTGGGTCCCAGAAGCGATCTGTACATGCCTACTCAGTGCTAGAATATTTTCAAAATATAGGTTCAAAACATGCTAAAAATCGATATTTTAGGTGACCAAAGACAATATGTGTATGCATCTTCTGCACCCGTTTATATCCCAAATTTAACCTCAAAACACCCGAAAATCCGATATTTTTGGGTCCCAGAAGCGATCTGTACATGCCTACTCAGTGCTAGTATGTTTTCAAAATATTGGACCAAAACATGCTAAAAATCGATATTTTAGGTGCTTAAAGTCGATATCTCAAATTGAGGCCCAAAACACCCGAAAATTCGATATTTTTGGGTCCCAGAAGCGATCTGTACATGCCTACTCCGTGTTAGAGTATTTTCAATATTCAGGCCCAAAACATACTGAAAATCGATCTTTTAGGTGCCCAAAAGTCGATATGTGCATGCATCTTCTGTACCCGTTTGTATCTTAAATTCAGGCTCCAAACACCCGAAAATTTTGATATTTTGAGGTCCCAGAAGCGATCTGTACATGCCTACTCAGATACAGGCCGAAAACATGCTGATAATCGATATTTTTGGTGCCTAAAGTCAATATGTGTATGCATCTTCTGCACTCGTTTATATCTCAAATTCAACCTCAAAACACTCGAAAGTTCGATATTTTTTGGGTCCCAGAAGCGATCTGTACATGCCTACTCAGTGCTAGAATGTTTTCAAAATATAGGCTCAAAACATGCTAAAAATCGATATTTTAAGTGTCCAAAGTCAATATGTGCATGCATCTTCTGTACCCGTTTATATCTCAAATTCAGGCTCAAAACACCCGAAAATTCGATATTTTGGGGTCCCAGAAGTGATCTGTACATGCCTACTTAGCGCTAAAATATTTTCAAAATATAGGCCCAAAACAAGCTAAAAATCGATATTTTAGGTGCCCAAAGTCGATATTTCAAGTTCAGGCCCAATACACCCGAAAATTCGTTATTTTTGGGTCCGAGAAGCGATCTGTACATGCCTACTTCGTGTTAGAGAATTTTCATAATAGAGGCCTAAAACATACTAAAAATCGATCTTTTAGGTGCACAAAAGTCAATATGTGTATGCATCTTCTGCACCTGTTTATATCCCAAATTCAACATCAAAACACCCGAAAATTCGATATTTTTGGGTCCGAGAAGCGATCTGTACATGCCTACTCAGTGCTAGAATATTTTCAAAATATAGGCTCAAAACATGCTAAAAATCGATATTTTAGGTGACCAAAGTCAATATGTGTATGCATCTTCTGCACCCGTTTATATCCCAAATTTAACCTCAAAACACCCGAAAATCCGATATTTTTGGGTCCCAGAAGCGATCTCTACATGCCTACTCAGTGCTAGTATGTTTTCAAAATATAGGACCAAAACATACTAAAAATCGATATTTTAGGTGCCCAAAGTCGATATGTGCATGCATCTTCTGTACCCGTTTATATCTCAAATGCAGGTTCAAAACACCCGAAAATTCGATATTTTTGGGTCCCAGAAGCGATCTGTACATGCCTACTCAGTGCTAGAATGTTTTCAAAATATAGGCTCAAAACAAGCTAAAAATCGATATTTTAGGTGCCCAAAGTCGATATTTCAAGTTCAGGCCCATAACACCTGAAAATTCGATATTTTTGGGTCCGAGAAGCGATCTGTTCATGCCTACTTCGTGTTAGAGTATTTTCGTAATAGAGGCCTAAAACATACTAAAAATCGATATTTTAGGTAACCAAAGTCAATATGTGTATGCATCTTCTGCACCCGTTTATATCCCAAATTTAACCTCAAAACACCAGAAAATCCGATATTTTTGGGTCCCAGAAGCGATCTGTACATGCCTACTCAGTGCTAGTATGTTTTCAAAATATAGGACCAAAACATGCTAAAAATCGATATTTTAGGTGCCCAAAGTCGATATCTCAAATTGAGGCCCAAAACACCCGAAAATTCGATATTTTGGTGTCCCAGAAGCGATCTGTACATGCCTACTCTGTGTTAGAGTATTTTCAATATAGAGGCCCAAAACATACTGAAAATCGTACTTTTAGGTGCCCAAAAGTCGATATGTGCATGCATCTTCTGTACCCGTTTGTATCTTAAATTCAGGCTCCAAACACCCGAAAATTTTGATATTTTGAGGTCCCAGAAGCGATCTGTACATGCCTACTCAGATACAGGCCCAAAACATGCTGATAATCGATATTTTTGGTGCCTAAAGTCAATATGTGTATGCATCTTCTGCACTCGTTTATATCTCAAATTCAACCTCAAAACACTCGAAAGTTCGATATTTTTTGGGTCCCAGAAGCGATCTGTACATGCCTACTGAGTGCTAGAATGTTTTCAAAATATAGGCTCAAAACATGCTAAAAATCGATATTTTAAGTGTCCAAAGTCGATATGTGCATGCATCTTCTGTACCCGTTTATATCTCAAATGCAGGTTCAAAACACCCGAAAATTCGATATTTTTGGGTCCCAGAAGCGATCTGTACATGCCTACTCAGTGCTAGAATGTTTTCAAAATATAGGCTCAAAACAAGCTAAAAATCGATATTTTAGGTGCCCAAAGTCGATATTTCAAGTTCAGGCCCATAACACCTGAAAATTCGATATTTTTGGGTCCGAGAAGCGATCTGTTCATGCCTACTTCGTGTTAGAGTATTTTCGTAATAGAGGCCTAAAACATACTAAAAATCGATATTTTAGGTAACCAAAGTCAATATGTGTATGCATCTTCTGCACCCGTTTATATCCCAAATTTAACCTCAAAACACCAGAAAATCCGATATTTTTGGGTCCCAGAAGCGATCTGTACATGCCTACTCAGTGCTAGTATGTTTTCAAAATATAGGACCAAAACATGCTAAAAATCGATATTTTAGGTGCCCAAAGTCGATATCTCAAATTGAGGCCCAAAACACCCGAAAATTCGATATTTTGGGGTCCCAGAAGCGATCTGTACATGCCTACTCTGTGTTAGAGTATTTTCAATATAGAGGCCCAAAACATACTGAAAATCGTACTTTTAGGTGCCCAAAAGTCGATATGTGCATGCATCTTCTGTACCCGTTTGTATCTTAAATTCAGGCTCCAAACACCCGAAAATTTTGATATTTTGAGGTCCCAGAAGCGATCTGTACATGCCTACTCAGATACAGGCCCAAAACATGCTGATAATCGATATTTTTGGTGCCTAAAGTCAATATGTGTATGCATCTTCTGCACTCGTTTATATCTCAAATTCAACCTCAAAACACTCGAAAGTTCGATATTTTTTGGGTCCCAGAAGCGATCTGTACATGCCTACTGAGTGCTAGAATGTTTTCAAAATATAGGCTCAAAACATGCTAAAAATCGATATTTTAAGTGTCCAAAGTCGATATGTGCATGCATCTTCTGTACCCGTTTATATCTCAAATGCAGGTTCAAAACACCCGAAAATTCGATATTTTTGGGTCCCAGAAGCGATCTGTACATGCCTACTCAGTGCTAGAATGTTTTCAAAATATAGGCTCAAAACAAGCTAAAAATCGATATTTTAGGTGCCCAAAGTCGATATTTCAAGTTCAGGCCCATAACACCTGAAAATTCGATATTTTTGGGTCCGAGAAGCGATCTGTTCATGCCTACTTCGTGTTAGAGTATTTTCGTAATAGAGGCCTAAAACATACTAAAAATCGATATTTTAGGTAACCAAAGTCAATATGTGTATGCATCTTCTGCACCCGTTTATATCCCAAATTTAACCTCAAAACACCAGAAAATCCGATATTTTTGGGTCCCAGAAGCGATCTGTACATGCCTACTCAGTGCTAGTATGTTTTCAAAATATAGGACCAAAACATGCTAAAAATCGATATTTTAGGTGCCCAAAGTCGATATCTCAAATTGAGGCCCAAAACACCCGAAAATTCGATATTTTGGGGTCCCAGAAGCGATCTGTACATGCCTACTCTGTGTTAGAGTATTTTCAATATAGAGGCCCAAAACATACTGAAAATCGTACTTTTAGGTGCCCAAAAGTCGATATGTGCATGCATCTTCTGTACCCGTTTATATCTCAAATTCAGGCTTCAAACAAACGAAAATTCAATATTTTGGGGTCGAAGAAGCGATCTGTACATGCCTACTCAGATACAGGCCCAAAACTTGCTGATAATCGATATTTTTGGTGCCTAAAGTCAATATGTGTATGCATCTTCTGCACTCGTTTATATCTCAAATTCAGGCTCAAAACACCCGAAAATTCGATATTTTGGGGTCCCAGAAGTGATCTGTACATGCCTACTTAGCGCTAGAATATTTTCAAAATATAGGCCCAAAACATGCTAAAAATCGATATTTTAGGTGCCCAAATTCGATATTTCAAATTCAGGACCATAACACCCGAAAATTCGATATTTTGGGGTCCCAGAAGCGATCTGTACATGCCTACTCAGATACAGGCCCAAAACATGCTGAAAATCGATATTTTATGTGCCCAAAGTCAATATGTGTATGCATCTTATGCACTCGTTTATATCTCATATTCAACCTCAAAGCACCCGAAAATTCGGTATTTTTGGGTCCCAGAAGCGTTCTGTACATGCCTACTCAGTGCTAGAATGTTTTCAAAATATAGGCTCAAAACATGCTAAAAATCGATATTTTAAGTGTCCAAAGTCGATATGTGCATGCATCTTCTGTACCCGTTTATATCTCAAATTCAGGCTCAAAACACCCGAAAATTCGATATTTTGGGGTCCCAGAAGTGATCTGTACATGCCTACTTAGCGTTAAAATATTTTCAAAATATAGGCCCAAAACAAGCTATAAAATCGATATTTTAGGTGCCCAAAGTCGATATTTCAAGTTCAGGCCCATTACACCCGAAAATTCGTTATTTTTGGGTCCGAGAAGTGATCTGTACATGCCTACTCCGTGTTAGAGTATTTTCATAATAGAGGCCTAAAACATACTAAAAATCGATCTTTTAGGTGCACAAAAGTCAATATGTGTATGCATCTTCTACACCCGTTTATATCCCAAATTCAACATCAAAACACCCGAAAATTCGATATTTTTGGGTCCGAGAAGCGATCTGTACATGCCTACTCAGTGCTAGAATATTTCCAAAATATAGGCTCAAAACATGCTAAAAATCGATATTTTAGGTGACCAAAGTCAATATGTGTATGCATCTTCTGCACCCGTTTATATCCCAAATTTAACCTCAAAACACCCGAAAATCCGATATTTTTGGGTCCCAGAAGCGATCTGTACATGCCTACTCCGTTTTAGAATATTTTAAAAATACAGGCCCAAAACATACTGAAAATCGATCTTTAAGGTGCCAAAAAGTCGATATGTGCATGCATCTTCTGTACCCGTTTATATCTCAAATTCAGGCTCCAAAAAACCGAAAATTCGATATTTTGGGGTCCCAGAAGCTATCTGTACATGCCTACTCAGATACAGGCCCAAAACATGCTGAAAATCGATATTTTATGTGCCCAAAGTCAATATGTGTATGCATCTTATGCAATCGTTTATATCTCAAATTCAACCTCAAAACACCCGAAAATTCAATATTTTTGGGTCCCAGAAGCGATCTGTACATGCCTACTCAGTGCCAGAATGTTTTCAAAATATAGGCGCAAAACATGCTAAAAATCGATATCTTAAGTGTCCAAAGTCGATATGTGCATGCATCTTCTGTACCCGTTTATATCTCAAATTCAGGCTCAAAACACCCGAAAATTCGATATTTTGGGGTCCCAGAAGTGATCTGTACATGCCTACTTAGCGCTAAAATATTTTCAAAATATAGGCCCAAAACAAGCTAAAAATCGATATTTTAGGTGCCCAAAGTCGATATTTCAAGTTCAGGCCCAATACACCCGAAAATTCGTTATTTTTGGGTCCGAGAAGCGATCTGTACATGCCTACTTCGTGTTAGAGAATTTTCATAATAGAGGCCTAAAACATACTAAAAATCGATCTTTTAGGTGCACAAAAGTCAATATGTGTATGCATCTTCTGCACCTGTTTATATCCCAAATTCAACATCAAAACACCCGAAAATTCGATATTTTTGGGTCCGAGAAGCGATCTGTACATGCCTACTCAGTGCTAGAATATTTTCAAAATATAGGCTCAAAACATGCTAAAAATCGATATTTTAGGTGACCAAAGTCAATATGTGTATGCATCTTCTGCACCCGTTTATATCCCAAATTTAACCTCAAAACACCCGAAAATCCGATATTTTTGGGTCCCAGAAGCGATCTCTACATGCCTACTCAGTGCTAGTATGTTTTCAAAATATAGGACCAAAACATACTAAAAATCGATATTTTAGGTGCCCAAAGTCGATATCTCAAATTGAGGCCCAAAACACCCGAAAATTCGATATTTTGGGGTCCCAGAAACGATCTGTACATGCCTACTCCGTGTTAGAGTATTTTCAATATACAGGCCCAAAACATACTGAAAATCGATCTTTTTGGTGCCCAAAAGTCGATATGTGCATGCATCTTATGTACCCGTTTATATGTCAAATTCAGGCTCCAAACACCCGAAAATTCGATATTTTGAGGTCCCAGAAGCGATCTGTACATGCCTACTCAGATACAGGCCCAAAACATGCTGATAATCGATATTTTTGGTGCCTAAAGTCAATATGTGTATGCATCTTCTGCACTCGTTTATATCTCAAATTCAACCTCAAAACACTCGAAAGTTCGATATTTTTTTGGTCCCAGAAGCGATCTGTACATGCCTACTGAGTGCTAGAATGTTTTCAAAATATAGGCTCAAAACATGCTAAAAATCGATATTTTAAATTAAGTGTCCAAAGTCGATATGTGCATGCATCTTCTGTACCCGTTTATATCTCAAATTCAGGTTCAAAACACCCGAAAATTCGATATATTGGGGTCCCAGAAGTGATCTGTACATGCCTACTTAGCGCTAGAATATTTTCAAAATATAGGCTCAAAACATGCTAAAAATCGATATTTTAGGTGCCCAAATTCGATATTTCAAATTCAGGCCCATAACACCCGAAAATTCGATATTCTGGGGTCCCAGAAGCGATGTGTACATGCCTACTCTGTGTTTGAATATTTTAAAAATACAGGCCCATAACATACTGAAAATCGATCTTTTAGGTGCCAAAAAGTCGATATGTGCATGCATCTTCTGTACCCGTTTATATCTCAAATTCAGGCTCCAAACACCCGAAAATTCGATAATTTGGGGTCCCAGAAGTGATCTGTACATGCCTTCTCAGATACAGGTCCAAAACATGCTGAAAATCGATATTTTATGTGCCCAAAGTCACTATGTGTATGCATCTTATGCACGCGTTTATATATCAAATTCAACCTCAAAACACCCGAAAATTCGATATTTTTGGGTCCCAGAAGCGATCTGTACATGCCTACTCAGTGCTAGAATGTTTTCAAAATATAGGCGCAAAACATGCTAAAAATCGATATCTTAAGTGTCCAAACTCGATATGTGCATGCATCTTCTGTACCCGTTTATATCTCAAATTCAGGCTCCAAAAACCCGAAAATTATATATTTTGGGGTCCCAGAAGCGATCTGTACATGCCTACTCAGATACAGGCCCAAAACATGCTGAAAATCGATATTTTATGTGCCCAAAGTCAATATGTGTATGCATCTTATGCACTCGTTTATATCTCAAATTCAACCTCAAAACACCCGAAAATTCGATATTTTTTTTGTCCCAGAAGCGATCTGTACATGCCTACTCAGTGCTAGAATGTTTTCAAAATATAGGCTCAAAACATGCTAAAAATCGATATTTTAAGTGTCCAAAGTCGATATGTGCATGCATCTTCTGTACCCGTTTATATCTCAAATTCATGCTCAAAACACAGAAAATTCGATATTTTGGGGTCCCAGAAGTGATCTGTACATGCCTACTTAGCGCTAAAATATTTTCAAAATATAGGCCCAAAACAAGATAAAAATCGATATTTTAGGTGCCCAAAGTCGATATTTCAAGTTCAGGCCCATTACACCCGAAAATTCGATATTTTGTGGTCCCAGAAGCGATCTGTACATGCCTACTCAGATACAAGCCCAAAACATGCTAAAAATCGATATTTTAGGTGCCCAAAGTCGATATCTCAAATTCATGCCCAAAACAACCGAAAGTCGATATTATGGGGTCCCAGAAGCGATCTGTACATGCCTACTCCGTGTTAGAGTATTTTCAAAATACAGGCCCAAAACATACAGAAAATCGATCTTTTAGGTGCCCAAAAGTCGATATGTGCATGCATCATCATCTGTACCCGTTTATATCTTAAATTTAGGCTCCAAACACCCGAAAACTCGATATTTTGGGGTCCCAGAAGCGATCTGTACATGCCTACTCAGATACACGCCCAAAACATGCTGAAAATCGATATTTTAGGTGTCCAAAGTCAATATGTGTATGCATCTTCAGTACCTGTTTATACCTCCAATTCAGGCTCGAAACACGCGAAAATTCGATTTTTTGGGGTCCCAGAAGTGATCTGTGCATGCCTACTTAGTGCTGGAATATTTTCAAAATATAGGCCCAAAACATGCTAAAAATCGATATTTTAGGTGCCAAAAGTCGATATCTCAAATTCAGACTCAAAACACCCGAAAATTCGATATTTTGGGGTCCCAGAAGCGAACTGTACATGCCTACTCCGTGTTAGAGTATTTTCAAAATACAGGCCCAAAACATACTGAAAATCGATCATTTAGGTGCCCAAAATTCGATATGTGCATGCATCTTTTGTACCCGTTTATATATCAAATTCAGGCTCCAAACACCCTAAAATTCGATATTTTGGGGTCCCAGAAGCGATCTGTACTTGTCTTCTTCGTGTTAGAGTATTTTCAAAATACAGGCCCAAAACATGCTGAAAATCGATATTTTAGGTGACCAAAGTCAATATGTGTATGCATCTTCTCCACCCGTTTATATCCCAAATTCAACCTCAAAACACCCGAAAATTCGACAATTTTTGGTCCCAGAAGTGATCTGTATATGCCTACTTTGTGCTAGAATGTTTTCAAAATATTGGCTCAAAACATGCTAAAAATCGATATTTTAGGTGCCCAAAGTCAATATGTGCATGCATTTTCCTTACCCGTTTATATCTCAAATTCAGGCTCAAAACACCCGAAAATTCGATATTTTGGGATCCCAGAAGCGAACTGTACATGCCTACTCAGTGCTAGAATATTTTTCAAAATATAGGCCCAAAACATGCTGAAAATCGATATTTTAGGTGACCAAAGTCAATATGTGTATGCATCTTCTGCACCCGTTTATATCCCAAATTCAACCTCAAAGCACCCGAAAATTCGATATTTTTGGGTCCTAGAAGCTATTTGTAGATACCTACTCCTAGTTAGAATGTTTTCAATATACAGACCCAAAACATGCTCAAAATCGATATATTAGGTGCTCAAAAGTCGATATGTGCATGCATCTTCAGTACCTGTTTATATCTCAAATTCAGGCTCAGAAAACCCGAAAATTCGATATTTTTGGGTCCTAGAAGCGATCTGTACATGCCTACTCCGTGTTAGAGTATTTTAAAAATACAGGCCCAAAACATGCTGAAAATCGATATTTTAGGTGCCTAAAGTCGATATCTCAAATTCAGGCCCAAAACACCCAAAAATTCGATATTTTGGGGTCCCAGAAGCGATCTGTACATTCCTACTCCATGTTAGAGTATTTTCAAAATACAGGCCCAAAACATACAGAAAATCGATATTTTAGGTGCCCAAAAGTCGATATGTGCATGCATCTTCTGTACCCGTTTATATCTCAAATTCAGGCTCCAAACACCCGAAAATTCGATATTTTGGGGTCCAAGAAGCGATCTGTACATGCCTACTCAGATACAGGCCCAAAACATGCTAAAAATCGATATTTTAAGTGCCCAAAGTCGATATCTCAAATTCTGGCCCAAAACACCCGAAAATTCGATATTTTGGGGTCCCAGAAGCGATCTGTACATGCCTACTCCGTGTTAGAGTATTTTCAAAATACAGGCCCAAAACATGCTGAAAATCGATATTTTAGGTGCCCAAAGTCAATATGTGCATGCATTTTCTGTACCCGTTTATATCTCAATTTCAGGCTCAAAACACCCGAAAATTCGATATTTTGGGGTTCTAGAAGCGATCTGTACATGCCTACTCAGTGCTAGAATATTTTCAAAATATAGGCCCAAAACATGCTAAAAATCGATATTTTAGGTGCCTAAAGTCGATATCTCAAATTCAGGCCCAAAACATCCGAAAATTCGATATTTTGGGGTCCCAGAAGCGATCTGTACATTCCTACTCCATGTTAGAGTATTTTCAAAATACAACCCCAAAACATACAGAAAATCGATATTTTAGGTGCCCAAAAGTCGATATGTGTATGCATCTTCTGTACCCATTTATATCTCAAATTCAGGCTCCAAACACCCGAAAATTCGATATTTTGGGGTCCCAGAAGCAATCTGTACTTGCCTACTCCGTGTTAGAGTATTTTCAAAATACAGGCCCAAAACATGCTGAAAATCGATATTTTAGGTGACCAAAGTCAATATGTGTATGCATCTTCTGCACCCGTTTATATCCCAAATTCAACCTCAAAACACCCGAAAATTCGATATTTTTGGGTCCTAGAAGCGATCTGTAGATGCCTACTCCTAGTTAGAATGTTTTCAATATACAGACCCAAAACATGCTCAAAATCGATATATTAGGTGCTCATAAGTCGATATGTGCATGCATCTTCAGTACCTGTTTATATCTCAAATTCAGGCTCAGAACACCCGAAAATTCGATATTTTTGGGTCCCAGTAGCGATCTGTACATGCCTACTCCGTGTTAGAGTATTTTAAAAATACAGGCCCGGAACATGCTGAAAATCGATATTTTAGGTGCCTAAAGTCGAAATCTCAAATTCAGGCCCAAAACACCCGAAAATTCGATTTTTTGGGGTCCCAGAAGCGATCTGTACATTCCTACTCCATGTTAGAGTATTTTCAAAATACAGGCCCAAAACATACAGAAAATCGATATTTTAGGTGCCCAAAAGTCGATATGTGCATGCATCTTCTGTACCCATTTATATCTCAAATTCAGGCTCCAAACACCCGAAAATTCGATATTTTGGGGTCCAAGAAGCGATCTGTACATGCCTACTCAGATACAGGCCCAAAACATGCTAAAAATCGATATTTTAAGTGCCCAAAGTCGATATCTCAAATTCTGGCCCAAAACACCCGAAAATTCGATATTTTGGGGTCCCAGAAGCGATCTGTACATTCCTACTCCATGTTAGAGTATTTTCAAAATACAGGCCCAAAACATACAGAAAATCGATATTTTAGGTGACCAAAGTCAATATGTGTATGCATCTTATGCACCCGTTTATATCCCAAATTCAACCTCAAAACACCTGAAAATTCGATATTTTTGGATCCTAAAAGCGATCTGTAGATGCCTACTCCTAGTTAGAATGTTTTCTATATACAGACCGAAAACATGCTCAAAATCGATATATTAGGTGCTCAAAAGTCGATATGTGCATGCATCTTCAGTACCTGTTTATATCTCAAATTCAGGCTCAGAACACCCGAAAATTCGATATTTTTGGGTCCCAGAAGCGATCTGTACATGCCTACTCCGTGTTAGAGTATTTTAAAAATACAGGCCCAAAACATGCTGAAAATCGATATTTTAGGTGCCTAAAGTCGAAATCTCAAATTCAGGCCCAAAACACCCGAAAATTCGATATTTTGGGATCCCAGAAGCGATTTGTACATTCCTACTCCATGTTATAGTATTTTCAAAATACAGGCCCAAAACATACAGAAAATCGATATTTTAGGTGCCCAAAAGTCGATATGTGCATGCATCTTCTGTACCCATTTATATCTCAAATTCAGGCTCCAAACACCCGAAAATTCGATATTTTGGGGTCCAAGAAGCGATCTGTACATGCCTACTCAGATACAGGCCCAAAACATGCTGAAAATCGATATTTTAGGTGCCCAAAGTCGATATCACAAATTAAGGCCCAAAACACCCGAAAATTCGATATTATGGAGTCCCAGAAGCAAACTGTACATGCCTACTCCGTGTTAGAGTATTTTCAAAATACAGGCCCAAAACATACTACATGCATGCATCTTCTGTACCCGTTTATATCTCAAATTCAGGCTCCAAAAACCCGAAAATTAGATATTTTTGTGTCCCAGAAGCGATCTGTATATGCCTACTCAGATACAGGCCCAAAATATGCTGAAAATCGATATTTTATGTGCCCAAAGTCAATATGTGTATGCATCTTATGCACTCGTTTATATCTCAAATTCAACCTCAAAACACCCGAAAATTCGATATTTTTGGGTCCCAGAAGCGATCTGTACATGCCTACTCAGTGCTAGAATGTTTTCAAAATATTGGCTCAAAACATGCTAAAAATCGATATTTTAAGTGTCCAAAGTCGATATGTGCATGCATCTTCTGTACCCGTTTATATCTCAAATTCAGGCTCAAAACACAGAAAATTCGATATTTTGGGGTCCCAGAAGTGATCTGTACATGCCTACTTAGCGTTAAAATATTTTCAAAATTTGGCCCAAAACAAGATAAAAATCGATATTTTAGGTGCCCAAAGTCGATATTTCAATTTCAGGCCCATTACACCCGAAAATTCGTTATTTTTGGGTCCGAGAAGCGATCTGTACATGCCTACTCCGTGTTAGAGTATTTTCATAATAGAGGCCTAAAACATGCTAAAAATCGATCTTTTAGGTGACCAAAGTCAATATGTGTATGCATCTTCTGCACCCGTTTATATCCCAAATTTAACTTCAAAACACCCGAAAATCCGATATTTTTGGGTCCCAGAAGCGATCTTTACATGTCTACTCAGTGCTAGTATGTTTTCAAAATATAGGCTCAAAATATGCTAAAAATAGATATTTTAAGTGTCCAATGTAGATATGTGCATGCATCTTCTATACCCGTTTATATCTCAAATTCAGGCTCAAAACACCCGAAAATTCGATATTTTAGGGTCCCAGAAGTGATCTGTACATGCCTACTTAGTACTAGAATATTTTTAAAATATAGGCCCAAAACATACTAAAAATCGATATTTTAGGTGCCCAAAGTCGATATCTCAAATTCAGGCCCAAAACACCCGAAAATTCGTTATTTTGGGGTCCCAAAAGCGAACTGTACATGCCTACTCCGTGTTAGAGTATTTTCAAAATACAGGCCCAAAACATACTGCATGCATGCATCTTCTGTACCCGTTTTTATCTCAAATTCAAGCTCCAAACACCTGAAAATTCGAAATTTTGGGGTCCCAGAAGCGATCTGTACATGCCTACTCAGATACAGGCCCAAAACATGCTGAAAATCGATATTTTATCAGCCCAAAGTCAATATGTGTATGCATCTTCTGCACTCGTTTATATCTCAAATTCAACCTCAAAACTCCCGAAAATTCGATATTTTTGGGTCGCAGAAGCGATCTGTACATGCCTACTCAGTGCTAGAATGTTTTCAAAATTAAGGCTCAAAACATGCTAAAAATCGATATTTTAAATGTCCAAAGTCGATATGTGCATGAATCTTCTGTACCCGTTTATATCTCAAATTCAGGCTGAAAACACTCGAAAGTTCGATATATTTTGCGTCCCAGAAATGATCTGTACATGACTACTTAGTGCTAGAATAATTTCAAAATATAGGAGCAAAACATGCTAAAAATCAATATTTTAGGTGCCCAAAGTCGATATTTCAAATTCAGGCTCCAAACACCCGAAAATTCGATATTTTGGGGTCCCAGAAGAGATCTGTACATGCCTACTCAGATACAAGCCCAAAACATGCTGAAAATCGATATTTTAGGTGCCCAAAGTCGATATCTCAAATTCATGCCCAAAACACCCGAAAGTCGATATTATGGGGTCCCAGAAGCGATCTGTACATGCCTACTCCGTGTTAGAGTATTTTCAAAATACAGGCCCAAAACATACAGAAAATCGATCTTTTAGGTGCCCAAAAGTCGATATGTGCATGCATCATCATCTGTACCCGTTTATATCTTAAATTTAGGCTCCAAACACCCGAAAACTCGATATTTTGGGGTCCCAGAAGCGATCTGTACATGCCTACTCAGATACACGCCCAAAACATGCTGAAAATCGATATTTTAGGTGTCCAAAATCAATATGTGTATGCATCTTCTGTACCTGTTTATACCTCCAATTCAGGCTCGAAACACGCGAAAATTCGATTTTTTTGGGTCCCAAAAGTGATCTGTGCATGCCTACTTAGTGCTGGAATATTTTCAAAATATAGGCCCAAAACATGCTAAAAATCGATATTTTAGGTGACAAAAGTCGATATCTCAAATTCAGACTCAAAACACCCGAAAATTCACTATTTTGGGGTCCCAGAAGCGAACTGTACATGCCTACTCCGTGTTAGAGTATTTTCAAAATACAGGCCCAAAACATACTGAAAATCGATCATTTAGGTGCCCAAAATTCGGTATGTGCAAGCATCTTTTGTACCCGTTTATATATCAAATTCAGGCTCCAAACACCCGAAAATTCGATATTTTGGGGTCCCAGAAGCGATCTGTACTTGTCTTCTTCGTGTTAGAGTATTTTCAAAATACAGGCCCAAAACATGCTGAAAATCGATATTTTAGGTGACCAAAGTCAATATGTGTATGCATCTTCTGCACCCTTTTATATCCCAAATTCAACCTCAAAACAACCGAAAATTCGACAATTTTTGGTCCCAGAAGCGATCTGTATATGCCTACTTTGTGCTAGAATGTTTTCAAAATATTGGCTCAAAACATGCTAAAAATCGATATTTTAAGTGTCCAAAGTCGGTATGTGCATGCATCTTCTGTACCCGTTTATATCTCAAATTCAGGCTCAAAACACCCGAAAATTCGATATATTGGGGTCCCAGAAGTAATCTGTAGATACCTACTCCTAGTTAGAATGTTTTCAATATACAGACCCAAAACATGCTCAAAATCGATATATTAGGTGCTCATAAGTCGATATGTGCATGCATCTTCAGTACCTGTTTATATCTCAAATTCAGGCTCAGAACACCCGAAAATTCGATATTTTGGGGTCCAAGAAGCGATCTGTACATGCCTACTCAGATACAGGCCCAAAACATGCTAAAAATCGATATTTTAAGCGCCCAAAGTCGATATCTCAAATTCAGGCCCAAAACAAACGAAAATTCGATATTTTGGGGTCCTAGAAGTTATCTGTAGATACCTACTCCTAGTTAGAATGTTTTCAATATACAGACCCAAAACATGCTCAAAATCGATATATTAGGTGCTCAAAAGTCGATATGTGCATGCATCTTCAGTACCTGTTTATATCTCAAATTCATGCTCAGAACACCCAAAAATTCGATATTTTGGGGTCCCAGAAGCGATCTGTACATTCCTACTCCATGTTAGAGTATTTTAAAAATACAGGCCCAAAACATACAGAAAATCGATATTTTAGGTGCCCAAAAGTCGATATGTGCATGCATCTTCTGTACCCATTTATATCTCAAATTCAGGCTCCAAACACCCGAAAATTCGATATTTTGGGGTCCAAGAAGCGATCTGTACATGCCTACTCAGATACAGGCCCAAAACATGCTAAAAATCGATATTTTAAGTGCCCAAAGTCGATATCTCAAATTCTGGCCCAAAACACCCGAAAATTCGATATTTTGGGGTCCCAGAAGCGATCTGTACATGCCTACTCCGTGTTAGAGTATTTTCAATATACAGGCCCAAAACATACTGAAAATCGATCTTTTAGGTGCCCAAAAGTCGATATGTGGATGCATATTCTGCACCCGTTTATATCCAAAATTCAACCTTAAAACACCCGAAAATTCGATATTTTTGGGTCCTAGAAGCGATCTGTAGATGCCTACTCCTAGTTAGAATGTTTTCAATATAAGGACCCAAAACATGCTCAAAATCGATATTTTAGGTGCTCAAAAGTCGATATGTGCATGGATCTTCAGTACCTGTTTATATCTCAAATTCAGGCTCAAAACACCCGAAAATTCGATATTTTTGGGTCCCAGAAGCGATCTGTACATGCCTACTCCGTGTTAGAGTATTTTCAAAATACAGGCCCAAAACATACTGAAAATCGATATTTTAGGTGCCCAAAGTCAATATGTGCATGCATTTTCTGTACCCGTTTATATCTCAAATTCAGGCTCAAAACACCCGAAAATTCGATATTTTGGGGTCCCAGAAGCGATCTGTACATGCCTACTCAGTGCTAGAATATTTTCAAAATATAGGCCCAAAACATGTTAAAAATCGATATTTTAGGTGCCTAAAGTCGATATCTCAAATTCAGGCCCAAAACACCCGAAAATTCGATATTTTGGGGTCCCAGAAGCGATCTGTACATTCCTACTCCATGTTAGAGTATTTTCAAAATACAGCCCCAAAACATACAGAAAATCGATATTTTAGGTGCCCAAAAGTCGATATGTGTATGCATCTTCTGTACCCATTTATATCTCAAATTCAGGCTCCAAACACCCGAAAATTCGATATTTTGGGGTCCCAGAATAATCTGTACTTGCCTACTCCGTGTTAGAGTATTTTCAAAATACAGGCCCAAAACATGCTGAAAATCGATATTTTAGGTGACCAAAGTCAATATGTGTATGCATCTTCTCCACCCGTTTATATCCCAAATTCAACCTCAAAACACCCGAAAATTCGATATTTTTGGGTCCTAGAAGCGATCTGTAGATGCCTACTCCTAGTTAGAATGTTTTCAATATACAGACCCAAAACATGCTCAAAATCGATATATTAGGTGCTCATAAGTCGATATGTGCATGCATCTTCAGTACCTGTTTATATCTCAAATTCAGGCTCAGAACACCTGAAAATTCGATATTTTGGGGTCCAAGAAGCGATCTGTACATGCCTACTCAGATACAGGCCCAAAACATGCTAAAAATCGATATTTTAAGTGCCCAAAGTCGATATCTCAAATTCAGGCCCAAAACAAACGAAAATTCGATATATTGGGGTCCCAGAAGCTATCTGTACATGCCTTCTCCGTGTTAGAGTATTTTCAATATACAGGCCCAAAACATACTGAAAATCGATCTTTTTGGTGCCCAAAAGTCGATATGTGGATGCATCTTCTGCACCCGTTTATATCCCAAATTCAACCTTAAAACACCCGAAAATTCGATATTTTTGGGTCCTAGAAGCGATATGTAGATGCCTACTCCTAGTTAGAATGTTTTCAATATACGGACCCATAACATGCTCAAAATCGATATTTTAGGTTCTCAAAAGTCAATATGTGCATGGATCTTCAGTACCTGTTTATATCTCAAATTCAGGCTCAAAACACCCGAAAATTCGATATTTTTGGGTCCCAGAAGCGATCTGTACATTCCTACTCCATGTTAGAGTATTTTCAAAATACAGGCCCAAAACATACAGAAAATCGACATTTTAGGTGCCCAAAGTCAATATGTGCATGAATCTTCTGTACCCATTTATATCTCAAATTCAGGCTCCAAACACCCAAAAATTCGATATTTTGGGGTCCAATAAGCGATCTGTACATGCCTACTCAGATACAGGCCCAAAACATGCTGAAAATCGATATTTTAGGTGCCCAAAGTCAATATGTGTATGCATCTTCTGCACCCGTTTATATCCCAAATTCAACCTCAAAACACCCGAAAATTCTATATTTTTGGGTCACAGAAGTGATCTGTACATGCCTACTCAGTACTAGAATGTTTTCAAAATATAGGCTCAAAATATGCTAAAAATCGATATTTTAAGTGTCCAAAGTCGATATGTGCATGCATCTTCTGTACTCTTTTATATCTCAAATTCAGGCTCAAAACACCCGAAAATTCTCTGTTTTTGGGTCTTAGAAGCGATCTGTACATGCCTACTCCTAGTTAGAATGTTCTCAAGATACAGACCCAAAACATGCTCAAAATCGATATTTTAGGTGCCCAAGAGTCAATATGTGCATGCATCTTCTGTATCCGTTTATATCTCAAATTCAGTCTCAAAACACCCAAAAATTCGATATTTGTTGGTCCCAGAAGCGATCTGTACATGCCTACTCAGTGCTAGAATATTTTCAAAATATAGGCCCAAAACATGCTAAAAGTCAATATTTTAGGTGCCCAAAGTCGATATCTCAAATTGAGGCCCAAAACACCCGAAAATTCGATATTTTGGGGTCCCAGACGCGATCTGTACATGCCTACTCAGTGCTAGAATGTTTTCAGAATATAGGCTCAAAACATGCTAAAAATCAATATTTTAAGTGTCCAAAGTCGATATGTGGATGCATCTTCTGCACCCGTTTACATCTCAAATTCAGGCTCCAAACACCCGAAAATTCGATATTTTTGGGTCCCAGAAGCGATCTGTACATGCCTACTCAGTGTTAGAATATTTTCAAAATATAGGCCCAAAACATGCTAAAAGTCAATATTTTAGGTGCTCAAAGTCGATATCTCAAATTCAGTCCCAAAACACCCGAAAATTCGATATTTTGGGGTCCCAGACGCGATCTGTTAATGCCTACTCAGTGCTAGAATGTTTTCAGAATATTGGCTCAAAACATGCTAAAAATCGATATTTTAAGTGTCCAAAGTCGATATGTGGATGCATCTTCTCTACCCGTTTTTATCTCAAATTCAGGCTCCAAACACCCGAAAATTCGATATTTTGGGGTCCCAGAAGCGATCTGTACATGCCTACTCAGATACAGGCCCTAAACATGCTGAAAATCGATATTTTAGGTGCCCAAAGTCAATATGTGCATGCATTTTCTGTACCCGTTTATATCTCAAATTCAGGCTCAAAACACCCGAAAATTCAATTATTTGGGGTTCCAGAAGCGATCTGTACATGTCTACTCAGTGCTAGAATATTTTCAAAATATAGGCCCAAAACATGCTAAAATTGATATTTTAGTTGCCCAAAGTCGATATCTCAAATTCAGGCCCAAAACACCCGAAAATCCGATATTTTGGGGTCCCGGAAGCGATCTGTACATGCCTACTCCCTGTTAGAGTATTTTCAAAATACAGGCCCAAAACATACAGAAAATCGATATTTTAGGTGCCCAAAAGTCGATATGTGCATGCATCTTCAGTACACGTTTACATCTCAAATTCAGGCTCCAAACACCCAAAAATTCGATATTTTGGGGTCCCAGAAGCGATCTATTCATTCCTACTCAGATACAGGCCCAAAACATGCTGAAAATCGATATTTTAGGTGCCCAAAGTCAATATGTGTATGCATCTTCTGCACCCGTTTATATTCCAAATTCAACCTCAAAACACCCGAAAATTAAATATTTCTGGGTCCCAGAAGCGATCTGTACATGCCTAGTCAATGCTAGAATATTTTCAAAATATAGGCTCAAAACATGCTGAAAATCGATATTTTAGGTGCCCAAAGTCAATATGTGTATGCATCTTCTGCACCCGTTTATAACTCAAATTCAACCTCATAACACCCGAAAATTCGATATTTTTTGGGTCCCAGAAGCGATCTGTACATGCCTACTCAGTGCTAGAAAGTTTTCAAAATATAGGCTCAACACATGCTAAAAATCGATATTTTAAGTGTTTTAAGTCGATATGTGCATGCATCTTCTGTACCCGTTTATATCTCAAATTTAGGCTCAAAACACCCGAAAATTCTGTTTTTTTGGGTCCTAGAAGCAATCTGTACCTGTCTACTCCGTGTTAGAGTATTTTCAATATACAGGCCCAAAACATACAGAAAATCGATATTTTAGGTGACCAAAAGTCGATATGTGAATGCATCTTATGTACCCGTTTATATCTTAAATTCAGGCTCAAAACACACGAAAATTCGGTATTTTTGGGTCCTAAAAGCGATCTGTACATGCCTACTCCTAGTTAGAATGTTTTCAAGATACAGACCAAAAACATGCTGTAAATCGATATTTTAGGTTCCCCAATTCAATATGTGTATGCATCTTCTGAACCCGTTTATATCCCAAATTCAACCTCAAAACACCCGAAAATTCGATATTTTGGGGTCCCAGAAGCAATCTGTACTTGCCTACTCCGAATTAGTGTATTTTCAAAATAGAGGCCCAAAACATGCTGAAAATCGATATTTTAGGTGACCAAAGTCAATATGTGTATGCATCTTCTGCACACGTTTATATCCCAAATTCAACCTCAAATCACCCGAATATTCGATATTTTTGGGTCCCAGAAGCGATCTGTACATGCCTACTCAGTGCTAGAATGTTTTCAAAATATAGGCTCAAAACATGCTGAAAATCGATATTTTAGGTGCCCAAAGTCGATATCTCAAATTCAGGCCCAAAACACCCGAAAATTCGATATTTTGAGGTTCCATAAGCGAACTGTACATGCCTACTCCTTGTTAGAGTATTTTCAAATTATAGGCTCAAAACATGCTCAAAATCGATATTTTAAGTGTCCAAAGTCGATATGTGCATGCATCTTCTGTACCCGTTTATATCTCAAATTCAGGCTCAAAAAACCCGAAAATTCGGTATTTTTGGGTCCTAGAAACATTCTGTACATGCCTACTCCTAGTTAGAATGTTTTCAAGATACAGACCCAAAACATGTTAAAAATCGAGATTTTGGTGCCCAAAAGTCGATATGTGCATGCATCTTCTATACCCGTTTATATCTCAAATTCAGGCTCCAAACACCTGAAAATTCGATGTTTTGGGGTCCCAGAAGCGATCTGTACTTGCCTACTCCGTGTTGGAGTATTTTCAAAATACAGGCCCAAAACATGCTGAAAATCGATATTTTAGGTGACCAAAGTCAATATGTGTATGCATCTTCTTCACCCGTTTATATCCCAAATTCAACCTCAAATCACCCGAAAATTCGATATTTTTGGGTCCCAGAAGCGATCTGTACATGCCTACTCAGTGCTAGAATGTTTTTTGTAAAATATAGGCTCAAAACACCCGAAAATTCGATATTTTGGGGTCCCAGAAGCGATCTGTACATGCCTACTCCGTGTTAGAGTATTTTCAATATACAGGCCCAAAACATACTGAAAATCTATCTTTTAGGTGCCCAAAACTCGATATGTGGATGCATCTTCTGTACCCGTTTATATCTCAAATTCAGGCTCCAAACACCCGAAAATTCGATATTTTGGGGTCCCAGAAGCGATCTGTACTTGCCTACTCCGTATTATAGTATTTTCAAAATACAGGCCCAAAACATGCTGAAAATCGATATTTTAGGTGACCAAAGTCAATATGTGTATGCATCTTAAGCACCCGTTTAAATCCCAAATTCAACCTCTAAACACCCGAAAATTCGATATTTTTGGGTCCCACAAGCGATCTGTACATGCCTACTTAGTGCTAGAATGTTTTCAAAATATAGGCTCAAAACATGCTAAAAATCGATATTTTAGGCGCCCAAAGTCGATATCTCAAATTCAGGCCCAAAACACCCGAAAATTCGATATTTTGGGGTCCCAGAAGCGATCTGTACATGCCTATTCTGTGTTAGAGTATTTTCAAAATGCAGGCCCAAAACATACTGAAAATCGATCCTTTAGGTGCCCAAAAGTCGATATGTGAATGCATCTTCTATACCCGTTTATATCTCAAATTCAGGCTCAAAACACCCGAAAATTCGGTATTTTTGGGTCCTAAAAGCGAAGTGTACATGCCTACTCCTAATTAGAATGTTTTCAAGATACAGACCCAAAACAAGCTCAAAATCGATATTTTAAGAGCCCAAAAGTCCATATGTGCATGCATCTTCAGTACCCGTTTATATCACAAATTCAGGCTCCAAACACCCGAAAATTTGATATTTTGGGATCCCAGAAGCGATCTGTACATGCCTACTCCTATATTTTGAAAATATTCTAGCACTGAGTAGGCATGTACAGATCGTTTCTGGGACCTAAAAATATCGAATTTTCAAGTGTTTTGAGGTTGAATTTGGGATATAAACGGGTACAGAAGATGCATACACATATTGACTTTGGGCACCTCAAATATACGATTTTCAGCATGTTTTGGGCCTGTATTTTGAAAATACTCTAACACGGAGTAGGCATGCACAGATCGCTTCTGGGACCCCATAATATCGAATTTTTCTGGTGTTAGGAGCCTGAATTTGAGATATAAACAGGTACAGAAGATGCATGAATATATCGACATTTGGGCACGTAAAAGATTGATTTTTAGTATGTTATAGGCATGAATTTTGAAAATACTCTAACACGGAGTAGGCATATACAGATCGCTTCTAGGACCCCAAAATATCAAATTTACGTGTGTTCTGGGCCTGAATTTGAGATATCGACTTTGGTCACCTAAAAAATCGATTTTTAGCATGTTTTGGGCCTATATTTTGAAAATATTCTAGCACTGAGTAGGCATGTACAGATCGCTTCTGGGACCGCAAAATATCGATTTTTCGGGTGTTTGGAGCCTGAATTTGAGATATAAACGGGTACAGAAGAGGCATGCACATATCGACTTTTGGGCACCTAAAAGATCGATTTTCAGTATGTTGTGGGCCTGCATTTTGAAAACACTCTAACACGGAGTAGGCATGTACTGATCGCTTCTGAGACCCCAAAATATCGAATTTTCGGGTGTTTTGAGCCTGAATTTGAGATATAAACGGGTACTGAAGATGCATGCACATATTAACTTTTGGGCAAATAAAATATCGATTTTGAGCATGTTTTGGGTCTGTATCTTGATAACATTCTAACTAGGAGTAGGCATGTACAGATCGCTTCTAGGACCCAAAAATAACGAATTTTCGGGTGTTTTGAGCCTGAATTTGAGATATAAACGGGTACAGAAGATGCATGCACATATTAACTTTGGACACTTAAAATATCGATTTTTAACATGTTTTGAGCCTATATTTTGAAAACATTCTAGCACTGAGTAGGCATGTACAGATCGCTTCTGAGACCCAAAAATATCGAATTTTCGGGTGTTATGAAGTTGAATTTGGGATATAAACGGGTGCAGAAGATGCATACACATATTGACTTTGGGCACGTAAAATATCGATTTTCAGCATGTTTGGGCCTGTATCTTAATAGGTATATACAGATCGCTTCTGGAAACCCAAAATATCGAATTTTCGGGTGTTTTGAGCCTGAATTTGAGATATAAACGGGTACAGAAGATGCATGCACATATCGACTTTTGGGCACCTATAAGATCGATTTTCAGTATGTTTTGGGCCTGTATTTTGAAAATACTCTAACACGGAGTAGGCATGTACAGATCGCTTCAGGGACCCCAAAATATCGAATTTTCGGGTGTTTTGGGCCTGAATTTAAGATACCGACTTTGGGCACTTAAAATATCGATTTCTAGCATGTTTTGGGCCTATATTTTGAAAATATTCTAGCACTGAGTAGGCATGTACAGATTGCTTCTGGGACCCCAAAATATCGATTTTTCGGGTGTTTTCAGCCTGAATTTGAGATATAAACGGGTACTGAAGATGCATGCACATATTGACTTTCAGCACCTAAAATATCGATTTTCAGCATGTTTTGGGCCTGTATCTGAGTAGGCATGTACAGATCGCTTCTGGGACCGTAAAATATCAAATTATCGGGTGTTTGGAGCCTAAATTTGAGATATAAACGGGTACAGAAGATGCATGCACATATCGGCTTTTGGGCACCTAAAAGATCGATTTTCAGTATGTTTTGGGCCTGTAATTTGAAAATACTCTAACACGGAGTAGGCATGTACAGATAGCATCTGGGACCCCAAAATATCGAATTTTCGGGGGTTTTGGGTCTGAATTTGAGATATCGACTTTAAGGCACCTAAAATATCGATTTTTAGCATGTTTTGGGCCTATATTTTGAAAATATTCTAGCACTGAGTAGGTATGTACAGATCGCGTCTGGGACCCCAAAATATCGAATTTTCGGGTGTTTTGAGCTTGAATTTGAGATAAAAACGGGTACTGAAGATGCATGCACATATCGACTTTTGGGAACCTAAAATATCGATTTTGAGCATATTTTGGGTCTGTATCTTGAAAACATTTTAACTAGGCGTAGGCATGTACAGATCACTTCTAGGACCCAAAAATAACGAATTTTCGAGTGTTTTGATCCTGAATTTGAGATATAAACGGGTACAGAATATGCATGCACATATCGACTTTGGACACTTAAAATATTGATTTTTAGCATGTTTTGAACCTATATTTTGAAAACTTTCTAGCACTGAGTAGGCATGTACAGATCGCTTCTGGGACCCAAAAATATCGAATTTTCAGGTGTTTTGAGTTTGAATTTGGGATATAAATGGGTGCAGAAGATGTATACACATATTGACTTTGGTCACCTAAAATATCGATTTACAGCATGATTTGGGCCTGTACCTGAGTAGGCATGTACAGATTGCTTATGGGACCCCAAAATATCGAATTTTCTGGTGTTTGGAGACTGATTTTGAGATATAAACGGGTACAGAAGATGCATGCACATATCGACTTTTGGGCACCTACAAGATTGATTTTAAGTATGTTTTGGGCCTGTATTTTGAAAATACTTTAACACGGAGTAGGCATGCACAGATCGCTTCTGGGACCCCAAAATATCGATTTTTCGGGTGTTTTGGGCCTGAATTTAAGATATCGACTTTGGGCACTTAAAATATCGATTTTTAGAATGTTTGGGCCTGTATTTTGAAAATATTCTAACACGTAGTAGGCATGTACATATCGCTTCTGGGACCCCAAAATATCGAATTCTCGGGTGTTTTGAGCCTGAATTTGAGATATAAACGGGTTCAGAAGATGCATGCACATAACGACTTTGGGCACCTAAAATATCGATTTTTAGCATGTTTTGGGCCTGTATTTTGAAAATACTCTAACACGGAGAAGGCATGTAGAGATCGCTTCTGGGACCCCAAAATATCGAATTTTCCGGTGTTTTGGGCCTGAATTTGAGATATTGACTTTGGGCACCTAAAATATCGATTTTTAGCATGTTTTGATCCTGTGTTTTGAAAATATTCTAGCACTGAGTAGGCATGTACAGATCGCTTCTGGGACCCCAAAATATTGAATACTCGGGTGTTTTGAGCCTGAATTTGAGATATAAACGGGTACAGAAGATACATGCACATATTGACTTTGGGCAACTAAAATATCAATTTTTAGCATGTTTTGGGCCTGTATCTGACTAGGCATGTACAGATCGCTTCTGGGACCCCAAAATATCGAGTTTTCGGGTGTTTGGAGCCTGCATTTGAGATATAAACGGGTTCAGAAGATGCATGCACATATCGACTTTTGGGCACTTAAAAGATCGATTTTCAGTATGTTTTGGGCCTGTATTTTGAAAATACTCTAACACGGAGTTGGCATGTACAGATCGTTTCTGGGAACCCAAAATTTTGAATTTTCAGGTGTTTTGGCCCTGAATTTGAGATATCTTCTTTGGGCACCTAAAATATCGATTTTTAGCATGTTTTGGGCATATATTTTGAAAATATTCTAGCACTGAGTAGGCATGTACAGATCGCTTCTGGGATCCCAAAATATCGAATTTTCGGGTGTTTTGAGCCTAAATTTGAGATATAAACGGGTTCAGAAGATGCATGCACATATTGATTTTGGACACCTAAAATATCGATTTTTAGCATGTTTTGGGCCTGTATTTTGAAAATACTCTAACAAGGAGTAGGCATGTACAGATCGCTTCTGGGACCCCAAAATATCGAATTTTCTGGTGATTTGAGCCTGAATTTGAGATATAAACGGGTACAGAAGATGCATGCACATATCAACTTTGGACACTTAAAATATCGATTTTTAACATGTTTTGAGCCTATATTTTGAAAACTTTCTAGCACTGAGTAGGCATGTACAGATCGCATCTGGGACCCAAAAATATCGAATTTTCGGGAGTTTTGAAGTTGAATTTGGGAAATAAACGGGTGCAGAAGATGCATACACATATTGACTTTGGGCACCTAAAATATCGATTTTCAGCATGTTTGGGCCTGTATCTGAGTAGGTATGTACAGATCGCTTCTGGGACCCCAAAATTTCGAATTTTTGGGTGTTTGAAGCCTGAATTTGAGATATAAACGGGTACAGAAGATGCATGCACATATCGACTTTTGGGCACCTACAAAATCGATTTTTAGTATGTTTTGGGCCTGTATTTTGAAAATACTTTAACACGGAGTAGGCATGTACAGATCGCTTCTGGGACCCCAAAATATCGATTTTTCGGGTGTTTTGGGCCTGAATTTAAGATATCGACTTTGGGCACTTAAAATATCGATTTTTAGAATGTTTGGGCCTGTATTTTGAAAATATTCTAACACGTAGTAGGCATGTACATATCGCTTCTGGGACCCCAAAATATCGAATTCTCGGGTGTTTTGAGCCTGAATTTGAGATATAAACGGGTTCAGAAGATGCATGCACATAACGACTTTGGGCACCTAAAATATCGATTTTTAGCATGTTTTGGGCCTGTATTTTGAAAATACTCTAACACGGAGAAGGCATGTAGAGATCGCTTCTGGGACCCCAAAATATCGAATTTTCCGGTGTTTTGGGCCTGAATTTGAGATATTGACTTTGGGCACCTAAAATATCGATTTTTAGCATGTTTTGATCCTGTGTTTTGAAAATATTCTAGCACTGAGTAGGCATGTACAGATCGCTTCTGGGACCCCAAAATATTGAATACTCGGGTGTTTTGAGCCTGAATTTGAGATATAAACGGGTACAGAAGATACATGCACATATTGACTTTGGGCAACTAAAATATCAATTTTTAGCATGTTTTGGGCCTGTATCTGACTAGGCATGTACAGATCGCTTCTGGGACCCCAAAATATCGAGTTTTCGGGTGTTTGGAGCCTGCATTTGAGATATAAACGGGTTCAGAAGATGCATGCACATATCGACTTTTGGGCACTTAAAAGATCGATTTTCAGTATGTTTTGGGCCTGTATTTTGAAAATACTCTAACACGGAGTTGGCATGTACAGATCGTTTCTGGGAACCCAAAATTTTGAATTTTCAGGTGTTTTGGCCCTGAATTTGAGATATCTTCTTTGGGCACCTAAAATATCGATTTTTAGCATGTTTTGGGCATATATTTTGAAAATATTCTAGCACTGAGTAGGCATGTACAGATCGCTTCTGGGATCCCAAAATATCGAATTTTCGGTTGTTTTGAGCCTAAATTTGAGATATAAACGGGTTCAGAAGATGCATGCACATATTGATTTTGGACACCTAAAATATCGATTTTTAGCATGTTTTGGGCCTGTATTTTGAAAATACTCTAACAAGGAGTAGGCATGTACAGATCGCTTCTGGGACCCCAAAATATCGAATTTTCTGGTGATTTGAGCCTGAATTTGAGATATAAACGGGTACAGAAGATGCATGCACATATCAACTTTGGACACTTAAAATATCGATTTTTAACATGTTTTGAGCCTATATTTTGAAAACTTTCTAGCACTGAGTAGGCATGTACAGATCGCATCTGGGACCCAAAAATATCGAATTTTCGGGAGTTTTGAAGTTGAATTTGGGAAATAAACGGGTGCAGAAGATGCATACACATATTGACTTTGGGCACCTAAAATATCGATTTTCAGCATGTTTGGGCCTGTATCTGAGTAGGTATGTACAGATCGCTTCTGGGACCCCAAAATTTCGAATTTTTGGGTGTTTGAAGCCTGAATTTGAGATATAAACGGGTACAGAAGATGCATGCACATATCGACTTTTGGGCACCTACAAAATCGATTTTTAGTATGTTTTGGGCCTGTATTTTGAAAATACTCTAATGCGGACTAGGCATGTACAGATCGCTTATGGGACCCCAAAGTATCGAATTTTCGGGTGTTTTGGGCCTGAATTTGAGATACCGACTTTGTGCACTTAAAAATATCGATTTCTAGCATGTTTTGGGCCTATATTTTGAAAATATTCTATCACTGATTAGGCATATACAGATCGCTTCTGGGACCCCAAAATATCGAATTTTCGGGTGTTTTGAGCCTGAATTTGAGATATAAACGGGTACAGAAGATGCATTCACATATTGATTTTGGGCACCTAAAATATCGATTTTCAGCATGTTTTGGGCCTGTATCTGAGTAGGCTTGTACAGATCGCTTCTGGGACCCTAAAATATCGAATTTTCGGGTGTTTGGAGCCAGAATTTGAGATATAAACGGGTACAGAAGATGCATGCACATATCTACTTTTGGGCATATAAAAGATCGATTTTCATTATGTTTTGGGCCTGTAATTTGAAAATACTCTAACACGGAGTAGGCATGTACAGATCGTTTCTGGGACCCCAAAATATCGAATTTTCGTGTGTTTTGGGTCAGAATTTGAGATATCGACTTTGGGCATCTAAAATATCGATTTTTAGCATGTTTTGGTCATATATTTTGAAAATATTCCAGCACTGAGTAGGCATGTACAGATCGCTTCTGGGACCCCAAAATATCAAATTTTCCGGTGGTTTGGGACTGAATTTGAGATATCGACTTTGAGCACCTAAAATATCGATTTTTAGCATGCTTTGGGCATATATTTTGAAAATATTCTAGCACTGAGTAGGCATGTACAGATCGCTTCTGGGACCCCAAAATATCAATTTTTTGTTTTGTTTTTATCCTGAATTTGAGTTATAAACGTGTACTGAAGATGCATGCACATATCGACTTTTGGACACCTAAAATATTGATTTTGAGCATATTTTAGATCTGTATCTTGAAAGCATTCTAACTAGCAGTAGGCATGTACAGATCGCTTCTAGGACCCAAAAATACCGAATTTTCCGGTGTTTTGAACCTGAATTTGAGATATAAACGGGTACAGAAGGTGCATGCACATATCGACTTTGGACACGTAAAATATCAATTTTTAGCATGTTTTGAGCCTATATATTGAAAACATTCTAGCACTGAGTAGGCATGTACAGATCGCTTCTGGGACCCAAAAATATCGAATTTTCGGGTGTTTTGAGGTTGAATTTGGGATATAAACGGGTGCAGAAGATGCATGCACATATCGACTTTTGGGCACTTAAAAGATCAATTTTCAGTATGTTTTGGGCCTGTATTTTGAAAATACTTTAACACTGAGTAGGCATGTACAGATCGTTTCTGGGACCCCAAAATATCGAAATTTCGGGTGTTTTGGGCCTGAATTTGAGATATCGACTCTGGGCACCTAAAATATCGATTTTTAGCATGTTTTGGGCCTGTATCTGAGTAGGCATGTACAGATCGCTTCTGGGACCCCAAAATATCGAGTTTTCGGGTGTTTTGGGCCTGAATTTGAGATATCGACTTTGGGCTCTTAAAATATCGATTTTCAGCATGTTTTATGTCTGTATCTTGGAAGCATTATAACTAGGAGTAGGCATGTACAGATCGCTTCTAGGACCCAAAAATACCGAATTTTCGGGTGTTTTGAGATTGAATTTGAGATATAAACGGGTACAGAAGGTGCATGCACATATCGACTTTGGACACTTAAAATATAGATTTTTAGCATGTTTTGAGCCTATATTTTGAAAACATTCTAGCACTGAGTAGGCATGTACAGATCGCTTCTGGGACCCAAAAAATCAAATTTTTGGGTGTTTTGAGGTTAAATTTGGGATTATAAACGGGTGCAGAAGATGCATACACATACTGACTTTGGGCACCTAAAATATCGATTTTCAGCATGTTTTGGGTCTGTATCTTGAAAATATTATAACTAGGAGTAGGCATGTACAGATAGATTCTAGGACCCAAAAATACCGAATTTTCGGGTGTTTTGAGCCTGAATTTGAGATATAAACTGTTACAGAAGATGCATACACATATTGACTTTGGACACTTAAAATATAGATTTTTAGCATGTTTTGAGCCTATATTTTGAAAACATTCTAGCACTGAGTAGGCATCTACAGATCGCTTCTGGGACCCAAAAAATCGAATTTTCGGGTGTTTTGAGGTTGAATTTAGGATTATAAACGGGTGCAGAAGATGCATACACATATTGACTTTGGGCACCTAAAATATCGATTTTTAGCATGTTTTGAGCCTATATTTTGAAAACATTCTAGCACTGAGTAGGCATGTACAGATCGCTTTTGGAACCCAAATATATCAAATTTTCGGGTGTTTTGAGGTTGAATTTGGGATATAAATGGGTGCAGAAGATGCATATACATATTGACTTTGGGCACCTAAAATATCGATTTTTAGCATGTTTTGGGCCTGTATCTGAGTAGGCATGTGCAGATCGCTTCTGGGACCCCAAAATATCGAATTTTCGGGTGTTTTGAGCCTGAATTTGAGATATAAAAGGGTACAGAAGATGCATGAACATATTGACTTTGGGCACCTAAAATATCGATTTTGAGCATGTTTTAGGTCTGTATCTTGAAAACATTATAACTAGGAGAAGGCATGTACAGAGAGATTCTAGGACCCAAAAATACCGAATTTTCGGGTTTTTTGAGCATGAATTTGAGATATAAACGGTTACAGAAGATGCATGCACATATCGACTTTGGACACTTAAAATATAGATTTTTAGCATGTTTTGAGCCTATATTTTGAAAACATTCTAGCACTGAGTAGGCATGTACAGATCGCTTCTGGGACCCAAAAAATCAAATTTTTGGGTGTTTTGAGGTTAAATTTGGGATTATAAACGGGTGCAGAAGATGCATACACATACTGACTTTGGGCACCTAAAATATCGATTTTCAGCATGTTTTGGGTCTGTATCTTGAAAATATTATAACTAGGAGTAGGCATGTACAGATAGATTCTAGGACCCAAAAATACCGAATTTTCGGGTGTTTTGAGCCTGAATTTGAGATATAAACTGTTACAGAAGATGCATGCACATATTGACTTTGGACACTTAAAATATAGATTTTTAGCATGTTTTGAGCCTATATTTTGAAAACATTCTAGCACTGAGTAGGCATCTACAGATCGCTTCTGGGACCCAAAAAATCGAATTTTCGGGTGTTTTGAGGTTGAATTTAGGATTATAAACGGGTGCAGAAGATGCATACACATATTGACTTTGGGCACCTAAAATATCGATTTTCAGCATGTTTTGGGCCTCTATTTTGAAAATACTCTAAAACGGAGTAGGCATGTACAGATCGCTTCTGGGACCCCAAAATATCGAATTTTCGTGTGTTTGGAGTCTAAATTTGAGATAGAAACGGGTACAGAAGATGCAAGCACATATTGACTTTGGGCACCTAAAATATCGATTTTCAGCATGTTTGGGCCTGTATCTGAGTAGGTATGTACAGATCGCTTCTGGGACCCCAAAATATCGAATTTTTGGGTGTTTGAAGCCTGAATTTGAGATATAAACGGGTACAGAAGATGCATGCACATATCGACTTTTGGGCACCTACAAAATCGATTTTTAGTATGTTTTGGGCCTGTATTTTGAAAATACTCTAATGCGGAGTAGGCATGTACAGATCGCTTCTGGGACCCCAAAGTATCGAATTTTCGGGTGTTTTGGGCCTGAATTTGAGATACCGACTTTGGGCACTTAAAAATATCGATTTCTAGCATGTTTTGGGCCTATATTTTGAAAATATTCTATCACTGAGTAGGCATATACAGATCGCTTCTGGGACCCCAAAATATCGAATTTTCGGGTGTTTTGAGCCTGAATTTGAGATATAAACGGGTACAGAAGATGCATTCACATATTGATTTTGGGCACCTAAAATATCGATTTTCAGCATGTTTTGGGCCTGTATCTGAGTAGGCATGTACAGATCGCTTCTGGGACCCTAAAATATCGAATTTTCGGGTGTTTGTAGCCTGAATTTGAGATATAAACGGGTACAGAAGATGCATGCACATATCTACTTTTGGGCATATAAAAGATCGATTTTCATTATGTTTTGGGCCTGTAATTTGAAAATACTCTAACACGGAGTAGGCATGTACAGATCGTTTCTGGGACCCCAAAATATCGAATTTTAGTGTTTTGGGTCAGAATTTGAGATATCGACTTTGGGCATCTAAAATATCGATTTTTAGCATGTTTTGGTCATATATTTTGAAAATATTCCAGCACTGAGTAGGCATGTACAGATCGCTTCTGGGACCCCAAAATATCAAATTTTCCGGTGGTTTGGGACTGAATTTGAGATATCGACTTTGAGCACCTAAAATATCGATTTTTAGCATGCTTTGGGCATATATTTTGAAAATATTCTAGCACTGAGTAGGCATGTACAGATCGCTTCTGGGACCCCAAAATATCGATTTTTTGTTTTGTTTTTAGCCTGAATTTGAGTTATAAACGTGTACTGAAGATGCATGCATACATCGACTTTTGGACACCTAAAATATTGATTTTGAGCATATTTTAGGTCTGTATCTTGAAAGCATTCTAACTAGCAGTAGGCATGTACAGATCGCTTCTAGGACCCAAAAATACCGAATTTTCCGGTGTTTTGAACCTGAATTTGAGATATAAACGGGTACAGAAGGTGCATGCACATATCGACTTTGGACACGTAAAATATCAATTTTTAGCATGTTTTTAGCCTATATATTGAAAACATTCTAGCACTGAGTAGGCATGTACAGATCGCTTCTGGGACCCAAAAATATCGAATTTTCGGGTGTTTTGAGGTTGAATTTGGGATATAAACGGGTGCAGAAGATGAATGCACATATCGACTTTTGGGCACTTAAAAGATCAATTTTCAGTATGTTTTGGGCCTGTATTTTGAAAATACTCTAACACTGAGTAGGCATGTACAGATCGTTTCTGGGACCCCAAAATATCGAAATTTCGGGTGTTTTGGGCCTGAATTTGAGATATCGACTTTGGGCTCTTAAAATATCGATTTTCAGCATGTTTTAGGTCTGTATCTTGGAAGCATTATAACTAGGAGTAGGCATGTACAGATCGCTTCTAGGACCCAAAAATACCGAATTTTCGGGTGTTTTGAGCTTGAATTTGAGATATAAACGGGTACAGAAGGTGCATGCACATATCGACTTTGGACACTTAAAATATCGATTTTTAGCATGTTTTGAGCCTATATTTTGAAAAAATTCTAGCACTGAGTAGGCATGTACAGATCGCTTCTGGAACCCAAAAATATTGAATTTTCGGGTGTTTTGAGGTTGAATTTAGGATATAAACGGGTGCAGAAGATGCATACACATATTGACTTTGGGCACCTAAAATATCGATTTTTAGCATGTTTTGGGCCCGTATTTTAAAAATTTTCTAACACGGAGTAGGCATATACAGATCGATTCTGGGACCCCCAAAAATCGAATTTTCGGGTGTTTTGAGCCTGAATTTGAGATATAAACCTGTACAGATGATGTATGCACATATCGACTTTGACACTTAAAATATCGATTTTTAGCATGTTTTGACCCTATATTTTGAAATCATTCTAGCACTGTGTAGGCATGTACAGATCGCTTTTGGAACCCAAATATATCAAATTTTCGGGTGTTTTGAGGTTGAATTTGGGATATAAATGGGTGCAGAAGATGCATACACACATTGACTTTGGGCACCTAAAATATCGATTTTTAGCATGTTTTGGGCCTGTATCTGAGTAGGCATGTGCAGATCGCTTCTGGGACCCCAAAATATCGAATTTTCGGGTGTTTTGAGCCGGAATTTGAGATATAAAAGGGTACAGAAGATGCATGAACATATTGACTTTGGTCACCTAAAATATCGATTTTGAGCATGTTTTAGGTCTGTATCTTGAAAACATTATAACTAGGAGAAGGCATGTACAGAGAGATTCTAGGACCCAAAAATACCGAATTTTCGGGTTTTTTGAGCATGAATTTGAGATATAAACAGTTACAGAAGATGCATGCACATATCGACTTTGGACACTTAAAATATAGATTTTTAGCATGTTTTGAGCCTATATTTTGAAAACATTCTAGCACTGAGTAGGCATGTACAGATCGCTTCTGGGACCCAAAAAATCAAATTTTTGGGTGTTTTGAGGTTAAATTTGGGATTATAAACGGGTGCAGAAGATGCATACACATACTGACTTTGGGCACCTAAAATATCGATTTTCAGCATGTTTTGGGTCTGTATCTTGAAAATATTATAACTAGGAGTAGGCATGTACAGATAGATTCTAGGACCCAAAAATACCGAATTTTCGGGTGTTTTGAGCCTGAATTTGAGATATAAACTGTTACAGAAGATGCATGCACATATTGACTTTGGACACTTAAAATATAGATTTTTAGCATGTTTTGAGCCTATATTTTGAAAACATTCTAGCACTGAGTAGGCATCTACAGATCGCTTTTGGGACCCAAAAAATCGAATTTTCGGGTGTTTTGAGGTTGAATTTAGGATTATAAACGGGTGCAGAAGATGCATACACATATTGACTTTGGGCACCTAAAATATCGATTTTCAGCATGTTTTGGGCCTCTATTTTGAAAATACTCTAAAACGGAGTAAGCATGTACAGATCGCTTCTGGGACCCCAAAATATCGAATTTTCGTGTGTTTGGAGTCTAAATTTGAGATAGAAACGGGTACAGAAGATGCAAGCACATATTGACTTTGGGCACCTAAAATATCGATTTTCAGCATGTTTTGGGCCAGTAATTTGAAAATACTCTAACACGGAGTAGGCATGTACAGATCGCTTTGTGGACCCCAAAATATCGAATTTTCGTGTGTTTTTAGCCTGAATTTGAGATATAAACGGGTACTGAAGATGCATGCACATATCGAGTTTTGGGCACCTAAAATATCGATTTTGAGCATGTTTTGGGTTTATATCTTGAAAACAGTCTAACTAGGAGTAGGCATGTACAGATCGCTTCTAGGATCCAAAAATACCGAATTTTCGGGTGTTTTAGGCCTGAATTTGAGATATAAACGGGAACAGAAGATGCATGCACATATCGACGTTGGACACTTAAAATATCGATTTTTAGCATGTTTTGAGCCTATATTTTGAAAACATTCGAGCACTGAGTAGCCATGTACAGATCGCTTCTGGGACCCAAAAATATCGAATTTTCGGGTGTTTTGAGATTGAATTTGGGATATAAACGGGTGCAGAAGATGCATACACATATCGACTTTGGGCACCTAAAATATCGGTTTTCAGCATGTTTTGGGCCAGTATCTGAGTAGGCATGCACAGATCGCTTCTGGGACCCCAAAATATCGAATTTTCGGGTGTTTTGAGCCTGAATTTGATATATAAACGGGTACAGAATATGCATGCACATATCGACTTTTTGCACCTAAAATATCGATTTTGAGCATGTTTTGGGTCTATATTTTGAAAACATTCTAGCAAGGAGTAGGCATGTACAGATCGCTTCTGGGACACAAAAATATCTAATTTTCGGGTGTTTTGAGTCTGAATTTGAGATATAAACGGGTACAAAAGATGTATGCACATATCGACTGTGGACACCAAAAATATCGATTTTTAGCATATTTTAAGTCTATATTTTGAAAACATTCTAGCACTGAGTAAACATGTACAGATCGCTTCTGGCACCCAAAAATATTGAATTTTCCGTTGTTTTGAACGTGAATTTGAGATTTATATGGGTACTGAAGATGTATGCAGATATCGACTTAATGCACGTAAAATATCGATTTTCAGCATGTTTTGGGTCTGTATCTTGAAAACATTATAACTAGGAGTAGGCATGTACAGATAGATTCTAGGACCCAAAAATATCGAATTTTCGGGTGTTTTGAGCCTGAATTTGATATATAAACGGGTACAGAATATACATGCACATATCGACTTTGTGCACCTAAAAGATCGATTTTCAGTATGTTTTGGGCCTGTATTTTGAAAATACTCTAACATGGAGTAGGCATGTCCAGATAGCTTCTGGGACCCAAAAATATCGAATTTTCGGGTGTTTTGAGATTGAATTTGGGATATAAACGGGTGCAGAAGATGCATACACATATCGACTTTGGGCACCTAAAACATCGGTTTCAGCATGTTTTGGGCCAGTATCTGAGTAGGCATGCACAGATCGCTTCTGGGACCCCAAAATATCGAATTTTCGGGTGTTTTGAGCCTGAATTTGATATATAAACGGGTACAGAATATGCATGCACATATCGACTTTGTGCACCTAAAAGATCGATTTTCAGTATGTTTTGGGCCTGTATTTTGAAAATACTTTAACATGGAGTAGGCATGTCCAGATAGCTTCTGGTACCCCAAAATATCAATTTTTCGGGTATTTTGTGCCTGAATTTGATATATCGACTTTGGGCACCTAAAATATCGATTTGTAGCATGTTTTGGGCCTATATTATGAAAATATTCTAGTACTGAGTAGGCATGTACATATTCCTTCTGGGACCCCAAAATTACGAATTTTCGGGTGTTTTGAGCCTGCATTTGAGATATAAACGGGTACTGAAGATACATGCACATATCGACTTTTTGCACCAAAAATATCGATTTTGAGCATGTTTTGGGTCTGTATCTTGATAACATTCTAAGAAGGAGTAGGCATGTACAGATCGCTTCTGGGACACAAAAATATCTAATTTTCGGGTGTTTTGAGTCTGAATTTGAGATATAAACGGGTACAGAAGATGCAAGCACATATCGACTTTGGGCACCCAAAATATCGATTTTTAGCATGTTTTGGGCCTATATTTTGAAAATACTCTAACACGGAGTAGGCATGTACAGATCGCTTCTGGGACACAAAAATATCGAATTTTCGGGTGTTTTGAGCCTGAATTTGAGATATAAACGGGTACAAAAGATGCATGCACATATCGACTTTTTGCACCTAAAATATCGATTTTGAGCATGTTTTGGGTCTATATTTTGAAAACATTCTAGCAAGGAGTAGGCATGTACAGATCGCTTCTGGGACACAAAAATATCTAATTTTCAGGTGTTTTGAGTCCGAATTTGAGATATAAACGGGTACAAAAGATGTATGCACATATCGACTTTGGACACCAAAAATATCGATTTTTAGCATATTTTAAGTCTCTATTTTGAAAACATTCTAGCACTGAGTAGACATGTACAGATCGCTTCTGGGACCCAAAAATATTGAATTTTCCGTTGTTTTGAACGTGAACTTGAGATTTATATGGGTACTGAAGATGAATGCAGATATCGACTTAATGCACGTAAAATATCGATTTTCAGCATGTTTTGGGTCTGTATCTTGAAAACATTATAACTAGGAGTAGGCATGTACAGATAGATTCTAGGACCCAAAAATATCGAATTTTCGGGTGTTTTGAGCCTGAATTTGATATATAAACGGGTACAGAATATACATGCACATATCGACTTTGTGCACCTAAAAGATTGATTTTCAGTATGTTTTGGGCCTGAATTTTGAAAATACTCTAACACGGAGTAGGAATGTCCAGATCGCTTCTGGGACCCCAAAATATCGAATTTACGGGTGTTTTGGGCATGAATTTGGGATATCGACTTTGGGCAGCTAAAATATCGATATTCAGCATGTTTTGGGCCTGTATTTTGAAAATACTCTAACACGGAGTAGGCATGTACAGATCGCTTCTGGGACCCCAAAATATCGAATTTACGGGTGTTTTGAGCCTGAATTTGAGATATAAAGGGGTACAGAAGATGCATGCACATATTGACATTGGGCACCTAAAATATCGATTTTGAGCATGTTTTGGGTCTGTATCTTGAAAACATTATAACTAGGAGTAGGCATGTACAGATAGATTCTAAGACCAAAAATACCGAATTTTCGGGTGTTTTAAGCCTGAATTTGAGATATAAACGGTTACAGAAGATGCATGCACATATCGACTTTGGACATTTAAAATATAGATTTTTAGCATGTTTTGAGCCTATATTTTGTGAACATTCTAGCACTGAGTAGGCATGTACAGATCGCTTCTGGGACCCAAAAAATCGAATTTTCAGGTGTTTTGAGGTTGAATTTGGGATTATAAACGGGTGCAGAAGATGCATACACATATTGACTTTGGGCACCTAAAATATCGATTTTCAGCATGTTTTGGGCCTGTATTTTGAAAATACTCTAACACGGAGTAGGCATGTACAGATCGCTTCTGGGACCCCAAAATATCGAATTTTCGGGTGTTTGGAGCCTGAATTTGAGATATAAACAGGTACAGAAGATGCATGCACATATTGACTTTGGGCATCTAAAATATAGATTTTCAGCATGTTTTGGGCCTGTATCTGAATAGGCATGTACAGATCGCTTCTACAACCCAAAAATACCAAACTTTCGGGTGTTTAGAGCCTAAATTTGAGATATAAACAGGTACAGAAGATGCATGCACATATTGACTTTGGGCATCTAAAATATCGATTTTCAGCATGTTTTGGGCCTGTATCTGAGTAGGCATGTACAGATCGCTTCTGGGACCCCAAAGTAGCGAATTTTCGGGTGTTTGGAGCCAGAATTTGAGATATAAACGGGTACAGAAGATGCATGCACATATTGATTTTGGGCATCTAAAATATCGATTTTAATCATGTTTTGGGCCTGTATCTGAGTAGGCATGTACAGATCGCTTCTGGGACCCCAAAATATCGAATTTTCGTGTGTTTTGAGGTTGAATTTGAGATATAAAGAGGTACAGAAGATGCATGCACATATTGACTTTGGTCACCTAAAATATCGATTTTGAGCATGTTTTGGGTCTTTATCTTGAAAACATTATAACTAGGAGTAGGCATGTACAGATAGATTCTAGGACCCAAAAATACCGAATTTTCGGGTGTTTTAAGCCTGAATTTGAGATATAAACGGTTACAGAAGATTCATGCACATATCGACTTTGGACACTTAAAATATAGATTTTTAGCATGTTTTGAGCCTATATTTTGAAAACATTCTAGCACTGAGTAGGCATGTACAGATCGCTTCTGGGACCCAAAAAATCGAGTTTTTGGGTGTTTTGAGGTTGAATTTGGGATTATAAACGGGTGCAGAAGATGCATACACATATTGACTTTGGGCACCTAAAATATCGATTTTCAGCATGTTTTGGGTCTGTATCTTGAAAATATTATAACTAGGAGAAGGCATGTACAGAGAGATTCTAGGACCCAAAAATACCGAATTTTCGGGTTTTTTGAGCATGAATTTGAGATATAAACAGTTACAGAAGATGCATGCACATATCGACTTTGGACACTTAAAATATAGATTTTTAGCATGTTTTGAGCCTATATTTTGAAAACATTCTAGCACTGAGTAGGCATGTACAGATCGCTTCTGGGACCCAAAAAATCAAATTTTTGGGTGTTTTGAGGTTAAATTTGGGATTATAAACGGGTGCAGAAGATGCATACACATACTGACTTTGGGCACCTAAAATATCGATTTTCAGCATGTTTTGGGTCTGTATCTTGAAAATATTATAACTAGGAGTAGGCATGTACAGATAGATTCTAGGACCCAAAAATACCGAATTTTCGGGTGTTTTGAGCCTGAATTTGAGATATAAACTGTTACAGAAGATGCATGCACATATTGACTTTGGACACTTAAAATATAGATTTTTAGCATGTTTTGAGCCTATATTTTGAAAACATTCTAGCACTGAGTAGGCATCTACAGATCGCTTTTGGGACCCAAAAAATCGAATTTTCGGGTGTTTTGAGGTTGAATTTAGGATTATAAACGGGTGCAGAAGATGCATACACATATTGACTTTGGGCACCTAAAATATCGATTTTCAGCATGTTTTGGGCCTCTATTTTGAAAATACTCTAAAACGGAGTAAGCATGTACAGATCGCTTCTGGGACCCCAAAATATCGAATTTTCGTGTGTTTGGAGTCTAAATTTGAGATAGAAACGGGTACAGAAGATGCAAGCACATATTGACTTTGGGCACCTAAAATATCGATTTTCAGCATGTTTTGGGCCAGTAATTTGAAAATACTCTAACACGGAGTAGGCATGTACAGATCGCTTTGTGGACCCCAAAATATCGAATTTTCGTGTGTTTTTAGCCTGAATTTGAGATATAAACGGGTACTGAAGATGCATGCACATATCGAGTTTTGGGCACCTAAAATATCGATTTTGAGCATGTTTTGGGTTTATATCTTGAAAACAGTCTAACTAGGAGTAGGCATGTACAGATCGCTTCTAGGATCCAAAAATACCGAATTTTCGGGTGTTTTAGGCCTGAATTTGAGATATAAACGGGAACAGAAGATGCATGCACATATCGACGTTGGACACTTAAAATATCGATTTTTAGCATGTTTTGAGCCTATATTTTGAAAACATTCGAGCACTGAGTAGCCATGTACAGATCGCTTCTGGGACCCAAAAATATCGAATTTTCGGGTGTTTTGAGATTGAATTTGGGATATAAACGGGTGCAGAAGATGCATACACATATCGACTTTGGGCACCTAAAATATCGGTTTTCAGCATGTTTTGGGCCAGTATCTGAGTAGGCATGCACAGATCGCTTCTGGGACCCCAAAATATCGAATTTTCGGGTGTTTTGAGCCTGAATTTGATATATAAACGGGTACAGAATATGCATGCACATATCGACTTTTTGCACCTAAAATATCGATTTTGAGCATGTTTTGGGTCTATATTTTGAAAACATTCTAGCAAGGAGTAGGCATGTACAGATCGCTTCTGGGACACAAAAATATCTAATTTTCGGGTGTTTTGAGTCTGAATTTGAGATATAAACGGGTACAAAAGATGTATGCACATATCGACTGTGGACACCAAAAATATCGATTTTTAGCATATTTTAAGTCTATATTTTGAAAACATTCTAGCACTGAGTAAACATGTACAGATCGCTTCTGGCACCCAAAAATATTGAATTTTCCGTTGTTTTGAACGTGAATTTGAGATTTATATGGGTACTGAAGATGTATGCAGATATCGACTTAATGCACGTAAAATATCGATTTTCAGCATGTTTTGGGTCTGTATCTTGAAAACATTATAACTAGGAGTAGGCATGTACAGATAGATTCTAGGACCCAAAAATATCGAATTTTCGGGTGTTTTGAGCCTGAATTTGATATATAAACGGGTACAGAATATACATGCACATATCGACTTTGTGCACCTAAAAGATCGATTTTCAGTATGTTTTGGGCCTGTATTTTGAAAATACTCTAACATGGAGTAGGCATGTCCAGATAGCTTCTGGGACCCAAAAATATCGAATTTTCGGGTGTTTTGAGATTGAATTTGGGATATAAACGGGTGCAGAAGATGCATACACATATCGACTTTGGGCACCTAAAACATCGGTTTCAGCATGTTTTGGGCCAGTATCTGAGTAGGCATGCACAGATCGCTTCTGGGACCCCAAAATATCGAATTTTCGGGTGTTTTGAGCCTGAATTTGATATATAAACGGGTACAGAATATGCATGCACATATCGACTTTGTGCACCTAAAAGATCGATTTTCAGTATGTTTTGGGCCTGTATTTTGAAAATACTTTAACATGGAGTAGGCATGTCCAGATAGCTTCTGGTACCCCAAAATATCAATTTTTCGGGTATTTTGTGCCTGAATTTGATATATCGACTTTGGGCACCTAAAATATCGATTTGTAGCATGTTTTGGGCCTATATTATGAAAATATTCTAGTACTGAGTAGGCATGTACATATTCCTTCTGGGACCCCAAAATTACGAATTTTCGGGTGTTTTGAGCCTGCATTTGAGATATAAACGGGTACTGAAGATACATGCACATATCGACTTTTTGCACCAAAAATATCGATTTTGAGCATGTTTTGGGTCTGTATCTTGATAACATTCTAAGAAGGAGTAGGCATGTACAGATCGCTTCTGGGACACAAAAATATCTAATTTTCGGGTGTTTTGAGTCTGAATTTGAGATATAAACGGGTACAGAAGATGCAAGCACATATCGACTTTGGGCACCCAAAATATCGATTTTTAGCATGTTTTGGGCCTATATTTTGAAAATACTCTAACACGGAGTAGGCATGTACAGATCGCTTCTGGGACACAAAAATATCGAATTTTCGGGTGTTTTGAGCCTGAATTTGAGATATAAACGGGTACAAAAGATGCATGCACATATCGACTTTTTGCACCTAAAATATCGATTTTGAGCATGTTTTGGGTCTATATTTTGAAAACATTCTAGCAAGGAGTAGGCATGTACAGATCGCTTCTGGGACACAAAAATATCTAATTTTCAGGTGTTTTGAGTCCGAATTTGAGATATAAACGGGTACAAAAGATGTATGCACATATCGACTTTGGACACCAAAAATATCGATTTTTAGCATATTTTAAGTCTCTATTTTGAAAACATTCTAGCACTGAGTAGACATGTACAGATCGCTTCTGGGACCCAAAAATATTGAATTTTCCGTTGTTTTGAACGTGAACTTGAGATTTATATGGGTACTGAAGATGAATGCAGATATCGACTTAATGCACGTAAAATATCGATTTTCAGCATGTTTTGGGTCTGTATCTTGAAAACATTATAACTAGGAGTAGGCATGTACAGATAGATTCTAGGACCCAAAAATATCGAATTTTCGGGTGTTTTGAGCCTGAATTTGATATATAAACGGGTACAGAATATACATGCACATATCGACTTTGTGCACCTAAAAGATTGATTTTCAGTATGTTTTGGGCCTGAATTTTGAAAATACTCTAACACGGAGTAGGAATGTCCAGATCGCTTCTGGGACCCCAAAATATCGAATTTACGGGTGTTTTGGGCATGAATTTGGGATATCGACTTTGGGCAGCTAAAATATCGATATTCAGCATGTTTTGGGCCTGTATTTTGAAAATACTCTAACACGGAGTAGGCATGTACAGATCGCTTCTGGGACCCCAAAATATCGAATTTACGGGTGTTTTGAGCCTGAATTTGAGATATAAAGGGGTACAGAAGATGCATGCACATATTGACATTGGGCACCTAAAATATCGATTTTGAGCATGTTTTGGGTCTGTATCTTGAAAACATTATAACTAGGAGTAGGCATGTACAGATAGATTCTAAGACCAAAAATACCGAATTTTCGGGTGTTTTAAGCCTGAATTTGAGATATAAACGGTTACAGAAGATGCATGCACATATCGACTTTGGACATTTAAAATATAGATTTTTAGCATGTTTTGAGCCTATATTTTGTGAACATTCTAGCACTGAGTAGGCATGTACAGATCGCTTCTGGGACCCAAAAAATCGAATTTTCAGGTGTTTTGAGGTTGAATTTGGGATTATAAACGGGTGCAGAAGATGCATACACATATTGACTTTGGGCACCTAAAATATCGATTTTCAGCATGTTTTGGGCCTGTATTTTGAAAATACTCTAACACGGAGTAGGCATGTACAGATCGCTTCTGGGACCCCAAAATATCGAATTTTCGGGTGTTTGGAGCCTGAATTTGAGATATAAACAGGTACAGAAGATGCATGCACATATTGACTTTGGGCATCTAAAATATAGATTTTCAGCATGTTTTGGGCCTGTATCTGAATAGGCATGTACAGATCGCTTCTACAACCCAAAAATACCAAACTTTCGGGTGTTTAGAGCCTAAATTTGAGATATAAACAGGTACAGAAGATGCATGCACATATTGACTTTGGGCATCTAAAATATCGATTTTCAGCATGTTTTGGGCCTGTATCTGAGTAGGCATGTACAGATCGCTTCTGGGACCCCAAAGTAGCGAATTTTCGGGTGTTTGGAGCCAGAATTTGAGATATAAACGGGTACAGAAGATGCATGCACATATTGATTTTGGGCATCTAAAATATCGATTTTAATCATGTTTTGGGCCTGTATCTGAGTAGGCATGTACAGATCGCTTCTGGGACCCCAAAATATCGAATTTTCGTGTGTTTTGAGGTTGAATTTGAGATATAAAGAGGTACAGAAGATGCATGCACATATTGACTTTGGTCACCTAAAATATCGATTTTGAGCATGTTTTGGGTCTTTATCTTGAAAACATTATAACTAGGAGTAGGCATGTACAGATAGATTCTAGGACCCAAAAATACCGAATTTTCGGGTGTTTTAAGCCTGAATTTGAGATATAAACGGTTACAGAAGATTCATGCACATATCGACTTTGGACACTTAAAATATAGATTTTTAGCATGTTTTGAGCCTATATTTTGAAAACATTCTAGCACTGAGTAGGCATGTACAGATCGCTTCTGGGACCCAAAAAATCGAGTTTTTGGGTGTTTTGAGGTTGAATTTGGGATTATAAACGGGTGCAGAAGATGCATACACATATTGACTTTGGGCACCTAAAATATCGATTTTCAGCATGTTTTGGGTCTGTATCTTGAAAATATTATAACTAGGAGTAGGCATGTACAGATAGATTCTAGGACCCAAAAATACCGAATTTTCGGGTGTTTTGAGCCTGAATTTGAGATATAAACTGTTACAGAAGATGCATGCACATATAGACTTTGGACACTTAAAATATAGATTTTTAGCATGTTTTGAGCCTATATTTTGAAAACATTCTAGCACTGAGTAGGCATCTACAGATCGCTTCTAGCACCCAAAAAATCGAATTTTCGGGTGTTTTGAGGTTGAATTTGGGATTATAAACGGGTGCAGACGATGCATACACATATTGACTTTGGGCACCTAAAATATCGATTTTCAGCATGTTTTGGGCCTCTTTTTTGAAAAATACTCTAACACGGAGTAGGCATGTACAGATCGCTTCTGGGACCCCAAAATATCGAATTTTCGGGTGTTTGGAGTCTAAATTTGAGATAGAAACGGGTACAGAAGATGCAAGCACATATTGACTTTGGGCACCTAAAATATCGATTTTCAGCATGTTTTGGGCCAGTAATTTGAAAATACTCTAACACGGAGTAGGCATGTACAGATCGCTTTGTGGACCCCAAAATATCGAATTTTCGTGTGTTTTTAGCCTGAATTTGAGATATAAACGGGTACTGAAGATGCATGCACATATCGAGTTTTGGGCACCTAAAATATCGATTTTGAGCATGTTTTGGGTTTATATCTTGAAAACAGTCTAACTAGGAGTAGGCATGTACAGATCGCTTCTAGGATCTAAAAATACCGAATTTTCGGGTGTTTTAGGCCTGAATTTGAGATATAAACGGGAACAGAAGATGCATGCCCATATCGACGTTGGACACTTAAAATATCGATTTTTAGCATGTTTTGAGCCTATATTTTGAAAACATTCGAGCACTGAGTAGCCATGTACAGATCGCTTCTGGGACCCAAAAATATCGAATTTTCGGGTGTTTTGAGATTGAATTTGGGATATAAACGGGTGTAGAAGATGCATACACATATCGACTTTGGGCACCTAAAATATCGGTTTTCAGCATGTTTTGGGCCAGTATCTGAGTAGGCATGCACAGATCTCTTCTGGGACCCCAAAATATCGAATTTTCGGGTGTTTTGAGCCTGAATATGATATATAAACGGGTACAGAAGATGCATGCACATATTGACTTTGGGCATCTAAAATATCGATTTTCAGCATGTTTTGGGCCTGTATCTGAGTAGGCATGTACAGATCGCTTCTGGGACCCCAAAGTAGCGAATTTTCGGGTGTTTGGAGCCTGAATTTGAGATATAAACGGGTACAGAAGATGCATGCACATATTGACTTTGGGCATCTAAAATATCGATTTTAATCATGTTTTGGGCCTGTATCTGAGTAGGCATGTACAGATCGCTTCTGGGACCCCAAAATATCGAATTTTCGGGTGTTTTGAGCCTGAATTTGATATATAAACGGGTACAGAATATGCATGCACATATCGACTTTGTGCACCTAAAAGATCGATTTTCAGTATGTTTTGGGCCTGTATTTTGAAAATACTCTAACATGTAGTCGGCATGTCCAGATAGCTTCTGGTACCCCAAAATATCAATTTTTCGGGTATTTTGTGCCTGAATTTGATATATCGACTTTGGTCACCTAAAATATCGATTTGTAGCATGTTTTGGGCCTATATTATGAAAATATTCTTGTACTGAGTAGGCATGTACATATTCCTTCTGGGACCCCAAAATTTCGAATTTTCGGGTGTTTTGAGCCTGCATTTGAGATATAAACGGGTACTGAAGATACATGCACATATCGACTTTTTGCACCTAAAATATCGATTTTGAACATGTTTTGGGTCTGTATCTTGATAACATTCTAAGAAGGAGTAGGCATGTACAGATCGCTTCTGGGACCTAAAAATTCTGAATTTTTGGGTGTTTTGAGCATGAATTTGAGATATAAACGGGTACAGAAGATGCATGCATATATCGACTTTGGGCACCTAAACTATCGATTTTCAGCATATTTTGGGCCTATATTTTGAAAATATTCTAGCAATGAGTAGAATTGTACAGATCGCTTCTGGGACCCAAAAATATCGAATTTTCGGGTGTTTTCAGCCTGAATTTGGGATATAAACGGGTACAGAAGATGCATACACATATTGAGTTTGTCCACCTAAAATATCGATTTTGAGCATGTTTTGGGCCTATATTTTGAAAATATTCTAGCACTGTGTAGGCATGTACAGATCGCTTCAAGGACCGAAAAATATCGAATTTTCAGGTGTTTTGAGCCTAAATTTGGGATATAAACGGGTACAAAAGATGTATGCACATATCGACTTTGGACACATGAAATATCGATTTTTAGCATGTTTTAAGCCTATAATTTGAAAACATTCTAGCAAGGAGTAGGCATGTACAGATCGCATCTGGGACCCAAAAATATCGAATTTTCGGGTGTTCTGAGTCTGAATTTGAGATATATAATGGGTACTGAAGATGCATGCACATATCGACTTTGGGCACCCAAAATATCGATTTTTAGCATGTTTTTGGCCTACATTTTGAAAATACCCTAACACGGAGTAGGCATGTACAGATCGCTTCTGGGACACAAAAATATCGAATTTTCCGGTGTTTTTAGCCTGAATTTAAAATATAAACGGGTACAGAAGATGCATGCACATATCGACTTTGGGCACCCAAAATATTAATTTTGAGTATGTTTTGGGCCAATATTTTGAAAATATTCTAGCACTGAGTAGGCATGTACAGATCGCTTCGGGGACCCAAAAATATCGAATTTTTGGGTGTTTTTAGCCTACATTTGAGATTGAAACGGGTACAAAAGATGCATGCATATATCGACTTAATGCACGTAAAATATCAATTTTGAGCATGTTTAGGGTCTGTTTCATGAAAACATTCTAGCAAGTAGTAGGCATGTACAGATCGCTTCTGGGACCCAAGAATACCGAATTTTTGGGTGTTTTGAGCCTGAATTTGAGATATAAACGGGTACAGAAGATGCATGCACATATCGACTTTGGGCACACAAAATAATGATTTTCAGCATGTTTTGGGCCCGTATTGTGAAAATACTCTAACACGGAGTAGGCATGTACCGATTGCTTCTGGGACACAAAAATATCAAATTTTGTAGAGTTTTGAGCCTGAATTTGAGATATAAACGGGTACAGAAGATGCATGCATATATCGACTTTGGGCACCTAAAATATCGATTTTGAGCATGTTTTGGGTCTGTATCTTGAAAACATTCTAAGAAGGAGTAGGCATGTACAGATCGCTTCTGGGACACAAAAATATCTAATTTTCGGGTGTTTTGAGTCTGAATTTGAGATATAAACGGGTAAAGAAGATGGAAACACATATCGACTTTGGGCACCCAAAATATCAATTTTGAGTATGTTTTGGGCCTATATTTTGAAAATATTCTAACACTGAGTAGGCATGTACAGATTGCTTCTGGGACCCAAAAATATTGAATTTTCGGGTGTTCTGAGCCTGAATTTGGGATATAAACGGGTACAAAAGATGTATGCACATATCGACTTTGGACACCAAAAATATCGATTTTTAGCATATTTTAAGTCTATATTTTGAAAACATTCTAGCACTGAGTAGACATGTACAGATCGCTTCGGGGACCCAAAAATATCGAATTTTTGGGTGTTTTGAGCCTGAATTTGAGATATAAGCGGGTACAGAAGATGCATGCACATATCGACTTTGGGCACCTAAACTATCGATTTTCGGCATGTTTTGGGCCTATATTTTGAAAATATTCTAGCAATGAGTAGAATTGTACAGATCGCTTCTGGGACCCAAAAATATCGAATGTTCGGGTGTTTTCAGCCTGAAATTGGGATATAAACGTGTACAGAAGATGCGTACACACATTGAGTTTGGCCACCTAAAATATCGATTTTGAGCATGTTTTGGGCCTATATTTTGAAAATATTCTAGCACTGTGTAGGCATGTACAGATCGCTTCTAGGACCGAAAAATATCGAATTTTCAGGTGTTTTGAGCCTGAATTTGGGATATAAACGGGTACAAAAGATGTATGCACATATCGACTTTGGACACATTAAATATCGATTTTTAGTATGTTTTAAGCCTATAATTTGAAAACATTCTAGCAAGGAGTACAGATTGCTTCTAGTACCCAAAAATATTGAAATTTAGGGAGTTTTGAGCCGGAATTTATGATATAAACAAGTACTGAAGATGCATGCATATATCGACTTTTTGCACCTAAAATATCGATTTTGAGCATGTTATGGGTCTGTATCTTGAAATCATTCTAACAAGGAGTAGGCATGTACAGATCGCCTCTGGGACCCAAAAATATCGAATTTTCGGGTGTTCTGAGTCTGAATTTGAGATATATAATGGGTACAGAAGATGCATGCACATATCGACTTTGGGTACCCAAAATATCGATTTTTAGCATGTTTTGGGCCTATATTTTGAAAATACTCTAACACGGAGTAGGCATGTACAGATCGCTTCTGGGACACAAAAATATCGAATTTTCGGGTGTTTTGAGCCTGAATTTAAAATATAAACGAGTACAGAAGATGCATGCACATATCGACTTTGGGCACCCAAAATATCAATTTTGAGTATGTTTTGGACCAATATTTTGAAAATATTCTAGCACTGAGTAGGCATGTACAGATCGCTTCTGGGACCCAAAAATATCGAATTTTTGGGTGTTTTAAGCCTACATTTGAGATTGAAACGGGTACAAAAGATGCATGCATATATCGACTTAATGCACGTAAAATATCAATTTTGAGCATGTTTTGGGTCTGTATCATGAAAACATTCTAACAAGTAGTAGGCATGTACAGATCGCTTCTGGGACCCAAAAACACCGAATTTTTGGGTGTTTTGAGCCTGAATTTGAGATATAAACGGGTACAGAAGATGCATGCACATATCGACTTTGGGCACACAAAATAACGATTTTCAGCATGTTTTGGGCCCGTATTCTGAAAATACTCTAATACGGAGTAGGCATGTACCGATTGCTTTTGGGACACAAAAATATCGAAGTTTTTGGAGTTTTGAGCCTGAATTTGAGATATAAACGGGTACAGAAGATGCATGCATATATCGACTTTGGGCACCTAAAATATTGATTTTGAGCATGTTTTGGGTCTGTATCTTTAAAACATTCTAAGAAGGAGTAGGCATGTACAGATCGCTTCTGGGACACAAAAATATCTAATTTTCGGGTGTTTTGAGTCTGAATTTGAGATATAAACGGGTACAGAAGATGGAAGCACATATCGACTTTGGGCACCCAAAATATCAATTTTGAGTATGTTTTGGGCCTATATTTTGAAAATATTCTAGCACTGAGTAGGCATGTACAGATCGCTTCTGGGACCCAAAAATATTGAATTTTCGGGTGTTCTGAGCCTGAATTTGGGATATAAACGGGTACAAAAGATGTATGCACATATCGACTTTGGACACCAAAAATATCGATTTTTAGCATATTTTAAGTCTATATTTTGAAAACATTCTAGCACTGAGTAGACATGTACAGATCGCTTCGGGGACCCAAAAATATAGAATTTTAGGGTGTTTTGAGCCTGAATTTGAGATATAAGCGGGTACAGAAGATGCATGCACATATCGACTTTGGGCACCTAAACTATCGATTTTCAGCATGTTTTGGGCCTATATTTTGAAAATATTCTAGCAATGAGTAGAATTGTACAGATCGCTTCTGGGACCCAAAAATATCGAATTTTCGGGTGTTTTCAGCCTGAATTTGGGATGTAAACGTGTACAGAAGATGCATACACATATTGAGTTTGGCCACCTAAAATATCGATTTTGAGCATGTTTTGGGCCTATATTTTGAAAATATTCTAGCACTGTGTAGGCATGTACAGATCGCTTCTAGGACCGAAAAATATCGAATTTTCAGGTGTTTTGAGCCTGAATTTGGGATATAAACGGGTACAAAAGATGTATGCACATATCGACTTTGGACACATGAAAAATCGATTTTTAGCATGTTTTAAGCCTATAATTTGAAAACATTCTAGCAAGGAGTTGGCATGTACAGATTGCTTCTGGAACCCAAAAATATTGAAATTTCGGGAGTTTTGAGACGGAATTTATGATATAAACAAGTACTGAAGATGCATGCATATATCGACTTTTTGCACCTAAAATATCGATTTTGAGGATGTTATGGGTCTGTATCTTGAAAACATTCTAACAAGGAGTAGGCATGTACAGATCGCCTCTGGGACCCAAAAATATTGAATTTTCGGGTGTTCTGAGCCTGAATTTAAAATATAAACGGGTACAGAAGATGCATGCACATATCGACTTTGGGCACCCAAAATATCAATTTTGAGTATGTTTTGGGCCAATATTTTGAAAATATTCTAGCACTGAGTAGGCATGTACAGATCGCTTCTGGGACCCAAAAATATCGAATTTTTGGGTGTTTTTAGCCTGCATTTAAGATTTAAACGGGTACAAAAGATGCATGCATATATCGACTTAATGCACGTAAAATATCAATTTTGAGCATGTTTTGGGTCTGTATCATGAAAACATTCTAGCAAGTAGTAGGCATGTACAGATCGCTTCTGGGACCCAAAAATACCGAATTTTTGGGTGTTTTGAGCCTGAATTTGAGATATAAACGGGTACAGAAGATGCATGCACATATCGACTTTGGGCACACAAAAAAACGATTTTCAGCATGTTTTTGGCCCGTATTGTGAAAATACTCTAACACGGAGTAGGCATGTTCCGATTGCTTCTGGGACACAAAAATATCGAACTTTTGGGTGTTTTGAGCCTGAATTTGAGATATAAGCGGGTACAGAAGATGCATGCATATATCGTCTTTGGGCACCTAAACTATCGATTTTCAGCATGTTTTGGGCCTATATTTTGAAAATATTCTAGCAATGAGTAGAATTGTACAGATCGCTTCTGGGACCCAAAAATATCGAATTTTCAGGTGTTTTGAGCCTGAATTTGGGATATAAACGGGTACAAAAGATGTATGCACATATCGACTTTGGACACATGAAATATCGATTTTTAGCATGTTTTAAGCCTATTATTTGAAAACATTCTAGCAAGGAGTACAGATTGCTTCTAGTACCCAAAAATATTGAAATTTCGGGAGTTTTGAGCCGGAATTTATGATATAAACAAGTACTGAAGATGCATGCATATATCGACTTTTTGCACCTAAAATATCGATTTTGAGCATGTTATGGGTCTGTATCTTGAAATCATTCTAACAAGGAGTAGGCATGTACAGATCGCCTCTGGGACCCAAAAATATCGAATTTTCGGGTGTTCTGAGTCTGAATTTGAGATATATAATGGGTACAGAAGATGCATGCACATATCGACTTTGGGCACCCAAAATATCGATTTTTAGCATGTTTTGGGCCTATTTTTTGAAAATACACTAACACGGAGTAGGCATGTACAGATCGTTCTGGGACACAAAAATATCGAATTTTCGGGTGTTTTGAGCCTGAATTTAAAATATAAACGAGTACAGAAGATGCATGCACATATCGACTTTGGGCACCCAAAATATCAATTTTGGGTATGTTTTGGGCCAATATTTTGAAAATATTCTAGCACTGAGTAGGCATGTACAGATCGCTTCTGGGACCCAAAAATATCGAATTTTTGGGTGTTTTAAGCCTACATTTGAGATTGAAACGGGTACAAAAGATGCTTGCATATATCGACTTAATGCACGTAAAATATCAATTTTGAGCATGTTTTGGGTCTGTATCATGAAAACATTCTAACAAGTAGTAGGCATGTACAGATCGCTTCTGGGACCCAAAAATACCGAATTTTTGGGTGTTTTGAGCCTGAATTTGATATATAAACGGGTACAGAAGATGCATGCACATATCGACTTTGGGCACACAAAATAACGATTTTCAGCATGTTTTGGGCCCGTATTGTGAAAATACTCTAACACGGAGTAGGCATGTACCGATTGCTTCTGGGACACAATAATATCGAATTTTTTGGTGTTTTGAGTCTGAATTTGAGATATAAACGGGTACAGAAGATGCAAGCACATATCGACTTTGGGCAACCAAAATATCGATTTTTAGCATGTTTTGGGCCTATATTTTGAAAATATTCTAGCAATGAGTAGGCATGTACAGATCGATTCTGGGACACAAAAAAATCGAATTTTCAGGTGTTTTCAGCCTGAATTTGGGATATAAACGAGTACAGAAGATGTATACACATATTGACTTTGGCAAACTAAAATATCGATTTTGAGCATGTTTTGGGTCTGTATCTTGAAAACATTCTAAGAAGAAGTAGGCATGTACAGATCGCTTCTGGGACACAAAAAAATCGAATTTTCAGGTGTTTTCAGCCTGAATTTGGGATATAAACGAGTACAGAAGATGTATACACATATTGACTTTGGCAAACTAAAATATCTATTTTGAGCATGTTTTGGGTCTGTATCTTGAAAACATTCTAAGAAGAAGTAGGCATGTACAGATTGCTTCTGGGACACAAAAATATCGAATTTTCGGGTGTTTTGAGCCTGAATTTAAAATATAAACGGGTACAGAAGATGCATGCACATATCGACTTTGGGCACCCAAAATATCAATTTTGAGTATGTTTTGGGCCAATATTTTGAAAATATTCTAGCACTGAGTAGGCATGTACAGATCGCTTCTGGGACCCATAAATATTGAATTTTCGGGTGTTCTTAGCCTGAATTTTGGATATAAACGGGTACAAAAGATGTATGCACACATCGACTTTGTACACCAAAAATATCAATTTTTAGTATTTTTTAAGTCTATATTTTGAAAACATTCTAGCACTTAGTAGACATGTACAGATCGCTTCGGGGACCAAAAAATATCGAATTTTTGGGTGATTTGAGCCTGCATTTGAGATTTAAACGGGTACAGAAGATGCATTCATATATCGACTTTGGGCACCTAAAATATCGATTTTGAGCATGTTTTGGGTCTGTATCTTGAAAACATTCTAAGAAGGAGTAGGCATGTACAGATCGCTTCTGGGACACAAAAATATCTAATTTTCGGGTGTTCTGAGTCTGAATTTGAGATATAAACGGGTACAGAAGATGCAAGCACATATCGACTTTGGGCACACAAAATATCGATTTTTGCATGTTTTGGGCCTATATTTTGAAAATACTCTAGCAAAGAGTAGGCATGTACAGATCGCTTCTGGGACCCAAAAATATCGAATTTTCGGGTGTTTTGAGCCTGAATTTTAGATATAAACGGGTACAAAATATGCATGCACATATCGACTTTGGGCAACCAAAATATCAATTTTGAGTATGTTTTGGGCCAATATTTTGAAAATATTATAGCACTGAGTAGGCATGTATAGATCGCTTCTAAGACACATAAAATATTGAATTTACGGGTGTTCTGAGCCTGAATTTGAGATATATAATGGGTATAGAAGATGCATGCACATATCGACTTTGGGCATCCAAAATATCGATTTTTAGCATGTTTTGGGCCTATATTTTGAAAATATTCTAGCAATGTGTATGGATGTACAGATCGCTTCTGGGACCAATAAATATCGAATTTTCGGGAGTTTTGAGCCTGAATTTATGATATAAACAAGTACTAAAAATGCATGCATATATCGACTTTTTGCACCTACAATATCGATTTTGAGCATGCTATGGGTCTGTATCTTGAAAACATTCTAGCATGGAGTAGGCATGTACAGATCGCTTCTGGGACCCAAAAATATGGAATTTTCGGGTGTTTTGAGCCTGAATTTAAAATATAAACGGGTACAGAAGATGCATGCACATATCGACTTTGGGCACCCAAAATATCAATTTTGAGTATGTTTTGGGACAATATTTTGAAAATATTCTAGCACTGAGTAGGCATATACAGATCGCTTCTGGGACCCAAAAATATTGAATTTTCGGGTGTTCTGAGCCTGAATTTGGGATATAAACGGGTACAAAAGATGTATGCACATATCGACTTTGGACACCAAAAATATTGATTTTTAGCATATTTTAAGTCTATATTTTGAAAACATTCTAGCACTGAGTAGACATGTACAGATCGCTTCTGGGACCCAAAAATATCGAATTTTTGGGTGTTTTGAGCCTACATTTGAGATTTAAACGGGTACTGAAGATGCATGCATATATCGACTTAATGCACGTAAAATATCAATTTTGAGCATGTTTTGGGTCTGTATCATGAAAACATTCTAGCAAGTAGTAGGCATGTACAGATCGCTTCTGGGACCCAAAAATACCGAATTTTTGGGTGTTTTGAGCCTGAATTTGAGATATAAACGGGTACAGAAGATGCATGCACATATCGACTTTGGGCACACAAAATAACGATTTTCAGCATGTTTTGGGCCCGTATTGTGAAAATACTCTAACACGGAGTAGGCATGTACCGATTGCTTCTGAGACACAAAAATATCGAATTTTTTGGTGTTTTGAGCCTGAATTTGAGATATAAACGGGTACAGAAGATACATGCATATATCGACTTTGGGCACCTAAAATATCGATTCTGAGCATGTTTTGGGTCTGTATCTTGAAAACATTCTAAGAAGGAGTAGGCATGTACAGATCGCTTCTGGGACACAAAAATATCTAATTTTCGGGTGTTTTGAGTCAGAATTTGAGATATAAACGGGTACAGAAGATGCAAGCACATATCGACTTTGGGCACCCAAAATATCGATTTTTAGCATGTTTTGTTCCTATATTTTGAAAATACTCTAACACGGAGTAGGCATGTACAGATCGCTTCTGGGACACAAAAATATCGAATTTTCGGGTGTTTTGAGCCTGAATTTAAAATATAAACGGGTACAGAAGATGCAAGCACATATCGACTTTGGGCACCCAAAATATCGATTTTTAGCATGTTTTGGGCCTATATTTTGAAAATACTCTAACACGGAGTTGGCATGTAGAGATCGCTTCTGGGACACAAAAATATCTAATTTTCGGGTGTTCTGAGTCTGAATTTGAGATATAAACGGGTACAGAAGATGCAAGCACATATCGACTTTGGGCACCCAAAATATCGATTTTTAGCATGTTTTGGGCCTATATTTTGAAAATACTCTAACACGGAGTAGGCATGTACAGATCGCTTCTGGGACACAAAAATATCAAATTTTTGGGTGTTTTGAGCCAGAATTTGAGATATAAAGGAGTACAGAAGATGCATGCACATATCGACTTAGGGCACCCAAAATATCGATTTTTAGCATATTTTGGGCCTGTATTTTAAAAATACTCTAGCACTGAGTAGGCATGTAAAGATCGCTTCTAAAACACATAAAATATTGAATATACAGGTGTTCTGAGCCTGAATTTGAGATATATAATGGGTACAGAAGATGCATATACATATCGACTTTGGGCAACCAAAATATCATTTTTTAGCAAATTTGGGCCTTTATTTTGAAAATATTCTAGCAACGTGTATGGATGTACAGATCGCTTCTGGGAACCAAAAATATAGAATTTTCAGGGTGTTTTCAGCCTTAATTTTGGGATATAAACGGGTACAGAAGATGCATACACATATTGACTTTGAGAACCTAAAATATCGATTTTAAGCATGTTTGAGCCCTGTATTTTGAAAATACTCTATGACGGAGTAGGCATGTACAGATCGTTTCTGGGACACAAAAATATCGAATTTTCGGTTGTTTTGAGCCTGAATTTGAGATATAAACGGGTACAGAAGATGCATGCACATATCGAAATTGGGAACCTAAAATATCGATTTTTAGCATGTTTTAAGCCTATATTTTGAAAACATTCTAGCAAGGAGTAGGCATGTTCAGATCGCTTCTGGGACCCAAAAATATTGAATTTTCGGGTGTTCTGAGCCTGAATTTGGGATATAAACGGGTACAAAAGATGTATGCACATATCGACTTTGGACACCAAAAATATTGATTTTTAGCATATTTTAAGTCTATATTTTGAAAACATTCTAGCACTGAGTAGACATGTACAGATCGCTTCTGGGACCCAAAAATATCGAATTTTTGGGTGTTTTGAGCCTACATTTGAGATTTAAACGGGTACTGAAGATGCATGCATATATCGACTTAATGCACGTAAAATATCAATTTTGAGCATGTTTTGGGTCTGTATCATGAAAACATTCTAGCAAGTAGTAGGCATGTACAGATCGCTTCTGGGACCCAAAAATACCGAATTTTTGGGTGTTTTGAGCCTGAATTTGAGATATAAACGGGTACAGAAGATGCATGCACATATCGACTTTGGGCACACAAAATAACGATTTTCAGCATGTTTTGGGCCCGTATTGTGAAAATACTCTAACACGGAGTAGGCATGTACCGATTGCTTCTGAGACACAAAAATATCGAATTTTTTGGTGTTTTGAGCCTGAATTTGAGATATAAACGGGTACAGAAGATACATGCATATATCGACTTTGGGCACCTAAAATATCGATTCTGAGCATGTTTTGGGTCTGTATCTTGAAAACATTCTAAGAAGGAGTAGGCATGTACAGATCGCTTCTGGGACACAAAAATATCTAATTTTCGGGTGTTTTGAGTCTGAATTTGAGATATAAACGGGTACAGAAGATGCAAGCACATATCGACTTTGGGCACCCAAAATATCGATTTTTAGCATGTTTTGTTCCTATATTTTGAAAATACTCTAACACGGAGTAGGCATGTACAGATCGCTTCTGGGACACAAAAATATCGAATTTTCGGGTGTTTTGAGCCTGAATTTAAAATATAAACGGGTACAGAAGATGCAAGCACATATCGACTTTGGGCACCCAAAATATCGATTTTTAGCATGTTTTGGGCCTATATTTTGAAAATACTCTAACACGGAGTTGGCATGTAGAGATCGCTTCTGGGACACAAAAATATCTAATTTTCGGGTGTTCTGAGTCTGAATTTGAGATATAAACGGGTACAGAAGATGCAAGCACATATCGACTTTGGGCACCCAAAATATCGATTTTTAGCATGTTTTGGGCCTATATTTTGAAAATACTCTAACACGGAGTAGGCATGTACAGATCGCTTCTGGGACACAAAAATATCAAATTTTTGGGTGTTTTGAGCCAGAATTTGAGATATAAAGGAGTACAGAAGATGCATGCACATATCGACTTAGGGCACCCAAAATATCGATTTTTAGCATATTTTGGGCCTGTATTTTAAAAATACTCTAGCACTGAGTAGGCATGTAAAGATCGCTTCTAAAACACATAAAATATTGAATATACAGGTGTTCTGAGCCTGAATTTGAGATATATAATGGGTACAGAAGATGCATATACATATCGACTTTGGGCAACCAAAATATCAATTTTTAGCAAATTTGGGCCTTTATTTTGAAAATATTCTAGCAACGTGTATGGATGTACAGATCGCTTCTGGGAACCAAAAATATAGAATTTTCAGGGTGTTTTCAGCCTTAATTTTGGGATATAAACGGGTACAGAAGATGCATACACATATTGACTTTGAGAACCTAAAATATCGATTTTAAGCATGTTTGAGCCCTGTATTTTGAAAATACTCTATGACGGAGTAGGCATGTACAGATCGTTTCTGGGACACAAAAATATCGAATTTTCGGTTGTTTTGAGCCTGAATTTGAGATATAAACGGGTACAGAAGATGCATGCACATATCGAAATTGGGAACCTAAAATATCGATTTTTAGCATGTTTTAAGCCTATATTTTGAAAACATTCTAGCAAGGAGTAGGCATGTTCAGATCGTTTATGGGACCCAAAAATATCGAATTTTCGGGTGTTTTGAGCCTGAATTTGAGATATGAACGGGTTAAGAAGATGCATGCACATATCGACTATGGGCACCTAAAATATCGATTTTCAGCATGTTTTGGGCATGTATTTTGAAAATACTCTAACACGGAGTAGGCATGTACAGATCGCTTCTTGGACCCAAAATAATCGAATTTTCCGGTGTTTTGAGCGTGAATTTGAGATTTAAACGGGTACTGAATATGCATGCAGATATCAACTTAATGCACGTAAAATATCAATTTTGAGCATGTTTTGGGTCTGTATCTTGAAAACATTCTAGCAAGGAGTAGGCATGTACAGATCGCTTCTGGGACCCAAAAATACCAAATTTTTGGGTGTTTTTAGCCTGAATATGAGATATAAACGAGTACAGAAGATGCATGCATATATCGACTTTGGGCACCTAAAATATCGATTTTCAGCACGTTTTGGGCCTGTATTTTGAAAGTACTCTAACACGGAGTAGGCATGTACAGATCGCTTTTGGGACCCAAAAATATCGAATTTTCCGGTGTTTTGAGCCTGAATTTGAGATATAAACGGGAACAGAAGATACATGAACATATCGACTTTGGGCACCCAAAATATCAATTTTGAGTATGTTTTGGGCCAATATTTTGAAAATATTCTAGCACTGAGTAGGCATGTACAGATCGCTTCAGGGACCCAAAAATATTGAATTTTAGGGTGTTCTGAGCCTGAATTTGGGATATAAACGGGTACAAAAGATGTATACATATATCGTCTTTGGACACCAAAAATATCGATTTTTAGCATATTTTAAGTCTATATTTTGAAAACATTCTAGCACTGAATAGACATGTACAGATCGCTTAGGGGACCCAACAATATCGAATTTTTGGGTGTTTTGAGCCTGCATTTGAGATTTAAACGAGTACTGAAGATGCATGCATATATCGACTTAATGCACGTAAAATATCAATTTTGAGCATGTTATGGGTCTGTATCATGAAAACATTAAAGCAAGGAGTAGGCATGTACAGATCGCTTCTGGGACCCAAAAATACCGAATTTTTGGGTGTTTTGAGCCTGAATATGAGATATAAACGAGTACAGAAGATGCATGCATATATCGACTTTGGGCACCTACAATATCGATTTTAAGCATGTTTTGGGCCTGTATTTTGAAAGTACTCTAGCACGGAGTAGGCATGTACAGATCGCCTTTGGGACCCAAAAATATCGAATTTTCCGGTGTTTTGAGCCTGAATTTGAGATATAAACGGGTACAGAAGATGCATGCACATATCGACTTTGGGCACACAAAATATCGATTTTGAGCATGTTTTGGGCCCTTATTGTGATAATACTCTAACAGGGAGAAGGCATGTACAGATTGCTTCTGGGACACAAAAATATCTAATTTTCGGGTATTTTGAGCCAGAATTTGAGATATAAACGGGTACAGAATATGCATGCACATATTGACTTTGGGCAACCAAAATATCAATTTTGAGTATGTTTTGGGCCAATATTTTGAAAATATTATAGCACTGAGTAGGCATGTATAGATCGCTTCTAAGACACATAAAATATTGAATTTACGGGTGTTCTGAGCCTGAATTTAAGATATATAATGGGTATAGAAGATGCATGCACATATCGACTTTGGGCATCCAAAATATCGATTTTTAGCATGTTTTGGGCCTATATTTTGATAATATTCTAGCAATGTGATGGATGTACAGATCGCTTCTGGGACCCAAAAATATCGAATTTTTGGGTGTTTTCAGCCTTAATTTGGGATATAAACGGGTACAGAAGATGCATACACATATTGACTTTTAGAACCTAAAATATCGATTTTGAGCATGTTTTGGCCCTGTATTTTGAAAATACTCTAACACGGAGTAGGCAGGTACAGATCGCTTCTGGGACACAAAAATATCGAATTTTCGGGTGTTTTGAGCCTGAATTTGAGATATAAACGTGTACAGAAGATGCATGCACATATCGACATTGGGAACCTAAAATATCGATTTTTAGCATGTTTTGAGCCTATATTTTGAAAACATTCTAGGACTTAGTAGGCATGTACAGATCGCTTCTGGAACCCAAAAATATTGAAATTTCGAGAGTTTTGAGCCTGAATTTATGATATAAACAAGTACTAAAAATGCATGCATATATCGACTTTTTGCACCTACAATATCGATTTTGAGCATGTTATGGGTCTGTATCTTGAAAACATTCTAGCATGGAGTAGGCATGTACAGATCGCTTCTGGGACCCAAAAATATCGAATTTTCGGGTGTTTTCAGCCTGAATTTGAGATATAAACGGGTGAAGAAGATGCAAGCACATAGCAATTTTGGGCACCCAAAATATTGATTTTGAGCATGTTTTGGGCCTATATTTTGACAATACTCTAACACGGAGTAGGCATGTACAGATCGGTTCTGGGACACAAAAATATCAAATTTTTGGGTGTTTTTAGACTGAATTTTAGATATAAACGGGTACAGAAGATGTATGCACATATCGACTTTGGGCAACCAAAATATCAATTTTGAGTATGTTTTGGGGCAATATTTTGAAAATATTATTCCACTGAGAAGGCATGTACAGATCGCTTCTGGGACCCAAAAATATTGAATTTCCCGTTGTTTTGAGCCTGAATTTGTGATTTAAACGGGTACTGAAGTTGCATGCAGATATCGACTTAATGCACGTAAAATATCAATTTTGAGCATGTTTTCGGTCTGAATATTGAAAACATTCTAGCAAGGAGTAGGCATGTACAGATCGCTTCTGGGACTTAAAAATACCGAATTTTCGGGTGTTTTGAGCCTGAATATGAGATATAAACGGGTACAGAAGATGAATGCATATATCGACTTTGCGGACCTAAAATATCGATTTTCAGCATTTCTTGGGCCTGTATTTTGAAAGTACTCTAACACGGAGTAGGCATGTACAGATCGCTTCTGGGACCCAAAAATATCGAATTTCCGGTGTTTTGAGCCTGAATTTGAGATATAAACGGGTACAGAAGATGCATGCACATATCGACTTTGGGCACACAAAATATCGATTTTGAGCATGTTTTCGGTCTGTATCTTGAAAACATTCTAGCAAGGAGTAGGCATGTACAGATCGTTTCTGGGACCCAAAAATACCGAATTTTTGGGTGTTTTCAGCCTGAATTTGAGATATAAACGTGTACAGAAGATGCATGCACATATCGAATTTGGGCACACAAAATAACGATTTTCAGCATGTTTTGGACCTGTATCTTAAAAATACTCTAACACGGAGTAGGCATGTACAGATTGCTTCTAGGACACATAAAATATTGAATTTTCGGGTGTTCTGAGCCTGAATTTGAGATATATAATGGGTACAGAAGATGCATGCACATATAGACTTTGAGCACCCAAAATATCGATTTTTAACATATTTAGGGCCTGTATTTGGAAAATACTCTAGCACTGAGTAGGCATGTACAGGTCGCTTCTGGGACACTTACAATATTAAATTTTTGGGTGTTTTGAGCCTTCATTTGAGATATAAACGGGTACTGAAGATGCATGCACATATCGACTTTTTGCACCTAAAATATCGATTTTGAGCATGTTTTGGGTCTGTATCTTGAAAACATTCTAAGAAGGAGTAGGCATGTACAGATCGCTTCTGGGACACAAAAATATCTAATTTTCGGGTGTTTTGAGTCTGAATTTGAGATATAAACGGGTACAGAAGATGCAAGCGCATATCGACTTTTGGCACCCAAAATATCGATTTTTAGCATGTTTTAGGCCTATATTTTGAAAATACTCTAAAACGGAGTAGGCATGTACAGATCGCTTCTGGAACACAAAAATATCGAATTTTCGGGTGTTTTGAGCCTGAATTTGAGATATAAACGGGTACAGAAGATGCATGCACATATCGACTTTTGGCACCCAAAATACCGATTTTTAGCATGTTTTGGACCTGTATCTTAAAAATACTCTAACACGGAGTAGGCATGTACAGATCGCTTCTAGGACACATAAAATATTTAATTTTCGGGTGTTCTGAGCCTGAATTTGAGATATATAATGGGTACAGAAGATGCATGCACATATCGACTTTGGGCACCCAAAATATCGATTTTTAGCATGTTTTGGGCCTATATTTTGAAAATATTCTAGCAATAAGTAGGCATGTACAGATCGCTTCTGGGACCCAAATATATCGAATTTTCGGGTGTTTTCAGTCTGAATTTGGAATATAAACGGGTACAGAAGATGCATACACATATTGACTTTGGCAACCTAAAATATCGATTTTGAGCATGTTTTGGGTCTGTATCTTCAAAACATTCTAAGAATGAGTAGGCATGTACAGATTACTTCTGGGACACAAAAATATCGAATTTTTGGGTGTTTTGAGCCAGAATTTGAGATATAAACGGGTACAGAAGATGCATGCACATATCGACTTTGGGCACCCAAAATATTGATTTTTAGCATGTTTTGGGCCTGTATTTTAAAAATACTCTAGCAATGAGTAGGCATGAACAGATCGCTTCTAAGACTCATAAAATATTGAATTTACGGGTGTTCTGAGCCTGAATTTGAGATATATAATGGGTACAGAAGATGCAAGCACATAGCGATTATGGGCACCCAAAATATCGATTTTTAGCATGTTTTGGGCCTATATTTTGAAAATACTCTAAAACGGAGTAGGCATGTACAGATCGCTTCTGGGACACAAAAATATCAAATTTTCGGGTGTTTTCAGCCTGAATTTTAGATATAAACGGGTACAGAAGATGCATGCACATATCGACTTTGGGCAACCAAAATATCAATTTTGAGTATGTTTTGGGGAAATATTTTGAAAATATTATAGCACTGAGTAGGCATGTACAGATCGCTTCTGGGACCCAAAAATATTTAATTTTCCGTTGTTTTGAGCCTGAATTTGAGACTTAAACGGGTACTGAAGATGCATGCAGATATCGACTTAATGCACGTAAAATATCAATTTTTAGCATGTTTTGGGTCTGTATCTTGAAAACATTCTAGCAAGGAGTAGGCATGTACAGATCGCTTCTGGGACTTAAAAATACCGAATTTTTGGGTGTTTTGAGCCTGAATATGAGATATAAACGAGTACAGAAGATGCTTGCATATATCGACTTTGGGCACCTTAAATATAGATTTTCAGCATGTTTTAGGCCTGTATTTTGAAAGTACTCTAACACGGAGTAGGCATGTACAGATCGCTTCTGGGACCCAAAAATATCGAATTTTCCGGTGTTTTGAGCCTGAATTTGAGATATAAACGGGTACAGAAGATGAATGCACATATCGACTTTGGGCACACAAAATATCGATTTTGAGCATGTTTTGGGCCCGTATTGTGATAATACTCTAACAGGGAGTAGGCATGTACAGATTGCATCTGGGACACAAAAATATCTAATTTTCGGGTGTTTTGAGCCAGAATTTGAGATATAAACGGGTACAGAAGATACATGCACATATAGACTTTGAGCACCCAAAATATCGATTTTTAGCATATTTAGGGCCTGTATTTTGAAAATACTCTAGCACTGAGTAGGCATGTACAGGTCGCTTCTGGGACACTTACAATATTAAATTTTTGGGTGTTTTGAGCCTTCATTTTAGATATAAACGGGTACTGAAGATGCATGCACATATCGACTTTTTGCACCTAAAATATCGATTTTGAGCATGTTTTGGGTCTGTATCTTGAAAACATTCTAAGAAGGAGTAGGCATGTACAGATCGCTTCTGGGACACAAAAATATCTAATTTTCGGGTGTTTTGAGTCTGAATTTGAGATATAAACGGGTACAGAAGATGCAAGCGAATATCGACTTTTGGCACCCAAAATATCGATTTTTAGCATGTTTTAGGCCTATATTTTGAAAATACTCTAAAACGGAGTAGGCATGTACAGATCACTTCTGGAACACAAAAATATCGAATTTTCGGGTGTTTTGAGCCTGAATTTGAGATATAAACGGGTACAGAAGATGCATGCACATATCGACTTTGAGCACCCAAAATACCGATTTTTAGCATGTTTTGGACCTGTATCTTAAAAATACTCTAACACGGAGTAGGCATGTACAGATCGCTTCTAGGACACATAAAATATTTAATTTTCGGGTGTTCTGAGCCTGAATTTGAGATATATAATGGGTACAGAAGATGCATGCACATATCGACTTTGGGCACCCAAAATATCGATTTTTAGCATGTTTTGGGCCTATATTTTGAAAATATTCTAGCAATAAGTAGGCATGTACAGATCGCTTCTGGGACCCAAAAATATCGAATTTTTGGGTGTTTTCAGTCTGAATTTGGAATATAAACGGGTACAGAAGATGCATACACATATTGACTTTGGCAACCTAAAATATCGATTTTGAGCATGTTATGGGTCTGTATCTTCAAAACATTCTATGAAGGAGTAGGCATGTAGAGATCGCTTCTGGAACACAAAAATATCTAATTTTCGGGTGTTTTGAGTCTGAATTTGAGATATAAACGGGTACAGAAGATGCAAGCACATATCGACTTTTGGCACACAAAATATCGATTTTGAGCATGTTTTGGGCCTGTATTTTGAAAATACTCTAGCACTGAGTAGGCATGTACAGGTCGCTTCTGGGACACTTAAAATATATAATTTTCGGGTGTTCTGAGCCTGAATTTGAGATATATAATGGGTACAGATGATGCATTCACATATCGACTTTGGGCATCCAAAATATCGATTTTGAGCATGTTATGAGTCTGTATCTTGAAAACATACTAGCAAGGAGTAGGCATGTACAGATCGCTTCTGGGACCCAAAAATATCGAATTTTCAGGTGTTTTGAGCCTGATTTTGAGATATAAACGGGTACAGAAGATGCATGCACATATCGACTTTGGTTACCCAAAAAAACGATTTTTAGCATGTTTTGGACCTGTATCTTAAAAATACTCTAACACGGAGTAGGCATGTACAGATAGCTTCTAGGACACATAAAATATTGAATTTTCGGGTGTTCTGAGCCTGAATTTTAGATATATAATGGGTACAGAAGATGCATGCACATATCGACTTTGGTCAACTAAAATATAGATTTTTAGCATGTTTTAAGCCTATATTTTGAAAATATTCTAGCACTGAGTATGCATGTACAGATTGCTTCAGGAACCCAAAAATATTGAATTTTGGGGTGTTCTGAGCCTGAATTTTGGATATAAACGGGCAAAAAAGATGTATGCACATATCGACTTTGGACACCTAAAATATCGATTTTTATCATATTTTAGGCCTATATTTTGAAAATATTCTAGCACTGAGTAGACATGTACAGATCGCTTCGCGGACCCAAAGACATTGAATTTTTGGGTGTTTTGAGCCTGCATTTGAGATATAAACGGGTACTGAAAATGCATGCACATATTGACTTTTTGCACCTAAAATATCGATTTTGAGCATGTTTTGGGTTTGTATCTTGAAAACATTCTAAGAAGGAGTAGGCATGTACAGATCGCTTCTGGGACGCAAAAATATCTAATTTTCGGGTGTTTTGAGTCTGAATTTGATATATAAACGGGTACAGAAGATGCAAGCACATATCGACTTTGGGCACCCAAAATATCGATTTTTAGCATGTTTTGGGCCTATATTTTGAAAATACTCTAACACGGAGTAGGCATGTACAGATCGCTTCTGGGACACAAAAATATCGAATTTTCGGGTGTTTTGAGCCTGAATTTGAGATATAAACGGGTACAGAAGATGCATGCACATATCGACATTTTGCACATAAAATATCGATTTTGAGCATGTTTTGGGCCTGTATTTTAAAAATACTCTAACACGAAGTAGGCATGTATAGATCGTTTCTGGGACACAAAAATATCGAATTTTCGGGTGTTTCGAGCCTGAATTTGATATATAAACGGGTACAGAAGATACATGCACATATCGACTTTGGGTACCAAAAATATCAATTTTTAGTATGTTTTGGGCCAATATTTCGAAAATTTTCTAGCATTGAGTATGCATGTACAGATCGCTTCTGGGACCCAAAAATATTGAATTTTGAGGTTTTATGAGCCTGAATTTAGGATATAAACGTGTACAAAAGATGTAAGCACATATTGACTTGGGACACCTAAAATATCGATTTTTATCATATTTTAGGCCTATATTTTGAAAATATTCTAGCACTGAGTAGACATGTACAGATCGCTTCGTTGACCCAAAAATATTGAATTTTTGGGTGTTTTGAGCCTGCATTTGAGATATAAACGGGTACTGAAGATGCATGCACATAGCGACTTTTTGCACCTAAAATGTCGATTTTGAGCATGCTTTGGGTCTGTATTTTGAAAACATTCTAGCAAAGAGTAGGAATGTACAGATCGGTTCTGGGACCCAAGAATATCGAAATTATCGATTTTTAGCATGTTTTGAGCCTATATTTTGGAAACATTCTAGAACTGAGTAGGCATGTACAGATCGCTTCTGGGACCCAAAAATATTGAATTTTCCGTTGTTTTGAGCGTGAATTAGATATTTAAACGGGTACTGAAGATGCATGCAGATATCGACTTAATGCACGTAAAATATCAATTTTGAGCATGTTTTGGGTCTGTATCTTGAAAATATTTTTGCAATGTGTAGGCATGTACTGATCGCTTCTGGGACACAAAAATACCGAATTTTTGGGTGTTTTGAGCCTGAATTTGAGATATAAACGGGTACAGAACATGTATGCACATATCGACTTGGGACACTTAAGATATCGATTTTTAGAATGTTTTGAGCCTATATTTTATAAACATTCTAGCACTGAGTAGGCATGTACAGATCGCTTCTGGGACCCAAAAACATCGAATTTTTGGGTGTTTTGAGCCTGAATTTGAGATATAAACGGGTACAGAAGATGCATGCACATATCGACTTTTTGCACCTAAAATATCGATTTTGAGCATGTTTTGGGTCTATATTTTGAAAACATTCTAGCAAAGAGTAGGCATGTGCAGATCGCTTCTGGGACCCAAAAATATCGAATTTTCGGGTGTTTTGAGCCTGAATTTGAGATATAAACGGGTACAGAAGATGCTTTCACATATCGAATTTAGCACCCAATATATAGATTTTGAGCTTGTTTTGGGCCTGTATTTTAAAAATACTCTAACACGGAGTATGCATGTACAGATCTCTTCTGGGACACAAAAATATCGAATTTTCGGGTGTTTCGAGCCTGAATTTGAGATATAAACGGGTACAGAAGATGCATGCACATATCGACTTTTTGCACCTAAAATATCGATTTTGAGCATGTTTTGGGCCTGTATTTTGAAAATACTCTAACACGGAGTAGGCATGTACAGATCGCTTCTGGGACACAAAAATATCGAAATTATCGATTTTTAGCATGTTTTGAGCCTATATTTTGAAAACATTTTAACAAGGAGTAGGCATGTACAGATCGCTTCTGGGACACAAAAATACCGAATTTTTGGGTGTTTTGAGCCTGAATTTAAAATATAAACGGGTACAGAAGATGTATTCATATATCGACTTTGGGCACCTAAACTATCGACTTTCAGCATGTTTTGGGCCTGTATTTTGAAAGTACTCTAACATGGAGTAGGCATGTACAGATCGCTTCTGGGACCCAAAAATATCGAATTTTTGGGTGTTTTGAGCCTGAATTTGAGATATAAACGGGTACAGAAGATCCATACACATATTGACTTTGGCAACCTAAAATATCGATTTTCAGCATGTTTTGGGCCTGTATTTTGAAAGTACTCTAACACGGAGTAGGCATGTACAGATTGCTTCTGGGACACAAAAATATCTAATTTTCGGGTGTTTTGAGCCTGGACTTGAGATATAAACGGGTACAGACGATGCATGAACATATAGACTTTGGGCACCTAAAATATCGATTTTTAGCATATTTAGGGCCTGTATTTTGAAAATACTTTAGCACTGAGTAGGCATGTACAGATCGCTTCTGGGACCCAAAAATATCGAATTTTCGGTTGTTTTGAGCCTGAATTTAAAATATAAACGGGTACAGAAGATGCATGCACATATCGACTTTGGGCACCCAAAATATCAATTTTTAGTATGTTTTGGGCCAATATTTTGAAAATATTCTAGCACTGAGTAGGTATGTATAGATCGCTTCTGGGACCCAAAAATATTGAATTTTTTAGGTGTTTTGAGCCTTCATTTGAGATATAAACGGGTACTGAAGATGCATGCACATATCGACTTTTCCCACCTAAAATATCGATTTTGAGCATGTTTTGGGTCTGTATCTTGAAAACATTCTAAGAAGGAGTAGGCATGTACAGTTCGCTTCTGGGACACAAAAATATCTAATTTTCGGGTGTTTTGAGTCTTAATTTGAGATATATAATGGGTACAGAAGATGCATGAACATATCGACTTTGGGCACCAAAATATCGATTTTGAGCATGTTTTTGGCCCTTATTATGAAAATACTCTAACACGGAGTAGGCATGCACATATTGCTTCTGGGACACAAAAATATCGAATTTTCAGGTGTTTTGAGTCTGAATTTGAGATATATACGGTACAGAAGAAGCAAGCGCATATTGACTTTGGGAACCCAAAATATCCATTTTTAGCATGGTTTGGGCCTATATTTTGAAAATACTCTAAAACGGAGTAGGCATGTACAGATCGCTTCTGGAACAAAAAAATATCGAATTTTCGGGTGTTTTGAGCCTGAATTTGAGATATAAACGGGTACAGAAGATGCATGCACATATCGACTTTGGGCACCCAAAATACCGATTTTTAGCATGTTCTGGACCTGTATCTTAAAAATACTCTAACACGGAGTAGACATGAACAGATCGTTTCAAGGACACATAAAATATTGAATTTTCGGGTGTTCTGAGCCTTAATTTGAGATATATAATGGGTACAGAAGATGCATGAACATATCGACTTTGGGCACCCAAAATATTGATTTTTAGCATGTTTTGGGCCTATATTTTGAAAATATTCTAGCAATAAGTAGGCATGTACAGATCGCTTCTGGGACCCAAAAATATCGAATTTTCGGGTGTTTTCAGTCTAAATTTGGGATATAAACGGGTACAGAAGATGCATACACATATTGACTTTGGCAACCTAAAATATCGATTTTGAGCATGTTTTTGGTCTGTATCTTCAAAACATTCTAAGAAGGAGTAGGCATGTAGATATCGCTTCTGACACACAAAAATATCTAATTTTCGGTTGTTTTGAGTCTGAATTTGAGATATAACCGGGTACAGAAGATGCAAGCACATATCGACTTTGGGCACACAAAATATCGATTTTTAGCATGTTTTGGGCCTATATTTTGAAAATACTCTAACACGGAGTAGGCATGTACAGATCGCTTCTGGGACCAAAAAACACCGAATTTTTGGGTGTTTTGAGCCTGAATATGAGATATAAACGAGTACAGAAGATGCATGTATATATCGACTTTGGCCACCTAAAATATCGATTTTCAGCATGTTTTGGGCCAGTATTTTGAAAGTACTCTAACACGGAGTAGGCATGTACAGATCGCTTCTGGGACCCAAAAATATCTAATTATCCGGTGTTTTGAGCCTGAATTAAAAATATAAACGGGTACAGAAGATGCATGCACGCATAGACTTTGGGCACCCAAAATATGGATTTTTAGCATATTTTGGGCCTGTATTTTGAAAATACTCTAGCACTGAGTAGGCATGTACAGGTCGCTTCTGGGACATTAAAAATATATAATTTTCGGGTGATCTGAGCCTGAATTTGAGATATATAATGGGTACAGAAGATGCATGCACATATCGACTTTGGGCATCCAAAATATCGATTTTTAGCATGTTTTGGCCATGTATTTTGAAAATACTCTAACACGGAGTAGGCATGTACAGATCGCTTCTAGGACCCAAACATATCGAATTTTCGGGTGTTTTGAGCCTGAATTTGAGATATATAATGGGTACAGAAGATGCATGCACATATCGACATTGGGCACCTAAAATATCGATTTTGAGCATGTTATGGGTCTGTATCTTGAAAACATACTAGCAAGGAGTAGGCATGTACAGATCGCTTCTGGGACCCAAAAATATCGAATTTTCAGGTGTTTTGAGCCTGAATTTGAGATATAAACTGGTACAGAAGAAGCATGCACAAATCGATTTTGGGCACACAAAATATCGATTTTGAGCATGTTTTTGGCCCTTATTATGAAAATACTCTAACACGGAGTAGGCATGCACATATTGCTTCTGGGACCCAAAAATATCGAATTTTCGGGTGTTTGAGCCAGAATTTGAGATATAAACGGGTACAGAAGATGCATGCACATATCGACTTTGGGCACCCAAAAAACCGATTTTTAGCATGTTTTGGACCTGTATCTTAAAAATGCTCTAACACGGAGTAGGCATGTACAGATCGCTTCTAGGACACATAAAATATTGAATTTTCGGGTGTTCTGAGCCTGAATTTTAGATTTTTTAATGGGTACAGAAGATGCATGCACATATCGACTTTGGGCACCCAAAATATCCATTTTTAGCATGTTTTGGGCCTATATTTTGAAAATATTCTAGCAATGAGTAGGCATGTACAGAAGATGCATACACATATTGACTTTGGCAACCTAAAATATCGATTTTGAGCATGTTTTGGGTCTGTATCTTCAAAACATTCTAAGAAGGAGTAGGAATGTAGAGATCGCTTCTGGAACACAAAAATATCTAATTTTCGGGTGTTTTGAGTCTGAATTTGAGATATAAACGGGTACAGAAGATGCAAGCAAATATCGACTTTGGGCACACAAAATATCAATTTTTAGCATGTTTTACGCCTATATTTTGAAAATACTCTAACACGGAGTAGGCATGTACAAATCGCTTCTGGGACCCAAAAATATTGAATTTTTGGGTGTTCTAAGCCTGAATTTGGGATATAAACGGGTACAAAAGATGTATGGACATATCGACTTTGGACACCTAAAATATCGATTTTTATCATATTTTAGGCCTATATTTTGAAAATATTCTAGCACTGAGTAGACATGTACAGATCGCTTCGCGGACCCAAAAATATTGAATTTTTGGGTGTTTTGAGCCTGCATTTGAGATATAAACGGGTACTGAAGATGAATGCACATATCGACTTTTTGCACCTAAAATATCGATTTTGAGCATGTTTTGGGTCTGTATCTTGAAAACATTCTAAGAAGGAGTAGGCATGTACAGATCGCTTCTGGGACGCAAAAATATCTAATTTTCGGGTATTTTAAGTCTGAATTTGAGATATAAACGGGTACAGAAGATGCAAGCACATATCGACTTTTGCAACCAAAATATCGATTTTTAGCATGTTTTGGGCCTATATTTTGAAAATACTCTAACACGGAGTAGGCATGTACAGATCGCTTCTGGGACCCAAAAATATCGAATTTTCGGGTGTTTTGAGCCTGAATTTGAGATATAAACGGGTACAGAAGATGCATGCACATATCGACATTTTGCACATAAAATATCGATTTTTAGCATGTTTTGGGCCTATATTTTGAAAATACTCTAACACGAAGTAGGCATGTACACATCGCTTCTGGGACACAAAAATATCGAATTTTCGGGTGTTTCGAGCCTGAATTTGATATATAAACGGGTACAGAAAGTACATGCACATATCGACTTTGGGTACCAAAAATATCAATTTTTAGTATGTTTTGGGACAATATTTTGAAAATATTCTAGCACTGAGTATGCATGTACAGATCGCTTCTGGGACCCAAAAATATTGAATTTTGGGGTGTTCTGAGCCTGAATTTGGGATATAAACGGTTACAAAAGATGTATGCACATATTGACTTTGGACACCTAAAATATCGATTTTTATCATATTTTAGGCCTATATTTTGAAAATATTCTAGCACTGAGTAGACATGTACAGATCGCTTCGGGGACCCAAAAATATTAAATTTTTGGGTGTTTTGAGCCTGCATTTGAGATATAAACGGGTACAAAAGATGTATGGACATATCGACTTTGGACAACTAAAATATGAATTTTTAGCATGTTTTAAGCCTATATTTTGAAAATGTTTTAGCACTGAGTATGCATGTACAGATTGCTTCTGGGACACAAAAATATTGAATTTTGGGGTGTTCTGAGCCTGAATTTGGGATATAAACGGGTACAAAAGATGTATGCACATATCGACTTTGGACACCTAAAATATCGATTTTTATCATATTTTAGGCCTATATTTTGAAAATATTCTAGCACTGAGTAGACAGGTACAGATCGCTTCGCGGACCCAAAAATATTGAATTTTTGGGTGTTTTGAGCCTGCATTTAAGATATAAACGGGTACTGATGATGCATGCACATATCGACTTTTTGCACCTAAAATATCGATTTTGAGCATGTTTTGGGTCTGTATCTTGAAAACATTCTAAGAAGGAGTAGGCATGTACAGATCGCTTCTGGGACGCAAAAATATCTAATTTTCGGGTGTTTTGAGTCTGAATTTGAGATATAAACGGGTACAGAAGATGCAAGCACATATCGACTTTGGGCACCCAAAATATCGATTTTTAGCATGTTTTGGGCCTATGTTTTGAAAATACTCTAACACGGAGTAGGCATGTACAGATCGCTTCTGGGTCACAAAAATATCGAATTTTCGGGTGTTTTGAGCCTGAATTTGAGATATAAACGGGTACAGAAGATGCATGCACATATCGAAATTTTGCACATAAAATATCGATTTTTAGCATGTTTTGGGCCTATATTTTGAAAATACTCTAACACGGAGTAGGCATGTACAGATCGCTTCTGGGACACAAAAACATCTAATTTTCGGGTGTTTTGAGCCTGAATTTGAGATATAAACGGGTACAAAAGATGCAAGCACATATCGACTTTGGGCACCCAAAATATCGATTTTTAGCATGTTTTGGGCCTGTATTTTAAAAATACTCTAGCACGAAGTAGGCATGTACAGATCGCTTCTGGGACACAAAAATATCGAATTTTCGGGTGTTTCGAGCCTGAATTTGATATATAAACGGGTACAGAAGATACATGCACATATCGACTTTGGGTACCAAAAATATCAATTTTTAGTATGTTTTGGGCCAATATTTTGAAAATATTCTAGCACTGAGTATGCATGTACAGATCGCTTCTGGGACCCAAAAATATTGAATTTTGGGGTGTTCTGAGCTTGAATTTGGAATATAAACGGGTACAAAAGATGTATGCACATATTGACTTTGGACACCTAAAATATCGATTTTTATCATATTTTAGGCCTATATTTTGAAAATATTCTAGCACTGAGTAGACATGTACAGATCGCTTCGGGGACCCAAAAATATTGAATTTTTGGGTGTTTTGAGCCTGCATTTGAGATATAAACGGGTACTGAAGATGCATGCACATAGCGACTTTTTGCACCTAAAATATCGATTTTGAGCATGCTTTGGGTCTGTATTTTGAAAACATTCTAGCTAAGAGTAGGCATGTACAGATCGGTTCTGGGACCCAAAATTACCGAATTTTCAGGTGTTTTGAGCCTGAATTTGAGATATAAACGGGTTCAGAAGATGCATGCACATATCGACTTTGGACACTTAAAATATCGATTTTTAGCATGTTTTGAGCCTATATTTTGGAAACATTCTAGCACTGAGTAGGCATGTACAGATGTTTCTGGGACCCAAAAATATCGAATTTTCTGGTGTTTTGAGGTTGAATTTGGGATATAAACGGGTGCTGAAGACGCATACATATATTGACTTTGGTCACCTAAAATATCGATTTTCAGCATGTTTTGGGCCTGTATTTTGAAAATACTCTAACACGGAGTAGGCAAGTACAGATCGCTTCTGGGACCCCAAAATATCGAATTTTCGGGTGTTTGGAGCCTGAATTTGAGATATAAACGGGTGCAGAAGACGCATGCACATATCGACTTTTGGGCACCTAGAAGATCGATTTTCAGTATGTTTTGGTCTTGTATTTTGAAAATACTCTAACACGGAGTATGCATGTACAGTTCGCTTCTGGGACCCCAAAATATCGAATTTTCGGGTGTTTGGAGCCTGAATTTGATATATAAACGTGTACAGAAGATGCATATACATATCTACTTTGGTCACTTAAAATATAGATTTTTAGCATGTTTTGAGCCTATATTTTGAAAACATTCTAGCACTGAGTAGGCATGTACAGATCGCTTCTGGGACCCAAAAATATCGAATTTTCGGGTGTTTTGAGCCTGAATTTGAGATATAAACGGGTGAAGAAGATGCATACACATATTGACCTTGGTCACCTAAAACATCGATTTTCTGCATGTTTTGGGCCTGTATTTTGAAAATACTCTAACACAGAGTAGGCAAGTACAGATTGCTTCTAGGACCCAAAAATATCGAATTTTCGGGTGTTTTGAGCCTGAATTTGAGATATAAACGGGTATAGATGATGCATGCACATATCGACTTTGGTCACTTAAAATATAGATTTTTAGCATGTTTTGAGCCAATATTTTGAATACATTCTAGCACTAATTAGGCATGTACAGATCGGTCTTGGGACCCAAAAACATCGAATTTTCGGGTGTTTTGAGGTTGAATTTGGGATATAAACGGGTGCAGAAGATGCATACACATATTAACATTGGACACCTAAAATATCGATTTTGAGCATGTTTTTGGCGTGTATCTGAGTAGGCATGTACAGATCGCTTCTGGGACCCCAAAATATCGAATTTTCGGGTGTTTGGAGCCTGAATTTGAGATATAAATGGGTACAGATGATGATGCATGCACATATCGACTTTTGGGCACGTAAAAGATCGATTTTCTGTATGTTTTGGGCCTGTATTTTGAAAATACTCTAACACGGAGTAGGCATGTACAGATCGCTTCTGGGACCCCATAATATCGACTTTAGGGTGTTTTGGGCCTGAATTTGAGATATCGACTTTGGGCACCTAAAATATCGATTTTCAGCATGTTTTGGGCCTATAATTTGAAAATATTATAGAACTGAGTAGGCATGTACAGGTCGCTTCTGGGACCCCAAAATATCGAATTTTCGGGTGTTTTGAGCCTGAATTTGAGATATAAACAGGTACTGAAGATGCATACACATATCGACTTTTGGTGACCTAAAATATCGATTTTGAGCATGTTTTGGGTGTGTATCTTGAAAACATTCTAACTAGGAGTAGGCATGTACAGATCGCTTCTATCAAACAAAAATACCGAATTTTCGGGTGTTTTGAGCCTGAATTTAAGATATAAACGGGTACAGAAGATGCATGCACATATCGACTTTGGACACTTAAAATATCGATTTTTAGCATGTTTTATGCCTATATTTTGAAAACATTCTAGCACTGAGTAGGCATGTATAGATCGCTTCTGGGACACAAAAATATCGAATTTTCGGGTGTTTTGAGGTTGAATTTGAGATATAAACGAGTGTAGAGGATGCACACACATATTGACTTTGGGCACCTAAAATATCGATTTTCAGCATGTTTTGGGCTTGTGTCTGAGTAGGCATGTACAGATTGCTTCTGGGACCCCAAAATATCGAATTTTCGGGTGTTTGGAGCCTGAATTTGAGTTATATACGGGTACAGAAGATGCATGCACCTATCGACTTTTGGGAAACAAAAAGATCGATTTTCAGTATGTTTTGGGCCTGTATTTTGAAAATACTCTAACACGGAGTAGGCATGTACAGTTCGCTTCTGGGACCCCAAAATATCGAATTTTCGGGAGTTTTGGGCCTGAAATTGAAATATCGACTTTGGACACATAAAATATCGATTTTTAGCATGTTTTGCTCCTATATTTTGAAAATATTCTAGCACTAAGTAGGCATGTACAGATCATTTCTGGGACCCCATAATATCGAATTTTCGGGTGTTTTGATCCAGAATTTGAGATATAAACGGGTACAGAAGATGCATGAACATATCGACTTTGGACATTTAAAATATCGATTTTTAGCATGTTTTTGAGCCTTAATTTTGAAAACATTCTAGCACTGAGTAGGCATGTACAGATTGCTTCTGCGACCCAAAAATATCGAATTTTCGGGTGTTTTGATTTTGAATTTGAGATATAAACAAGTGCAGAAGATGCATACACATATTGACTTTGGGCACCTAAAATATCGATTTTCAGCATGTTTTGGGCTTGTATCTGAGTAGGCATGTATAGATCACTTCTGGGACCCCAAAATATCGAATTTTCGGGTGTTTGGAGCCTGAATTTGAGATATAAACGGGTACAGAAGATTCATGCACATATCGACTTTGGGCCCCATAAAATATCGATTTTGAGCATGTTTTGGGTCTGCATCATGAAAACATTCTAACTAGGAGTAGGCATGTACAGATCGCTTCTAGGACCCAAAATTGCCGAATTTTCGGATGTTTTGATCCTGAATTTGAGATATAAACGGGTACAGAAGATGCATGCACATATCGACTTTGGACACTTAAAATATCGATTTTTAGCATGTTTTGAGCCTATATTTTGAAAACATTCTAGCACTGAGTAGGCATGTACAGATCGCTTCTGGGACCCAAAAATATCGAATTTTCGGGTGTTTTGAGTTGAATTTGGGATATAAACGGGTGCAGAAGATGCATACACACATATTGAGTTTGGGCACCTAAAATATCGATTTTCAGCATGTTTTGTGCCTGTATCTGAGTAGGCTTGTATAGATCGCTTCTGGGACCCCAAAATATCGAATTTTCGGGTGTTTGGAGCCTGAATTTGAGATATAAACGGGTACAGAAGATGCATGCACATATCGACTTTTGGGCACCTAAAAGATCGATTTTCTGTATGTTTTGGGCCTGTATTTTTAAAATACTCTAACACGGAGTAGGCATGTACAGATCGCTTCTGGGACCCAAAAATATCGAATTTTCGGGTGTTATGGGCCTGAACTTGAAATATCGACTTTGGGCACCTAAAATATCGATTTTTAGCTTGTTTTGGGCCTATATTTTGAAAATATGTTAGCGCTAAGTAGGCATGTACAGATCACTTCTGGGACCCCAAAATATCGAATTTTCGGGTATTTTGAGCCTTAATTTGAGATATAAATGGATACAGAAGATGCATGCACATATCGACTTTGGACACTTAAAATATCGATTTTTAGCATGTTTTGAGCAGATATTTTGAAAACATTTTAGCACTGAGTAGGCATGTACAGATGATTTCTGGGACCCCATTATATCGAATTTTCGGGTGTTTTGATCCTGAATTTGAGATATAAACGGGTACAGAAGATGCATGCACATATCGACTTTTAACATTTAAAATATCGATTTTTAGCATGTTTTGAGCCTTAATTTTGAAAACATTCTAACTAGGAGTAGGCATGTACAGATCGCTTCTAGGACCCAAAAATGCCGAATTTTCAGGTGTTTTGATCCTGAATTTGAGATATAAACGGGTACAGAAGATGCATGCACATATCGACTTTGGACACTTATAATATCGATTTTTAGCATGTTTTGAGCCTATATTTTGAAAACATTCTAGCACTGAGTAGGCATGTACAGATCGCTTCTGGTACCCAAAAATATCGAATTTTCGGGTGTTTTGAGGTTGAATTTGAGATATACACGGGTGCAGAAGATGCATTCTCACATATTGAGTTTGGGCACCTAAAATATCGATTTTCAGCATGTTTCGGGCCTGTATCTGAGTAGGCATGTACAGATCGCTTCAGGGACCCCAAAATATCGAATTTTCGGGTGTTTGGAGCCTGAATTTGATATATAAACGGGTACAGAAGATGCATACACATATCGACTTTTGGGCACCTAAAATATCGATTTTCTGTATGTTTTGGGCCTGTATTTTGAAAATACTCTAACACGGAGTAGGCATGTACAGATCGCTTCTGGGACCTAAAAATATCGAATTTTCGGGTGTTTTGAGTCTGAATTTGAGATATAAACAGGTACTGAAGATGCATGCACATATCGACTTTTGGGCACCTAAAATATAGATTTTGAGCATGTTTTTGGTCTGTATCTTGAAAACAGTCTAACTAGGACTAGGCATGTACAGATCGCTTCTAGGACCCAAAAATACCGAATTTTCGAGTGTTTTGAGCCTGAATTTGATATATAAACGGGTACAGAAGATGCATGCACATATCGACTTTGGACACTTAAAATATCGATTTTTAGCATGTTTTGAGCCTATATTTTTAAAACATTCTAGTACTGAGTAGGCATGTACAGATCGCTTCTGGGACACAAAAATATCGAATTTTCGGGTGTTTTGAGGTTGAATTTGAGATATAAACGAGTGCAGAAGATGCATACACATATTGACATTGGGCACCTAAAATATCGATTTTCAGCAAGTTTTGGGCCTGTATCTGAGTAGGCATGTACAGATCGCTTCTGGGACCCCAAAATATCGAATTTTCGGGTGTTTGGAGCCTGAATTTGAGATATAAACGGGTACAGAAGATGCATGCATGCAGTATGTTTTGGGCCTGTATTTTGAAAATACTCTAACACGGAGTAGGCATGCACATATTGCTTCTGGGACACAAAAATATCGAATTTTCGGGTGTTTTGAGCCAGAATTTGAGATATAAACGGGTACAGAAGATGCATGCACATATCGACTTTGGGCACCCAAAAAACCGATTTTTAGCATGTTTTGGACCTGTATCTTAAAAATGCTCTAACACGGAGTAGACATGTACAGATCGCTTCTAGGACACATAAAATATTGAATTTTCGGGTGTTCTGAGCCTGAATTTTAGATTTATAATGGGTACAGAAGATGCATGCACATATCGACTTTGGGCACCCAAAATCTCGATTTTTAGCATGTTTTGGGCCTATATTTTTAAAATATTCTAACAATGAGTAGGCATGTACAGATCGCTTCTGGAACACAAAAATATCTAATTTTTGGGTGTTTTCAGTCTGAATTTGAGATATAAACGGGTACAGAAGATGCAAGCACATATCGACTTTGGGCACACAAAATATCAATTTTTAGCATGTTTTGGGCCTATATTTTGAAAATACTCTAACACGGAGTAGGCATGTACAAATCGCTTCTGGGACCCAAAAATATTGAATTTTTGGGTGTTCTAAGCCTGAATTTGGGATATAAACGGGTACAAAAGATGTATGGACATATCGACTTTGGACAACTAAAATATGGATTTTTAGCATGTTTTAAGCCTATATATTGAAAATATTCTAGCACTGAGTATGCATGTACAGATTGCTTCTGGGACCCAAAAATATTGAATTTTGGGGTGTTCTGAGCCTGAATTTGGGATATAAACGGGAACAAAAGATGTATGCACATATCGACTTTGGACACCTAAAATATCGATTTTTATCATATTTTAGGCCTATATTTTGAAAATATTCTAGCACTGAGTATACATGTACAGATCGCTTCGCGGACCCAAAAACATTGAATTTTTGGGTGTTTTGAGCCTGCATTTGAGATATAAACGGGTACTGAAGATGCATGCACATATCGACTTTTTGCACCTAAAATATCGATTTTGAGCATGTTTTGGGTCTGTATCTTGAAAACATTCTAAGAAGGAGTAGGCATGTACAGATCGCTTCTGGGACGCAAAAATATCGAATTTTCGGGTGTTTTGAGTCTGAATTTGAGATATAAACTGGTACAGAAGATGCAAGCACATTTCGACTTTGGGCAACCAAAATATCGATTTATAGCATGTTTTGGGCCTATATTTTGAAAATACTCTAACACGGAGTAGGCATGTACAGATCGCTTCTGGGACACAAAAATATCGAATTTTCGGGTGTTTTGAGCCTGAATTTGAGATATAAACGGGTACAGAAGATGCATGCACATATCGACATTTTGCACATAAAATATCGATTTTTAGCATGTTTTGGGCCTATATTTTGAAAATACTCTAGCACGAAGTAGGCATGTACAGATCGCTTCTGGGACACAAAAATATCGAATTTTCGGGTGTTTCGAGCCTGAATTTGATATATAAACGGGTACAAAAGATGTATTCACATATTGACTTTGGACACCTAAAATATCGATTTTTATCATATTTTAGGCCTATATTTTGAAAATATTCTAGCACTGAGTAGACATGTACAGATTGCTTCGGGAACCCAAAAATATTGAATATTTGGGTGTTTTGAGCCTGCATTTGAGATATAAACGGGTACAAAAGATGTATGGACATATCGACTTTGGACAACTAAAATATGGATTTTTAGCATGTTTTAAGCCTATATTTTGAAAATGTTCTAGCACTGAGTATGCATGTACAGATTGCTTCTGGGACCCAAAAATATTGAATTTTGGGGTGTTCTGAGCCTGAATTTGGGATATAAACGGGCACAAAAGATGTATGTACATATCGACTTTGGACACCTAAAATATCGATTTTTATCATATTTTAGGCCTATATTTTGAAAATATTCTAGCACTGAGTATACATGTACAGATCGCTTCGCGGACCCAAAAACATTGAATTTTTGGGTGTTTTGAGCCTGCATTTGAGATATAAACGGGTACTGAAGATGCATGCACATATCGACTTTTTGCACCTAAAATATCGATTTTGAGCATGTTTTGGGTCTGTATCTTGAAAACATTCTAAGAAGGAGTAGGCATGTACAGATCGCTTCTGGGACACAAAAATATCGAATTTTCGGGTGTTTTGAGCCTGAATTTGAGATATAAACGGGTACAGAAGATGCATGCACATATCGACATTTTGCACATAAAATATCGATTTTTAGCATGTTTTGGGCCTATATTTTGAAAATACTCTAACACGGAGTAGGCATGTACAGATCGCTTATGGGACACAAAAATATCTAATTTTCGGGTGTTTTGAGCCTGAATTTGAGATATAAACGGGTACAGAAGATGCATGCATGCAGTATGTTTTGGGCCTGTATTTTGAAAATACTCTAACACGGAGTAGGCATGCACATATTGCTTCTGGGACACAAAAATATCGAATTTTCGGGTGTTTTGAGCCAGAATTTGAGATATAAACGGGTACAGAAGATGCATGCACATATCGACTTTGGGCACCCAAAAAACCGATTTTTAGCATGTTTTGGACCTGTATCTTAAAAATGCTCTAACACGGAGTAGGCATGTACAGATCGCTTCTACGACACATAAAATATTGAATTTTCGGGTGTTCTGAGCCTTAATTTTAGATTTATAATGGGTACAGAAGATGCATGCACATATCGACTTTGGGCACCCAAAATATCGATTTTTAGCATATTTTGGGCCTATATTTTGAAAATATTCTAGCAATGAGTAGGCATGTACAGATCGCTTCTGGGACCCAAAAATATCAAATTTTCGGGTGTTTTCAGTCTGAATTTGGGATATAAACGGGTACAGAAGATGCATACACATATTGACTTTGGCAACCTAAAATATCGATTTTGAGCATGTTTTGGGTCTGTATCTTCAAAACATTCTAAGAAGGAGTAGGCATGTAGAGATCGCTTCTGGAACACAAAAATATCTAATTTTCGGGTGTTTTGAGTCTGAATTTGAGATTTAAACGGGTACAGAAGATGCAAGCACATATCGACTTTGGGCACACAAAATATCAATTTTTAGCATGTTTTGGGCCTATATTTTGAAAATACTCTAACACGGAGTAGACATGTACAGATCGCTTCGGGGTCCCAAAAATATTGAATTTTTGGGTGTTTTGGTCCTGCATTTGAGATATAAACGGGTACAAAAGATGTATGGACATATCGACTTTGGACAACTAAAATATGGATTTTTAGCATGTTTTAAGCCTATATTTTGAAAATGTTCTAGCACTGAGTATGCATGTACAGATTGCTTCTGGGACCCAAAAATATTGAATTTTGGGGTGTTCTGAGCCTGAATTTGGGATATAAACGGGCACAAAAGATGTATGCACATATCGACTTTGGACACCTAAAATATCGATTTTTATCATATTTTAGGCCTATATTTTGAAAATATTCTAGCACTGAGTAGACAGGTACAGATCGCTTCGCGGACCCAAAAATATTGAATTTTTTGGTGTTTTGAGCCTGCATTTGAGATATAAACGGGTACTGATGATGCATGCACATATCGACTTTTTGCACCTAAAATATCGATTTTGAGCATGTTTTGGGTCTGTATCTTGAAAACATTCAAAGAAGGAGTAGGCATGTACAGATCGCTTCTGGGACGCAAAAATATCTAATTTTCGGGTGTTTTGAGTCTGAATTTGAGATATAAACGGGTACAGAAGATGCAAGCACATATCGACTTTGGGCACCCAAAATATCGATTTTTAGCATGTTTTGGGCCTATATTTTGAAAATACTCTAACACGGAGTAGGCATGTACAGATCGCTTCTGGGACACAAAAATATCGAATTTTCGGGTGTTTTGAGCCTGAATTTGAGTTATAAACGGGTACAGAAGATACATGCACATATCGACATTTTGCACATAAAATATCGATTTTTAGCATGTTTTGGGCCTATATTTTGAAAATACTCTAACACGGAGTAGGCATGTACAGATCGCTTCTGGGACACAAAAATATCTAATTTTCGGGTGTTTTGAGCCTGAATTTGAGATATAAACGGGTACAGAAGATGCATGCATGCAGTATGTTTTGGGCCTGTATTTTGAAAATACTCTAACACGGAGTAGGCATGCACATAATGCTTCTGGGACACAAAAATATCGAATTTTCGGGTGTTTTGAGCCAGAATTTGAGATATAAACGGGTACAGAAGATGCATGCACATATCGACTTTGGGCACCCAAAAAACCGATTTTTAGCATGTTTTGGACCTGTATCTTAAAAATGCTCTAACACGGAGTAGGCATGTACAGATCGCTTCTAGGACACATAAAATATTGAATTTTCGGGTGTTCTGAGCCTGAATTTTAGATTTATAATGGGTACAGAAGATGCATGCACATATCGACTTTGGGCACCCAAAATATAGATTTTTAGCATGTTTTGGGCCTATATTTTGAAAATATTCTAGCAATGAGTAGGCATGTACAGATCGCTTCTGGGACTCAAAAATATCAAATTTTCGGGTGTTTTCAGTCTGAATTTGGGATATAAACGGGTACAGAAGATGCATACACATATTGACTTTGGCAACCTAAAATATCGATTTTGAGCATGTTTTGGGTCTGTATCTTCAAAACATTCTAAGAAGGAGTAGGCATGTAGAGATCGCTTCTGGAACACAAAAATATCTAATTTTCGGGTGTTTTGAGTCTGAATTTGAGATATAAACGGGTACAGAAGATGCAAGCACATATCGACTTTGGGCACACAAAATATCAATTTTTAGCATGTTTTGGGCCTATATTTTGAAAATACTCTAACACGGAGTAGACATGTACAGATCGCTTCGGGGACCCAAAAATATTGAATTTTTGGTGGTTTTGAGCCTGCATTTGAGATATAAACGTGTACAAAAGATGTATGGACATATCGACTTTGGACAACTAAAATATGGATTTTTAGCATGTTTTAAGCCTATATTTTGAAAATGTTCTAGCACTGAGTATGCATGTACAGATTGCTTCTGGGACCCAAAAATATTGAATTTTGGGGTGTTCTGAGCCTGAATTTGGGATATAAACGGGCACAAAAGATGTATGCACATATCGACTTTGGACACCTAAAATATCGATTTTTATCATATTTTAGGCCTATATTTTGAAAATATTCTAGCACTGAGTAGACAGGTACAGATCGCTTCGCGAACCCAAAAATATTGAATTTTTTGGTGTTTTGAGCCTGCATTTGAGATATAAACGGGTATTGATGATGCATGCACATATCAACTTTTTGCACCTAAAATATCGATTTTGAGCATGTTTTGGGTCTGTATCTTGAAAACATTCAAAGAAGGAGTAGGCATGTACAGATCGCTTCTGGGACGCAAAAATATCTAATTTTCGGGTGTTTTGAGTCTGAATTTGATATATAAACGGGTACATAAGATGCAAGCACATATCGACTTTGGGCACCCAAAATATCGATTTTTAGCATGTTTTGGGCCTATATTTTGAAAATACTCTAACACGGAGTAGGCATGTACAGATCGCTTCTGGGACACAAAAATATCGAATTTTCGGGTGTTTTGAGCCTGAATTTGAGATATAAACGGGTACAGAAGATGCATGCATGCAGTATGTTTTGGGCCTGTATTTTGAAAATACTCTAACACGGAGTAGGCATGCACATATTGCTTCTGGGACACAAAAATATCGAATTTTCGGGTGTTTTGAGCCAGAATTTGAGATATAAACGGGTACAGAAGATGCATGCACATATCGACTTTGGGCACCCAAAAAACCGATTTTTAGCATGTTATGGACCTGTACCTTAAAAATGCTCTAACACGGAGTAGGCATGTACAGATCGCTTCTAGGACACATAAAATATTGAATTTTCGGGTGTTCTGAGCCTGAATTTTAGATTTATAATGGGTACAGAAGATGCATGCACATATCGACTTTGGGCACCCAAAATCTCGATTTTTAGCATGTTTTGGGCCTATATTTTGAAAATATTCTAGCAATGAGTAGGCATGTACAGATCGCTTCTGGGACCCAAAAATATCAAATTTTCGGGTGTTTTCAGTCTGAATTTGGGATATAAACGGGTACAGAAGATGCATACACATATTGACTTTGGCAACCTAAAATATCGATTTTGAGCATGTTTTGGGTCTGTATCTTGAAAACATTCAAAGAAGGAGTAGGCATGTACAGATCGCTTCTGGGACGCAAAAATATCTAATTTTCGGGTGTTTTGAGTCTGAATTTGAGATATAAACGGGTACAGAAGATGCAAGCACATATCGACTTTGGGCACCCAAAATATCGATTTTTAGCATGTTTTGGGCCTATATTTTGAAAATACTCTAACACGGAGTAGGCATGTACAGATCGCTTCTGGGACACAAAAATATCTAATTTTCGGGTGTTTTGAGCCTGAATTTGAGATATAAACGGGTACAGAAGATGCAAGCACATATCGACTTTGGGCACCCAAAATATCGATTTTGAGCATGTTTTGGGCCTGTATTTTAAAAATACTCTAGCACGAAGTAGGCATGTACAGATCGCTTCTGGGACACAAAAATATCGAATTTTCGGGTGTTTGGAGCCTGAATTTGATATATAAACGGGTACAAAAAGTACATGCACATATCGACTTTGGGTACCAAATATATCAATTTTTAGTATGTTTTGGGACAATATTTTGAAAATATTCTAGCACTGAGTATGCATGTACAGATCGCTTCTGGGACCCAAAAATATTGAATTTTGGGTGTTTTGAGCCTGCATTTGAGATATAAACGGGTACAAAAGATGTATGGACATATCGACTTTGGACAACTAAAATATGGATTTTTAGCATGTTTTAAGCCTATATTTTGAAAATGTTCTAGCACTGAGTATGCATGTACAGATTGCTTCTGGGACCCAAAAATATTGAATTTTGGGGTGTTCTGAGCCTGAATTTGGGATATAAACGGGCACAAAAGATGTATGCACATATAGACTTTGGACACCTAAAATATCGATTTTTATCATATTTTAGGCCTATATTTTGAAAATATTCTAGCACTGAGTAGACAGGTACAGATCGCTTCGCGGACCCAAAAATATTGAATTTTTTGGAGTTTTGAGCCTGCATTTGAGATATAAACGGGTACTGATGATGCATGCACATATCGACTTTTTGCACCTAAAATATCGATTTTGAGCATGTTTTGGGTCTGTATCTTGAAAACATTCTAAGAAGGAGTAGGCATGTACAGATCGCTTCTGGGACGCAAAAATATCTAATTTTCGGGTGTTTTGAGTCTGAATTTGAGATATAAACGGGTACAGAAGATGCAAGCACATATCGACTTTGGGCACCTAAAATATCGATTTTGAGCATGTTTTGGGTCTGTATCTTGAAAACATTCTAAGAAGGAGTAGGCATGTACAGATCGCTTCTGGGACGCAAAAATATCTAATTTTCGGGTGTTTTGAGTCTGAATTTGAGATATAAACGGGTACAGAAGATGCATTCACATATCGACATTTTGCACATAAAATATCGATTTTTAGCATGGTTTGGGCCTATATTTTGAAAATACTCTAACACGGAGTAGGCATGTACAGATCGCTTCTGGGACACAAAAACATCTAATTTTCGGGTGTTTTGAGCCTGAATTTGAGATATAAACGGGTACAGAAGATGCAAGCACATATCGACTTTGGGCACCCAAAATATCGATTTTGAGCATGTTTTGGGCCTGTATTTTAAAAATACTCTAGCACGAAGTAGGCATGTACAGATCGCTTCTGGGACACAAAAATATCGAATTTTCGGGTGTTTGGAGCCTGAATTTGATATATAAATGGGTACAGAAAGTACATGCACATATCGTCTTTGGGTACCAAAAATATCAATTTTTAGTATGTTTTGGGACAATATTTTGAAAATATTCTAGCACTGAGTATGCATGTACAGATCGCTTCTGGGACCCAAAAATATTGAATTTTGGGTGTTTTGAGCCTGCATTTGAGATATAAACGGGTACAAAAGATGTATGGACATATCGACTTTGGACAACTAAAATATGGATTTTTAGCATGTTTTAAGCCTATATTTTGAAAATGTTCTAGCACTGAGTATGCATGTACAGATTGCTTCTGGGACCCAAAAATATTGAATTTTGGGGTGTTCTGAGCCTGAATTTGGGATATAAACGGGCACAAAAGATGTATGCACATATCGACTTTGGACACCTAAAATATCGATTTTTAGCATGTTTTGGACCTGTATCTTAAAAATGCTCTAACACGGAGTAGGCATGTACAGATCGCTTCTAGGACACATAAAATATTGAATTTTCGGGTGTTCTGAGCCTGAATTTTAGATTTATAATGGGTACAGAAGATGCATGCACATATCGACTTTGGGCACCCAAAATCTCGATTTTTAACATGTTTTGGGCCTATATTTTGAAAATATTCTAGCAATGAGTAGGCATGTACAGATCGCTTCGCGGAACCAAAAATATTGAATTTTTGGGTGTTTTGAGCCTGCATTTGAGATATAAACGGGTACTGAAGATGCATGCACATATCGACATTTTGCACATAAAATATCGATTTTTAGCATGCTTTGGGCCTATATTTTGAAAATACTCTAACACGGAGTAGGCATGTACAGATCGCTTCTGGGACACAAAAATATCTAATTTTCGGGTGTTTTGAGCCTGAATTTGAGATATAAACGGGTACAGAAGATGCAAGCACATATCGACTTTGGGCACCCAAAATATCGATTTTGAGCATGTTTTGGGCCTGTATTTTAAAAATACTCTAGCACGAAGTAGGCATGTACAGATCGCTTCTGGGACACAAAAATATCGAATTTTCGGGTGTTTCGAGCCTGAATTTGATATATAAACGGGTACAGAAGGTACATGCACATATCGACTTTGGGTACCAAAAATATCAATTTTTAGTATGTTTTGGGCCAATATTTTGAAAATATTCTAGCACTGAGTATGCATGTACAGATCGCTTCTGGGACCCAAAAATATTGAATTTTTCGGGTGTTCTGAGCCTGAATTTGGGATATAATCGGGTACAAAAGATGTATTCACATATTGACTTTGGACACCTAAAATATCGATTTTTATCATATTTTAGGCCTATATTTTGAAAATATTCTAGCACTGAGTAGACATGTACAGATTGCTTCGGGGACACAAAAAAATTGAATATTTGGGTGTTTTGAGCCTGCATTTGAGATATAAACGGGTACAAAAGATGTATGGAAATATCGACTTTGGACAACTAAAATATGGATTTTTAGCATGTCTTAAGCCTATATTTTGAAAATGTTCTAGCACTGAGTATGCATGTACAGATTGCTTCTGGGACCCAAAAATATTGAATTTTGGGGTGTTCTGAGCCTGAATTTGGGATATAAACGGGCACAAAAGATGTATGTACATATCGACTTTGGACACCTAAAATATCGATTTTTATCATATTTTAGGCCTATATTTTGAAAATATTCTAGCAATGAATAGACATGTACAGATCGCTTCCCGGACCCAAAAATATTGAATTTTTGGGTGTTTTGAGCCTGCATTTGAGATATAAACGGGTACTGATGATGCATGCACATATCGACTTTTTGCACCTAAAATATCGATTTTGAGCATGTTTTGGGTCTGTATCTTGAAAACATTCTAAGAAGGAGTAGGCATGTACAGATCGCTTCTGGGACGCAAAAATATCTAATTTTCGGGTGTTTTGAGTCTGAATTTGAGATATAAACGGGTACAGAAGATGCATTCACATATCGACATTTTGCACATAAAATATCGATTTTTAGCATGGTTTGGGCCTATATTTTGAAAATACTCTAACACGGAGTAGGCATGTACAGATCGCTTCTGGGACGCAAAAATATCTAATTTTCGGGTGTTTTGAGCCTGAATTTGAGATATAAACGGGTACAGAAGATGCAAGCACATATCGACTTTGGGCACCCAAAATATCGATTTTGAGCATGTTTTGGGCCTGTATTTTATAAATACTCTAGCACGAAGTAGGCATGTACAGATCGCTTCTGGGACACAAAAATATCGAATTTTCGGGTGTTTGGAGCCTGAATTTGATATATAAACGGGTACAGAAAGTACATGCACATATCGACTTTGGGTACCAAAAATATCAATTTTTAGTATGTTTTGGGACAATATTTTGAAAATATTCTAGCACTGAGTATGCATGTACAGATCGCTTCTGGGACCCAAAAATATTGAATTTTGGGGTGTTCTGAGCCTGAATTTGGGATATAAACGGTTACAAAAGATGTATGCACATATTGACTTTGGACACCTAAAATATCGATTTTTATCATATTTTAGGCCTATATTTTGAAAATATTCTAGCACTGAGTAGACATGTACAGATCGCTTCGGGGACCCAAAAATATTGAATTTTTGGGGGTTTTGAGCCTGCATTTGAGATATAAACGGGTACAAAAGATGTATGGACATATCGACTTTGGACAACTAAAATATGGATTTTTAGCATGTTTTAAGCCTATATTTTGAAAATGTTCTAGCACTGAGTATGCATGTACAGATTGCTTCTGGGACCCAAAAATATTGAATTTTGGGGTGTTCTGAGCCTGAATTTGGGATATAAACGGGCACAAAAGATGTATGCACATATCGACTTTGGACACCTAAAATATCGATTTTTATCATATTTTAGGCCTATATTTTGAAAATATTCTAGCACTGAGTAGACAGGTACAGATCGCTTCGCGGACCCAAAAATATTGAATTTTTTGGTGTTTTGAGCCTGCATTTGAGATATAAACGGGTACTGATGATGCATGCACATATCGACTTTTTGCACCTAAAATATCGATTTTGAGCATGTTTTGGGTCTGTATCTTGAAAACATTCTAAGAAGGAGTAGGCATGTACAGATCGCTTCTGGGACGCAAAAATATCTAATTTTCGGGTGTTTTGAGTCTGAATTTGAGATATAAACGGGTACAGAAGATGCAAGCACATATCGACTTTGGGCACCCAAAATATCGATTTTTAGCATGTTTTGGGCCTATATTTTGAAAATACTCTTACACGGAGTAGGCATGTACAGATCGCTTCTGGGACACAAAAATATCGAATTTTCGGGTGTTTCGAGCCTGAATTTGATATATAAACGGGTACAAAAGATGTATGGACATATCGACTTTGGACAACTAAAATATGGATTTTTAGCATGTTTTAAGCCTATATTTTGAAAATGTTCTAACACTGAGTATGCATGTACAGATCGCTTCTGGGACCCAAAAATATTGAATTTTGGGGTGTTCTGAGCCTGAATTTGGGATATAAACGGGTACAAAAGATGTATGCACATATTGACTTTGGACACCTAAAATATCGATTTTTATCATATTTTAGGCCTATATTTTGAAAATATTCTAGCACTGAGTAGACATGTACAGATCGCTTCGGGGACCCAAAAATATTGAATTTTTGGGTGTTTTGAGCCTGCATTTGAGATATAAACGGATACAGAAGATGCAAGCACATATCGACTTTGGGCACCCAAAATATCGATTTTTAGCATGTTTTGGGCCTGTAATTTAAAAATACTCTAGCACGAAGTAGGCATGTACAGATCGCTTCTGGGACCCAAAAATATTGAATTTTGGGGTGTTCTGAGCCTGAATTTGGGATATAATCGGGTACAAAAGATGTATGCACATAGCGACTTTTTGCACCAAAAATATCGATTTTGAGCATGCTTTGAGTCTGTATTTTGAAAACATTCTAGCTAAGAGTAGGCATGTACAGATCGGTTCTGGGACACAAGAATATCGAAATTATCGATTTTTAGCATGTTTTGAGCCTATATTTTGAAAAACATTCTAGAACTGAGTAGGCATGTACAGATCGCTTCTGGGACCCAAAAATATTGAATTTTCCGTTGTTTTGAGCGTGAATTTGAGATTTTAACGGGTACTGAAGATGCATGCAGATATCGACTTAATGCACGTAAAATATCAATTTTGAGCATGTTTTGGGTCTGTATCTTGAAAACATTTTTGCAAGGAGTAGGCTTCTGGGACACAAAAATACCGAATTTTTGAGTGTTTTGAGCCTGAATTTGAGATATAAACGGGTACAGAACATGCATGCACATATCGACTTGGGACACTTAAGATATCGATTTTTAGCATGTTTTGAGCCTATATTTTATAAACATTCTAGCACTGAGTAGGCATTTACAGATCGTTTCTGGGACCCAAAAACATCGAATTTTTAGGTGTTTTGAGCCTGAATTTGAGATATAAACAGGTACAGAAGATGCATACACATATTTACTTTTTGCACCTAAAATATCGATTTTTAACATGTTTTGGGTCTGTATCTTCAAAACATTCTAAGAAGGAGTAGGCATGTACAGATCGCTTCTGGGACACAAAAACATCGAATTTTCGGGTGTTTTGAGTCTGAATTTGAGATATAAACGGGTACAGAAGATGCATGCACATATCGACATTTTGCACATAAAATATCGATTTTTAGCATGTTTTGGGCCTATATTTTGAAAATACTCTAACACGGAGTAGGCATGTACAGATTGCTTCTGGGACACAAAAATATCTAATTTTCGGGTGTTTTGAGCCTGAATTTGAGATATAAACGGGTACAGAAGATGCAAGCACATATCGTCTTTGGGCACCCAAAATATCGATTTTTAGCATGTTTTGGGCCTGTAATTTAAAAATACTCTAGCACGAAGTAGGCATGTACAGATCGCTTCTGGGACCCAAAAATATTGAATTTTGGGGTGTTCTGAGCCTGAATTTGGGATATAAACGGGTACAAAAGATGTATGCACATATTGACTTTGGACACCTAAAATATCGATTTTTATCATATTTTAGGCCTATATTTTGAAAATATTCTAGCACTGAGTAGACACGTACAGATCGCTTCGGGGACCCAAAAATATTGAATTTTTGGGTGTTTTGAGCCTGCATTTGAGATATAAACGGGTACTGAAGATGCATGCACATAGCGACTTTTTGCACCTAAAATATCGATTTTGAGCATGCTTTGGGTCTGTATTTTGAAAACAGTCTAGCTAAGAGTAAGCATGTACAGATCGGTTCTGGGACCCAAGAATATCGAAATTATCGATTTTTAGCATGTTTTGAGCCTATATTTTGAAAAACATTCTAGAACTGAGTAAGCATGTACAGATCGCTTCTGGGACCCAAAAATATTGAATTTTCCGTTGTTTTGAGCGTGAATTTGAGATTTAAACGGGTACTGAAGATGCATGCAGATATCGACTTAATGCACGTAAAATATCAATTTTGAGCATGTTTTGGGTCTGTATCTTGAAAACATTTTTGCAATGAGTTGGCATGTACAGATCGCTTCTGGGACACAAAAATATCGAATTTTTGGGTGTTTTGAGCCTGAATTTGAGATATAAACGGGTACAGAACATGCATGCACATATCGACTTGGGACACTTAAGATATCGATTTTTAGCATGTTTTGAGCCTTTATTTTATAAACATTCTAGCACTGAGTAGGCATGTACAGATCGTTTCTGGGACCTAAAAACATCGAATTTTTGGGTGTTTTGAGCCTGAATTTGAGATATAAACGGGTACAGAAGATGCATATACATATTGACTTTTTGCACCTAAAATATCGATTTTGAACATGTTTTGGGTCTGTATCTTCAAAACATTCTAAGAAGGAGTAGGCATGTACAGATCGCTTCTGGGACACAAAAATATCTAATTTTCGTGTGTTTTAAGTCTGAATTTGAGATATAAACGGGTATAGAAGATGCAAGCACATATCGACTTTGGGCACCCAAAATATCGATTTTTAGCATGTTTTGGGCCTATATTTTGAAAATACTCTAACACGGAGTAGGCATGTACAGATCGCTTCTGGGACACAAAAATATCGAATTTTCGGGTGTTTTGAGCCTGAATTTGAGATATAAACGGGTACAGAAGATGCATGCACATATCGACTTTTTGCACCTAAAATATCGATTTTGAGCATGTTTTGGGTCTATATTTTGAAAATATTCTAACAAAGAGTAGGCATGTACAGATTGCTTCTGGGACCCAAAAATATCGAATTTTCGGGTGTTTTGAGCCTGAATTTGAGATATAAACGGGTACAGAAGATGCATGCACATATCGACATTTTGCACATAAAATATCGATTTTTAGCATGTTTTGGGCCTATATTTTGAAAATACTCTAACACGGAGTAGACATTTACAGATTGCTTCTGGGACACAAAAATATCTAATTTTCGGGAGTTTTGAGCCTGAATTTGAGATATAAACGGGTACAGAAGATACATGCACATATCGACTTTGGGTACCAAAAATATCAATTTTTAGTATGTTTTGGGCCAATATTTTGAAAATATTCTAGCACTGAGTAGACGTGTTCAGATCGCTTGGGAGACCCAAAAATATTGAATTTTTGGGTGTTTTGAGCCTGTATTTGAGATATAAACGGGTACAAAAGATGTATGGACATATCGACTTTGGACAACTAAAATATGGATTTTTAGCATGTTTTAAGCCTATATTTTGAAAATGTTCTAACACTGAGTATGCATGTACAGATCGCTTCTGGGACCCAAAAATATTGAATTTTGGGGTGTTCTGAGCCTGAATTTGGGATATAAACGGGTACAAAAGATGTATGCACATATTGACTTTGGACACCTAAAATATCGATTTTTATCATATTTTAGGCCTATATTTTGAAAATATTCTAGCACTGAGTAGACATGTACAGATCGCTTCGGGGACCCAAAAATATTGAATTTTTGGGTGTTTTGAGCCTGCATTTGAGATATAAACGGGTACAGAAGATGCAAGCACATATCGACTTTGGGCACCCAAAATATCGATTTTTAGCATGTTTTGGGAATGTAATTTAAAAATACTCTAGCACGAAGTAGGCATGTACAGATCGCTTCTGGGACCCAAAAATATTGAATTTTGGGGTGTTCTAAGCCTGAATTTGGGATATAATCGGGTACAAAAGATGTATGCACATAGCGACTTTTTGCACCAAAAATATCGATTTTGAGCATGCTTTGAGTCTGTATTTTGAAAACATTCTAGCTAAGAGTAGGCATGTACAGATCGGTTCTGGGACACAAGAATATCGAAATTATCGATTTTTAGCATGTTTTGAGCCTATATTTTGAAAAACATTCTAGAACTGAGTAGGCATGTACAGATCGCTTCTGGGACCCAAAAATATTGAATTTTCCGTTGTTTTGAGCGTGAATTTGAGATTTTAACGGGTACTGAAGATGCATGCAGATATCGACTTAATGCACGTAAAATATCAATTTTGAGCATGTTTTGGGTCTGTATCTTGAAAACATTTTTGCAAGGAGTAGGCTTCTGGGACACAAAAATACCGAATTTTTGAGTGTTTTGAGCCTGAATTTGAGATATAAACGGGTACAGAACATGCATGCACATATCGACTTGGGACACTTAAGATATCGATTTTTAGCATGTTTTGAGCCTATATTTTATAAACATTCTAGCACTGAGTAGGCATTTACAGATCGTTTCTGGGACCCAAAAACATCGAATTTTTAGGTGTTTTGAGCCTGAATTTGAGATATAAACAGGTACAGAAGATGCATACACATATTTACTTTTTGCACCTAAAATATCGATTTTTAACATGTTTTGGGTCTGTATCTTCAAAACATTCTAAGAAGGAGTAGGCATGTACAGATCGCTTCTGGGACACAAAAACATCGAATTTTCGGGTGTTTTGAGTCTGAATTTGAGATATAAACGGGTACAGAAGATGCATGCACATATCGACATTTTGCACATAAAATATCGATTTTTAGCATGTTTTGGGCCTATATTTTGAAAATACTCTAACACGGAGTAGGCATGTACAGATTGCTTCTGGGACACAAAAATATCTAATTTTCGGGTGTTTTGAGCCTGAATTTGAGATATAAACGGGTACAGAAGATGCAAGCACATATCGACTTTGGGCACCCAAAATATCGATTTTTAGCATGTTTTGGGCCTGTAATTTAAAAATACTCTAGCACGAAGTAGGCATGTACAGATCGCTTCTGGGACCCAAAAATATTGAATTTTGGGGTGTTCTGAGCCTGAATTTGGGATATAAACGGGTACAAAAGATGTATGCACATATTGACTTTGGACACCTAAAATATCGATTTTTATCATATTTTAGGCCTATATTTTGAAAATATTCTAGCACTGAGTAGACATGTACAGATCGCTTCTGGGACCCAAAAATATTGAATTTTTGGGTGTTTTGAGCCTGCATTTGAGATATAAACGGGTACTGAAGATGCATGCACATAGCGACTTTTTGCACCTAAAATATCGATTTTGAGCATGCTTTGGGTCTGTATTTTGAAAACAGTCTAGCTAAGAGTAAGCATGTACAGATCGGTTCTGGGACCCAAGAATATCGAAATTATCGATTTTTAGCATGTTTTGAGCCTATATTTTGAAAAACATTCTAGAACTGAGTAAGCATGTACAGATCGCTTCTGGGACCCAAAAATATTGAATTTTCCGTTGTTTTGAGCGTGAATTTGAGATTTAAACGGGTACTGAAGATGCATGCAGATATCGACTTAATGCACGTAAAATATCAATTTTGAGCATGTTTTGGGTCTGTATCTTGAAAACATTTTTGCAAGGAGTTGGCATGTACAGATCGCTTCTGGGACACAAAAATATCGAATTTTTGGGTGTTTTGAGCCTGAATTTGAGATATAAACGGGTACAGAACATGCATGCACATATCGACTTGGGACACTTAAGATATCGATTTTCAGCATGTTTTGAGCCTGTATTTTATAAACATTCTAGCACTGAGTAGGCATGTACAGATCGTTTCTGGGACCTAAAAACATCGAATTTTTGGGTGTTTTGAGCCTGAATTTGAGATATAAACGGGTACAGAAGATGCATATACATATTGACTTTTTGCACCTAAAATATCGATTTTGAACATGTTTTGGGTCTGTATCTTCAAAACATTCTAAGAAGGAGTAGGCATGTACAGATCGCTTCTGGGACACAATAATATATAATTTTCGTGTGTTTTAAGTCTGAATTTGAGATATAAACGGGTACAGAAGATGCAAGCACATATCGACTTTGGGCACCCAAAATATCGATTTTTAGCATGTTTTGGGCCTATATTTTGAAAATACTCTAACACGGAGTAGGCATGTACAGATCGCTTCTGGGACACAAAAATATCGAATTTTCGGGTGTTTTGAGCCTGAATTTGAGATATAAACGGGTACAGAAGATGCATGCACAAATCGACTTTTTGCACCTAAAATATCGATTTTGAGCATGTTTTGGGTCTATATTTTGAAAATATTCTAACAAAGAGTAGGCATGTACAGATTGCTTCTGGGACCCAAAAATATCGAATTTTCGGGTGTTTTCAGCCTGAATTTGAGATATAAACGGGTACAGAAGATGCATGCACATATCGACATTTTGCACATAAAATATCGATTTTTAGCATGTTTTGGGCCTATATTTTGAAAATACTCTAACACGGAGTAGACATTTACAGATTGCTTCTGGGACACAAAAATATCTAATTTTCGGGTGTTTTGAGCCTGAATTTGAGATATAAACGGGTACAGAAGATACATGCACATATCGACTTTGGGTACCAAAAATATCAATTTTTAGTATGTTTTGGGCCAATATTTTGAAAATATTCTAGCACTGAGTAGACGTGTTCAGATCGCTTGGGGGACCCAAAAATATTGAATTTTTGGGTGTTTTGAGCCTGTATTTGAGATATAAACGGGTACAAAAGATGTATGGACATATCGACTTTGGACAACTAAAATATGGATTTTTAGCATGTTTTAAGCCTATATTTTGAAAATGTTCTAACACTGAGTATGCATGTACAGATTGCTTCTGGGACCCAAAAATATTGAATTTTGGGGTGTTCTGAGCCTGAATTTGGGATATAAACGGGCACAAAAGATGTATGCACAAATCGACTTTTTGCACCTAAAATATCGATTTTGAGCATGTTTTGGGTCTGTATCTTGAAAACATTCTAACTAGGAGTAGGTATGTACAGATCGCTTCTAGGACCCAAAAATACCTAATTTTCAGGTGTTTTGAGCCTGAATTTGAGATATAAACGGGTTCAGAAGATGCATGCACATATCGACTTTGGACACTTAAAATATCGATTTTAGCATGTTTTGAGCCAATATTTTGAAAACATTCTAGCACTGAGTAGGCATGTACAGATCATTTCTGGGACCCCATAATATCGAATTTTCGGGTGTTTTCATCCTGAATTTGAGATATAAACGGGTACAGAAGATGCATGCACATATCGACTTTTAACATTTAAAATATCGATTTTTAGCATGTTTTGAGCCTTAATTTTGAAAACATTCTAACTAGGAGTAGGCATGTACAGATCGCTTCTAGGACCCAAAAATGCCGAATTTTCGGGTGTTTTGATCCTGAATTTGAGATATAAACGGGTGCAGAAGATGCATACATACATATTGAGTATGGGCACCTAAAATATCGATTTTCAGCATGTTTTGTTCCTTTATCTGAGTAGGCATGTACAGATCGCTTCTGGGACCCCAAAATATCGAATTTTCGGGTGTTTGGAGCCTGAATTTGATATATAAACGGGTGCAGAAGATGCATACACATATCGACTTTTGGGCACCTAAAATATCGATTTTCTGTATGTTTTTTGGCCTGTATTTTGAAATTACTCTAACACGGAGTAGGCATGTACAGATCGCTTCTGGGACCCAAAAATATCGAATTTTCGGGTGTTTTGAGTCTGAATTTGAGATATAAACAGGTACTGAATATGCATGCACATATCGACTTTTGGGCACCTAAAATATAGATTTTGAGCATGTTTTGGGTCTGTATCTTGAAAACATTCTAACTAGGAGTAGGTATGTACAGATCGCTTCTATTAAACAAAAATACCGAATTTTCGGGTGTTTTGAGCCTGAATTTAAGATATAAACGGGTACAGAAGATGCATGCACATATCGACTTTGGACACTTAAAATATCGATTTTTAGCATGTTTTATGCCTATATTTTGAAAACATTTTAGCACTGAGTAGACATGTACAGATCGCTTCTGGGACACAAAAATATCGAATTTTCGGGTGTTTTGAGGTTGAATTTGAGATATAAACGAGTGTAGAAGATGCATACACATATTGACTTTGGGAACCTAAAATATCGATTTTCTGCATGTTTCGGGCTTGTGTCTGAGTAGGCATCTACAGATTGCTTCTGGGACCCCAAAATATCGTATTTTCGGGTGTTTGGAGCCTGAATTTGAGTTATATACGGGTACAGAAGATGCATGCACCTATCGACTTTTGGGAAACAAAAAGATCGATTTTCAGTATGTTTTGGGCCTGTATTTTGAAAATACTCTAACACGGAGTAGGCATGTACAGTTCGCTTCTGGGACCCCAAAATATCGAATTTTCGGGTGTTTTGGGCCTGAATTTGAAATATCGACTTTGGGCACATAAAATATCGATTTTTAGCTTGTTTTGGGCCTATATTTTGAAAATATGTTAGCGCTAAGTAGGCATGTACAGATCACTTCTGGGACCCCAAAATATCGAATTTTCGGGTATTTTGAGCCTTAATTTGAGATATAAATGGGTACAGAAGATGCATGCACATATCGACTTTGGACATTTAAAATATCGATTTTTAGCATGTTTTGAGCCTTAATTTTGAAAACATTCTAGCACTGAGTAGGCATGTACAGATCGCTTCTGCGACCCAAAAATATCGAATATTCGGGTGTTTTGATTTTGAATTTGAGATATAAACGAGTGCAGAAGATGCATACACATATTGACTTTGGGCACCTAAAATATCGATTTTCAGCATGTTTTGGGCTTGTATCTGAGTAGGCATGTATAGATCACTTCTGGGACCCCAAAATATCGAATTTTCGGGTGTTTGGAGCCTGAATTTGAGATATAAACGGGTACAGAAGATGCATGCACATATCGACTTTGGGCCCCATAAAATATCGATTTTGAGCATGTTTTGGGTCTGCATCATGAAAACATTCTAACTAGGAGTAGGCATGTACAGATCGCTTCTGGGACCCAAAAATGCCGAATTTTCGGGTGTTTTGATCTTGAATTTGAGATATAAACGGGTACAGAAGATGCATGCACATATCGACTTTGGACACTTAAAATATCGATTTTTAGCATGTTTTGAGCCTATATTTTGAAAACATTCTAGCACTGAGTAGGCATGTACAGATCGCTTCTGGGACCCAAAAATATCGAATTTTCGGGTGTTTTGAGGTTGAATTTGGGATATAAACGGGTGCAGAAGATGCATACACACATATTGAGTTTGGGCACCTAAAATATCGATTTTCAGCATGTTTTGTGCCTGTATCTGAGTAGGCTTGTACAGATCGCTTCTGGGACCCCAAAATATCGAATTTTCGGGTGTTTGGAGCCTGAATTTGAGATATAAACGGGTACAGAAGATGCATGCACATATCGACTTTTGGGCACCTAAAAGATCGATTTTCTGTATGTTTTGGGCCTGTATTTTGAAAATACTCTAACACGGAGTAGGCATGTACAGATCGCTTCTGGGACCCAAAAATATCGAATTTTCGGGTGTTATGGGCCTGAACTTGAAATATCGACTTTGGGCACCTAAAATATCGATTTTTAGCTTGTTTTGGGCCTATATTTTGAAAACATTCTAGCACTGAGTAGGCATGTACAGATCATTTCTGGGACCCCATAATTTCGAATTTTCGGGTGTTTTGATCCTGAATTTGAGATATAAACGGGTACAGAAGATGCATGCACATATCGACTTTTAACATTTAAAATATCGATTTTTAGCATGTTTTAAGCCTTAATTTTGAAAACATTCTAACTAGGAGTAGGCATGTACAGATCGCTTCTAGGACCCAAAAATGCCGAATTTTCGGGTGTTTTGATCCTGAATTTGAGATATAAACGGGTACAGAAGATGCATGCACATATCGACTTTGGACACTTATAATATCGATTTTTAGCATGTTTTGAGCCTATATTTTGAAAACATTCTAGCACTGAGTAGGCATGTACAGATCGCTTCTGGGAACCAAAAATATCGAATTTTCGGGTGTTTTGAGGTTGAATTTGAGATATACACGGGTGCAGAAGATGCATACACACATATTGTGTTTGGGCACCTAAAATATCGATTTTCAGCATGTTTTGTTCCTGTATCTGAGTAGGCATGTACAGATCGCTTCTGGGACCCCAAAATATCGAATTTTCGGGTGTTTGGAGCCTGAATTTGATATATACAAGGGTACAGAAGATGCATGCACATATCGACTTTTGGGCACCTAAAATATCGATTTTCTGTATGTTTTGGGACTGTATTTTGAAAATACTCTAACACGGAGTAGGCATGTACAGATCGCTTCCTGGACCCAAAAATATCGAATTTTCGGGTGTTTTGAGACTGAATTTGAGATATAAACAGGTACTGAAGATGCATGCACATATCGACTTTTGGGCACCTAAAATATAGATTTTGAGCATGTTTTGGGTCTGTATGTTGAAAACATTCTAACTAGGAGTAGACATGTACAGATCGCTTCTAGGACCCAAAAATACCGAATTTTCGAGTGTTTTGAGCCTGAATTTGAGATATAAACGGGTACAGAAGATGCATGCACATATCGACTTTGGACACTTAAAATATCGATTTTTAGCATGTTTTAAGCCTATATTTTTAAAACATTCTAGTACTGAGTAGGCATGTACAGATCGCTTCTGGGACCCAAAAATATCGAATTTTCGGGTGTTTTGAGGTTGAATTTGAGATATAAACGAGTGCAGAAGATGCATACACATATTGACATTGGGCACCTAAAATATCGATTTTCAGCATGTTTTGGGCCTGTATCTGAGTAGGCATGTACAGATCGCTTCTGGGACCCCAAAATATCGAATTTTCGGGTGTTTGGAGCCTGAATTTGAGATATAAACGGGTAAAGAAGATGCATGCATGCAGTATGTTTTGGGCCTGTATTTTGAAAATACTCTAACACGGAGTAGTCATGTACAGTTCGCTTCTGGGACCCCAAAATATCGAATTTTCGGGTGTTTTGGGCCTGAATTTGAGATATCGACTTTGGGCACCTAAATTATCGATTTTTAGTATGTTTTGGGCCTATATTTTGAAAATATTCTAGCACTAAGTAGGCATGTACAGATTGCTTCTGAGACCCAAAAATATCGGATTTTCGGGTGTTTTGAGGTTGAATTTGGGATATAAACGGGTGCAGAAGATGCATACACATATTGACTTTGGTTACCTAAAATATCGATTTTTAGCATGTTTTGAGCCTATATTTTGAAAACATTCTATCACTGAGTAGGCATGTACAGATCGCTTCTGGGACCCAAAAATATCGAATTTTCGGGTGTTTTGAGGTTGAACTTGGGATATAAACGGGTGCAGAACATGCATACACATATTGACTTTAGTCAACTAAAATATCGATTTTCAACATGTTTTTGGACTGTATTTTGAAAATACTCTAACACAGAGTAGGCAAGTACAGATCGCTTCTGGGACTCGAAAATATCAAATTTTCGTGTGTTTTGTGCCTGAATTTGAGATATCTACTTCGGGCACTTAAAATATCGATTTTTAGCAAGTTTAGGGCCTATATTTTGAGAATATTGTAGCCCTAAGTATTCATGCACAGATCACTTCTGGGACCCCACAATATCGAATTTTCGGGTGTTTTGAGCCTGAATTTGAGATATAAACGGGTACAGAAGATTCATGCACATATCGACTTTAGACACTTAAAATATCGATTTTTAGCATGTTTTGAGCCTATATTTTGAAAACATTCTAGCACTGAGTAGGCATGTACAGAATGCTTCTGGGACCCAAAAATAGAGAATTTTCAGCTGTTTTAATGTTGAAATTATGATATAAACGAGTGCATAGGATGCATACACATATTGACTTTGGGCACATAAAATATCGATTTTCAGCATGTTTTGTGCCTGTATCTGAGTAGGCATGTACAGATCGCTTCTGGGACCCCAAAATATCAAATTTTCGTGTGTTTGGAGCCTGAATTTGAGATATAAACGGGTACAGAAGATGCATGCACATATCGACTTTTGGGCACCTAAAATATCGATTTTCAGTATGTTTTGGGCCTGTATATTGAAAATACTCTAACGCGGACTAGGCATGTACAGATCGCTTCTGGGACCCCAAAATATCGAATTTTCGGGTGTTTTGGGCCTGAATTTGAGATATCGACTTTGGGCAGCTAAAATATCGATTTTCAGCATGTTTTGGGCCTGTATTTTGAAAATACTCTGACACGGAGTAGGCATGTACAGATCGCTTCTGGGACCCCAAAATATTGTATTTTCGGGTGTTTGGAGCCTGAATTTGCAATATAAACGGGTACTGAAGATGCATGCACATATTGACTTTTGGGCACCTAAAATATCGATTTTGAGCATGTTTTGGGTCTGTATCTTGAAAACATTCTAACTAGGCGTAGGCATGTACAGATCGCTTCAAGGACCCAAAAATACCGAATTTTCGGGTGTTTTGAGTCTGAATTTGAGATATAAACGGGTACAGAAGATTCATGCACATATCTAATTTGGACACTTAAAATATAGATTTTTAGCATGTTTTGAGCTTATATTTTGAAAACTTTCTAGCACTGTGTAGGCATGTATAGATCGCTTCAGGGACCCCAAAATATCGAATTTTCGGATGTTTTGAGGTTGAATTTGGGATTTAAACGGGTGCAGAAGATGCATACACACATTAACTTTGGGCACCTAAAATATCGATTTTCAGTATGTTTTGGGCCTGTATTTTAAAAATACTCTAATACAGAGTTGGCATGTACAGATCGCTTGTGGGACCCCAAAATATCGAATTTTCGGGTGTTTTAAGCCTGAATTTGAGATATAAACGGGTACAAAAGATGCATGCACATATCGACTTTTGGGCACCTAAAAGATCTATTTTCAGTATGTTTTGGGCCTGTAATTTGAAAATACTCTAACACAGAGTAAGCATGTACAGATCGCTTCTGGGACCATAAAATATCGAATTTTCGGGTGTTTTGGGCCTGAATTTGAGATATCGACTTTGGGCACCTAAAATATCGATTTTTAGCATGTTTTGGGCTTAATTTTTGAAAATATTCTAGCACTGTGTACGCATGTACAGATCTCTTCTGGGACCCCAAAATATCGAATTTTCGTTTGTTTTGAGCCTGAATTTGAGATATAAACGGGTACAGAAGAAGCATGCACATATCGACTTTTGGGCACCTAAAATATCGATTTTGAGCATGTTTTGGGTCTGTATCTTGAAAACATTCTAACTAGGAGTAGGCATGTACAGATCGCTTGTAGGACCCAAAAATACCGAATTTTCGGGTGTTTTGAGCCTGAATTTCAGATATAAACGGGTACAGAAGATGCATGCACATATCGACTTTAGACACTTAAAATATCGATTTTTAGCATGTTTTGAGCCTATATATTGAAAAAATTCTAGCACTGAGTAGGCTTTTTTAAATCGCTTGTGGGACCCAAAAATATCGAATTTTCGGGTGTTTTGAGGTTGAATTTGGAATATAAACGGGTGCAGAAGATGCATACACATATTGACTTTTAGCACCTAAAATATCGATTTTCAGCATGTTTTGGGCCTGTATCTGAGAAGGCATGTACAGATCGTTTCTGGGACCCCAAAATATCGAATTTTCGGGTGTTTGGAGCCTGAATTTGAGATATAAACGGGTACAGAAGATTCATGCACATATCGACTTTGGACACTTAAAATATCGATTTTTAGCATGTTTTAAGCCTATATTTTGAAAACATTCTAGCACTGATTAGGCATGTACAGATCGCTTCTGGGACCCAAAAATATCGAATTTTCGGGTGTTTTGAGGTTGAATTTGGGATATAAACGGGTGCAGAAGATGCATACACATATTGACTTTGGGCGCCTAAAATATCGATTTTCAGCATGTTTTGGGCCTGTATTTTGAAAATACTCTAACACGGAGTAGGCATGTACAGATCCGTTCTGGGACCCCAAAATATCGAATTTTCGGGTGTTTTGGGCCAGAATTTGAGATATCGACTTTGGGCACCTAAAACATCGATTTTTAGCATTTTTTGGGACTATATTTTGAATATATTCTAGCACTGAGTAGGCATGTACAGATCGCTTCTTGGACCCCAAAATATCGAATTTTCGGGTGTTTTAAGCCTGAATTTGAGATATAAACGGGTACATAAAATACATGCACATAATTTATTGACTTTGGGCACCTAAAATATAGATTTTTAGCATGTTTTGGGCCTATATTTTGAAAATATTCAAGCACTGAGTAGGCATGTACAGATCGCTTCTGGGACCCCAAAATATCAAATTTTCGGGTGTTTTGTGCCTGAATTTGAGATATCGACTTTGGGCCCTAAAATATCGATTTTTCGCATGTTTTGGGCCTGTATTTTGAAAATACTTTAACACGGAGTATGCATGTACAGATCGCTTCTAGGACCCAAAAATACCAAATTTTCGGGTGTTTTGAGCCTGAATTTGAGATATAAACGGGTACAGAAGATGCATGCACATATCTACTTTTGACACTTAAAAAATCGATTTTTAGCATGGTTTGTGCCTGTTATTTGAAAATACTCTAACAAGGAGAAGGCAAGTACAAATCGCTTCTGGGACCCCAAAATATCGAATTTTCGGGTGTTTAGACCCTAAATTTGAGATATAAACGGGTACAGAAGATGCATCCACATATCGACTTTTGGGCACCTAAAAGATCGATTTTCAGTATGTTTTGGGCCTGTATATTGAAAATACTCTAACACGGAGTAGACATGTACAGATCGCTTCTGGGACCCCAAAATATCGAATTTTCGGGTGTTTTGGGCCTGAATTTGAGATAACGTCTTTGGGCACCTAAAATATCGATTTTTGCATGTTTTGGGCCTATATTTTGAAAATATTCAAGAACTAAGTAGGCATGTACAGATCGCTTCTGGGACCCCAAAATATCAAATTTTCGGGTGTTTCGAGCCTGAATTTGAGATATAAACGGGTACAGAAAATGCATGCACATATTGACTTTGGGCACCTAAAAGATCGATTTTCAGTATGTTTTGGGCCTGTATTTTGAAAAAACTCTAACACGGAGTAGGCATGTACAGTTCGCTTCTGGAACCCCAAAATATCGAATTTTCGGGTGTTTTGGGCCTGAATTTGAGATATCGACTTTGGGCATCTAAAATATAGATTTTTAGCATATTTTGGGCCTATATTTTGAAAATATTCTAGCACTGAGTAGGCATGTAAAGATCGCTTCTGAGACCCCAAAATATCGAATTTTTAGGTGTTTGGAGCATGAATTTGAGATATAAACGGGTACAGAAGATGCATCCACATATCGACTTTTGGGCACCTAAAAGATCGGTTTTCAGTATGTTTTGGGCCTGTATATTGAAAATACTCTAACACGGAGTAGGCATGTACAGATCGCTTCTGGGACCCCTATATATCGAATTTTCGGGTGTTTTGGGCCTGAATTTGAGATATCGAATTTGGGCACCTAAAATATCGATTTTTAGCATGTTTTGGCCCTATATTTTGAAAACATTTTAGCACTGAGTAGGCATGTACAGATCGCTTCTGGGACCCAAAAATATCGAATTTTCGGGTGTTTTGGGCCTGAATTTGAGATATCGACTTTGGGCAAATAAAATATAGATTTTTAGCATGTTTTGGGCCTATATTTTGAAAATATTCTAGCACTGAGTAGGCATGTAAAGATCGCTTCTGAGACCCCAAAATATCGAATTTTTAGGTGTTTGGAGCATGAATTTGAGATATAAACGGGTACAGAAGATGCATCCACATATCGACTTTTGGGCACCTAAAAGATCGGTTTTCAGTATGTTTTGGGCCTGTATATTGAAAATACTCTAACACGGAGTAGGCATGTACAGATCGCTTCTGGGACCCCTATATATCGAATTTTCGGGTGTTTTGGGCCTGAATTTGAGATATCGAATTTGGGAACCTAAAATATCGATTTTTAGCATGTTTTGGCCCTATATTTTGAAAACATTTTAGCACTGAGTAGGCATGTACAGATCGCTTCTGGGACCCAAAAATATCGAATTTTCGGGGGTTTTGAGGTTAAATTTGGGATATAAACGGGTGCAGAAGATGCATACACATATTGACTTTGGGCACTTAAAATATCGATTTTGAGCATGTTTTGGGTCTGTATCTTGAAAACATTCTAACTAGGAGTAGGCATGTCTAGATCGCTTCTGGGACCCCAAAATATCGAATTTTCGGGTGTTTTGAGGTTGAATCTGGGATATAAATGGGTGCAGAAGATGAATGCACATTTTGACTTTGGGGACCTAAAAGATCGTTTTTCAGTATGTTTTGGGCCTGTATTTTGAAAATACTCTAACACGGAGTAGGCATGTACAGTTCGCTTCAGGGACCCCAAAATAACGAATTTTCGGGTGTTTGAAGCCTGAATTTGAGATATAAACGGGTACAGAAGATGTATGCACATATCGACTTTTGGGCACCTATAATATCGATTTTGAGCATGTTTTGGGTCTGTATCTTGAAAACATTCTAACTAGGAGTAGGCATGTACAGATTGCTTCTAGGACCCAAAAATACCGAATTTTCGGGTGTTTTGAGCCAGAATTTGAGATATCGAATTTGGGCACCTAATATATCGATTTTTAGCATGTTTTGGGCCTATATTTTGAAAATATTCTAGCACTAAGTAGGCATTTACAGATCACTTCTGGGACCCCAAAATATCAAATTTTCGGGTGTTTTGAGCCTGAATTTGAGATGTAAACGGGTACAGAAGATGCATGCACATATCGACTTTGGACACTTAAAATATCGATTTTTATCATGTTTTGAGCCTATATTTTAAAAACATTCTAGCACTGAGTAAGCATTTACAGATCGCTTCTGAGACCCAAAAATATCGAATTTTCGGGTTTTTTGAGGTTGAATTTGGGATATAAACGGGTGCAGAAGATGCATACACATATTGACTTTGGTCACCTAAAATATCGATTTTCAGCATGTTTTGGGAATGTATTTTGAAAATACTCTAACACGGAGTAGGCAAGTACAAATCCATTCTGGGACCCCAAAACTTCGAATTTACGGGTGTTTGGATCCTGAATTTGAGATATAAACGGGTACAGAAAATCCATGCACATATTGACTTTGGGGACCTAAAAGATCGTTTTTCAGTATGTTTTGGGCCTGTATTTTGAAAATACTCTAACACGGAGTAGGCATGTACAGTTCGCTTCAGGGACCCCAAAATATCGAATTTTCGGGTGTTTTGGGCCTGAATTTGAGATATCGACTTTGGGCACCTAAAATATCGATTTTTAGCATGTTTTGGGCCTATATTTTGAAAATATTCTAGCACGAAGTAGGCATGTACAGGTCACTTTTGGGACCCCATAATACCGAATTTTCGGGTGTTTTAAGCCTGAATTTGAGATATAAACGGGGACAGAAGATGCATGCACATATCGACTTTAGACACTTAAAATATCGATTTTTAGCATGTTTTGGGCCTGTATTTTGAAAATACTCTAACACGGACTAGGCAAGTACGAATCGCTTCTGGGACCCCAAAATATCGAATTTTCGGGAGTTTGGAGCCTGAATTTGAGATATAAACGGGTACAGAAGATGCACGCACATATTGACTTTTGGGCACCTAAAATATTAATTTTGAGCATGATTTGGGTCTATATCTTGAAAACATTCTAACTAGGAGTAGGCATGTACAGATTGCTTCTAGGACCCAAAAAACCGAATTTTCGGGTGTTTTGAGCCAGAATTTGAGATATCGAATTTGGGCACCTAATATATCGATTTTTAGCATGTTTTGGGCCTATATTTTGAAAATATTCTAGCACTAAGTAGGCATTTACAGATCACTTCTGGGACCCCAAAATATCAAATTTTCGGGTGTTTTGAGCCTGAATTTGAGATGTAAACGGGTACAGAAGATGCATGCACATATCGACTTTGGACACTTAAAATATCGATTTTTATCATGTTTTGAGCCTATATTTTAAAAACATTCTAGCACTGAGTAAGCATTTACAGATCGCTTCTGAGACCCAAAAATATCGAATTTTCGGGTTTTTTGAGGTTGAATTTGGGATATAAACGGGTGCAGAAGATGCATACACATATTGACTTTGGTCACCTAAAATATCGATTTTCAGCATGTTTTGGGAATGTATATTGAAAATACTCTAACACGGAGTAGGCATGTACAGATCGCTTCTGGGACCCCTATATATCGAATTTTCGGGTGTTTTGGGCCTGAATTTGAGATATCGAATTTGGGCACCTAAAATATCGATTTTTAGCATGTTTTGGCCCTATATTTTGAAAACATTTTAGCACTGAGTAGGCATGTACAGATCGCTTCTGGGACCCAAAAATATCGAATTTTCGGGTGTTTTGGGCCTGAATTTGAGATATCGACTTTGGGCAAATAAAATATAGATTTTTAGCATGTTTTGGGCCTATATTTTGAAAATATTCTAGCACTGAGTAGGCATGTAAAGATCGCTTCTGAGACCCCAAAATATCGAATTTTTAGGTGTTTGGAGCATGAATTTGAGATATAAACGGGTACAGAAGATGCATCCACATATCGACTTTTGGGCACCTAAAAGATCGGTTTTCAGTATGTTTTGGGCCTGTATATTGAAAATACTCTAACACGGAGTAGGCATGTACAGATCGCTTCTGGGACCCCTATATATCGAATTTTCGGGTGTTTTGGGCCTGAATTTGAGATATCGAATTTGGGAACCTAAAATATCGATTTTTAGCATGTTTTGGCCCTATATTTTGAAAACATTTTAGCACTGAGTAGGCATGTACAGATCGCTTCTGGGACCCAAAAATATCGAATTTTCGGGGGTTTTGAGGTTAAATTTGGGATATAAACGGGTGCAGAAGATGCATACACATATTGACTTTGGGCACTTAAAATATCGATTTTGAGCATGTTTTGGGTCTGTATCTTGAAAACATTCTAACTAGGAGTAGGCATGTCTAGATCGCTTCTGGGACCCCAAAATATCGAATTTTCGGGTGTTTTGAGGTTGAATCTGGGATATAAATGGGTGCAGAAGATGAATGCACATTTTGACTTTGGGGACCTAAAAGATCGTTTTTCAGTATGTTTTGGGCCTGTATTTTGAAAATACTCTAACACGGAGTAGGCATGTACAGTTCGCTTCAGGGACCCCAAAATAACGAATTTTCGGGTGTTTGAAGCCTGAATTTGAGATATAAACGGGTACAGAAGATGTATGCACATATCGACTTTTGGGCACCTATAATATCGATTTTGAGCATGTTTTGGGTCTGTATCTTGAAAACATTCTAACTAGGAGTAGGCATGTACAGATTGCTTCTAGGACCCAAAAATACCGAATTTTCGGGTGTTTTGAGCCAGAATTTGAGATATCGAATTTGGGCACCTAATATATCGATTTTTAGCATGTTTTGGGCCTATATTTTGAAAATATTCTAGCACTAAGTAGGCATTTACAGATCACTTCTGGGACCCCAAAATATCAAATTTTCGGGTGTTTTGAGCCTGAATTTGAGATGTAAACGGGTACAGAAGATGCATGCACATATCGACTTTGGACACTTAAAATATCGATTTTTATCATGTTTTGAGCCTATATTTTAAAAACATTCTAGCACTGAGTAAGCATTTACAGATCGCTTCTGAGACCCAAAAATATCGAATTTTCGGGTTTTTTGAGGTTGAATTTGGGATATAAACGGGTGCAGAAGATGCATACACATATTGACTTTGGTCACCTAAAATATCGATTTTCAGCATGTTTTGGGAATGTATTTTGAAAATACTCTAACACGGAGTAGGCAAGTACAAATCCATTCTGGGACCCCAAAACTTCGAATTTACGGGTGTTTGGATCCTGAATTTGAGATATAAACGGGTACAGAAAATCCATGCACATATTGACTTTGGGGACCTAAAAGATCGTTTTTCAGTATGTTTTGGGCCTGTATTTTGAAAATACTCTAACACGGAGTAGGCATGTACAGTTCGCTTCAGGGACCCCAAAATATCGAATTTTCGGGTGTTTTGGGCCTGAATTTGAGATATCGACTTTGGGCACCTAAAATATCGATTTTTAGCATGTTTTGGGCCTATATTTTGAAAATATTCTAGCACGAAGTAGGCATGTACAGGTCACTTTTGGGACCCCATAATACCGAATTTTCGGGTGTTTTAAGCCTGAATTTGAGATATAAACGGGGACAGAAGATGCATGCACATATCGACTTTAGACACTTAAAATATCGATTTTTAGCATGTTTTGGGCCTGTATTTTGAAAATACTCTAACACGGACTAGGCAAGTACGAATCGCTTCTGGGACCCCAAAATATCGAATTTTCGGGAGTTTGGAGCCTGAATTTGAGATATAAACGGGTACAGAAGATGCACGCACATATTGACTTTTGGGCACCTAAAATATTAATTTTGAGCATGATTTGGGTCTATATCTTGAAAACATTCTAACTAGGAGTAGGCATGTACAGATTGCTTCTAGGACCCAAAAAACCGAATTTTCGGGTGTTTTGAGCCAGAATTTGAGATATCGAATTTGGGCACCTAATATATCGATTTTTAGCATGTTTTGGGCCTATATTTTGAAAATATTCTAGCACTAAGTAGGCATTTACAGATCACTTCTGGGACCCCAAAATATCAAATTTTCGGGTGTTTTGAGCCTGAATTTGAGATGTAAACGGGTACAGAAGATGCATGCACATATCGACTTTGGACACTTAAAATATCGATTTTTATCATGTTTTGAGCCTATATTTTAAAAACATTCTAGCACTGAGTAAGCATTTACAGATCGCTTCTGAGACCCAAAAATATCGAATTTTCGGGTTTTTTGAGGTTGAATTTGGGATATAAACGGGTGCAGAAGATGCATACACATATTGACTTTGGTCACCTAAAATATCGATTTTCAGCATGTTTTGGGAATGTATTTTGAAAATACTCTAACACGGAGTAGGCAAGTACAGATCCATTCTGGGACCCCAAAACTTCGAATTTACGGGTGTTTGGATCCTGAATTTGAGATATAAACGGGTACAGAAAATGCATGCACATATTGACTTTGGGGACCTAAAAGATCGTTTTTAGTATGTTTTGGGCCTGTATTTTGAAAATACTCTAACACGGAGTAGGCATGTACAGTTCGCTTCAGGGACCCCAAAATATCGAATTTTCGGGTGTTATGGGCCTGAATTTGAGATATCGACTTTGGGCACCTAAAATATCGATTTTTAGCATGTTTTGGGCCTATATTTTGAAAATATTCTAGCACGAAGTAGGCATGTACAGGTCACTTTTGGGACCCCAAAATATCGAATTTTCGGGTGTTTTAAGCCTGAATTTGAGATATAAACGGGGACAGAAGATGCATGCACATATCGACTTTAGACATTTAAAATATCGATTTTTAGCATGTTTTAAGCCTATATTTTGAAAACATTCTAGCACTGATTAGACATGTACAGATCGCTTCTGGGACCCAAAAATATCGAATTTTCGGGTGTTTTGAGGTTGAATTTGGGATATAAACGGGTGCAGAAGATGCATACACATATTGACTTTGGGCGCCTAAAATATCGATTTTCAGCATGTTTTGGGCCTGTATTTTGAAAATACTCTAACACGGAGTAGGCATGTACAGATCCGTTCTGGGACCCCAAAATATCGAATTTTCGGGTGTTTTGGGCCTGAATTTGAGATATCGACTTTGGGCACCTAAAACATCGATTTTTAGCATTTTTTGGGACTATATTTTGAATATATTCTAGCACTGAGTAGGCATGTACAGATCGCTTCTTGGACCCCAAAATATCGAATTTTCGGGTGTTTTAAGCCTGAATTTGAGATATAAACGGGTACATAAAATACATGCACATAATTTATTGACTTTGGGCACCTAAAATATAGATTTTTAGCATGTTTTGGGCCTATATTTTGAAAATATTCAAGCACTGAGTAGGCATGTACAGATCGCTTCTGGGACCCCAAAATATCAAATTTTCGGGTGTTTTGAGCCCGAATTTGAGATATAAACGGGTACAGAAGATGCATGCACATATCGACTTTGGACACTTAAAATATCGATTTTTAGCATGGTTTGGGCCTGTATTTTGAAAATACTCTAACACGGAGAAGGCAAGTACAAATCGCTTCTAGGACCCCAAAATATCGAATTTTCGAGTGTTTGGACCTTGAATTTGAGATATAAACGGGTACAGAAAATGCATGCACATATTGACTTTGGGCACCTAAAAGATCGATTTTCAGTATGTTTTGAGCCTGTATTTTGAAAATACTCTAACACGGAGTAAGCATGTACAGTTCGCTTCTGGAACCCCAAAATATCGAATTTTCGGGTGTTTTGTGCCTGAATTTGAGATATCGACTTTGGGCCCTAAAATATCGATTTTTCGCATGTTTTGGGCCTGTATTTTGAAAATACTTTAACACGGAGTATGCATGTACAGATCGCTTCTAGGACCCAAAAATACCAAATTTTCGGGTGTTTTGAGCCTGAATTTGAGATATAAACGGGTACAGAAGATGCATGCACATATCTACTTTTGACACTTAAAAAATCGATTTTTAGCATGGTTTGTGCCTGTTATTTGAAAATACTCTAACAAGAAGAAGGCAAGTACAAATCGCTTCTGGGACCCCAAAATATCGAATTTTCGGGTGTTTAGACCCTAAATTTGAGATATAAACGGGTACAGAAGATGCATCCACATATCGACTTTTGGGCACCTAAAAGATCGATTTTCAGTATGTTTTGGGCCTGTATATTGAAAATACTCTAACACGGAGTAGACATGTACAGATCGCTTCTGGGACCCCAAAATATCGAATTTTCGGGTGTTTTGGGCCTGAATTTGAGGTAACGTCTTTGGGCACCTAAAATATCGATTTTTGCATGTTTTGGGCCTATATTTTGAAAATATTCAAGCACTAAGTAGGCATGTACAGATCGCTTCTGGGACCCCAAAATATCAAATTTTCGGGTGTTTCGAGCCTGAATTTGAGATATAAAAGGGTACAGAAAATGCATGCACATATTGACTTTGGGCACCTAAAAGATCGATTTTCAGTATGTTTTGGGCCTGTATTTTGAAAATACTCTAACACGGAGTAGGCATGTACAGTTCGCTTCTGGAACCCCAAAATATCGAATTTTCGGGTGTTTTGGGCCTGAATTTGAGATATCGACTTTGGGCAACTAAAATATAGATTTTTAGCATGTTTTGGGCCTATATTTTGAAAATATTCTAGCACTGAGTAGGCATGTAAAGATCGCTTCTGAGACCCCAAAATATCGAATTTTTAGGTGTTTGGAGCATGAATTTGAGATATAAACGGGTACAGAAGATGCATCCACATATCAACTTTTGGGCACCTAAAAGATCGGTTTTCAGTATGTTTTGGGCCTGTATATTGAAAATACTCTAACACGGAGTAGGCATGTACAGATCGCTTCTGGGACCCCTATATATCGAATTTTCGGGTGTTTTGGGCCTGAATTTGAGATATCGAATTTGGGCACCTAAAATATCGATTTTTAGCATGTTTTGGCCCTATATTTTGAAAACATTTTAGCACTGAGTAGGCATGTACAGATCGCTTCTGCGACCCAAAAATATCGAATTTTCGGGGGTTTTGAGGTTAAATTTGGGATATAAACGGGTGCAGAAGATGCATACACATATTGACTTTGGGCACTTAAAATATCGATTTTGAGCATGTTTTGGGTCTGTATCTTGAAAACATTCTAACTAGGAGTAGGCATGTCTAGATCGCTTCTGGGACCCCAAAATAACGAATTTTCGGGTGTTTTGAGGTTGAATCTGGGATATAAACAGGTACAGAAGATGTATGCACATATCGACTTTTGGGCACCTATAATATCGATTTTGAGCATGTTTTGGGTCTGTATCTTGAAAACATTCTAACTAGGAGTAGGCATGTACAGATTGCTTCTAGGACCCAAAAATAACGAATTTTCGGGTGTTTTGAGCCAGAATTTGAGATATCGAATTTGGGCACCTAATATATCGATTTTTAGCATGTTTTGGGCCTATATTTTGAAAATATTCTAGCACTAAGTAGGCATTTACAGATCACTTCTGGGACCCCAAAATATCAAATTTTCGGGTGTTTTGAGCCTGAATTTGAGATGTAAACGGGTACAGAAGATGCATGCACATATTGACTTTGGACACTTAAAATATCGATTTTTATCATGTTTTGAGCCTATATTTTAAAAACATTCTAGCACTGAGTAAGCATTTACAGATCGCTTCTGAGACCCAAAAATATCGAATTTTCGGGTTTTTTGAGGTTGAATTTGGGATATAAACGGGTGCAGAAGATGCATACACATATTGACTTTGGTCACCTAAAATATCGATTTTCAGCATGTTTTGGGAATGTATTTTGAAAATACTCTAACACGGAGTAGGCAAGTACAGATCCATTCTGGGACCCCAAAACTTCGAATTTACGGGTGTTTGGATCCTGAATTTGAGATATAAACGGGTACAGAAAATGCATGCACATATTGACTTTGGGGACCTAAAAGATCGTTTTTCAGTATGTTTTGGGCCTGTATTTTGAAAATACTCTAACACGGAGTAGGCATGTACAGTTCGCTTCAGGGACCCCAAAATATCGAATTTTCGGGTGTTTTGGGCCTGAATTTGAGATATCGACTTTGGGCACCTAAAATATCGATTTTTAGCATGTTTTGGGCCTATATTTTGAAAATATTCTAGCACAAAGTAGGCATGTACAGGTCACTTTTGGGACCCCATAATATCGAATTTTCGGGTGTTTTAAGCCTGAATTTGAGATATAAACGGGGACAGAAGATGCATGCACATATCGACTTTAGACACTTAAAATATCGATTTTTAGCATGTTTTGGGCCTGTATTTTGAAAATACTCTAACACGGACTAGGCAAGTACGAATCGCTTCTGGGACCCCAAAATATCGAATTTTCGGGAGTTTGGAGCCTGAATTTGAGATATAAACGGGTACAGAAGATGCACGCACATATTGACTTTTGGGCACCTAAAATATTAATTTTGAGCATGATTTGGGTCTATATCTTGAAAACATTCTAACTAGGAGTAGGCATGTACAGATTGCTTCTAGGACCCAAAAATACCGAATTTTCGGGTGTTTTGAGCCAGAATTTGAGATATAAACGGGTACAGAAGATGCATGCACATATCGACTTTGGACACTTAAAATATCGATTTTTAGCATGTTTTGAGCCAATATTTTGAAAACATTCTAGCACTGAGTAGGCATGTACAGATCGCTTCTGGGACCCAAAAATATCGAATTTTCGAGGGTTTTGAGGTTAAATTTGGGATATAAACGGGTGCAGAAGATGCATACGCATATTGACTTTGGGCACCTAAAATATCAATTTTCAGTATGTTTTGGGCCTGTATTTTGAAAATACTTTAACACGGAGTAGGCATGTACAGATCGCTTCTGGGACCCCAAAATATCGAATTTTCGTGTGTTTTGGGCCTGAATTTGAGATATCGACTTTGGGCACCTAAAATATAGATTTTTAGCATGTTTTGGGCCTATATTTTGAAAATATTCTAGCACTGAGTAGGCATGTAAAGATCGCTTCTGAGACCCCAAAATATCGAATTTTTAGGTGTTTGGAGCATGAATTTGAGATATAAACGGGTACAGAAGATGCATCCACATATCGACTTTTGGGCACCTAAAAGATCGGTTTTCAGTATGTTTTGGGCCTGTATATTGAAAATACTCTAACACGGAGTAGGCATGTACAGATCGCTTCTGGGACCACTAAATATCGAATTTTCGGGTGTTTTGGGGCTGAATTTGAGATATCGAATTTGGGCACCTAAAATATCGATTTTTAGCATGTTTTGGGCCTATATTTTGAAAACATTTTAGCACTGAGTAGGCATGTACAGATCGCTTCTGGGACCCAATAATATCGAATTTTCGGGGGTTTTGAGGTTAAATTTGGGATATAAACGGGTGCAGAAGATGCATACACATATTGACTTTGGGCACCTAAAATATCGATTTTGAGCATGTTTTGGGTCTGTACCTTGAAAACATTCTAACTAGGAATAGGCATGTCTAGATTGCTTCTGGGACCCCAAAATATAGAATTTTCGGGTGTTTTGAGGTTGAATCTGGGATATAAATGGGTGCAGAAGATGAATGCACATTTTGACTTTGGGGACCTAAAAGATCGTTTTTCAGTATGTTTTGGGCCTGTATTTTGAAAATACTCTAACACGGAGTAGGCATGTACAGTTCGCTTCAGGGACCCCAAAATAACGAATTTTTGTGTGTTTGAAGCCTGAATTTGAGATATAAACGGGTACAGAAGATGTATGCACATATCGACTTTTGGGCACCTATAATATCGATTTTGAGCATGTTTTGGGTCTGTATCTTGAAAACATTCTAACTAGGAGTAGGCATGTACAGATTGCTTCTAGGACCCAAAAATACCGTATTTTCGGGTGTTTTGAGCCAGAATTTGAGATATCGAATTTGGGCACCTAATATATCGATTTTTAGCATGTTTAGGGCCTATATTTTGAAAATATTCTAGCACTAAGTAGGCATTTACAGATCACTTCTGGGACCCCAAAATATCAAATTTTCGGGTGTTTTGAGCCTGAATTTGAGATGTAAACGGGTACAGAAGATGCATGCACATATCGACTTTGGACACTTAAAATATCGATTTTTATCATGTTTTGAGCCTATATTTTAAAAACATTCTAGCACTGAGTAAGCATTTACAGATCGCTTCTGAGACCCAAAAATATCGAATTTTCGGGTTTTTTGAGGTTGAATTTGGGATATAAACGGGTGCAGAAGATGCATACACATATTGACTTTGGTCACCTAAAATATCGATTTTCAGCATGTTTTGGGAATGTATTTTGAAAATTCTCTAACACGGAGTAGGCAAGTACAGATCCATTCTGGGACCCCAAAACTTCGAATTTACGGGTGTTTGGATCCTGAATTTGAGATATAAACGGGTACAGAAAATGCATGCACATATTGACTTTGGGGACCTAAAAGATCGTTTTTCAGTATGTTTTGGGCCTGTATTTTGAAAATACTCTAACACGGAGTAGGCATGTACAGTTCGCTTCAGGGACCCCAAAATATCAAATTTTCGGGTGTTTTGGGCCTGAATTTGAGATATCGACTTTGGGCACCTAAAATATCGATTTTTAGCATGTTTTGGGCCTATATTTTGAAAATATTCTAGCACGATGTAGGCATGTACAGGTCACTTTTGGGACCCCAAAATATCGAATTTTCGGGTGTTTTAAGCCTGAATTTGAGATATAAACGGGGACAGAAGATGCATGCACATATCGACTTTAGACACTTAAAATATCGATTTTTAGCATGTTTTGGGCCTGTATTTTGAAAATACTCTAACACGGACTAGGCAAGTACGAATCGCTTCTGGGACCCCAAAATATCGAATTTTCGGGAGTTTGGAGCCTGAATTTGAGATATAAACGGGTACAGAAGATGCACGCACATATTGACTTTTGGGCACCTAAAATATTAATTTTGAGCATGATTTGGGTCTATATTTTGAAAACATTCTAACTAGGAGTAGGCATGTACAGATTGCTTCTAGGACCCAGAAATACCGAATTTTCGGGTGTTTTGAGCCAGAATTTGAGATATAAACGGGTACAGAAGATTCAAGCACATATCGACTTTGGACACTTAAAATATCGATTTTTAGCATGTTTTAAGCCTATATTTTGAAAACATTCTAGCACTGATTAGGCATGTACAGATCGCTTCTGGGACCCAAAAATATCGAATTTTCGGGTGTTTTGAGGTTGAATTTGGGATATAAACGGGTGCAGAAGATGCATACACATGTTGACTTTGGGCGCCTAAAATATCGATTTACAGCATGTTTTGGGCCTGTATTTTGAAAATACTCTAACACGGAGTAGGCATGTACAGATCCGTTCTGGGACCCCAAAATATCGAATTTTCGGGTGTTTTGGGCCTGAATTTGAGATATCGACTTTGGGCACCTAAAACATCGATTTATAGCATTTTTTGTGACTATATTTTGAATATATTCTAGCACTGAGTAGGCATGTACAGATCGCTTCTTGGACCCCAAAATATCGAATTTTCGGGTGTTTTAAGCCTGAATTTGAGATATGAACGGGTACATAAAATACATGCACATAATTTATTGACTTTGGGCACCTAAAATATAGATTTTCAGCATGTTTTGGGCCTGTATTTTGAAAATACTCTAACACGGAGTAGGCATGTTCAGATCGCTTCTAGGACCCCAAAACATCGAATTTTCGGGTGTTTGGAGCCTGAATTTGAGATATAAACGGGTACAGAAGATGTATTCACATATCGACTTTTGGGCACCTATATTATTGATTTTGAGCATGTTTTGGGTCTGTATCTTGAAAACATTCTAACTAGGAGTAGGCATGTACTGATCGCTTCTAGGACCCAAAAATACCGAATTTTCGGGTGTTTTGAGGTTGAATCTGGGATATAAATGGGTGCAGAAGATGCATTCACATATTGACTTTGTGCACCTAAAATATCGATTTTCAGTATGTTTTGGGCCTGTATTTTGAAAATACTCTAACACGGAGTAGGCATGTACAGTTCACTTCGGGGACCTCAAATATCGAATTTTTGGGTGTTTTGGGCCTGAATTTGAGATATCGACTTTGGGCACCTAAAATATCGATTTTTTAGCATGTTTTGGGCCTATATTTTGAAAATATTCTTGAACTTAGTAGGCATGTACAGATCGCTTCTAGGACCCAAAAATACCGAATTTTCGGGTGTTTGGAGCATGAATTTGTGATATAAACGGGTACAGAAGATGCATGCACATATCGACTTTGGACACTTAAAATATCGATTTTTAGCATGTTTTGAGCCAATAAATTGAAAACATTCTAGCACTGAGTAGGCATGTACAGATCGCTTCTGGGACCCAAAAATATCGAATTTTCGGGGGTTTTGAGGTTAAATTTGGGATATAAACGGGTGCAGAAGATGCATACGCATATTGACTTTGGGCACCTAAAATATCAATTTTCAGTATGTTTTGGGCCTGTATTTTGAAAATACTTTAACACGGAGTAGGCATGTACAGATCGCTTCTGGGACCCCAAAATATCGAATTTTCGTGTGTTTTGGGCCTGAATTTGAGATATCGACTTTGGGCACCTAAAATATAGATTTTTAGCATGTTTTGGGCCTATATTTTGAAAATATTCTAGCACTGAGTAGGCATGTAAAGATCGCTTCTGAGACCCCAAAATATCGAATTTTTAGGTGTTTGGAGCATGAATTTGAGATATAAACGGGTACAGAAGATGCATCCACATATCGACTTTTGGGCACCTAAAAGATCGGTTTTCAGTATGTTTTGGGCCTGTATTTTGAAAATACTCTAACACGGAGTAGGCATGTACAGATCGCTTCTGGGACCACTAAATATCGAATTTTCTGGTGTTTTGGGCCTGAATTTGAGATATAAACGGGTACAGAAGATGCACGCACATATTGACTTTTGGGCACCTAAAATATCAATTTTGAGCATGATTTGGGTATATATCTTGAAAACATTCTAACTAGGAGTAGGCATGTACAGATTGCTTCTAGGACCCAAAAATACCGAATTTTCGGGTGTTTTGAGCCAGAATTTGAGATATAAACGGGTACAGAAGATTCATGCACATATTGACTTTTGGGCACCTATATTATCGATTTTGAGCATGTTTTGGGTCTGTATCTTGTAAACATTCTAACTAGGAGTAGGCATGTACAGATCGCTTCTAGGACCCAAAAATACCGAATTTTCGGGTGTTTTGAGGTTGTATCTGGGATATAAATGGGTGCAGAAGATGCATTCACATATTGACTTTGTGCACCTAAAATATCGATTTTCAGTATGTTTTGGGCCTGTATTTTGAAAATACTCTAACACGGAGTAGGCATGTACAGTTCGCTTCTGGGACTTCAAATATCGAATTTTTGTGTGTTTTGGGCCTGAATTTGAGATATCGACTTTGGGCACCTAAAATATCGATTTTTAGCATGTTTTGGGCCTATATTTTGAAAATATTCTTGAACTAAGTAGGCATGTACAGATCGCTTCTAGGACCCCAATATTTCGAATTTTCGGGTGTTTGGAGCCTGAATTTGAGATATACACGAGTTCAGAAGATGCATGCACATATCGAATTTTGGGCACCTATAATATCGGTTTTTCAATTTGTTTTGGGCCTGTATTTTGAAAATACTCTAACACGGAGTAGGCATGTACAGTTCGCTTCTGGGACCCCAAAATATCGAATTTCCGTGTGTTTTGGGCCTGAATTTAAGATATCGACTTTGGGCACCTAAAATATCGATTTTTAGCATGTTTTGGGCCTATATTTTGAAAATAATCTAGCACTAAGTAGGCATGTACAGATCACTTCTGGGACCCCAAAATATCGAATTTTAGGGTGTTTTGAGCCTGATTTTGAGATATAAACGGGTACAGAAGATGCATGCACATATCGACTTTGGACCCTTAAAATTTCGATTTTTAGCATGTTTTGAGCCTATATTTTGAAAAAATTCTAGCACTGAGTAAGCATTTACAGATCGCTTCTGAGACCCAAAAATATCGAATTTTCGGGTGTTTTGAGGTTGAATTTGGGATATAAACGGGTGCAGAAGATGCATACACCTATTGACTTTGGTCACCTAAAATATCGATTTTCAGCATGTTTTGGGAATGTATTTTGAAAATACTCTAACACGGAGTAGGCAAGTACAGATCCATTCTGGGACCCCAAAACTTCGAATTTTCAGGTGTTTGGAGCCTGAATTTGAGATATAAACGTGTACAGAAAATGCATGCACAAATTGTCTTTGGTGACCTAAAGGATCGATTTTCAGTATGTTTTGGGCCTGTATTTTGAAAATACTCTAACACGGAGTAGGCATGTACAGTTCGCTTCTGGAACCCCAAAATATCGAATTTTCGGGTGTTTTGGGCCTGAATTTGAGATCTCGACGTTGAGCACCTAAAATATCGATTTTTAGCATGTTTTGGGCCTATATTTTGAAAATATTCTAGCACGAAGTAGGCATGTTCAGATCACTTCTGGGACCTCAAAATATCGAATTTTCGGGTGTTTTGAGCCTGAATTTGAGATATAAACGGGTACAGAAGATGCATGCACATATCGACTTTAGACACTTAAAATATAGATTTTTAGCATGTTTTGAGCCTATATTTTGAAAACATTCTAGCACTGAGTAGGCATGTACAGATCGCTTCTGGGACCCAAAAATATCGAATTTTCGGGGACTTTGAGGTTGAATTTGGGATATAAACGGGTGCAGAAGATGCATACACATATTGACTTTGGGCACTTAAAATATCGATTTTCAGTATGTTTTGGGCCTGTATTTTGAAAATACTCTAACACGGAGTAGGCATGTACAGATTGCTTCAGGGACCCCAAAATATCGAATTTTCGGGTGTTTTGGGCCAGAATTTGAGATATTGACTTTGGGCACCTAAAATATCGATTTTTGGCATGTTTTGGGCCTATATTTTGAAAATATTCTAGCACTGAGTAGGCATGTAAAGATCGCTTCTGGGACCCCAAAATATCGAAATTTCGGGTGTTTGGAGCATGAATTTGAGATATAAACTGGTACAGAAGATGGATGCACATATGACTTTTGGGCACCTAAAATATCGATTTTGAGCATGTTTTGGGTCTGTATCTTGAAAACATTCTAACTAGGAGTAGGCATGTACAGATCGCTTCTAGGACCCAAAAATACCGAATTTTCGGGTGTCTTGGGCCTGAATTTGAGATATCGACTTTGGGCACCTAAAATATCGATTTTTAGCATGTTTTGGGCCTATATTTTGAAAATATTTTTGCACTAAGTAGGCATGTACAGATCGCTTCTGGGACCCCAAAATATCGAATTTTCGGGTGTTTAGAGCCTGAATTTGAGATATACACGAGTACAGAAGATGCATCCACATATCGACTTTTGGGCACCAAAAATATCGATTTTCAATATGTTTTGGATCTGTATTTTGAAAATACTCTAACACGGAGTAGGCATGTACAGTTCGCTTCTGGGACCCCAAAATATCGAATTTTCGTGTGTTTTGGGCCTGAATTTGAGATATCGACTTTGGGCTCCTAAAATATCGATTTTTAGCATGTTTTGGGCCTATATTTTGAAAATATTCTAGCACTAAGTAGGCATGTACAGATCACTTCTGGGACCCCAAAATATCGAATTTTCGGGTGTTTTGATCCTGAATTTGAGATATAAACGGGTACAGAAGATGCATGCACATATCGACTTAGGACACTTAAAATATCGATTTTTAGAACGTTTTGAGTCTATGTTTTGAAAATATTCGAGATATAAACGGGTACAGAAGATGCACGCACATATTGACTTTGGGCACCTAAAATATCGATTTTCAGCATGTTTTGGGCCGGTATTTTGAAATTACTCTAACACGGAGTAGGCATGTACAGATCGCTTCTGAGACCCCAAAATATCGAGTTTTCGGGTGTTTTGAGCCTGAATTTAAAATATAAACGGGTACTGAAGATGCATGCACAAATCGACTTTTGGGCACCTAAAATATCGATTTTGAGCATGTTTTGGTCTGTATTTTGAAAACATTCTAACTAGGAGTAGGCATGTACAGATCACTTCTAGTACCCAAAAATATCGAAGTTTTGGGTGTTTTGAGCCTGAATTTGAGATATAAACGGGTTCAGAAGATGCATGCACATATCGACTTTGGACACTTAAAATATCGATTTTTAGCATATTTTAAGGCTATTTTTTGAAAACATTCTAGCACTTAGTAGGTATGTACAAATCGCTTTTGGGACCCAAAAATATCGAATTTTCGGATGTTTTGAGGTTGAATTTGGGATATATACGCGTGAAGAAGACGCATACACATATTGACTTTGGGCACCTAAAATATCGATTTTCATCATGTTTTGGGCTTGTATCTAAGTAGGCATGTACAGATAGGTTAAGGGACCCAAAATATCGAAATTTCAGGTGTTTGGAGCCTGAATTTGAGATATAAACGGGTACAGAATATGCATGCACATATCGACTTTTGAGTACCTAAAAGATCGATTTTCAGTATGTTTTGGGCATGTATTTTGAAAATACTCTAACACGGAGTAGGCATGTACAGATCGCTTCTGGGACCCCAAAATATCGAATTTGCGGGTGTTTGGAGCCTGAATTTGAGATATAAACGGTTACAGAAGATGAATGCACATATCGACTTTTGGGCGCCTAAAATATCGATTAGGAGCATGTTTTGGGTCTGTATCTTGAAAACATTCTAACTAGGAGTAGGCATGTAATGACCGCTTCTAGGACCCCAAAATACCAATTTTTCGGGTATTTTGAGCCTCAATTAGAGATATAAACGGGTACAGAAGATGCATGCACATATCGACTTTGGACACTTAAAATATCGATTTTTAGCATGTTTTGAGCCTATAATTTGAAAACATTCTAGCACTGAGTAGGCATGTACAGATCGCTTGTGAGACCCAAAAATATCGAATTTTCGGGTGTTTTGAGCCTGAATTTGGGATATAAACGGGTGCAGAAGATGCATACACATATTGACTTTGGTCACCTAAAATATCGATTTTCAGCATGTTTTGGGCCTGTATTTTGCAAATACTCTAACACGGAGTAGACAAGTACAAATCGCTTCTGGGACCCCAAAATATCGAATTTTCGGGTGTTTGGAGCCTGAATTTGAGATAAAAACGGGTACAGAAGATGCATGCACATATCGACTTTTGGGCACCTAAAAGATCGATTTTCAGTATGTTTTGGGCTGTATATTAAAAATACTCTAACACGGAGTAGGCTTGTACAGATCGCTCCTGGGACCCCAAAATATCGAATTTTCGGGGGTTTTGGGCCTGAATTTGATATATCAACTTTTGGCACCTAAAATATTGATTTTCAGCATGTTTTTGGCCTGTATTTTGAAAATACTCTAACACGGAGTAGGCATGTACAGATCGCTTCTGGGACAAAAAAATATCGAATTTTCGGGTGTTTTGAGCCTGAATTTGAGATATATACAGGTACTAAAGATGCATGCACATATCGACTTTTAGGCACCTAAAATATCGATTTTGAGCATGTTTTTGGCCTGTATCTTGAAAACATTCTAGCCCTGAGTAGGCATGTACAGATCGCTTCTGGGACCCAAAAATATCGAATTTTCGGGGGTTTTGAGCCTGAATTTGAAATATAAACGGGTATAGAAGATGCATGCACATATCGACTTTTGGGCACCTAAATTATCGATTTTGAGCATGTTTTGGGTCTGTACCTTGAAAATATTCTAACTAAGAGTAGGCATGTACAGATCGCTTCTAGGACCCAAAAATACCGAATTTTCGGGTGTTTTGATCCTGAATTTGAGATATAAACGTATAAAGAAGATGCATGCACATATCGACTTTGGGCCTGAATTTGAGATATAAACGGGTACAGATGATGCATGCACATATGGACTTTGGACACTTAAAATATCGATTTTTAGCATGTTTTGAGCCTATATTTTGAAAACATTCTAGCACTGAGTAGGCATGTACAGATCGCTTCTGGGACCCAAAAATATCGAATTTTCGGGTGTTTTGAGGTTGAATTTGAGATGTAAACAAGTACAGAAGATGCATGCACATATCGACGTTTGGGCACCTAAAGGATCGATTTTCAGTATGTTTTGGGCCTGTATTTTGAAAATACTCTAACACGGAGTAGGCAAGTACAGATTCCTTCTCGGACCCCAAAATATCGAATTTTCGGGTGTTTGGAGCCTGAATTTGAGATATGAACGGGTACAGAAGATACATCCACATATCGACTTTTGGACACCTAAAAGATCGATTTTCAGTATGTTTTTGGCATGTATATTGAAAATACTCTAACACGGAGTAAGCATGTACAGATCGCTTCTCGGACCCCAAAATATCGAATTTTCGGGTGTTTTGGGCCTGAATCTGAGATATCGACTTTGTGCACCTAAAATATCGATTTTTAGCATGTTTTGGGCCTATATTTTGAAAATATTGTAGCACTGAGTAGGCATGTACAGATGGCTTCTGAAACCCCAAAATATCGAATTTTCGGGTGTTTTGAGCCTGAATTTGAGATATAAACGGGTACAGAAGATGCATGCACATATCGACTTTTGGGCACCTAAAATATCGATTTTGAGCATGTTTTGTGTCTGTATCTTGAACACATTCTAACTAGGAGTAGGCATGTACAGATCGCTTCTGGGACCCAAAAATATCGAATTTTCGGGTGTTTTGAGGTTGAATTTGAAAAAAAAACAAGTACAGAAGATGCATGCACATATCGACTTTTGGGCACCTAAAAGATCGATTTTCAGTATGTTTTGGGCCTGTATTTTGAAAATACTCTAACACGGAGTAGGCTTGTACAGTTCGCTTCTGGAACCCCAAAATATCAAATTTTTGGGTGTTTTGGGCCTGAATTTGAGATATCGACTTTGGGCACCTAAAATATCAATTTTTAGCATGTTTTGGGCCTATATTTTGAGAATATTCTAGCACGAAGTAGGTATGTACAGATCACTTCTGGGACCTCAAAATATCGAATTTTCGGGTGTTTTGAGCCTGAATTTGAGATATAAACGGGTAGAGAAGATGCATGCACATATCGACTTTGGACACTTAAAATATCGATTTTTCGCATGTTTTGAGCCTATACTTTGAAAACATTCTATCACTGAGTAGGCATGTATAGATCGCTTCTGGGACCCAGAAATATCGAATTTTCGGGTGTCTTGAGGTTGAATTTGGGATATAAACGGGTGCAGAAGATACATACACATATTGACTTTGGTCACCTTAAATATCGATTTTCAGTATGTTTTGGGCCTGTATTTTGAAAATACTCTAACACGGAGTAGGCAAGTACAGATCCCTTCTGGGACCCCAAAATATCGAATTTTCGGGTGTTTGGAGCCTGAATTTGAGATATGAACGGGTACAGAAGATACATCCACATATCGACTTTTGGACACCTAAAAGATCGATTTTCAGTATGTTTTAGGCCTGTTTATTGAAAATACTCTAACACGGAGTAAGCATGTACAGATCGCTTCTCGGACCCCAAAATATCGAATTTTCGGGTGTTTTGGGCCTAGATCTGAGATATCGACTTTGTGCACCTAAAATATCGATTTTTAGCATGTTTTGGGCCTATATTTTGAAAATATTGTAGCACTGAGTAGGCATGTACAGATCGCTTCTGAAACCCCAAAATATCGAATTTTCGGGTGTTTTGAGCCTGAATTTGAGATATAAACGGGTACAGAAGATACATCCACATATCGACTTTTGGACACCTAAAAGATCGATTTTCAGTATGTTTTGGACCTTTATATTGAAAATACTCTATCACGGAGTAAGCATGTACAAATCGCTTTTGGGACCCCAAAATATCGAATTTTCGGGTGTTTTGGGCCTGAATCTGAGATATCGACTTAGGGCACCTAAAATATCGATTTTTAGCATGTTTTGGGCCTATATTTTGAAAATATTCTAGCACTGAGTAGGCATGTACAGATCGCTTCTGGGACCCCAAAATATCGAATTTTCGGGTGTTTTGAGTCTGAATTTGAGATATAAACGGGTACAGAAGATGCATGCACATATCGACTTTTGGGCACCTAAAATATCGATTTTGAGCATGTTTTGGGTCTGTATCTTGAACACATTCTAACTAGGAGTAGGCATGTACAGATCGCTTCTGGGACCCAAAAATATCGTATTTTCGGGTGTTTTGAGGTTGAATTTAAAATATAAACAAGTACATAAGATGCATGCACATATCGACTTTTGGGCACCTAAATGATCGATTTTCAGTATGTTTTGGGCATGTATTTTGAAAATACTCTAACACGGAGTAGGCATGTACAGATCCCTTCTGGGACCCCAAAATATCGAATTTTCGGGTGTTTTGGGCCTGAATCTGAGGTATCGACTTTGGGCGCCTAAAATATCGATTTTTAGCATGTTTTGGGCCTATATTTTGAAAATATTCTAGCACTGAGTAGGCATGTACAGATCGCTTCTGGGACCCCAAAATATCGAATTTTTGGGTGTTTTGAGCCTGAATTTGAGATATAAAGGGTACAGAAGATGCATGCACATATCGACTTTGGACACTTCAAATATCGATTTTTAGCATGTTTTGAGCCTATATTTTGAAAACATTCTAGCACTGAGTAGGCATGTACAGATCGCTTCTGGGACCCAAAAATATCGAATTTTCGGGTGTCTTGAGGTTTAATTTGGGATATAAACGGGTGCAGAAGATGCATACACATATTGACTTTGGTCACCTTAAATATCGATTTTCAGCATGTTTTGGGCCTGTATTTTGAAAATACTCTAACACGGAGTAGGCAAGTACAGATCCCTTCTGGGACCCCAAAATATCGAATTTTCGGGTGTTTGGAGCCTGAATTTGAGATATGAACGGGTACAGAAGATACATCCACATATCGACTTTTGGACACCTAAAAGATCGATTTTCAGTATGTTTTGGGCCTGTATATTGAAAATACTCTAACACGGAGTAAGCATGTACAGATCGCTTCTGGGACCCCAAAATATCGAATTTTCGGGTGTTTTGGGCCTGAATCTGAGATATCGACTTTGGGCACCTAAAATATCGATTTTTAGCATGTTTTGGGCCTGTATTTTGAAAATATTCTAGCGCTGAGTTGGCATGTACAGATCGCTTCTGGGACCCCAAAATATCGAATTTTTGGGTGTTTTGAGCCTGAATTTGAGATATAAAGGGTACAGAAGATGCATGCACATATCGACTTTGGACACTTCAAATATCGATTTTTAGCATGTTTTGAGCCTATATTTTGAAAACATTCTAACTAGGAGTAGGCATGTACAGATCGCTTCTGGGACCCAAAAATATCGAATTTTCGGGTGTCTTGAGGTTGAATTTGGGATATAAACGGGTGCAGAAGATACATACACATATTGACTTTGGTCACCTTAAATATCGATTTTCAGCATGTTTTGGGCCTGTATTTTGAAAATACTCTAACACGGAGTAGGCAAGTACAGATCCCTTCTGGGACCCCAAAATATCGAATTTTCGGGTGTTTGGAGCCTGAATTTGAGATATGAACGTGTACAGAAGATACATCCACATATCGACTTTTGGACACCTAAAAGATCGATTTTCAGTATGTTTTGGGCCTGTATATTGAAAATACTCTAACACGGAGTAAGCATGTACAGATCGCTTCTGGGACCCCAAAATATCGAATTTTCGGGTGTTTTGGGCCTGAATCTGAGATATCGACTTTGGGCACCTAAAATATCGATTTTTAGCATGTTTTGGGCCTATATTTTGAAAATATTCTTGCGCTGAGTTGGCATGTACAGATCGCTTCTGGGACCCCAAAATATCGAATTTTCGGGTGTTTTGAGCCAGAATTTGAGATATAAACGGGGACAGAAGATGCATGCACATATCGACTTTTGGGCATCTAAAATATCGATTTTGAGCATGTTTTGGGTCTGTATCTTGAACACATTCTAACTAGGAGTAGGCATGTACAGATCGCTTCTGGGACCCAAAAATATCGAATTTTCGGGTGTTTTGAGGTATAATTTGAGATATAAACAAGTACAGAAGCTGCATGCACATATCGACTTTTGGGCACCTCAAAGATCGATTTTCAATATGTTTTGGGCCTGCATTTTGAAAATACTCTAACACGGAGTAGGCATGTACAGTTCGCTTCTGGAATCCCAAAATATCGAATTTTTGGGTGTTTTGGGCCTGAATTTGAGATATCGACTTTGGGCTCCTAAAATATCGATTTTTAGCATGTTTTGGGCCTATATTTTGAAAATATTCTAGAACGAAGTAGGCATGTACAGATCATTTCTGGGACCCCAAAATATCGAATTTTCGGGTGTTTTGAGCCTGAATTTGAGATATAAACGGGTACAGAAGATGCATGCACATATCGAGTTTTGACACTTAAAATATCGATTTTTAGCATGTTTTGAGCCTATATTTTGAAAACATTCTAGCACTGAGTAAGCATGTACAGATCGCTTCGGGGACCTAAAAATATCGAATTTTCGGGTGTCTTGAGGTTGAATTTAGGATATAAACGGGTGCAGAAGATGCATACACATATTGACTTTGGTCACCTTAAATATCGATTTTCAGCATGTTTTGGGCCTGTATTTTGAAAATACTCTAACACGGAGTAAGCATGTACAGATCGCTTCTGGGACCCCAAAATATCGAATTTTTGGGTGTTTTGGGCCTGAATTTGAGATATCGACTTTGGGCACCTAAAATATCAATTTTTAGCATGTTTTGGGCCTATATTTTGAGAATATTCTAGCACGAAGTAGGCATGTACAGATCACTTCTGGGACCTCAAAATATCGAATTTTCGGGTGTTTTGAGCCTGAATTTGAGATATAAACGGGTAGAGAAGATGCATGCACATATCGACTTTGGACACTTAAAATATCGATTTTTCGCATGTTTTGAGCCTATATTTTGAAAACATTCTATCACTAAGTAGGCATGTATAGATCGCTTCTGGGACCCAGAAATATCGAATTTTCGGGTGTCTTGAGGTTGTATTTGGGATATAAACGGGTGCAGAAGATGAATACACATATTGACTTTGGTCAACTTAAATTTCTATTTTCAGCATGTTTTAAGCCTGTATTTTGAAAATACTCTAACACGTAGTAAGCATGTACAAATCGCTTTTGGGACCCCAAAATATCGAATTTTCGGGTGTTTTGGGCCTGAATCTGAGATATGAATGGGTACAGAAGATACATCCACATATCGACTTTTGGACACCTAAAAGATCGATTTTCAGTATGTTTTGGGCCTGTATATTGAAAATACTCTAACACGGAGTAAGCATGTACAAATCGCTTTTGGGACCCCAAAATATCAAAATTTCGGGTGTTTTGGGCCTGAATCTGAGATATCGACTTAGGGCACCTAAAATATCGATTTTTAGCATGTTTTGGGCCTATATTTTGAAAATATTCTAGCACTGAGTAGGCATGTACAGATCGCTTCTGGAACCCCAAAATATAGAATTTTCGGGTGTTTTGAGCCTGAATTTGAGATATAAAAGGGTACAGAAGATGCATGCACATATCGACTTTTGGGCACCTAAAATATCGATTTTGAGCATGTTTTGGGTCTGTATCTTGAACACATTCTAACTAGGAGTAGGCATGTACAGATCGCTTCTGGGACCCAAAAATATCGTATTTTCGTGTGTTTTGAGGTTGAATTTAAAATATAAACAAGTACATAAGATGCATGCACATATTGACTTTTGGGCACCTAAAAGATCGATTTTCAGTATGTTTTGGGCCTGTATTTTGAAAATACTCTAACACGGAGTAGGCAAGTACAGATCCCTTCTGGGACCGCAAAATATCGTTTTTTTCGGGTGTTTCGCGCCTGAATTTGAGATATGAACGGGTACAGAAGATACATATACATATCGACTTTTGGACACCTAAAAGATCGATTTTCAGTATGTTTTGGGCCTGTATATTGAAAATACTCTAACACGGAGTAAGCATGTACAGATCGCTTCTGGGACCCCAAAATATCGAATTTTCGGGTGTTTTGGGACTGAATCTGAGATATGGACTTTGGGCACCTAAAATATCGATTTTTAGCATGTTTTGGGCCTATATTTTGAAAATATTCCACTGAGTAGGCATGTACAGATCGTTTCTGGGACCCCAAAATATCGAATTTCCGGGTGTTTTGAGCCTGAATTTGAGATATAAACGGGTACAGAAGATGCATGCAAATATCGACTTTTGGGCACCTAAAATATCGATTTTGAGCATGTTTTGGGTCTGTATCTTGAACACATTCTAACTATGAGTAGGCATGTACAGATCGCTTCTGGGACCCCAAAAAATCGAATTTTCGGGTGTTTTGAGGTGGAATTTGAGATATAAACAAGTACAGAAGATGCATCCACATATCGACATTTGGGCACCTAAAAGATCGATTTTCAGTATGTTTTGGGCCTGTATTTTGAAAATACTCTAACACGGAGTAGGCATATACAGTTCGCTTCTGGAACCCCAAAATATCGAATTTTTGGGTGTTTTAGGCCTGAATTTGAGATATCGACTTTGGGCACCTAAAATATCGATTTTTAGCATGTTTTGGGCCTGTATTTTGAAAATATTCTAGCACTGAGTAGGCATGTACAGATCGCTTCTGGGACCCAAAAATATCGAATTTTAGGGTGTCTTGAGGTTGAATTTGGGATATAAACGGGTGCAGAAGATGCATACACATATTGACTTTGGTCACCTTAAATATCGATTTTCAGCATGTTTTGGGCCTGTATTTTGAAAATACTCTAACACGGAGTAGGCAAGTACAGATCCCGTCTGGGACCCAAAAATATCGAATTTTCGGGTGTTGAAGCCTGAATTTGAGATATGAACGGGTACAGAAGATACATCCACATATCGACTTTTGGACACCTAAAAGATCGATTTTCAGTATGTTTTGGGCCTGTATATTGAAAATACTCTAACACGGAGTAAGCATGTACAAATCGCTTTTGGGACCCCAAAATATCGAATTTTCGGGTGTTTTGGGCCTGAATCTGAGATATCGACTTTGGGCACCTAAAATATCGATTTTTAGCATGTTTTTTGCCTATATTTTGAAAATATTCTAGCACTGAGTAGGCATGTACAGATCGCTTCTGGGACCCCAAAATATCGAATTTTCGGGTGTTTTGAGCCTGAATTTGAGATATAAACGGGTACAGAAGATGCATGAACATATCGTCTTTTGGGCACCTAAAATATCGATTTTGAGCATGTTTTGGGTCTGTATCTTGAACGCATTCTAACTAGGAGTAGGCATGTACAGATCACTTCTGGGACCCAAAAATATCGAATTTTCGGGTGTTTTGAGGTCGAATTTGAGATATAAACAAGTACAGAAGATGCCTGCACATATCGACTTTTGGGCACCTAAAAGATCGATTTTCAGTATGTTTTGGGCCTGTATTTTGAAAATACTCTAACACGGAGTAGGCATGTACGGTTCGCTTCTGGAACCCCAAAATATCGAATTTTCGGGTATTTTGGGCCTGAATTTGAGATATCGACTTTGGGCACCTAAAATATCGATTTTTAGCATGTTTTGGGCCTATATTTTGAAAATATTCTAGCACTGAGTTGGCATGTACATATCACTTCTGGGACCCCAAAATATCGAATTTTCGTGTGTTTTGAGCCTGAATTTGAAATATAAACGTGTACAGAAGATGCATGCACATATCGACTTTGGACACTTAAAATATCGATTTTTAGCATGTTTTGAGCCTATATTGTGAAAATATTCTAGCACTGAGTAGGCATGTACAGATCGCTTCTGGGACCCCAAAATATCGAATTTTCGGGTGTTTTGAGTCTCAATTTGAGATATAAACGGGTACAGAAGATGCATGCACATATTGACTTTGGTCACCTTAAATATCGATTTTCAGCATGTTTTGGGCCTGTATTTTAAAAATACTCTAACACGGAGTAGGCAAGTACAGATCCCTTCTGGGACCCCAAAATATCGAATTTTCGGGTGTTTAAAGCCTGAATTTGAGATATGAACGGGTACAGAAGATACATCCACATATCGACTTTTGGACACCTAAAAGATCGATTTTCAGTATGTTTTGGGCCTGTATATTGAAAATACTCTAACACGGAGTAAGCATGTACAGATCGCTTCTGGGACCCCAAAATATCGAATTTTCGGGTGTTTTGGGCCTGAATCTGAGATATCGACTTTGGGCACCTAAAATATCGATTTTTAGCATGTTTTGGGCCTATATTTTGAAAATATTCTAGCACTGAGGAGGCATGTACAGATCGCTTCTGGGACCCCAAAATATCGAATTTTCGGGTGTTTTGAGTCTGAATTTGAGATATAAACGGGTACAGAAGATGCATGCACATATCGACTTTTGGGCACCTAAAATATCGATTTTGAGCATGTTTTGGGTCTGTATCTTGAACACATTCTAACTAGGAGTAGGCATGTACAGATCGCTTCTGGGACCCAAAAGTATCGAATTTTCGGTGTTTTGAGGTGGAATTTGAGATATAAACAAGTTCAGAAGATGCATGCACATATCGACTTTTGGGCTCCTAAAAGATCGATTTTAAGTATGTTATGTGCCTGTATTTTGAAAATACTCTAACACGTAGTAGGCATGTACAGTTTGCTTCTGGAACCCCAAAATATCGAATTTTCGAGTGTTTTGGGCCTGAATTTCAAATATCGACTTTGGGCACCTAAAATATCGATTTTTAGCATGTTTTGGGCCTATATTTTGAAAATATTCTAGCACGAAGTAGGCATGTACAGATCACTTCTGGGTCCCCAAAATATCGAATTTTCGGGTGTTTTGAGGCTGAATTTGAGATATAAACGGGTACAGAAGATGCATGAACATATCGTCTTTTGGGCACCTAAAATATCGATTTTGAGCATGTTTTGGGTCTGTATCTTGAATGCATTCTAACTAGGAGTAGGCATGTACAGATCACTTCTGGGACCCAAAAATATCGAATTTTCGGGTGTTTTGAGGTCGAATTTGAGATATAAACAAGTACAGAAGATGCCTGCACATATCGACTTTTGGGCACCTAAAAGATCGATTTTCAGTATGTTTTGGGCCTGTATTTTGAAAATACTCTAACACGGAGTAGGCATGTACGGTTCGCTTCTGGAACACCAAAATATCGAATTTTCGGGTATTTTGGGCCTGAATTTGAGATATCGACTTTGGGCACCTAAAATATCGATTTTTAGCATGTTTTGGGCCTATATTTTGAAAATATTCTAGCACTGAGTTGGCATGTACATATCACTTCTGGGACCCCAAAATATCGAATTTTCGTGTGTTTTGAGCCTGAATTTGAAATATAAACGTGTACAGAAGATGCATGCACATATCGACTTTGGACACTTAAAATATCGATTTTTAGCATGTTTTGAGCCTATATTGTGAAAATATTCTAGCACTGAGTAGGCATGTACAGATCGCTTCTGGGACCCCAAAATATCGAATTTTCGGGTGTTTTGAGTCTCAATTTGAGATATAAACGGGTACAGAAGATGCATGCACATATTGACTTTGGTCACCTTAAATATCGATTTTCAGCATGTTTTGGGCCTGTATTTTGAAAATACTCAAACACGGAGTAGGCAAGTACAGATCCCTTCTGGGACCCCAAAATATCGAATTTTCGGGTATTTAAAGCCTGAATTTGAGATATGAACGGGTACAGAAGATACATCCACATATCGACTTTTGGACACCTAAAAGATCGATTTTCAGTATGTTTTGGGCCTGTATATTGAAAATACTCTAACACGGAGTAAGCATGTACAGATCGCTTCTGGGACCCCAAAATATCGAATTTTCGGGTGTTTTGGGCCTGAATCTGAGATATCGACTTTGGGCACCTAAAATATCGATTTTTAGCATGTTTTGGGCCTATATTTTGAAAATATTCTAGCACTGAGTAGGCATGTACAGATCGCTTCTGGGACCCCAAAATATCGAATTTTCGGGTGTTTTGAGTCTGAATTTGAGATATAAACGGGTACAGAAGATGCATGCACATATCGACTTTTGGGCACCTAAAATATCGATTTTGAGCATGTTTTGGGTCTGTATCTTGAACACATTCTAACTAGGAGTAGGCATGTACAGATCGCTTCTGGGACCCAAAAATATCGAATTTTCGGTGTTTTGAGGTGGAATTTGAGATATAAACAATTTCAGAAGATGCATGCACATATCGACTTTTGGGCTCCTAAAAGATCGATTTTAAGTATGTTATGTGCCTGTATTTTGAAAATACTCTAACACGTAGTAGGCATGTACAGTTTGCTTCTGGAACCCCAAAATATCGAATTTTCGAGTGTTTTGGGCCTGAATTTCAAACATCGACTTTGGGCACCTAAAATATCGATTTTTAGCATGTTTTGGGCCTATATTTTGAAAATATTCTAGCACGAAGTAGGCATGTACAGATCACTTCTGGGTCCCCAAAATATCGAATTTTCGGGTGTTTTGAGGCTGAATTTGAGATATAAAGGGTACAGAAGATGCATGCACATATCGACTTTGGACACTTAAAATATCGATTTTTAGCATGTTTTGAGCCTATATTTTGAAAACATTCTAGCACTGAGTAGGCATGTACAGATCGCTTCTGGGACCCAGAAATATCGAATTTTCGGGTGTCTTGACGTTGAATTTGGGATATAAACGGGTGCAGAAGATGCATACACATATTGACTTTGGTCACCTTAAATATCGATTTTCAGCATGTTTTGGGCCTGTATTTTATAAATACTCTAACACGGAGTAGGCAAGTACAGATCCCTTCTGGGACACCAAAATATCGAATTTTCGGGTGTTTAAAGCCAGAATTTGAGATATGAACGGGTACAGAAGATACATCCACCTATCGACTTTTGGACACCTAAAAGATCGATTTTCAGTATGTTTTGGTCCTGTATATTGAAAATACTCTAACACGGAGTAAGCATGTACAGATCGCTTCTGGGACCCCAAAAAATCGAATTTTCGGGTGTTTTGGGCCTGAATCTGAGATATCGACTTTGGGCACCTAAAATATCGATTTTTAGCATGTTTTGGGCCTATATTTTGAAAATATTCTAGCACTGAGTAGGCATGTACAGATCGCTTCTGGGACCCCAAAATATCGAATTTTCGGGTGTTTTGAGTCTGAATTTGAGATATAAACGGGTACAGAAGATGCATGCACATATCGACTTTTGGGCACCTAAAATATCGATTTTGAGCATGTTTTGGGTCTGTATTTTGAAAACATTCTAACTAGGAGTAGTCATGTACAGATCGCTTCTGGAACCCAAAAATATCGAATTTTCGGGTGTTTTGAAGTTGAATTTGAGATATAAACAAGTACAGAAGATGCATGCACATATCGACTTTTGGGCACCTAAAAGATCGATTTTCAGTATGTTTTGGGCCTGTATTTTGAAAATACTCTAACACGGAGTAGGCATGCAGTTCGCTTCTGGAACCCCAAAATATCGAATTTTCGGGTATTTTGTGCCTGAATTTGAGATATCGACTTTGGGCACCTAAAATATCGATTTTTAGCATGTTTTGGGCCTAGATTTTGAAAATATTCTAGCACTGAGTAGGCATGTACAGATCACTTCTGGGACCCTAAAATATCGAATTTTCGTGTGTTTTGAGCCTGAATTTGAAATATAAACGCGTACAGAAGATGCATGCACATATCGACTTTGGACACTTAAAATATCGATTTTTAGCATGTTTTGAGCCTATATTGTGAAAATATTCTAGCACTGAGTAGGCATGTACAGATCGCTTCTGGGACCCCAAAATATCGAATTTTTGGGTGTTTTGAGTCTCAATTTGAAATATAAACGGGTACAGAAGATGCATGCACATATCGACTTTTGGGCACCTAAAAGATCGATTTTCAGTATGTTTTGGGCCTGTATTTTGAAAATACTCTAACACAGAGTAGGCAAGTACAGATCCCTTTTGGGACCACAAAATATCGAATTTTCGGGTGTTTGGAGCCTGAATTTGAGATATGAACGGGTACAAAAGATACATCCACATATCGACTTTGGACACTTAAAATATCGATTTTTAGCATGTTTTGAGCCTATATTTTGAAAACATTCTAGCACTGAGTAGGCATGTACAGATCGCTTCTGGGACCCAGAAATATCGAATTTTCGGGTGTCTTGACGTTGAATTTGGGATATAAACGGGTGCAGAAGATGCATACACATATTGACTTTGGTCACCTTAAATATCGATTTTCAGCATGTTTTGGGCCTGTATTTTATAAATACTCTAACACGGAGTAGGCAAGTACAGATCCCTTCTGGGACACCAAAATATCGAATTTTCGGGTGTTTAAAGCCAGAATTTGAGATATGAACGGGTACAGAAGATACATCCACCTATCGACTTTTGGACACCTAAAAGATCGATTTTCAGTATGTTTTGGTCCTGTATATTGAAAATACTCTAACACGGAGTAAGCATGTACAGATCGCTTCTGGGACCCCAAAAAATCGAATTTTCGGGTGTTTTGGGCCTGAATCTGAGATATCGACTTTGGGCACCTAAAATATCGATTTTTAGCATGTTTTGGGCCTATATTTTGAAAATATTCTAGCACTGAGTAGGCATGTACAGATCGCTTCTGGGACCCCAAAATATCGAATTTTCGGGTGTTTTGAGTCTGAATTTGAGATATAAACGGGTACAGAAGATGCATGCACATATCGACTTTTGGGCACCTAAAATATCGATTTTGAGCATGTTTTGGGTCTGTATTTTGAAAACATTCTAACTAGGAGTAGTCATGTACAGATCGCTTCTGGAACCCAAAAATATCGAATTTTCGGGTGTTTTGAAGTTGAATTTGAGATATAAACAAGTACAGAAGATGCATGCACATATCGACTTTTGGGCACCTAAAAGATCGATTTTCAGTATGTTTTGGGCCTGTATTTTGAAAATACTCTAACACGGAGTAGGCATGCAGTTCGCTTCTGGAACCCCAAAATATCGAATTTTCGGGTATTTTGTGCCTGAATTTGAGATATCGACTTTGGGCACCTAAAATATCGATTTTTAGCATGTTTTGGGCCTAGATTTTGAAAATATTCTAGCACTGAGTAGGCATGTACAGATCACTTCTGGGACCCTAAAATATCGAATTTTCGTGTGTTTTGAGCCTGAATTTGAAATATAAACGCGTACAGAAGATGCATGCACATATCGACTTTGGACACTTAAAATATCGATTTTTAGCATGTTTTGAGCCTATATTGTGAAAATATTCTAGCACTGAGTAGGCATGTACAGATCGCTTCTGGGACCCCAAAATATCGAATTTTTGGGTGTTTTGAGTCTCAATTTGAAATATAAACGGGTACAGAAGATGCATGCACATATCGACTTTTGGGCACCTAAAAGATCGATTTTCAGTATGTTTTGGGCCTGTATTTTGAAAATACTCTAACACAGAGTAGGCAAGTACAGATCCCTTTTGGGACCACAAAATATCGAATTTTCGGGTGTTTGGAGCCTGAATTTGAGATATGAACGGGTACAAAAGATACATCCACATATCGACTTTTGGACACCTAAAAGATCGATTTTCAGTATGTTTTGGGCCTGTATATTGAAAATACTCTAACACGGAGTAAGCATGTACAGATCGCTTCTGGGACCCCAAAATATCGAATTTTCGGGTGTTTTGGGCCTGAATCTGAGATATCGACTTTGGGCACCTAAAATATCGATTTTTAGCATGTTTTGGGCCTATATTTTGAAAATATTCTAGCACTGAGTAGGCATGTACAGATCGCTTCGTGGACCTAAAAATATCGAATTTTCGGGTGTCTTGAGGTTGAATTTGGGATATAAACGGGTGCAGAAGATGCATGCACATATTGACTTTGGTCACCTTAAATATCGATTTTCAGCATGTTTTGGTCCTGTATTTTGAAAATACTCTAACACGGAGTAGGCAAGTACAGATCCCTTCTGGGACCCCAAAATATCGAATTTTCGGGTGTTTAAAGCCTGAATTTGAGATATGAACGGGTACAGAAGATACATCCACATATCGACTTTTGGACACCTAAAAGATCGATTTTCAGTATGTTTTGGGCCTGTATATTGAAAATATTCTAACACGGAGTAAGCATGTACAGATCGCTTCTGGGACCCCAAAATATCGAATTTTCGGGTGTTTTGGGCCTGAATCTGAGATATCGACTTTGGGCACCTAAAATATCGATTTTTAGCATGTTTTGGGCCTATATTTTGAAAATATTCTAGCACTGAGTAGGCATGTACAGATCGCTTCTGGGACCCCAAAATATCGAAATTTCGGGTGTTTTGAGACTGAATTTGAGATATAAACGGGTACAGAAGATGCATGCACATATTGACTTTGGTCACCTTAAATATCGATTTTCAGCATGTTTTGGGCCTGTATTTTGAAAATACTCTAACACGGAGTAGGCAAGTACAGGTCCCTTCTGGGACCCCAAAATATCGAATTTTCGGGTGTATTTAGCCAGAATTTGAGATATAAACGGGTACAGAAGATGCATGCACATATCGACTTTTGGGCACCTAAAATATCGATTTTGATCATGTTTTGGGTCTGTATCTTGAACACATTCTAACTAGGACTAGGCATGTACAGATCGCTTCTGGGACCCAAAAATATCGAATTTTCGGGTGTTTTGAGATCGAATTTGAGATATAAACAAGTACAGAAGATGCATGCACATATCGACTTTTGGGCACCTAAAAGATCGATTTTCAGTATGTTTTGGGCCTGTATTTTGAAAATACTCTAACACGGTGTAGGCATGTACAGTTCGCTTCTGGAACCCCAAAATATCAAATTTTTGGGTGTTTTGGGCCTGAATTTGAGATATCGACTTTGGGCACCTAAAATATCGATTTTTAGCATGTTTTGGGCCTATATTTTGAAAATATTCTAGCACGAAGGAGGCATGTACAGATCACTTCTGGGATCCTATAATATAGAATTTTTGGGTGTTTTGAGCCTGAATTTGAGATATAAACGGGTACAGAAGATGCGTGCACATATCGATTTTGGACACTTAAAATATCGATTTTTAGCATGTTTTGAGCCTATATTTTGAAAACATTCTAGCACAAAGTAGGCATGTAAAGATCGCTTCTGGGACCCAAAAATATCGAATTTTCGGGTGTTTTGAGGTTGAATTTGGGATATAAACGGGTGCAGAAGATGCATACACATATTGACTTTGATCACCTTAAATATCGATTTTCAGCATGTTTTGGGCCTGTATTTTGAAAACATTCTAGCACTGAGTAGGCATGTACAGATCGCTTCTGGGACCCAAAAATATCGAATTTTCGGGTGTCTTGAGGTTGAATTTGGGTTATAAATGGGTGCAGAAGATGCATACACATATTGACTTTGGTCACCTTAAATGTCGATTTTCAGCATTATTTAAGCCTGTATTTTGAAAATACTCTAACACGGAGTCGGCAAGTACAGATCCCTTCTGGCACCACAAAATATCGAATTTTTGGGTGTTTGGAGCCTGAATTTGAGATATAAACGGGTACAGAAGATGCATCCACATATCGACTTTTTGGCACCTAAAAGATCGGTTTTCAGTATGTTTTGGGCCTGTACATTGAAAATACTCTAACACGGAGTAGGCATGTGCAGATCGCTTCTGGGACCCAAAAATATCGAACTTTCGGGTGTTTTGGGCTTGAATTTGAGATATCGACTTAGGGCACTTAAAATATCGATTTTTAGCATGTTTTGGGCCTATATTTTGAAAATATTCTAGCACTGAGTAGGCATGTACAGATTCCTTCTGGGACCGCAAAATATCGAATTTTCGGGTGTTTTGAGCCTGAATTTGATATATAAACGGGTACAGAAGGTGCATGCACATATCGACTTTTGGGCTCCTAAAATATCGATTTTGAGCATGTTTTGGGTCTGTATCTTGAACACATTCTAACTAGGAGTAGGCATGTACAGATCGCTTCTGGGACCCTAAAATATCGAATTTTCGGGTGTTTTGAGGTTGAATTGTAGATATAAACAAGTACAGAAGATGCATGCACATATCTACTTTTGTGTACCAAAAAGATCGATTTTCAGTATGTTTTGGGCCTGTATTTTGAAAATACTCTAACACGGAGTAGGCATGTACAGTTCGCTTCTGGAACCCCAAAATATCGAATTTTCGGGTGTTTTGGGCCTGAATCTGAGATATCGACTTTGGGCACCTAAAATATCGATTTTTAGCATGTTTTGGGCCTATATTTTGAAAATATTCTAGCACTGAGTAGGCATGTACAGATCGCTTCTGGGACCCCAAAATATCGAAATTTCGGGTGTTTTGAGACTGAATTTGAGATATAAACGGGTACAGAAGATGCATGCACATATTGACTTTGGTCACCTTAAATATCGATTTTCAGCATGTTTTGGGCCTGTATTTTGAAAATACTCTAACACGGAGTAGGCAAGTACAGATCCCTTCTGGGACAACAAAATATCGAATTTTCGGGTGTATTTAGCCTGAATTTGAGATATAAACGGGTACAGAAGATGCATGCACATATCGACTTTTGGGCACCTAAAATATCGATTTTGATCATGTTTTGGGTCTGTATCTTGAACACATTCTAACTAGGACTAGGCATGTACAGATCGCTTCTGGGACCCAAAAATATCGAATTTTCGGGTGTTTTGAGATCGAATTTGAGATATAAACAAGTACAGAAGATGCATGCACATATCGACTTTTGGGCACCTAAAAGATCGATTTTCAGTATGTTTTGGGCCTGTATTTTGAAAATACTCTAACACGGTGTAGGCATGTACAGTTCGCTTCTGGAACCCCAAAATATCAAATTTTTGTGTGTTTTGGGCCTGAATTTGAGATATCGACTTTGGGCACCTAAAATATCGATTTTTAGCATGTTTTGGGCCTATATTTTGAAAATATTCTAGCACGAAGGAGGCATGTACAGATCACTTCTGGGATCCTATAATATAGAATTTTTGGGTGTTTTGAGCCTGAATTTGAGATATAAACGGGTACAGAAGATGCGTGCACATATCGACTTTGGACACTTAAAATATCGATTTTTAGCATGTTTTGAGCCTATATTTTGAAAACATTCTAGCACAAAGTAGGCATGTAAAGATCGCTTCTGGGACCCAAAAATATCGAATTTTCGGGTGTTTTGAGGTTGAATTTGGGATATAAACGGGTGCAGAAGATGCATACACATATTGACTTTGATCACCTTAAATATCGATTTTTAGCATGTTTTGGGCCTGTATTTTGAAAACATTCTAGCACTGAGTAGGCATGTACAGATCGCTTCTGGGACCCAAAAATATCGAATTTTCGGGTGTCTTGAGGTTGAATTTGGGTTATAAATGGGTGCAGAAGATGCATACACATATTGACTTTGGTCACCTTAAATGTCGATTTTCAGCATTATTTAAGCCTGTATTTTGAAAATACTCTAACACGGAGTCGGCAAGTACAGATCCCTTCTGGCACCACAAAATATCGAATTTTCGGGTGTTTGGAGCCTGAATTTGAGATATAAACGTGTACAGAAGATGCATCCACATATCGACTTTTGGACACCTAAAAGATCGATTTTCAGTATGTTTTGGGCATGTATATTTAAAATACTCTAACACGGAGTAAGCATGTACAGATCGCTTCTGGGACCCAAAAATATCGAATTCTCGGGTGTTTTGGGCCTGAATTTGAGATATCGACTTTGGGCATCTAACATATCGATTTTTAGCATGTTTTGTGCCTATATTTTGAAAATATACTAGAACTGAGTAGGCATGTACAGATCGCTTCTGGGACCCCAAAATATCTAATTTTCGGGTGTTTTGAGCCTGAATTTGAGATATAAACGGGTACAGAAGATGCATGCACATATCGACTTTGGACACTTAAAATATCGATTTTTAGCATGTTTTTGGCCTGTATTTTGAAAATACTCTAACACGGAGTACGCAAGTACAGATCACTTCTGGGACCCCAAAATATCGAATTTTCCGGTGTTTGGAGCCAGAATTTGAGATATAAACGGATACAGAAGATGAATCCACATATCGACTTTTGGGCACCTAAAAGATCGATTTTCAGCATGTTTTGGGCCTGTATATTAAAAATACTCTAACACGGAGTAGGCATGTACAGATCGCTTCTGGGACCTAAAAATATCGAATTTTTTGGGTGTTTTGGGGCTGAATTTGGGATATAAACAGGTGCAGAAGATGCATACACATATTGAATTTGGTCACCTAAAATATCGATTTCAGCATGTTTTGGGCCTGTATTTTGAAAATACTCTAACACGGAGTAGGCAAGTACAGATCCCTTCTGGCACCACAAAATATCGAATTTTCGGGTGTTTGGAGCCTGAATTTGAGATATAAACGGGTACAGAAGATGCATCCACATATCGACTTTTGGGCACCTAAAAGATCGGTTTTCAGTATGTTTTGGGCCTGTACATTGAAAATACTCTAACACGGAGTAGGCATGTGCAGATCGCTTCTGGGACCCAAAAATATCGAACTTTCGGGTGTTTTGGGCCTGAATTTGAGATATCGACTTAGGGCACTTAAAATATCGATTTTTAGCATGTTTTGGGCCTATATTTTGAAAATATTCTAGCACTGAGTAGGCATGTACAGATTCCTTCTGGGACCGCAAAATATCGAATTTTCGGGTGTTTTGAGCCTGAATTTGATATATAAACGGGTACAGAAGGTGCATGCACATATCGACTTTTGGGCACCTAAAATATCGATTTTGAGCATGTTTTGGGTCTGTATCTTGAACACATTCTAACTAGGAGTAGGCATGTACAGATCGCTTCTGGGACCCTAAAATATCGAATTTTCGGGTGTTTTGAGGTTGAATTGTAGATATAAACAAGTACAGAAGATGCATGCACATATCTACTTTTGGGCACCAAAAAGATCGATTTTCAGTATGTTTTGGGCCTGTATTTTGAAAATACTCTAACACGGAGTAGGCATGTACAGTTCGCTTCTGGAACCCCAAAATATCGAATTTTCGGGTGTTTTGGGCCTGAAATTGAGATATCGACTTTGGGCACCTAAAATATCGATTTTTAGCATGTTTCGGGCCTATATTTTGAAAATATTCTAGCACGAAGTAGGCATGTACAGATCACTTCAGGGACCCCAAAATATTGATTTTTCGGGTGTTTTGAGCCTGAATTTGAGATATCGACTTAGGGCACTTAAAATATCGATTTTTAGCATGTTTTGGGCCTATATTTTGAAAATATTCTAGCACTGAGTAGGCATGTACAGATCGCTTCTGGGACCCAAAAATATCGAATTTTCGGGTGTTTTGAGACTGAATTTGAGATATAAACGAGTACAGAAGATGAATGCACATATCGACTTTGGACACTTAAAATATCGATTTTTAGTGTGTTTTGAGCATATATTTTGAAAACATTCTAGCACTGAGTAGGCATGTACAGATCGCTTCTGGGACCCAAAAATATCGAATTTTCGGGTGTTTTGAGGTTGATATTTGGGATATAAACGGGTGCAGAAGATGCATACACATATTGACTTTGGTCACCTTAAATATAGATTTTCAGCATGTTTTGGGCCTATATTTTGAAAATACTCTAACACGGAGTAGGCAAGTACAGATCCCTTCTGGGACCCCAAAATATCAAATTTTCGGGTGTTTGGAGCCTGAATTTGTGATATAAACGGGTACAGAAGATGCATCCTCATATCGACTTTTTGGCACCTAAAAGATCGGTTTTCAGTATGTTTTGGGCCTGTATATTGAAAACATTCTAGCACTGAGTAGGCATGTACAGATCGCTTCTGGGACCCAAAAATATCGAATTTTCGGGTGTTTTGAGGTGGAATTTGAGATATAAACAAGTACAGAAGATGCATGCACATATCGACTTTTGGGCACCTAAAAGATCGATTTTCAGTATGTTTTGGGCCTGTATTTTGAAAATACTCTAGCACTGAGTAGGCATGTACAGTTCGCTTCTGGAACCCCAAAATATCGAATTTTCGGGTGTTTTGGGCCTGAATTTGATATATAAACGGGTACAGAAGATGCATCCACATATCGACTTTTGGACACCTAAATGATCGATTTTCAGTATGTTTTGGGCCTGTATATTGAATATACTCTAACACGGAGTAAGCATGTACAGTTTGCTTCTGGGACCCTAAAATATCGAATTTTCGGGTGTTTTGGGCCTGAATCTATCGATTTTGAGCATGTTTTGGGTGTGTATCTTGAACACATTCTATCTAGGATTAGGCATGTACCGATCGCTTCTGGGACCCAAAAATATCGAATTTTCGGGTGTTTTGAGGTTGAATTGTAGATATAAACAAGTACAGAAGATGCATGCACATATCTACTTTTGGGCACCTAAAAGATCGATTTTCAGTATGTTTTGGGCCTGTATTTTGAAAATACTCGGGTGTTTTTTGGCCTGAATTTGAGATATCGACTTTGGGCACTTATAATATCGATTTTTATCATGTTTTGGGCCTATATTTTGAAAATATTCTAGCACTGAGTAGGCATGTACAGATTGCTTCTGGGACTGCAAAATATCGAATTTTCGGGTGTTTTGAGCCTGAATTTGATATATAAACGGGTACAGAAGGTGCATGCACATATCGACTTTTGGGCACCTAAAATATCGATTTTGAGCATGTTTTGGGTCTGTATCTTGAACACATTCTAACTAGGAGTAGGCATGTACAGATCACTTCTGGGACCCAAAAATATCGAATTTTCGGGTGTTTTGAGGTTGAATTGTAGATATAAACAAGTACAGAAGATGCATGCACATATCTACTTTTGGGCACCAAAAAGATCGATTTTCAGTATGTTTTGGGCCTGTATTTTGAAAATACTCTAACACGGAGTAGGCAGGTACAGTTTGCTTCTGGAACCCCAAAATATCGAATTTTAGGGTGTTTTGGGCCTGAAATTGAGATATCGACTTTGGGCACCTAAAATATCGATTTTTAGCATGTTTCGGGCCTATATTTTGAAAATATTCTAGCACGAAGTAGGCATGTACAGATCACTTCAGGGACCCCAAAATATTGATTTTTCGGGTGTTTTGAGGTGGAATTTGAGATATAAACGGGTACAGAAGATGCATGCACATATCGACTTTGGACACTTAAAATATTGATTTTTAGCATGTTTTGACCCTGTATTTTGAAAACATTCTAGCTCTGAGTAGGCATGTACAGATCGTTTCTGGGACCCAAAAATATCGAATTTTCGGGTTTTTTGGGGTTGAATTTGGGATATAAACAGGTGCAGAATATGCATACACATATTGACTTTGGTCACCTAAAATATCGATTTTCAGCATGTTTTGGGCCTGTGTTTTGAAAATACTCAAACACGGAGTAGGCAAGTACAGATCCCTTCTGACACCCCAAAATATCAATTTTTCGGGTGTTTGGAGCCTGAATTTGTGATATAAACGGGTACAGAAGATGCATCCACATATCGACTTTTTGGCACCTAAAAGATCGGTTTTCAGTATGTTTTGGGACTGTATATTGAAAATACTCTAACACGGAGTAGGCATGTACGGATCGCTTCTGGGACCCCAAAATATCGAATTTTCAGGTGTTTTTTGGTTTGAATTTGAGATATAAACAAGTACAGAAGATGCATGCACATATCGACTTTTGGGCACCTAAAAGATCGATTTCCAGTATGTTTTGGGCCTGTAATTTGAAAATACTCTAGCAAGGAGTAGGCATGTTCAGTTCGCTTCTGGAACCCAAAAATATCGAATTTTCGGGTGTTTTGGGCCTGAATTTGAGATATCGACTTTGGGCACCTAAAATATCGATTTTTAGCATGTTTTGGGCCTATATTTTGAAAATATTCTAGCACGAAGGAGGCATGTACAGATCACTTCTGGGACCCTATAATATCGAATTTTTGGGTGTTTTGAGCCTGAATTTGTGATATAAACGGGTACAGAAGATGCATGCATATATCGACTTTGGACACTTAAAATATCGATTTTTAGCATGTTTTGAGCTTATATTTTGAAAACATTCTAGCACTGAGTAGGCATATACAGATCGCTTCTGGGACCCAAAAATATCGAATTTTCGGGTGTTTGGAGCCTGAATTTGAGATATAAACGGGTACAGAAGATGCATCCACATATCGACTTTTGGACACCTAAAAGATCGATTTTCAGTATGTTTTGGGCCTGTATATTTAAAATACTCTAACACTGAGTAAGCATGTACAGATCGCTTCTGGGACCCCAAAATATTGAATTTTTGGGTGTTTTGGGCCTGAATTTGAGATATCGACTTTGGGCACCTAAAATATAGATTTTTACCATGTTTTGGGCCTATATTTTGAAAATATACTAGAACTGAGTAGGCATGTACAGATCGCTTGTGGGACCCAAAAATATCGAATTTTCGGGTGTTTTGAGGTTGAATTTGAGATATAAACAAGTACGGAAGATGCATGCACATATCGACTTTTGGGCACCTAAAAGATCGATTTTCAGTATGTTTTGGGCCTGTATTTTGAAAATACTCTAACACGGAGTAGGCAGGTACAGTTTGCTTCTGGAACCCCAAAATATCGAATTTTCGGGTGTTTTGGGCCTGAATTTGAGATATCGACTTTGGGCACCTAAAATATCGATTTTTAGCATGTTTTGGGCCTATATTTTGAAAATATTCTAGCACGAAGGAGGCATGTACAGACCACTTCTGGGACCCCAAAATATCTAATTTTCGGGTGTTTTGAGCCTGAATTTGAGATATAAACGGGTACAGAAGATGAATGCACATATCGACTTTGGACACCTAAAATATCGATTTTTAGCATGTTTTGAGTATATATTTTGTAAACATTCTAGCACTGAGTAGGCATGTACAGATCGCTACTGGGACCCAAAAATATCGAATTTTTGGGTGTTTTGAGGTTGATATTTGGGATATAAACGGGTGCAGAATATGCATACACATATTGTCGTTGGTCACCTTAAATATCGATTTTCAGCATGTTTTGGGCCTATATTTTGAAAATACTCTAACACGGAGTAGGCAAGTACAGATCCCTTCTGGGACCCCAAAATATCAAATTTTCGGGTGTTTGGAGCCTGAATTTGTGATATAAACGGGTACAGAAGATGAATCCAGATATCGACTTTTTGGCACCTAAAAGATCGGTTTTCAGTATGTTTTGGGCCTGTATTTTGAAAATACTCTAACACGGAGTAGGCATGTACAGTTCGCTTCTGGAACCCCAAAATATCGAATTTTCGGGTATTTTGGGCCTGAATATAAGATATCGACTTTGGGCACCTTAAATATCGATTTTTAGCATGTTTAGGGCCTATATTTTGAAAATATTCTAGCACTGAGTAGGCATGTACAGATCGCTTGTGGGACCCCAAAATATCGAATTTTCGGGTGTTTTTAGCCTGAATTTGAGATATAAACGGGTACAGATGATGCATGCACATATCGACTTTGGACACTTAAAATATCGATTTTTAGCATGTTTTGAGCCTATATTTTGAAAAAATTCTAGTACTGAGTAGGCATGTACAGATCACTTCTGGGACCCAAAAATATCGAATTTTCAGGTGTTTTGAGGCGGAATTTGAGATGTAAACAAGTACAGAAGATGCATGCACATATCGACTTTTGGGCACCTAAAGGATCGATTTTCAGTATATTTTGGGCCTGTATATTGAAAATACTCTAACACGGAGTAAGCATGTACAGATCGCTACTGGGACCCCAAAATATCGAATTTTCGGGTGTTTTGGGACTGAATCTGAGATATCGACTTTGGGCACCTAAAATATCGATTTTTAGCATGTTTTGGGCCTATATTTTGAAAATATTATAGCACTGAGAAGGCATGTACAGATCGCTTCTGAGACCCAAAAATATCGAATTTTCGGGTGTTTTGAACCTGAATTTGAGATATAAACGGGTACAGAAGATGTATGCACATATCGACTTTTGGGCACCTAAAATATCGATTTTGAGCATTTTTTGGGTCTGTATCTTGAACACATTCTAACTATGAGTAGGCATGTACAGATCGCTTCTGGGACCCAAAAATATCGAATTTTCGGGTGTTTGGAGCCTGAATTTGAGATATAAACAAGTACAGAAGATGTATGCACATATCGACTTTTGGGCACCTAAAATATCGATTTTGAGCATGTTTTGGGTCTGTATCTTGAACACATTCTAACTAGGACTAGGCATGTACAGATCGCTTCTGGGACCCAAAAATATCGAATTTTCGGGTGTTTTGAGATCGAATTTGAGATATAAACAAGTACAGAAGATGCATGCACATATCGACTTTTGGGCACCTAAAAGATCGATTTTCAGTATGTTTTGGGCCTGTATTTTGAAAATACTCTAACACGGTGTAGGCATGTACAGTTCGCTTCTGGAACCCCAAAATATCAAATTTTTGGGTGTTTTGGGCATGAATTTGAGATATCGACTTTGGGCACATAAAATATCGATTTTTAGCATGTTTTGGGCCTATATTTTGAAAATATTCTAGCACGAAGGAGGCATGTACAGATCACTTCTGGGACCCTATAATATAGAATTTTTGGGTGTTTTGAGCCTGAATTTGAGATATAAACGGGTACAGAAGATGCGTGCACATATCGACTTTGGACACTTAAAATATCGATTTTTAGCATGTTTTGAGCCTATATTTTAAAAACATTCTAGCACAAAGTAGGCATGTACAGATCGATTCTGGGACCCAAAAATATCGAATTTTCGGGTGTCTTGAGGTTGAATTTGGGATATAAATGGGTGCAGAAGATGCATACACATATTGACTTTGGTCACCTAAAAGATCGATTTTCAGTATATTTTGGGCATGTATATTTAAAATACTCTAACACGGAGTAAGCATGTACAGATCGCTTCTGGGACTCCAAAATATCGAATTCTCGGGTGTTTTGGGCCTGAATTTGAGATATCGACTTTGGGCATCTAACATATCGATTTTTAGCATGTTTTGTGCCTATATTTTGAAAATATACTAGAACTGAGTAGGCATGTACAGATCGCTTCTGGGACCCCAAAATATCTAATTTTCGGGTGTTTTGAGCCTGAATTTGAGATATAAACGGGTACAGAAGATGCATGCACATATCGACTTTGGACAGTTAAAATATCGATTTTTAGCATGTTTTGGTCCTGTATTTTGAAAATACTCTAACACGGAGTACGCAAGTACAGATCACTTCTGGGACCCCAAAATATCGAATTTTCGGGTGTTTGGAGCCTGAATTTGAGATATAAACGGGTACAGAAGATGAATCCACATATCGACTTTTGGGCACCTAAAAGATCGATTTTCAGCATGTTTTGGGCCCGTATTTTAAAAATACTCTAACACGGAGTAGGCATGTACAGATCGCTTCTGGTACCTAAAAATATCGAATTTTCGGGTGTTTTGGGGCTGAATTTGGGATATAAACAGGTGCAGAAGATGCATACACATATTGACTTTGGTCACCTAAAATATCGATTTCAGCATGTTTTGGGCCTGTATTTTGAAAATACTCTAACACGGAGTAGGCAAGTACAGATCCCTTCTGGCACCACAAAATATCGAATTTTCGGGTGTTTGGAGCCTCAATTTGAGATATAAACGGGTACAGAAGATGCATCCACATATCGACTTTTGGGCACCTAAAAGATCGGTTTTCAGTATGTTTTGGGCCTGTATATTGAAAATACTCTAACACGGAGTAGGCATGTGCAGATCGCTTCTGGGACCCCAAAATATCGAACTTTCGGGTGTTTTGGGCCTGAATTTGAGATATCGACTTAGGGCACTTAAAATATCGATTTTTAGCATGTTTTGGGCCTATATTTTGAAAATATTCTAGCACTGTGTAGGCATGTACAGATTCCTTCTGGGACCGCAAAATATCGAATTTTCGGGTGTTTTGAGCCTGAATTTGATATATAAACGGGTACAGAAGATGCATCCACATATCGACTTTTGGGCACCTAAAATATCGATTTTGAGCATGTTTTGGGTCTGTATCTTGAACACATTCTAACTAGGAGTAGGCATGTACAGATCGCTTCTGGGACCCAAAAATATCGAATTTTCGGGTGTTTTGAGGTTGAATTGTAGATTTAAACAAGTACAGAAGATGCATGCACATATCTACTTTTGGGCACCTAAAAGATCGATTTTCAGTATGTTTTGGGCCTGTATTTTGAAAATACTCTAACACGGAGTAGGCATGTACAGTTCGCTTCTGGAACCCCAAAATATAGAATTTTCGGGTGTTTTGGGCCTGAAATTGAGATATCGACTTCGGGCACCTAAAATATCGATTTTTAGCATGTTTCGGGCCTATATTTTGAAAATATTCTAGCACGAAGTAGGCATGTACAGATCACTTCAGGGACCCCAAAATATTGATTTTTCGGGTGTTTTGAGCCTGATTTTGAGATATCGACTTAGGGCACTTAAAATATCGATTTTTAGCATGTTTTGTGCCTATATTTTGAAAATATTCTAGCACTGAGTAGGCATGTACAGATCCCTTCTGGGACCCCTAAATATCAAATTTTCGGGTGTTTGGAGACTGAATTTGTGATATAAACGGGTACAGAAGATGCATCCTCATATCGACTTTTTGGCACCTAAAAAATCGGTTTGTAGTATGTTTTGGGCCTGTATATTGAAAACATTCTAGCACTGAGTAGGCATGTACAGATCGCTATTGGGGCCCAAAAATATCGAATTTTCGGGTGTTTTTAAGGTGGAATTTGAGATATAAACAAGTACAGAAGATGCATGCACATATCGACTTTTGGGCACCTAAAAGATCGATTTTCAGTATGTTTTGGGCCTGTATTTTGAAAATACTCTAGCACGGAGTAGGCATGTACAGATCGCTTCTGGAACCCCAAAATATCGAATTTTCGGGTGTTTTGGCCCTGAATTTGAGATATAAACGGGTACAGAAGATGCATCCACATATCGACTTTTGGACACCTAAATGATAGATTTTCAGTATGTTTTGGGCCTGTATATTGAATATACTCTAACACGGAGTAAGCATGTACAGTTTGCTTCTGGGACCCCAAAATATCGAATTTTCGGGTGTTTTGGGCCTGAATCTATCGATTTTGAGCATGTTTTGGGTCTGTATCTTGAACACATTCTAACTAGGAGTAGGCATGTACCGATCGCTTCTGGGACCCAAAAATATCGAATTTTCGGGTGTTTTGAGGTTGAATTGTAGATATAAACAAGTACAGAAGATGCATGCACATATCTACTTTAGGGCACTTAAAAGATCGATTTTCATTATGTTTTGGGCCTGTATTTTGAAAATACTCGGGTGTTTTTTGGCCTGAATTTGAGATATCGAATTTGGGCACCTAAAATATCGATTTTTAGCATATTTTGGGCCTATATTTTGAAAATATTCTAGCACTGAGTAGGCATGTACAGATTGCTTCTGGGACCGCAAAATATCGAATTTTCGGGTGTTTTGAGCCTGAATTTGATATATAAACGGGTACAGATGGTGCAAGCACATATCGACTTTTGGGCACCTAAAATATCGATTTTGAGCATGTTTTGGGTCTGTATCTTGAACACATTCTAACTAGGAGTAGGCATGTACAGATCGCTTCTGGGACCCAAAAATATCGAATTTTCGGGTGTTTTGAGGTTTAATTGTAGATATAAACAAGTACAGAAGATGCATGCACATATCTACTTTTGGGCACCTAAAAGATCGATTTTCAGTATGTTTTGGGCCTGTATTTTGAAAATACTCTAAAACGGAGTAGGCATGTACAGTTCGCTTCTGGAACCCCAAAATATCGAATTTTCGGGTGTTTTGGGCCTGAAATTGAGATATCGACTTTGGGCATCTAAAATATCGATTTTTAGCATGTTTCGGGCCTATATTTTGAAAATATTCTAGCACGAAGTAGGCATGTACAGATCACTTCAGGGACCCCAAAATATTGATTTTTCGGGTGTTTTGAGCCTGAATTTGAGATATAAACGGGTACAGAAGATGCATGCACATATCGACTTTGGACACTTAAAATATTGATTTTTAGCATGTTTTGACCCTATATTTTGAAAACATTCTAGCTCTGAGTAGGCATGTACAGATCGTTTCTGGGACCCAAAAATATCGAATTTGCGGGTGTTTTGGGGTTGAATTTGGGATATAAACAGGTGCAGAATAAGCATACACATATTGACTTTGGTCACCTAAAATATCGATTTTCAGCATGTTTTGGGCCTGTGTTTTGAAAATACTCAAACACGGAGTATGCAAGTACAGATCCCTTCTGACACCCCAAAATATCAATTTTTCGGGTGTTTGGAGCCTGAATTTGTGATATAAACGGGTACAGAAGATGCATCCACATATCGACTTTTTGGCACCTAAAAGATCGGTTTTCAGTATGTTTTGGGCCTGTATATTGAAAATACTCTAACACGGAGTATGCATGTACGGATCGCTTCTGGGACCCCAAAATATCGAATTTTCGGGTGTTTTTTGGCCTGAATTTGAGATATAAACAAGTACAGAAGATGCATGCACATATCGACTTTTGGGCACCTAAAAGATCGATTTTCAGTATGTTTTGGGCCTGTATTTTGAAAATACTCTAGCAAGGAGTAGGCATGTTCAGTTCGCTTCTGGAACCCAAAAATATCGAATTTTCGGGTGTTTTGGGCCTGAATTTGAGATATCGACTTTGGGCACCTAAAATATCGATTTTTAGCATGTTTTGGGCCTATATTTTGAAAATATTCTAGCACGAAGGAGGCATGTACAGATCACTTCTGGGACCCTATAATATCGAATTTTTGGGTGTTTTGTGCCTGAATTTGAGATATAAACGGGTACAGAAGATGCATGCACATATCGACTTTGGACACTTAAAATATCGATTTTTAGCATGTTTTGGTCCTGTATTTTGAAAATACTCTAACACGGAGTACGCAAGTACAGATCACTTCTGGGACCCCAAAATATCGAATTTTCGGGTGTTTGCAGCCTGAATTTGAGATATAAACGGGTACAGAAGATGAATCCACATATCGACTTTTGGGCACCTAAAAGATCGATTTTCAGCATGTTTTGGGCCCGTATTTTAAAAATACTCTAACACGGAGTAGGCATGTACAGATCGCTTCTGGTACCTAAAAATATCGAATTTTCGGGTGTTTTGGGGCTGAATTTGGGATATAAACAGGTGCAGAAGATGCATACACATATTGACTTTGGTCACCTAAAATATCGATTTCAGCATGTTTTGGGCCTGTATTTTGAAAATATTCTAACACGGAGTAGGCAAGTACAGATCCCTTCTGGCACCACAAAATATCGAATTTTCGGGTGTTTGGAGCCTCAATTTGAGATATAAACGGGTACAGAAGATGCATCCACATATCGACTTTTGGGCACCTAAAAGATCGGTTTTCAGTATGTTTTGGGCCTGTATATTGAAAATACTCTAACACGGAGTAGGCATGTGCAGATCGCTTCTGGGACCCCAAAATATCGAACTTTCGGGTGTTTTGGGCCTGAATTTGAGATATCGACTTAGGGCACTTAAAATATCGATTTTTAGCATGTTTTGGGACTATATTTTGAAAATATTCTAGCACTGTGTAGGCATGTACAGATTCCTTCTGGGACCGCAAAATATCGAATTTTCGGGTGTTTTGAGCCTGAATTTGATATATAAACGGGTACAGAAGATGCATCCACATATCGACTTTTGGGCACCTAAAATATCGATTTTGAGCATGTTTTGGGTCTGTATCTTGAACACATTCTAACTAGGAGTAGGCATGTACAGATCGCTTCTGGGACCCAAAAATATCGAATTTTCGGGTGTTTTGAGGTTGAATTGTAGATTTAAACAAGTACAGAAGATGCATGCACATATCTACTTTTGGGCACCTAAAAGATCGATTTTCAGTATGTTTTGGGCCTGTATTTTGAAAATACTCTAACACGGTGTAGGCATGTACAGTTCGCTTCTGGAACCCCAAAATATAGAATTTTCGGGTGTTTTGGGCCTGAAATTGAGATATCGACTTCGGGCACCTAAAATATCGATTTTTAGCATGTTTCGGGCCTATATTTTGAAAATATTCTAGCACGAAGTAGGCATGTACAGATCACTTCAGGGACCCCAAAATATTGATTTTTCGGGTGTTTTGAGCCTGAATTTGAGATATCGACTTAGGGCACTTAAAATATCGATTTTTAGCATGTTTTGTGCCTATATTTTGAAAATATTCTAGCACTGAGTAGGCATGTACAGATCCCTTCTGGGACCCCTAAATATCAAATTTTCGGGTGTTTGGAGACTGAATTTGTGATATAAACGGGTACAGAAGATGCATCCTCATATCGACTTTTTGGCATCTAAAAAATCGGTTTGTAGTATGTTTTGGGCCTGTATATTGAAATCATTCTAGCACTGAGTAGGCATGTACAGATCGCTTCTGGGGCCCAAAAATATCGAATTTTCGGGTGTTTTTAAGGTGGAATTTGAGATATAAACAAGTACAGAAGATGCATGCACATATCGACTTTTGGGCACCTAAAAGATCGATTTTCAGTATGTTTTGGGCCTGTATTTTGAAAATACTCTAGCACGGAGTAGGCATGTACAGATCGCTTCTGGAACCCCAAAATATCGAATTTTCGGGTGTTTTGGCCCTGAATTTGAGATATAAACGGGTACAGAAGATGCATCCACATATCGACTTTTGGACACCTAAATGATAGATTTTCAGTATGTTTTGGGCCTGTATATTGAATATACTCTAACACTGAGTAAGCATGTACAGTTTGCTTTTGGGACCCCAAAATATCGAATTTTCGGGTGTTTTGGGCCTGAATCTATCGATTTTGAGCATGTTTTGGGTCTGTATCTTGAACACATTCTAACTAGGAGTAGGCATGTACCGATCGCTTCTGGGACCCAAAAATATCGAATTTTCGGGTGTTTTGAGGTTGAATTGTAGATATAAACAAGTACAGAAGATGGATGCACATATCTACTTTAGGGCACTTAAAAGATCGATTTTCATTATGTTTTGGGCCTGTATTTTGAAAATACTCGGGTGTTTTTTGGCCTGAATTTGAGATATCGAATTTGGGCACCTAAAATATCGATTTTTAGCATATTTTGGGCCTATATTTTGAAAATATTCTAGCACTGAGTAGGCATGTACAGATTGCTTCTGGGACCGCAAAATATCGAATTTTCGGGTGTTTTGAGCCTGAATTTGATATATAAACGGGTACAGAAGGTGCAAGCACATATCGACTTTTGGGCACCTAAAATATCGATTTTGAGCATGTTTTGGGTCTGTATCTTGAACACATTCTAACTAGGAGTAGGCATGTACAGATCGCTTCTGGGACCCAAAAATATCGAATTTTCGGGTGTTTTGAGGTTTAATTGTAGATATAAACAAGTACAGAAGATGCATGCACATATCTACTTTTGGGCACCTAAAAGATCGATTTTCAGTATGTTTTGGGCCTGTATTTTGAAAATACTCTAAAACGGAGTAGGCATGTACAGTTCGCTTCTGGAACCCCAAAATATCGAATTTTCGGGTGTTTTGGGCCTGAAATTGAGATATCGACTTTGGGCATCTAAAATATCGATTTTTAGCATGTTTCGGGCCTATATTTTGAAAATATTCTAGCACGAAGTAGGCATGTACAGATCACTTCAGGGACCCCAAAATATTGATTTTTCGGGTGTTTTGAGCCTGAATTTGAGATATAAACGGGTACAGAAGATGCATGCACATATCGACTTTGGACACTTAAAATATTGATTTTTAGCATGTTTTGCCCCTATATTTTGAAAACATTCTAGCTCTGAGTATGCATGTACAGATCGTTTCTGGAACCCAAAAATATCGAATTTGCGGGTGTTTTGGGGTTGAATTTGGGATATAAACAGGTGCAGAATAAGCATACACATATTGACTTTGGTCACCTAAAATATCGATTTTCAGCATGTTTTGGGCCTGTGTTTTGAAAATACTCAAACACGGAGTATGCAAGTACAGATCCCTTCTGACACCCCAAAATATCAATTTTTCGGGTGTTTGGAGCCTGAATTTGTGATATAAACGGGTACAGAAGATGCATCCACATATCGACTTTTTGGCACCTAAAAGATCGGTTTTCAGTATGTTTTGGGCCTGTATATTGAAAATACTCTAACACGGAGTATGCATGTACGGATCGCTTCTGGGACCCCAAAATATCGAATTTTCGGGTGTTTTTTGGCCTGAATTTGAGATATAAACAAGTACAGAAGATGCATGCACATATCGACTTTTGGGCACCTAAAAGATCGATTTTCAGTATGTTTTGGGCCTGTAATTTGAAAATACTCTAGCACGGAGTAGGCATGTTCAGTTCGCTTCTGGAACCCAAAAATATCGAATTTTCGGGTGTTTTGGGCCTGAATTTGAGATATCGACTTTGGGCACCTAAAATATCGATTTTTAGCATGTTTTGGGCCTATATTTTGAAAATATTCTAGCACGAAGGAGGCATGTACAGATCACTTCTGGGACCCTATAATATCGAATTTTTGGGTGTTTTGTGCCTGAATTTGAGATATAAACGGGTACAGAAGATGCATGCATACATCGACTTTGGACACTTAAAATATCGATTTTTAGCATGTTTTGAGCTTATATTTTGAAAACATTCTAGCACTGAGTAGGCATATACAGATCGCTTCTGGGACCCAAAAATATCGAATTTTCGGGTGTTTGGAGCCTGAATTTGAGATATAAACGGGTACAGAAGATGCATCCACATATCGACTTTTGGACACCTAAAAGATCGATTTTCAGTATGTTTTGGGCCTGTATATTTAAAATACTCTAACACGGAGTAAGCATGTACAGATCGCTTCTGGGACCCCAAAATATCGAATTTTTGGGTGTTTTGGGCCTGAATTTGAGATATCGACTTTGGGCACCTAAAATATCGAATTTTAGCATGTTTTGGGCCTATATTTTGAAAATATACTAGAACTGAGTAGGCATGTACAGATCGCTTCTGGGACCCAAAAATATCGAATTTTCGGGTGTTTTGAGGTTGAATTTGAGATATAAACAAGTACGGAAGATGCATGCACATATCGACTTTTGGACACCTAAAAGATCGATTTTCAGTATGTTTTGGGCCTGTATTTTGAAAATACTCTAACACGGAGTAGGCATGTACAGTTTGCTTCTGGAACCCCAAAATATCGAATTTTCGGGGGGTTTTGGGCCTGAATTTGAGATATCGACTTTGGGCACCTAAAATATCGATTTTTAGCATGTTTTGGGCCTATATTTTGAAAATATTCTAGCACGAAGGAGGCATGTACAGATCACTTCTGGGACCCCAAAATATCTAATTTTCGGGTGTTTTGAGCCTGAATTTGAGATATAAACGGGTACAGAAGATGAATGCACATATCGACTTTGGACACCTAAAATATCGATTTTTAGCATGTTTTGAGCATATATTTTGAAAATACTCTAACACGGAGTAGGCAAGTACAGATCCCTTCTGGGACGCCAAAATATCAAATTTTCGGGTGTTTGGAGCCTGAATTTGTGATATATACGGGTACAGAAGATGAATCCACATATCGACTTTTTGGCACCTAAAAGATCGGTTTTCAATATGTTTTGGGCCTGTATATTGAAAATACTCTAACACGGAGTAGGCATGTACAGATCGCTTCTGGGACCCCCAAATATCGAATTTTCGGGTGTTTTGGGCCTGAATTTGAGATATCGACTTTGGGCACCTAAAATATCGATTTTTAGCATGTTTTGGGCCTATATTTTGAAAATATTCTAGCACGAAGGAGGCATGTACAGATCACTTCTGGGACCCTATAATATCGAATTTTTGGGTGTTTTGTGCCTGAATTTGAGATATAAACGGGTACAGAAGATGCATGCATATATCGACTTTGGACACTTAAAATATCGATTTTTAGCATGTTTTGAGCTTATATTTTGAAAACATTCTAGCACTGAGTAGGCATATACAGATCGCTTCTGGGACCCAAAAATATCGAATTTTCGGGTGTTTGGAGCCTGAATTTGAGATATAAACGGGTACAGAAGATGCATCCACATATCGACTTTTGGACACCTAAAAGATCGATTTTCAGTATGTTTTGGGCCTGTATATTTAAAATACTCTAACACGGAGTAAGCATGTACAGATCGCTTCTGGGACCCCAAAATATCGAATTTTTGGGTGTTTTGGGCCTGAATTTGAGATATCGACTTTGGGCACCTAAAATATCGAATTTTAGCATGTTTTGGGCCTATATTTTGAAAATATGCTAGAACTGAGTAGGCATGTACAGATCGCTTCTGGGACCCAAAAATATCGAATTTTCGGGTGTTTTGAGGTTGAATTTGAGGTATAAACAAGTACGGAAGATGCATGCACATATCGACTTTTGGGCACCTAAAAGATCGATTTTCAGTATGTTTTGGGCCTGTATTTTGAAAATACTCTAACACGGAGTAGGCATGTACAGTTTGCTTCTGGAACCCCAAAATATCGAATTTTCGGGTGTTTTGGTCCTGAATTTGAGATATCGACTTTGGGCACCTAAAATATCGATTTTTAGCATGTTTTGGGCCTATATTTTTAAATATTCTAGCACGAAAGAGGCATGTACAGATCTCTTCTGGGACCCCAAAATATCGAATTTTCGGGTGTTTTGAGCCTGAATTTGAGATATAAACGGGTACAGAAGATGAATGCACATATCGACTTTGGACACTTAAAATATCGATTTTTAGCATGTTTTGAGCATATATTTTGAAAACATTCTAGCACTGAGTAGGCATGTACAGATCGTTTCTGGGACCCCAAAATATCGAATTTTCGGGTGTTTTGGGCCTGAATCTGAGATATCGACTTTGGGCACCTAAAATATCGATTTACAGCATGTTTTGGGTCTGTATTTTGAAAATACTCTAACACGTAGTAGGCAAGTACAAATCCCTTCTGGGACCCCAAAATATCAAATTTTCGGGTGTTTTGAGCCTGAATTTGAGATATAAACGGGTACAGGAGATGCATGCACATATCGACTTTGGACACTTAAAATATCGATTTTTAGCATGTTTTGGGTCTGTATCTTGAAAACATTCAAACTAGGAATAGGCATGTACAGATCGTTTCTAGGACCCAAAAATAAAGATTTTTCGGGTGTTTTGAGCCTGAATTTGAGATATAAACGGGTACAGAAGATGCATCCACATATCGACTTTTGGGCACCTAAAAGATCGATTTTCAGTATGTTTTGGGCCTGTATATTGAAAATACTCTAACACGGAGTAAGCATGTACAGATCGCTTCTGGGTCCCCAAAATATCAAATTTTCGGGTGTTTTGGGCCTGAATCTGAGATATCGACTTTGGGAACCTAAAATATCGATTTTTAGCATGTTTTGGGCCTATATTTTGAAAATATTCTAGCACTGAGTAGGCATGTACAGATCGCTTCTGGGACCCCAAAATATCGAATTTTCGGGTGTTTTGAGCCTGAATTTGAGATATAAACGGGTACAGAAGATGGATGCACATATCGACTTTTGGGCACCTAAAATATCGATTTTGAGCATGTTTTGGGTCTGTATCTTGAACACATTCTAACAAGGAGTAGGCATGTACAGATCGCTTCTGGGACCCAAAAATATCGATTTTTCGGGTGTTTTGAGGTGGAATTTGAGATATAAACAAGTACAGAAGATGCATGCACATATTGACTTTTGGGCACCTAAAAGATCGATTTTCAGTATGTTTTGGGCCTGTATTTTGAAAATACTCTAGCACGGAGTAGGCATGCACAGTTCGCTTCTGGAACCCCAAAATATCGAATTTTCGGGTGTTTTGAGCCTGAATTTGAGATATAAACGGGTACAGAAGATGAATGCACATATCGACTTTGGACACTTAAAATATCGATTTTTAGCATGTTTTAAGCTTATATTTTGAAAACATTCTAGCACTAAGTAGGCATGTACAGATCGTTTATGGGACCCAAAAATATCGAATTTCCGGGTGTTTTGAGGTTGAATTTGGGATATAAACAGGTGCAGAAGATGCATACACATATTGACTTTTGTCACCTAAAATATCGATTTTCAGCATGTTTTGGGCCTGCAATTTGAAAATACTCTAACACGGAGTAGGCAAGTACATATCCCTTCTGGAACCCCAAAATATCAAATTTTCGGGTGTTTGGAGCCTGAATTTGAGATATAAACGGGTACAGAAGATGCATGCGCATATCGACTTTTGGGGACCTAAAAGATCGATTTTCAGTATGTTTTGGGCATGTATTTTGAAAATACTCTAACACAGAGTAGGCATATACAGTTCGCTACTGGAACCCCAAAATTTCGAATTTTCGGGTGTTTTGGGCCTGAATTTGAGATATAGACTTTGGGCACCTAAAATATCGATTTTTAGCATGTTTTGGGCCTATATTTTGAAAATATTCTAGCACTGAGTAGGCATGTACAGATCGCTTCTGGGACCCCAAAATATCGAATTTTCGGGTGTTTTGAGCCTGAATTTGAGATATAAACGGGTACAGAAGATGGATGCACATATCGACTTTTGGGCACCTAAAATATCGATTTTGAGCATGTTTTGGGTCTGTATCTTGAACACATTCTAACAAGGAGTAGGCATGTACAGATCGCTTCTGGGACCCAAAAATATCGATTTTTCGGGTGTTTTGAGGTGGAATTTGAGATATAAACAAGTACAGAAGATGCATGCACATATTGACTTTTGGGCACCTAAAAGATCGATTTTCAGTATGTTTTGGGCCTGTATTTTGAAAATACTCTAGCACGGAGTAGGCATGCACAGTTCGCTTCTGGAACCCCAAAATATCGAATTTTCGGGTGTTTTGAGCCTGAATTTGAGATATAAACGGGTACAGAAGATGAATGCACATATCGACTTTGGACACTTAAAATATCGATTTTTAGCATGTTTTAAGCTTATATTTTGAAAACATTCTAGCACTAAGTAGGCATGTACAGATCGTTTATGGGACCCAAAAATATCGAATTTCCGGGTGTTTTGAGGTTGAATTTGGGATATAAACAGGTGCAGAAGATGCATACACATATTGACTTTTGTCACCTAAAATATCGATTTTCAGCATGTTTTGGGCCTGCAATTTAAAAATACTCTAACACGGAGTAGGCAAGTACATATCCCTTCTGGAACCCCAAAATATCAAATTTTCGGGTGTTTGGAGCCTGAATTTGAGATATAAACGGGTACAGAAGATGCATGCGCATATCGACTTTTGGGGACCTAAAAGATCGATTTTCAGTATGTTTTGGGCATGTATTTTGAAAATACTCTAACACAGAGTAGGCATATACAGTTCGCTACTGGAACCCCAAAATTTCGAATTTTCGGGTGTTTTGGGCCTGAATTTGAGATATAGACTTTGGGCACCTAAAATATCGATTTTTAGCATGTTTTGGGCCTATATTTTGAAAATATTCTAGCACTGAGTAGGCATGTACAGATCGCTTCTTTGACCCCAAAATATCGAATTTTCGGGTGTTTTGAGCCTGAATTTGAGATATAAACGGGTACAGAAGATGACTGCACATATTGACTTTGGACACTTAAAATATCGATTGTCAGCATGTTTTGGGCCTGTATTTTGAAAATACTCTAACACGGAGTAGGCAAATACAGATTCCTTCTCGGACCCCAAAATATCGAATTTTCGGGTGTTTGGAGCCTGAATTTGAGATATAAACGGGTACAGAAGATGCATCCACATATCGACTTTTGGGCACCTAAAAGATCGGTTTTCAGTATGTTTTGGGCCTGTATATTGAAAATACTCTAACACGGAGTAGGCATGTACAGATCGCTTCTGGGACCCCAAAATATCGAATTTTCGGGTGTTTTGAGACTGAATTTGAGATATAAACGAGTACAGAAGATGCATGCACATATCGACTTTGGACACTTAAAATATAGATTTTTAGCATGTTTTGAGCCTATATTTTGAAAACATTCTAGCACTGAGTAGGCATGTACAGATCGCTTCTGGGACCCAAAAATATCGAATTTTCGGGTGTTTTGAGGTTGAATTTGAGATATAAACAAGTACAGAAGATGCATGCACATATCGACTTTTGGGCACCTAACAGATCGATTTTCAGTATGTTTCGGGCCTGTATATTGAAAATACTCTAACACGGAGTAGGCATGTACAGTTCGCTTCTGGAACCCCAAAATATCGATGTTTCGGGTGTTTTGAGCCTGAATTTGAGATATAAACGGGTACAGAAGATGCATGCACATATTGACTTTGGACATTTAAAATATCGATTGTCAGCATGTTTTGGGCCTGTATTTTGAAAATACTCTAACACGGAGTAGGCAAATACAGATTCCTTCTCGGACCCCAAAATATCGAATTTTTGGGTGTTTGGAGCCTGAATTTGAGATATAAACGGGTACAGAAGATGCATCCACATATCGACTTTTGGGCACCTAAAAGATCGGTTTTCAGTATGTTTTGGGCCTGTATATTGAAAATACTCTAACACGGAGTAGGCATGTACAGATCGCTTCTGGGACCCCAAAATATCGAATTTTCGGGTGTTTTGGGCCTGAATTTGAGATATCGACTTATGGCACTTATAATCTCGATTTTTAGCATGTTTTCGGCCTATATTTTGAAAATATTCTAGCACTGAGTAGGCATGTACAGATCGCTTCTGGGACCCCAAAATATCGAATTTTCGAGTGTTTTGAGCCTGAATTTGAGATATAAACGAGTACAGAAGATGCATGCACATATCGACTTTGGACACTTAAAATATAGATTTTTAGCATGTTTTGAGCCTATATTTTGAAAACATTCTAGCACTGAGTAGGCATGTACAGATCGCTTCTGGGACCCAAAAATATCGAATTTTCGGGTGTTTTGAGGTTGAATTTGAGATATAAACAAGTACAGAAGATGCATGCACATATCGACTTTTGGGCACGTAAAAGATCGATTTTCAGTATGTTTTGGGCATGTATTTTGAAAATACTCTAACACGGAGTAGGCATGTACAGTTTGCTTCTGGAACCCCAAAATATAGAATTTTCGGGTGTTTTGGTCCTGAATTTGAGATATCGACTTTGGGCACCTAAAATATCGATTTTTAGCATGTTTTGGGCCTATATTTTTATATATTCTAGCACGAAGGAGGCATGTACAGATCTCTTCTGGGACCCCAAAATATCGAATTTTCGGGTGTTTTGAGCCTGAATTTGAAATATAAACGGGTACAGAAGATGAATGCACATATCGACTTTGGACACTTAAAATATCGATTTTTAGCATGTTTTGAGCCTATATTTTGAAAATATTCTAGCACTGAGTAGGCATGTACAGATCGCTTCTGGGACCCAAAAATATCGATTTTTCGGGTGTTTTGAGGTGGAATTTGAGATATAAACAAGTACAGAAGATGCATGCGCATATCGACTTTTGGGGACCTAAAAGATCGATTTTCAGTATGTTTTGGGCATGTATTTTGAAAATACTCTAACACAGAGTAGGCATGTACAGTTCGCTACTGGAACCCCAAAATTTCGAATTTTCGGGTGTTTTGGGCCTGAATTTGAGATATCGACTTTGGGCACCTAAAATATCGATTTTTAGCATGTTTTGGGCCTATATTTTGAAAATATTCTAGCACGAAGTAGGCATGTACAGATCACTTCTGGGACCCCAAAATATCGAATTTTCGGGTGTTTTGAGCCTGAATTTGAGATATAAACGGGTACAGGAGATGCATGCACATATCGACTTTGGACACTTAAAATATCGATTTATAGCATGTTTTGGGTCTGTATCTTGAAAACATTCTAACTAGGAATAGGAATGTACAGATCGTTTCTAGGACCCAAAAATAAAGATTTTTCGGGTGTTTTGAGCCTGAATTTGAGATATAAACGGGTACAGAAGATACATCCACATATCGACTTTTGGGCACCTAAAAGATCGATTTTCAGTATGTTTTGGGCCTGTATATTGAAAATACTCTAACACGGAGTAGGCATGTACAGATCGCTTCTGGGACCCCAAAATATCAAATTTTCGGGTGTTTTGGGCCTGAATCTGAGATATCGACTTTGGGCACCTAAAATATCGATTTTTAGCATGTTTTTGGCCTATATTTTGAAAATATTCTAGCACTGAGTAGGCATGTACAGTTCGCTTCTGGGACCCCAAAATATCGAATTTTCGGGTGTTTTGAGCCTGAATTTGAGATATAAACGGGTACATAAGATGCATGCACATATCGTCTTTTGGGCACCTAAAATATCGATTTTGAGCATGTTTTAGGTCTGTATCTTGAACACATTCTAACTAGGAGTAGGCATGTACAGATCGCTTCTGGGACCCAAAAATATCGAATTTTCGGGTGTTTGGAGCTTGAATTTGTGATATAAACGGGTACAGGAGATGAATCCACATATCGACTTTTCGGCACCTAAAAGATCGGTTTTCAGTATGTTTTGGGCCTGTATATTGAAAATATTCTAACACGGAGTAGGCATGTACAGATCGCTTCTGGGACCCCAAAATATCGAATTTTCGGGTGTTTTGGGCCTGAATTTGAGATATCGACTTTGGTCACTTAAAATATCGATTTATAGCATGTTTTAAGCCTATATTTTGAAAATATTCTAGCACTGAGTAGGCATGTACAGATCGCTTCTGGGACCCCAAAATATTGAATTTTAGGGTGTTTTGAGCCTGATTTTGAGATATAAACGGGTACAGAAGATGCATGCACATATCGACTTTGGACACTTATAATATAGATTTTTAGCATGTTTTGAGTCTATATTTTGAAAACATTCTAGCACTGAGTAGGCATGTACAGATCGCTTCTGGGACCCAAAAATATCGAATTTTCGGGTGTTTTGAGGTGGAATTTGAGATATAAACAAGTACAGAATATGCATGCACATATCGACTTTTGGGCACCTAAAAGATCGATTTTCAGTATGTTTTGGGCCTGTATTTTGAAAATACTCTAGCACGGAGTAGGCATGTAAAGTTCGCTTCTGGAACCCCAAAATATCGAAATTTCGGGTGTTTTGGGCCTGAATTTGAGATATAAACCGGTACAGAAGATGCATGCACATATCGACTTTTAGGCACCTAATATATCGATTTTGAGCATGTTTTGGGTCTGTATCTTGAACACATTCTAACTAGGAATAGGCATGTACAGATCGCTTCTGGGACCCAAAAATATCGAATTTTCGGGTGTTTTGAGGTTGAATTTGAGATTTAAAAAAGTAAAGAAGATGCATGCACATATTGACTTTTGGGTACCTAAAAGATCTATTTTCAGTATGTTTTGGGCCTGTATTTTGAAAATACTCTAACACGGAGTAGGCATGTACAGATCGCTTCTGGGACCCCAAAATATCGAATTTTCGGGTGTTTTGGGCCTGAATTTGAGATTTCGACTTAGGGCACCTAAAATATCGATTTTTAGCATGTTTTGTTCCTATATTTTGAAAATATTCTAGCACGAAGTAGGCATGTACAGATCACTTCTGGGACCCCAAAATATCGAATTTTCGGGTATTTTGAGCCTGAATTTGAGATATAAACGGGTACAGAAGATGACTGCACATATCGACTTTGGACACTTAAAATATCGATTTTTAGCATGTTTTAAGCTTATATTTTGAAAACATTCTAGCCCTGAGTAGGTATGTACAGATCGTTTATAGGACCTAAAAATAACGAATTTTTGGGTGTTTTGAGGTTGAATTTGGGATATAAACAGGTGCAGAAGATGCATACACATATTGACTTTTGTCACCTAAAATATCGATTTTTACCATGTTTTGGGCCTGCATTTTGAAAATACTCTAACACGGAGTAGGCAAGTACAGATCCCTTCTGGAACCCCAAAATATCAAATTTTCGGGTGTTTGGAGCCTGAATTTGAGATATAAACGGGTACAGAAGATACATGCGCATATTGACTTTTGGGTACCTAAAAGATCTATTTTCAGTATGTTTTGGGCCTGTATTTTGAAAATACTCTAACACGGAGTAGGCATGTACAGATCGCTTCTGGGACCCCAAAATATCGAATTTTCGGGTGTTTTGGGCCTGAATTTGAGATTTCGACTTAGGGCACCTAAAATATCGATTTTTAGCATGTTTTGGGCCTATATTTTGAAAATATTCTAGCACGAAGTAGGCATGTACAGATCACTTCTGGGACCCCAAAATATCGAATTTTCGGGTGTTTTGAGCCTGAATTTGAGATATAAACGGGTACAGAAGATGACTGCACATATCGACTTTGGACACTTAAAATATCGATTTTTAGCATGTTTTAAGCTTATATTTTGAAAACATTCTAGCTCTGAGTAGGTATGTACAGATCGTTTATAGGACCTAAAAATAACGAATTTTTGGGTGTTTTGAGGTTGAATTTGGGATATAAACAGGAGCAGAAGATGCATACACATATTGACTTTTGTCACCTAAAATATCGATTTTCAGCATGTTTTGGGCCTGCATTTTGAAAATACTCTAACACGGAGTAGGCAAGTACAGATCCCTTCTGGAACCCCAAAATATCAAATTTTCGGGTGTTTGGAGCCTGAATTTGAGATATAAACGGGTACAGAAGATACATGCGCATATCGACTTTTGGGCACCTAAAAGATCGATTTTCAGTATGTTTTGGGCATGTATTTTGAAAATACTCTAACACAGAGTAGGCATGTACAGTTTGCTTCTGGAACCCCAAAATATCGAATTTTCGGGTGTTTTGGGCCTGAATTTGAGATATCGACTTTGGGCACCTAAAATATCGATTTTTAGCATTTTTTGGGCCTATATTTTGAAAATATTCTAGCACGAAGTAGGCATGTACAGATCACTTCTGGGACCCCAAAATATCGAATTTTCGTGTGTTTTGAGCCTGAATTTGAGATATAAACGGGTACAGAAGATGTATGCACATATCGACTTTGGACACTTAAAATATCGATTTTTAGCATGTTTTGAGCCTATATTTTGAAAACATTCTAGCACTGAGTAGGCATGTACAGATCGCTTCTGGGACCCAAAAATATCGAATTTTCGGGTGTTTTGAGGTGGAATTTGAGATATAAACAAGTACAGAAGATGCATGCACATATCGACTTTTGGGCACCTAAAAGATCGATTTTCAGTATGTTTTGGGCCTGTATTTTGAAAATACTCTAGCACGGAGTAGGGATGCACAGTTCGCTTCTGGAACCCCAAAATATCGAATTTTCGTGTGTTTTGGGCCTGAATTTGAGATATAAACCGGTACAGAAGATGCATGCACATATCGACTTTTAGGCACCTAAAATATCGATTTTGAGCATGTTTTGGGTCTGTATCTTGAACACATTCTAACTAGGAATAGGCATGTACAGATCGCTTCTAGGACTCAAAAATAAAGATTTTTCGGGTGTTTTGAGCCTGAATTTGAGATATAAACGGGTACAGAAGATACATCCACATATCGACTTTTGGGCACCTTAAAGATCGATTTTCAGTATGTTTTGGACCTGTATATTGAAAATACTCTAACACGAAGTAGGCATGTACAGATCGCTACCTGGGACCCCAAAATATCAAATTTTCGGGTGTTTTGGGCGTGAATCTGAGATATCGACTTTGGGCACCTAAAATATCGATTTTTAGCATGTTTTGGGCCTGTATTTTGAAAATACTCTAACACGGAGTAGGCAAGTTCAGATTCCTTCTCGGACCCCAAAATATCGAATTTTCGGGTGTTTGGAGCCTGAATTTGAGATATAAACGGGTACAGAAGATGCATCCACATATCGACTTTTGGGCACCTAAAAGACCGATAATCAGTATTTTTCGGGCCTGTATATTGAAAATCCTCTAACACGGAGTAGGCATATACAGATCGCTTCTGGGACCCCAAAATATCGAATTTTCGGGTATTTTGGGCCTGAATCTGAGATATCGACTTTGGGCACCTAAAATATCGATTTTTAGCATGTTTTGGGCCTATATTTTGAAAATATTCTAGCACTGAGTAGGCATGTACAGATCGCTTCTGAGACCCCAAAATATCGAATTTTCGGGTGTTTTGAGGCAGAATCTGAGATATAAACGGGTACAGAAGATGCATGCACATATCGACTTTTGGGCACCTAAAATATCGATTTTGAGCATGTTTTTGGTCTGTATCTTTAAAACATTCTAACTAGGAGTAGGCATGTACAGATCGCTTCTAGGACCCAAAAATATCGAAATTTCGGGTGTTTTGAGTCTGAATTTGAGATATAAACGGGACAAGAAGATGCATGCACATATCGACTTTGGACACTTAAAATATCGATTTTTAGCATGTTTTGAGCCTGTATTTTGAAAATACTCTAACACGGAGTAGGCAAGTACAAATCGCTTCTGGGACCCCAAAATATCGAATTTTCGGGTGTTTGGAGCCTGAATTTGAGATATAAACGGGTACAGAAGATGCATCCGGAAATCGACTTTTGGGCACCTAAAAGATCGATTTTCAGTATGTTTTGTGCTTGTATATTGAAAATACTCTAACACGGAGTAGGCATGTACAAATCGCTTCTGGGTCCCCAAAATATCGAATTTTCGGGTGTTTTGGACCTGAATTTGAGATATCGACTTTGGGCACCTAAAATATCGATTTTTAGCATGTTGTGGGCATATATTTTGAAAATATTCTACCACTGAGTAGGCATGTACAGATTGCTTCTGGGACCCCAAAATATCGAATTTTAGGGTGTTTTGAGTCTGAATTTGAGATATAAACAGGTGCAGAAGATGCATACACATATCGACTTTGGACACTTAAAATATCGATTTTTAGCATGTTTTAAGCCTATATTTTTAAAACATTCTAGCACTGAGTAGGCATGTACAGATCGCTTCTGGGACCCAAAAATATCGAATTTTCGGGTGTTTTGAGGTTGAATTTGGGATATAAACGTGTGCAGAAGATGCATACACATATTGACTTTGGGCACCTAAAATATCGGTTTTTAGCATGTTTTGGGCCTGTAACTGAGTAGGCATTTAGAGATCGCATCTGGGACCCCAAAATACCGAATTTTCGGGTGTTTGTAACCTGAATTTCAGATATAAACGGGTACAGAAGATGCATGCGCATATCGACTTTTGGGCACTTAAAATATCGATTTTCTGTATGTTTTGAGAATGTATTTTGAAAATACTCTAACACGGAGTAGGCATGTACAGATCGCTTCTGGGACCCCAAAACATCGATTTTTCGGGTGTTTTGGGCTTGAATTTGAGATATCGACTTTGGGCACCAAAAATATCGATTATTAGCATGTTTTGGGCATATATTTTGAAAATATTCTAGCACTGAGTAGGCATGTACAGATCGCTTCTGGGACCCCAAAATATCGAATTTTCGGGTGTTTTGAGCCTGAATTTGAGATATAAACGGGTAATGAAAATGCATGCACATATCGACTTTTGGGCACCTAAAATATCGATTTTGAGCATGTTTTGGGTCTGTATCTTTAACACATACTAACTAGGTGTAGACATGTACAGATCGCTTCGGGGACCCAAAAATGTAGAATTTTCGGGTGTTTTGAGGTTGAAATTGGGTTATAAACGGGTGCAGAAGATGCATACACATATTGACTTTGGTCACCTAAAATATCGATTTTCAGCATGTTTTGGGCCTGTATTTTTAAAATATTGTAACATGGAGTAGGCAAGTACAGATCGTTTCTGGAACCCAAAATATCGAATTTTCGGGTGTTTGGAGCCTGAATTTAAGATATAAACGGGTACAGAAGATACATCAACATATCGACTTTTGGGCACCTAAAAGATCGATTTTCAGTATGTTTTGGGCCTGTATATTGAAAATACTCTAACACAGGGTAGGCATGTACAGATCGCTTCTGGGACCCCAAAATATCGAATTTTCGGATGTTTTGGGCCTAAATTTGAGATATCGAATTTGGGCATCAAAAATATAGATTTTTAGGATGTTTTGGGCCTATATTTTTAAAAATATTCTATCACTATGTAGGCATGTACAGATTACTTCTCGGACCCAAAAATATCGAATTTTTGGGTGTTTTGAGACTGAATATGAGATATAAACGGTTACAGAAGATGCATGCACATATCGACTTTGGACACTTAAAATATCGATTTTTAGCATGTTTTGAGCCTATATTTTGAAAACATTCTGGCACTGAGTAGTCAGGTACAGATAGCTTCTGGGATCCAAAAACGTTGAATTTTCGGGTGTTTTGAGGTTGAATTTGGCATATAAACGGGTGCAGAAGATGCATACACATATTGACTTTGGTCATTTAAAATATCGATTTTCAGCATGTTTTGGGCCTGTATTTTGAAAATACTCTAACACGGAGTAGGCAAGTACAAATCGCTTCTGGGACCCCAAAATATCGAATTTTCGGGTGTTTGGAGCCTGAATTTGAGATATAAACGGGTACAGAAGATACATCCACATATCGACTTTTGGGCACCTAAAAGATCGATTTTCAGTATGTTTTGGGCCTGTATATTGAAAATACTCTAACACGGAGTAGGCATGTACAGTTCGCTTCTGGAACCCCAAAATATCGATGTTTAGGGTGTTTTGAGCCTGAATTTGAGATATAAACGGGTACAGAAGATGCATGCACATATCGACTTTGGACACTTAAAATATCGATTTTCAGCATGTTTTGGGCCTGTATTTTGAAAATACTTTAATACGGAGTAGGCAAGTACAGATTCCTTCTCGGACCCCAAAATATCAAATTTTCGGGTGTTTGGAGCCTGAATTTGAGATATAAACGGGTACAGAAGATGCATCCACATATCGACTTTTAGGCACCTAAAAGATCGATTTTCAGTATGTTTCGGGCCTGTATATTGAAAATACTCTAACACGGAGTAGGCATATATAGATCGATTCTGGGACCCCAAAATATCGAATTTTCGGGTGTTTTGGACCTGAATCTGAGATATCGACATTGGGCACCTAAAATATCGATTTTTAGCATGTTTTGGGCCTATATTTTGAAAATATTCTAGCACTGAGTAGGCATGTACAGATCGCTTCTGGGACCTCAAAATATCGAATTTTCGGGTGTTTTGAGCCTGAATTTGAGATATAAACGGGTACAGAAGATGCATGCACATATCGACTTTTGGGCACCTAAAATATCGATTTCGAGCATGTTTTAGGTCTGTATCTTGAAAACATTCTAACTAGGAGTAGGCATGTACAGATCGCTTCTAGGACCCAAAAATATCGAATTTTCGGGTGTTATGAGCCTGAATTTGAGATATAAACGGGACAAGAAGATGCATGCACATATCGACTTTGGACACTTAAAATATCGATTTTTAGCATGTTTTAAGCCTATATTTTGAAAATATTCTAGCACTGAGTAGGCATGTACAGGTCGCTTCTGGGACCCAAAAATATCGAATTTTCGGGTGTTTTGAGGTTGAATTTGGGATATAAACGGGTGCAGATGAAGCATACACATATTGACTTTGTGCACCTAAAATATCGATTTTCAGCATGTTTTGGGCTTGTATTTTGAAAATACTTTAACACGGAGTAGGCATGTACAGATAGCTTCTGGAACCCCAAAATATCGAATTTTCGGGTGTTTTGGGCCTGAATTTAAAATATCGACTTTGGGCACCTAAAATATCAATTTTTAGCATGTTTTGGGCATATATTTTGAAAATATTCTAGCACTGAGTAGGCATGTACAGATCGCTTCTGGGACCCAAAAATATCGAATTATCGGGTGTTTTGAGGTTGAATTTGGCATATAAACGGGTGCAGAAGATGAATACACATATTGACTTTGGGCACCTAAAATATCAATTTTCAGCATGTTTTGGGCCTGTAACTGAGTAGGCATTTACAGATCGCTTCTGGGACCCAAAAATACCGAATTTTCGGGTGTTTGGAACCTGAATTTCAGATATAAACGGGTACAGAAGATGCATGCGCATATCGACTTTTGGGCACTTAAAATATCGATTTTCTGTATGTTTTGAGCCTGTATTTTGAAAATACTCTAACACGGATTAGGCATGTACAGTTTGCTTCTGGGACCCCAAAATATCGATTTTTCGGGTGTTTTGGGCTTGAATTTGAGATATCGACTTTGGGCACCAAAAATATCGATTTTTAGCATGTTTTGGGCATATATTTTGAAAATATTCTAGCACTGAGAAGGCATGTACAGATCGCTTCTGAAACCCCAAAATATCGAATTTTCGGGTGTTTTGAGCCTGAATTTGAGATATAAACGGGTACAGAAAATGCATGCACATATCGACTTTTGGGCACCTAAAATATCGATTTTGAGCATGTTTTGGGTCTGTATCTTGAACACATACTAACTAGGAGTAGGCATGTATAGATCGCTTCTGGGACCCAAAAATATCGAATTTTCGGGTGTTTTGAGGTTGATTTTGAGGTATAAACAAGTACAGAAGATGCATGCACATATCTACTTTTGGGCACCTAAAATATCGATTTTGAGCAGGTTTTAAGCCTATATTTTGTAAAACATTCTAGCACTGAGTAGGCATGTACAGATCGCTTCTGGGACCCAAAAATATCGAATTTTCGGGTGTTTTGAGGTTGAATTTGGGATATAAACGGTTGCAGAAGATGCATACACATATTGACTTTGGTCACCTAAAATATCGATTTTCAACATGTTTTGGGCCTGTATTTTGAAAATATTCTAACATGGAGTAGGCATGTACAGATCGTTTCTGGGACCACAAAATATCGAATTTTCGGGTGTTTGGAGCCTGAATTTAAGATATAAACGGGTACAGAAGATGCATCAACGTATCGACTTTTGGGCAACTAAAAGATCGATTTTTAAGTATGTTTAGGGCCTGTATATTGAAAATACTCTAACACAGGGTAGGCATGTACAGATCGCTTCTGGGACCCCAAAATATCGAATTTTCGGATGTTTTCGGCATAAATTTGAGATATCGAATTTGGGCCCCAAAAATATAGATTTTTAGCATGTTTTGGGCCTATATTTTTAAAATATTCTATCACTAACTAGGCATGTACAGATTACTTCTCGGACACAAAAATATCGAATTTTTGGGTGTTTTGAGACTGAATATAAGATATAAACGGTTACAGAAGATGCATGCACATATCGACTTTGGACACTTAAAATATCGATTTTTAGCATGTTTTGAGCCTATATTTTGAAAACATTCTGGCACTGAGTAGTCATGTACAGATCGCTTCTAGGATCCAAAAATGTTGAATTTTCGGGTGTTTTGAGGTTGAATTTGGCATATAAACGGGTGCAGAAGATGCATACACATATTGACTTTGGTCATTTAAAATATCGATTTTCAGCATGTTTTGGGCCTGTATTTTGAAAATACTCTAACACGGAGTAGGCAAGTACAAATCGCTTATGGGACCCAAAAATATCGAATTTTCGGGTGTTTGGAGCCTGAATTTGAGATATAAACGGGTACAGAAGATGTATCCACATATCGACTTTTGGGCACCTAAAAGATCGATTTTCAGTATGTTTTGGGCCTGTATATTGAAAATACTCTAACACGGAGTAGGCATGTACAGATCGCTTCTGGGACCCGAAAATCTCAAATTTTCGGGTGTTTTGGGCCTGAATTTGAGATATCGACTTTGGGCACCTAAAATATCGATTTTTAGCATGTTTTTGGCCTATCTTTTGAAAATATTCTAGCACTGAGTAGGCATGTAAAGATCGCTTCTGGGACCCCAAAATATCGAATTTTCGGGTGTTTTGAGCTTGAATTTGAGATATAAACGAGTACAGAAGATGCATGCACATATCGACTTTTGGACAATTAATATATCGATTTTTAGCATGTTTTGGGTCTATATCTTGAACACATTCTAACTAGGAGTAGGCATGTACAGATCGCTTCTGGGACCCGAAAATATCGAATTTTCGGGTGTTTTGATGTTGAATTTGAGATATAAACAAGTACAGAAGATGCATGCACATATCGACTTTTGGGCACCTAAAAGAACGATTTTCAGTATGTTTTGGGCCTGTATTTTGAAAATACTCTAACACGGAGTAGGCATGTACAGTTCGCTTCTGGAACCCCAAAATATCGATGTTTCGGGTGTTTTGAGCCTGAATTTGAGATATAAACGTGTACAGAAGATGCATGCACATATCGACTTTGGACACTTAAAATATCGATTTTTAGCTTTTTTTGGGCCTGTATTTTGAAAATACTCTAACACGGAGTAGGCAAGTACAGATTCCTTCTCGGACCCCAAAATATCGAATTTTCGGGTGTTTGGAGCCTGAATTTGAGATATAAACGGGTACAGAAGATGCATCTACATATCGACTTTTGGGCACCTAAAAGATCGATTTTCAGTATGTTTCGGGCCTGTATATTGAAAATACTCTAACACGGAGTAGGCATATACAGATCGTTTCTGGGACCCCAAAATATCGAATTTTCCGGTGTTTTGGGCCTGAATCTGAGATATCGACTTTGGGCACCAAAAATATCGATTTTTAGCATGTTTTGTGCCTATATTTTGAAAATATTCTAGCACTGAGAAGGCATGTACAGATCGCTTCTGGGACCCCAAAATATCGAATTTTCGGGTGTTTTGAGCCTGAATTTGAGATATAAACGGGTACAGAAAATGCATGCACATATCGACTTTTGGGCACCTAAAATATCGATTTTGAGCATGTTTTGGGTCTGTATCTTGAACACATTCTAACTAGGAGTAGGCATGAACAGATCGCTTCTGGGACCCAAAAATATCGAATTTTCGGGTGTTTTTAGGTTAAATTTGAGATATAAACAAGTGCAAAAGATGCATACACATATTGACTTTGGGCACCTAAAATATCTAGTTTCAGCATGTTTTGGGCCTGTATTTTGAAAATACTCTAACACGAAGTGGGCATGTTCAGTTCGCTTCCTGGACCCCAAATTATCGAATTTTCGGGTGTTTTGGGCCTGAATTTGATATATCGACTTTGGGCACCTAAAATATCGATTTTTAGCATGTTTTGGGCCTATATTTTGAAAATATTCTAGCACTAAGTAGGCATGTACAGATCACTTCTGGGGCCCCAAAATATCAAATTTTCGGGTGTTTTGAACCTGAATTTGAGATATAAACGGGTACAGAAAATGCATGCACATATCGACTTTGGACTCTTAAAATATCGATTTTTAGCATGTTTTGAGCCTATATTTTGAAAACATTCTAGCACTGAGTAGGCATGTACATATCACTTCTGGGACCCAAAAAAGTCGAATTTTCGGGTATTTTGAGGTTGAATTTGGGATATAAACGGTTGCAGAAGATGCATACACATATTGACTTTGGTCACCTAAAATATCGATTTTCAGCATGTTTTGGGCCTGTATTTTGAAATTATTCTAACATGGAGTAGGCAAGTACAGATCGTTTCTGGGACCCCAAAATATCGAATTTTCGGGTGTTTGGAGCCTGAATTTAAGATATAAACGGGTACAGAAGATGCATCAACATATCGACTTTTGGGCACCTAAAAGATCGATTTTTAAGTATGTTTTGGGCCTGTTTATTGAAAATACTCTAACACAGGGTAGGCATGTACAGATCGCTTCTGGCACCCCAAAATATCGAATTTTCGGATGTTTTGGGCCTAAATTTGAGATATCGAATTTGGGCACCAAAAATATCGATTTTTAGCATGTTTTGGGCCTATATTTTTAAAATATTCTATCACTAAGTAGGCATGTACAGATTACTTCTCGGACCCAAAAATATCGAATTTTTGGGTGTTTTAAGACTGAATATGAGATATAAACGGTTACAGAAGATGCATGCACATATCGACTTTGGACAATTAATATATCGATTTTTAGCATGTTTTGAGCCTATATTTTGAAAACATTCTGGCACTGAGTAATCATGTACAGATCGCTTCTGGGATCCAAAAATGTTGAATTTTCGGGTGTTTTGAGGTTGAATTTGGCATATAAACGGGTGCAGAAGATGCATACACATATTGACTTTGGTCATTTAAAATATCGATTTTCAGTATGTTTTGGGCCTGAATTTTGAAAATACTCTAACACAGAGTAGGCAAGTACAAATCGCTTATGGGACCCAAAAATATCGAATTTTCGGGTGCTTGGAGCCTGAATTTGAGATATAAACGGGTACAAAAGATGTATCCACATATCGACTTTTGGGCACCTATAAGAACGATTTTCAGTATGTTTTGGGCCTGTATATTGAAAATACACTAACACGGAGTAGGCATGTACAGATCGCTTCTGGGACCCCAAAATCTCAAATTTTCGGGTGTTTTGGGCCTGAATTTGAGATATCGACTTTGGGCACCTAAAATATCGATTTTTAGCATGTTTTGGGCCTATATTTTGAAAATATTCTAGCTCTGAGTAGGCATGTAAAGATCGCTTCTGGGACCCCAAAATATCGAATTTTCGGGTGTTTTGAGCTTGAATTTGAGATATAAACGGGTACAGAAGATGCATGCACATATCAACTTTGGACACTTAAAATATCGATTTTTAGCATGTTTTGAGCCTATATTTTGAAAACATTCTAGCACTACAGATCGCTTCTGGGACCCAAAAATATCGAATTTTCGGGTGTTTTGAGGTTCAATTTTGGATATAAACGGGTGCAGAAGATGCACACAAATATTGACTTTGGGCACCTAAAATATCGATTTTCAGCATGTTTTGGGCCTGTATCTAAGCAGGCATGTACAGATCGCTTCTGGGACTCCAAAATATCGAATTTTCGGGTGTTTTGAGCCTGAATATGAGATATAAACGGGTACAGAAGATGCATGCACATATCGACTTTTGGGCACCTAAAATATCGATTTTCAGCATGTTTTGGGTCTGTATCTTGAAAACATTCTAACTAGGAGTAGGCATGTACAGATCGCTTCTTGGACCCAAAAGTACCAATTTTTCGGGTGTTTTGAGCCTTAATTTGAGATATAAACGGGTACAGAAGATGCATGCACATATCGACTTTGGACACTTAAAATATCGATTTTTAGAATGTTTTGAGACTATAATTTGAAAATACTCTAAAACGGAGTAGGCAAGTACAAATCGCTTCTGGGACCCCTAAAATAACGAATTTTCGGGTGTTTGGAGCCTGAATTTGAGATAAAAACGGGTACAGAAGATGCCTCCACATATCGACTTTTGGGCACCTAAAAGATCGATTTTCAGTATGTTTTGGGCCTGTATTTTGAAAATTCTCTAACACGGAGTAAGCATGTACAGATCGCTTCTGGGACCCCAAAATATAGAATTTTCGGATGTTTGGAGCCTGAATTTTAGATATAAACGGGTACACAAGATGCATGTACATATTGACTTTGGGCACCTAAAAAATCGATTTTCAGCATGTTTTGGGCGTGTATTTTGAAAATACTCTAACACGGAGTAGGCATGTATAGATCGCTTCTGGGATTTCAAAATATCGACTTTTCGGGTGTTTTGAGCCTGAATTTGAGATATAAACGGGTACTGAAGATGCATGCACATATCAACTTTTGGGCACCTAAAATATCGATTTTTTGCATGTTTTGAGCCTTTATTTTGAAAAAATTCTAACAATGAGTAGGCTTATACAGATCCCTTCGGGACCCCAAAATATCGAATTTCGGGTGTTTTGAGGCTGAATTTGGGATATAAACGGGTGCAGAAGATGCATACACATATTGACTTTGGGCACCTAAAATATCGATTTTCAGCATGTTTTGGGCCTGTATTTTGAAAATACTCTAACACATAGTAGGCATGTACAGATCGCTTCTGAGACCCCAAAATATCGAATTTTCGGGTGTTTTGAGCCTGAATTTGAGATATAAACGGGTACAGAAGATGAATGCACGTATTGACTTTGGGCCTCTAAAATATCGATTTTCAGCATGTTTTGGGCCTGTATTTTGAAAATACTCGAACACGGAGTAGGCATGTACAGATCGCATCTGGGACCCCAAAATATCGAATATTCGGTTGTTTTGAGCCTGAAATTGAGATATAAAACGTTAAAGAAATTGCATGCACATATCGACTTTTGGTTACTTAAAAGATCGATTTTCAGTATGTTTTGGGCCTGTATTTTGAAAATACTCTAACACGGAGTAGGCATGCACAGATCGCTTTTGGTACCCCAAAATGTCGAATTTTCTGGTGTTTTGGGCCTGAATTTGAGATATCGACTTTGGGCACCTAAAATATAGATTTTTAGCACGTTTTGGGCCTATATTTTGAAAATATTCTAGCACTGAGTAGGCATGTACAGATCGTTTCTGGGACCCCAAAATATCGAATTTTCGGGTGTTTTGAGCCTGAATTTGAGATATAAAATGGCACAGAAGATGCATGCACATATCGACTTTTGGTTACCTAAGAGATCGATTTTCAGTATGTTTTGGGCCTGTATTGTGAAAATACTCTAACACGGAGTAGGCATGTACAGATCGCTTTTGGGACCCCAAAATGTCGAATTTTCGGGAGTTTTGGGCCTGAATTTGAGATATAAACGGGTATTGAAGATGCATGCACATATCGACTTTTGGGCACCTAAAAGATCGATTTTGAGCATGTTTTGGGTCTGAATCTTGAAAATACTCTAACACGGAGTAGGCATGCACCGATCGCTTCTGGGACCCCAAAATATCGAATTTTCGGGTGTTTTGGGCCTGAATTTGAGATATCGACTTTTGGCCTCTAAAATATCGATTTTTAGCATGTTTAGGACCTATATTTTGAAAATATTCTAGCTCTGAGCAGGCATGTACAGATAACTTCTGGGACCCAAAAATATCGAATTTTTGGGTGTTTTAAGCCTGAATTTGAGATATAAACGGGTACAGAAGATGCATGCACATATCGACTTTTGGGCACCTAGAAGATCGATTTTCAGTATGTATTAGGCCTGTATTTTGAAAATACTCTAACACGGAGTAGGCATGTACAGATCGCTTCAGGGACCCCAAAATATCGAATATTCGGGTGTTTTAAGCCTGAATTTGAGATATAAACTGGTACAGAAGATGCATGCAAATATCGACTTTTGGTTACCTAAGAGATCGATTTTCAATATGTTTTGGGCCTGTATTTTGAAAATACTCTAACACGGAGTAGGCATATACAAATTGCTTTTGGGATCCAAAAATATTGACTTTTCGGGTGTTTTGAGGTTGAATTTGGGATATAAACGGGTGCAGAAGATGCATACACATATTGACTTTGGGCACCTAAAATATAGATTTTCAGCATGTTTTGGGCCTGTATTATGAAAATACTCTAACACATAGTAGGCATGTACAGATCGCTTCTGGGACCCCAAAATATCGAATTTTCGGGTGTTTGGAGCCTGAATTTGAGATATAAACGGGTACAGAAGATGCATGCACATATCGACTTTTGGGCACCTAGAAGATCGATTTTCAGTATGTATTAGGCCTGTATTTTGAAAATACTCTAACACGGAGTAGGCATGTACAGATCGCTTCTGGAACCCCAAAATATCAAATTTTTGGGTGTTTTGGGCCTGATTTTGAGATATCGACTATGGGCACCTAAAATATCGATTTTTAGCATGTTTTGGACCAATATTTTGAAAATATTCTAGCACTGAGTAGGCATGTACAGATCGCTTCTGGGACTCCAAAATATCGAATTTTCGGGTGTTTTGAGCCTGAATTTGAGATATAAACGGGTACAGAAGATGCATGCACGTATTGACTTTGGGCCCCTAAAATATCGATTTTCAGCATGTTTTGGGCCTGAATTTTGAAAATACTCTAACACGGAGTAGGCATGTACAGTTCGCTTCTGGGACCCCAAAATATCGAATATTCGGGTGTTTTGAGCCTGAATTTGAGATATAAAACGGTACAGAAATTGCATGCACATATCGACTTTTGGTTACCTAAAAGATCGATTTTCAGTATATTTTTTGCCTGTATTTTGAAAATACTCTAACACGGAGTAGGCATATACAGATCGCTTCTGGGACCGCAAAATATCGAATTTTCGGGAGTTTTGGGCCTGAATTTCAGATATCGACTTTGGGCACCTAAAATATTGATATTTAGCATGTTTTTGACCTATATTTTGAAAATATTCTAGAACTGAGTAGGCATGACCAAATCGCTTCTAGGACCCAAAAATATCGAATTTTCGTGTGTTTTGAGCCTGGATTTGAGATATAAACGGGTACAGAAGATGCATACACATATTGACTTTGGGCACATAAAATATCGATTTTCAGCATGTTTTGGGCCTGTATTTCGAAAATACTCTAACACGGAGTAGGCATGTACATATTGCTTCAGGGACCCCAAAATATCGAATTTTCGGGTGTTTTGAGCCTGAATTTGAGATATAAACGGGTATTGAAGATGCATGCACATATCGACTTTTGGGCACCGAAAATATCGATTTTGAGCATGTTTTGGGTCTGTATCTTGAAAACATTCTAACTAGGAGTAGTCATGTACAGATCGCTTCCAGGACCCAAAAATACCGAATTTTCGGGTGTTTTGAGCTTGAATTTGAGATATAAACGGGAACAGAAGATGCATGCACATATCGACTTTGGACATTTAAAATATCGATTTTTGTTATGTTTTGAGCCTATATTTTGAAACAATTCTAGCACTGAGTAGGCATGTGCATATCGCTTCTTCGACCCCAAAATATCGAATTTTCGGGTGTTTAGAGGCTGAATTTGAGATATAAACGGGTACAGAAGTTGCATTCACATATCGACTTTTGGGCACCTAAAATATCGATTTTCAGTATGTTTTGGGCCTGTATTTTGAAAATACTCTAATACGGAGTAGGCATGTACAGATCGCTTCTGGGACCCCTAAATATCAAATTTTCGGGTGTTTTGAGCCTGAATTTGAGATATAAATGGGTACTGAAAATGCATGCACATATCGACTTTGGACTCTTAAAATATCGATTTTTAGCATGTTTTGAGCCTATATTTTGAAAATATTCTAGCACTGAGTAGGCATGTACAGATCGCTTCAGAGACCCACAAATATCGAATTTTCGGGTGTTTTGAGGTTGAATTTGAGATAAAAACGGGTGCAGAAGATGCATACACATATTAACTTTGGGCACCTAAAATATCGATTTTCAGCATGTTATGGGCCTGTATCTGAGTAGTCATGTACAGATCGCTTCTGGGACCCAAAAATATCGAATTTTCGGGTGTTTTGCCCATGAATTTGAGATATCGACTTTGGGCACCTAAAATATCGATTTTCAGCATGTTTTGGGCCTGTATTTTGAAAATACTCTAACACAGAGTAGGCATGTACAGATCGCTTCAGGGACCCCCAAATATCGAACTTTCGGGTGCATAGAGCCTGAATATGAGATATAAACGGGTACTGAAGATGCATGCACATATCAACTTTTGGGCACCGAAAATATCGATTTTGAGCATGTTTTGGGTCTGTATCTTGAAAAAATTCTAACTAGGAGTAGGCATGTACAGATCGCTTCTAGGACCCAAAAATACCGAATTATCGGGAGTTTTGAGACTTAATTTGAGTTATAAACGGGTACAGAAGGTGCATGCACATATTGACTTTGGGCACCTAAAATATCGATTTTCAGCATGTTTTGGGCCTGTATTTTGAAAATACTCTAATACAGAATAGGCATGTACAGATCGCTTCAGAGACCGCAAAATATCGAATTTTCGGGTGTTTTGAGCCTGAATTTGAGATATAAACGGGTACTGAAGATGAATGCACTTATCGACTTTTTGGCACCAAAAATATCGATTTTGAGCATGTTTTGTGTCTGTATCTTGAAATAATTCTAACTAGGAGTAGGCATGTACAGATCGTTTCCAGGACCCAAAAACACCGAATTTTCGGGTGTTTTGAGCTTTTGAGCATGAATTTGAGATATAAACTGGTACAGAAGATACATGCACTTATCGACTTTGGACACTTAATATATCGATTTTTAGCATGTTTTGAGCCTATATTTTGAAAACATTCTAGCACTGAGTAGGCATGTGCAGATCGCTTCTAGACCCAAAAATATCGAATTTTTGGGTGTTTTGGGCCTGAATTTAAGTAATCGACTTTGGGCACCTAAAATATCGATTTTTAGCATGTTTTGGACCTATATTTTGAAAATATTCTAGCACTGAGTAGGCATGTACAGATCGCTTCTGGGACCCATAAATATCGAATTTTCGGGTGTTTTGAGCCTGAATTTGAGATATAAACGGGTACATAAGATGCATGCACATATTGACTTTGGGCACCTAAAATATCGATTTTCTGCATGTTTTGGGACTGTATTTTGAAAATACTCTAACATGAAGTAGGCATGTACAGATCGCTTCAGGGACCCCAAAATATCGAATTTTCGGGTGTTTCGAGCCTGAATTTGAGATATAAACGGGTACTGAAGATGAATGCACTTATCGACTTTTGGGCACCAGAAATATCGATTTTGAGCATGTTTTGGGTCTGTATCTTGAAAAAATTCTAACTAGGAGTAGGCATGTGCAGATCGCTTCCAGGACCCAAAAATACCGAATTTTCGGGTGTTTTGAGCTTTTGAGCATGAATTTGAGATATAAACTGGTACAGAAGATACATGCACTTATCGACTTTGGACACTTAAAATATCGATTTTTAGCATGTTTTGAGCCTATATTTTGAAAACATTCTAGCACTGAGTAGGCATGTACAGATCGCTTCTGGGACCCAAAAATATCGAATTTTTGGGTGTTTTAAGGTTGAATTTGGGATATAAACAGGTGCAGAAGATGCATACACATATTGACTTTTGGGCACCTAAAATATCGATTTTCAGCATGTTTTGGGCCTGTATCTGAGTAGGCATGTACAGATATCTTCTGGGACCCCAAAATATCGAACTTTCGGGTGTTTGGAGCCTGAATTTGAGATATAAACGGGTACAGAAGATGCATGCACATATCGACTTTGGACACCTAAAATATCGATTTTTAGAATTTTTGGGCCTGTATCAGAGTAGGCATGTACAGATCGCTTAAGGGAACCCAAAATATCGAATTTTCAGGTGTTTGGAGCCTGAATTTGATATATAAACGGGTACAGAAGATGCATGCACATATCGACTTTTGGGCACCTAAAATATCGATTTTCAGCATGTTTTGGGTCTGTATCTTGAAAACATTCTAACTAGGAGTAGGCATGTACAGATCGCTTCTTGGACCCAAAAGTACCAATTTTTCGGGTGTTTTGAGCCTTAATTTGAGATATAAACGGGTACAGAAGATGCATGCACATATCGACTTTGGACACTTAAAATATCGATTTTTAGAATGTTTTGAGCCTTTATTTTGAAAATATTCGAGATATAAACGGGTACAGAAGATGCATGCACATATTGACTTTGGTCACCTAAAATATCGATTTTTAGCATGTTTTGAGACTATAATTTGAAAATACTCTAAAACGGAGTAGGCAAGTACAAATCGCTTCTGGGACCCCTAAAATAACGAATTTTCGGGTGTTTGGAGCCTGAATTTGAGATAAAAACGGGTACAGAAGATGCCTCCACATATCGACTTTTGGGCACCTAAAAGATCGATTTTCAGTATGTTTTGGGCCTGTATTTTGAAAATTCTCTAACACGGAGTAAGCATGTACAGATCGCTTCTGGGACCCCAAAATATAGAATTTTCGGATGTTTGGAGCCTGAATTTTAGATATAAACGGGTACACAAGATGCATGTACATATTGACTTTAGGCACCTAAAAAATCGATTTTCAGCATGTTTTGGGCGTGTATTTTGAAAATACTCTAACACGGAGTAGGCATGTATAGATCGCTTCTGGGATTTCAAAATATCGACTTTTCGGGTGTTTTGAGCCTGAATTTGAGATATAAACGGGTACTGAAGATGCATGCACATATCAACTTTTGGGCACCTAAAATATCGATTTTTTGCATGTTTTGAGCCTTTATTTTGAAAAAATTCTAACAATGAGTAGGCTTATACAGATCCCTTCGGGACCCCAAAATATCGAATTTCGGGTGTTTTGAGGCTGAATTTGGGATATAAACGGGTGCAGAAGATGCATACACATATTGACTTTGGGCACCTAAAATATCGATTTTCAGCATGTTTTGGGCCTGTATTTTGAAAATACTCTAACACATAGTAGGCATGTACAGATCGCTTCTAAGACCCCAAAATATCGAATTTTCGGGTGTTTTGAGCCTGAATTTGAGATATAAACGGGTACAGAAGATGAATGCACGTATTGACTTTGGGCCTCTAAAATATCGATTTTCAGCATGTTTTGGGCCTGTATTTTGAAAATACTCGAACACGGAGTAGGCATGTACAGATCGCATCTGGGACCCCAAAATATCGAATATTCGGTTGTTTTGAGCCTGAAATTGAGATATAAAACGGTAAAGAAATTGCATGCACATATCGACTTTTGGTTACTTAAAAGATCGATTTTCAGTATGTTTTGGGCCTGTATTTTGAAAATACTCTAACACGGAGTAGGCATGCACAGATCGCTTTTGGTACCCCAAAATGTCGAATTTTCTGGTGTTTTGGGCCTGAATTTGAGATATCGACTTTGGGCACCTAAAATATAGATTTTTAGCACGTTTTGGGCCTATATTTTGAAAATATTCTAGCACTGAGTAGGCATGTACAGATCGTTTCTGGGACCCCAAAATATCGAATTTTCGGGTGTTTTGAGCCTGAATTTGAGATATAAAATGGCACAGAAGATGCATGCACATATCGACTTTTGGTTACCTAAGAGATCGATTTTCAGTATGTTTTGGGCCTGTATTGTGAAAATACTCTAACACGGAGTAGGCATGTACAGATCGCTTTTGGGACCCCAAAATGTCGAATTTTCGGGAGTTTTGGGCCTGAATTTGAGATATAAACGGGTATTGAAGATGCATGCACATATCGACTTTTGGGCACCTAAAAGATCGATTTTGAGCATGTTTTGGGTCTGAATCTTGAAAATACTCTAACACGGAGTAGGCATGCACCGATCGCTTCTGGGACCCCAAAATATCGAATTTTCGGGTGTTTTGGGCCTGAATTTGAGATATCGACTTTTGGCCTCTAAAATATCGATTTTTAGCATGTTTAGGACCTATATTTTGAAAATATTCTAGCTCTGAGCAGGCATGTACAGATAACTTCTGGGACCCAAAAATATCGAATTTTTGGGTGTTTTAAGCCTGAATTTGAGATATAAACGGGTACAGAAGATGCATGCACATATCGACTTTTGGGCACCTAGAAGATCGATTTTCAGTATGTATTAGGCCTGTATTTTGAAAATACTCTAACACGGAGTAGGCATGTACAGATCGCTTCAGGGACCCCAAAATATCGAATATTCGGGTGTTTTAAGCCTGAATTTGAGATATAAACTGGTACAGAAGATGCATGCAAATATCGACTTTTGGTTACCTAAGAGATCGATTTTCAATATGTTTTGGGCCTGTATTTTGAAAATACTCTAACACGGAGTAGGCATATACAAATTGCTTTTGGGATCCAAAAATATTGACTTTTCGGGTGTTTTGAGGTTGAATTTGGGATATAAACGGGTGCAGAAGATGCATACACATATTGACTTTGGGCACCTAAAATATAGATTTTCAGCATGTTTTGGGCCTGTATTATGAAAATACTCTAACACATAGTAGGCATGTACAGATCGCTTCTGGGACCCCAAAATATCGAATTTTCGGGTGTTTGGAGCCTGAATTTGAGATATAAACGGGTACAGAAGATGCATGCACATATCGACTTTTGGGCACCTAGAAGATCGATTTTCAGTATGTATTAGGCCTGTATTTTGAAAATACTCTAACACGGAGTAGGCATGTACAGATCGCTTCTGGAACCCCAAAATATCAAATTTTTGGGTGTTTTGGGCCTGATTTTGAGATATCGACTATGGGCACCTAAAATATCGATTTTTAGCATGTTTTGGACCAATATTTTGAAAATATTTTAGCACTGAGTAGGCATGTACAGATCGCTTCTGGGACTCCAAAATATCGAATTTTCGGGTGTTTTGAGCCTGAATTTGAGATATAAACGGGTACAGAAGATGCATGCACGTATTGACTTTGGGCCCCTAAAATATCGATTTTCAGCATGTTTTGGGCCTGAATTTTGAAAATACTCTAACACGGAGTAGGCATGTACAGTTCGCTTCTGGGACCCCAAAATATCGAATATTCGGGTGTTTTGAGCCTGAATTTGAGATATAAAACGGTACAGAAATTGCATGCACATATCGACTTTTGGTTACCTAAAAGATCGATTTTCAGTATATTTTTTGCCTGTATTTTGAAAATACTCTAACACGGAGTAGGCATATACAGATCGCTTCTGGGACCGCAAAATATCGAATTTTCGGGAGTTTTGGGCCTGAATTTCAGATATCGACTTTGGGCACCTAAAATATTGATATTTAGCATGTTTTTGACCTATATTTTGAAAATATTCTAGAACTGAGTAGGCATGACCAGATCGCTTCTAGGACCCAAAAATATCGAATTTTCGTGTGTTTTGAGCCTGGATTTGAGATATAAACGGGTACAGAAGATGCATACACATATTGACTTTGGGCACCTAAAATATCGATTTTCAGCATGTTTTGGGCCTGTATTTCGAAAATACTCTAACACGTAGTAGGCATGTACATATTGCTTCAGGGACCCCAAAATATCGAATTTTCGGGTGTTTTGAGCCTGAATTTGAGATATAAACGGGTACAGAAGATGAATGCACGTATTGACTTTGGGCCTCTAAAATATCGATTTTCAGCATGTTTTGGGCCTGTATTTTGAAAATACTCGAACACGGAGTAGGCATGTACAGATCGCATCTGGGACCCCAAAATATCGAATATTCGGTTGTTTTGAGCCTGAAATTGAGATATAAAACGGTAAAGAAATTGCATGCACATATCGACTTTTGGTTACTTAAAAGATCGATTTTCAGTATGTTTTGGGCCTGTATTTTGAAAATACTCTAACACGGAGTAGGCATGCACAGATCGCTTTTGGTACCCCAAAATGTCGAATTTTCTGGTGTTTTGGGCCTGAATTTGAGATATCGACTTTGGGCACCTAAAATATAGATTTTTAGCACGTTTTGGGCCTATATTTTGAAAATATTCTAGCACTGAGTAGGCATGTACAGATCGTTTCTGGGACCCCAAAATATCGAATTTTCGGGTGTTTTGAGCCTGAATTTGAGATATAAAATGGCACAGAAGATGCATGCACATATCGACTTTTGGTTACCTAAGAGATCGATTTTCAGTATGTTTTGGGCCTGTATTGTGAAAATACTCTAACACGGAGTAGGCATGTACAGATCGCTTTTGGGACCCCAAAATGTCGAATTTTCGGGAGTTTTAGGCCTGAATTTGAGATATAAACGGGTATTGAAGATGCATGCACATATCGACTTTTGGGCACCTAAAAGATCGATTTTGAGCATGTTTTGGGTCTGAATCTTGAAAATACTCTAACACGGAGTAGGCATGCACCGATCGCTTCTGGGACCCCAAAATATCGAATTTTCGGGTGTTTTGGGCCTGAATTTGAGATATCGACTTTTGGCCTCTAAAATATCGATTTTTAGCATGTTTAGGACCTATATTTTGAAAATATTCTAGCTCTGAGCAGGCATGTACAGATAACTTCTGGGACCCAAAAATATCGAATTTTTGGGTGTTTTAAGCCTGAATTTGAGATATAAACGGGTACAGAAGATGCATGCACATATCGACTTTTGGGCACCTAGAAGATCGATTTTCAGTATGTATTAGGCCTGTATTTTGAAAATACTCTAACACGGAGTAGGCATGTACAGATCGCTTCAGGGACCCCAAAATATCGAATATTCGGGTGTTTTAAGCCTGAATTTGAGATATAAACTGGTACAGAAGATGCATGCAAATATCGACTTTTGGTTACCTAAGAGATCGATTTTCAATATGTTTTGGGCCTGTATTTTGAAAATACTCTAACACGGAGTAGGCATATACAAATTGCTTTTGGGATCCAAAAATATTGACTTTTCGGGTGTTTTGAGGTTGAATTTGGGATATAAACGGGTGCAGAAGATGCATACACATATTGACTTTGGGCACCTAAAATATAGATTTTCAGCATGTTTTGGGCCTGTATTATGAAAATACTCTAACACATAGTAGGCATGTACAGATCGCTTCTGGGACCCCAAAATATCGAATTTTCGGGTGTTTGGAGCCTGAATTTGAGATATAAACGGGTACAGAAGATGCATGCACATATCGACTTTTGGGCACCTAGAAGATCGATTTTCAGTATGTATTAGGCCTGTATTTTGAAAATACTCTAACACGGAGTAGGCATGTACAGATCGCTTCTGGAACCCCAAAATATCAAATTTTTGGGTGTTTTGGGCCTGATTTTGAGATATCGACTATGGGCACCTAAAATATCGATTTTTAGCATGTTTTGGACCAATATTTTGAAAATATTTTAGCACTGAGTAGGCATGTACAGATCGCTTCTGGGACTCCAAAATATCGAATTTTCGGGTGTTTTGAGCCTGAATTTGAGATATAAACGGGTACAGAAGATGCATGCACGTATTGACTTTGGGCCCCTAAAATATCGATTTTCAGCATGTTTTGGGCCTGAATTTTGAAAATACTCTAACACGGAGTAGGCATGTACAGTTCGCTTCTGGGACCCCAAAATATCGAATATTCGGGTGTTTTGAGCCTGAATTTGAGATATAAAACGGTACAGAAATTGCATGCACATATCGACTTTTGGTTACCTAAAAGATCGATTTTCAGTATATTTTTTGCCTGTATTTTGAAAATACTCTAACACGGAGTAGGCATATACAGATCGCTTCTGGGACCGCAAAATATCGAATTTTCGGGAGTTTTGGGCCTGAATTTCAGATATCGACTTTGGGCACCTAAAATATTGATATTTAGCATGTTTTTGACCTATATTTTGAAAATATTCTAGAACTGAGTAGGCATGACCAGATCGCTTCTAGGACCCAAAAATATCGAATTTTCGTGTGTTTTGAGCCTGGATTTGAGATATAAACGGGTACAGAAGATGCATACACATATTGACTTTGGGCACCTAAAATATCGATTTTCAGCATGTTTTGGGCCTGTATTTCGAAAATACTCTAACACGTAGTAGGCATGTACATATTGCTTCAGGGACCCCAAAATATCGAATTTTCGGGTGTTTTGAGCCTGAATTTGAGATATAAACGGGTATTGAAGATGCATGCACATATCGACTTTTGGGCACCGAAAATATCGATTTTGAGCATGTTTTGGGTCTGTATCTTGAAAACATTCTAACTAGGAGTAGTCATGTACAGATCGCTTCCAGGACCCAAAAATACCGAATTTTCGGGTGTTTTGAGCTTGAATTTGAGATATAAACGGGAACAGAAGATGCATGCACATATCGACTTTGGACATTTAAAATATCGATTTTTGTTATGTTTTGAGCCTATATTTTGAAACAATTCTAGCACTGAGTAGGCATGTGCATATCGCTTCTTCGACCCCAAAATATCGAATTTTCGGGTGTTTAGAGGCTGAATTTGAGATATAAACGGGTACAGAAGTTGCATTCACATATCGACTTTTGGGCACCTAAAATATCGATTTTCAGTATGTTTTGGGCCTGTATTTTGAAAATACTCTAATACGGAGTAGGCATGTACAGATCGCTTCTGGGACCCCTAAATATCAAATTTTCGGGTGTTTTGAGCCTGAATTTGAGATATAAATGGGTACTGAAAATGCATGAACATATCGACTTTGGACTCTTAAAATAACGATTTTTAGCATGTTTTGAGCCTATATTTTGAAAATATTCTAGCACTGAGTAGGCATGTACAGATCGCTTCAGAGACCCACAAATATCGAATTTTCGGGTGTTTTGAGGTTGAATTTGAGATAAAAACGGGTGCAGAAGATGCATACACATATTAACTTTGGGCACCTAAAATATCGATTTTCAGCATGTTATGGGCCTGTATCTGAGTAGTCATGTACAGATCGCTTCTGGGACCCAAAAATATCGAATTTTCGGGTGTTTTGCCCATGAATTTGAGATATCGACTTTGGGCACCTAAAATATCGATTTTCAGCATGTTTTGGGCCTGTATTTTGAAAATACTCTAACACAGAGTAGGCATGTACAGATCGCTTCAGGGACCCCCAAATATCGAACTTTCGGGTGCATAGAGCCTGAATATGAGATATAAACGGGTACTGAAGATGCATGCACATATCAACTTTTGGGCACCGAAAATATCGATTTTGAGCATGTTTTGGGTCTGTATCTTGAAAAAATTCTAACTAGGAGTAGGCATGTACAGATCGCTTCTAGGACCCAAAAATACCGAATTATCGGGAGTTTTGAGACTTAATTTGAGTTATAAACGGGTACAGAAGGTGCATGCACATATTGACTTTGGGCACCTAAAATATCGATTTTCAGCATGTTTTGGGCCTGTATTTTGAAAATACTCTAATACAGAATAGGCATGTACAGATCGCTTCAGAGACCGCAAAATATCGAATTTTCGGGTGTTTTGAGCCTGAATTTGAGATATAAACGGGTACTGAAGATGAATGCACTTATCGACTTTTTGGCACCAAAAATATCGATTTTGAGCATGTTTTGTGTCTGTATCTTGAAATAATTCTAACTAGGAGTAGGCATGTACAGATCGTTTCCAGGACCCAAAAACACCGAATTTTCGGGTGTTTTGAGCTTTTGAGCATGAATTTGAGATATAAACTGGTACAGAAGATACATGCACTTATCGACTTTGGACACTTAATATATCGATTTTTAGCATGTTTTGAGCCTATATTTTGAAAACATTCTAGCACTGAGTAGGCATGTGCAGATCGCTTCTAGACCCAAAAATATCGAATTTTTGGGTGTTTTGGGCCTGAATTTAAGTAATCGACTTTGGGCACCTAAAATATCGATTTTTAGCATGTTTTGGACCTATATTTTGAAAATATTCTAGCACTGAGTAGGCATGTACAGATCGCTTCTGGGACCCATAAATATCGAATTTTCGGGTGTTTTGAGCCTGAATTTGAGATATAAACGGGTACATAAGATGCATGCACATATTGACTTTGGGCACCTAAAATATCGATTTTCTGCATGTTTTGAGACTGTATTTTGAAAATACTCTAACATGAAGTAGGCATGTACAGATCGCTTCAGGGACCCCAAAATATCGAATTTTCGGGTGTTTTGAGCCTGAATTTGAGATATAAACGGGTACTGAAGATGAATGCACTTATCGACTTTTGGGCACCAGAAATATCGATTTTGAGCATGTTTTGGGTCTGTATCTTGAAAAAATTCTAACTAGGAGTAGGCATGTGCAGATCGCTTCCAGGACCCAAAAATACCGAATTTTCGGGTGTTTTGAGCTTTTGAGCATGAATTTGAGATATAAACTGGTACAGAAGATACATGCACTTATCGACTTTGGACACTTAAAATATCGATTTTTAGCATGTTTTGAGCCTATATTTTGAAAACATTCTAGCACTGAGTAGGCATGTACAGATCGCTTCTGGGACCCAAAAATATCGAATTTTTGGGTGTTTTAAGGTTGAATTTGGGATATAAACAGGTGCAGAAGATGCATACACATATTGACTTTTGGGCACCTAAAATATCGATTTTCAGCATGTTTTGGGCCTGTATCTGAGTAGGCATGTACAGATATCTTCTGGGACCCCAAAATATCGAACTTTCGGGTGTTTGGAGCCTGAATTTGAGATATAAACGGGTACAGAAGATGCATGCACATATCGACTTTGGACACCTAAAATATCGATTTTCAGAATTTTTGGGCCTGTATCAGAGTAGGCATGTACAGATCGCTTAAGGGAACCCAAATTATCGAATTTTCAGGTGTTTGGAGCCTGAATTTGATATATAAACGGGTACAGAAGATGCATGCACATATCGACATTTGGGTACCTAAAAGATCGATTTTCAGTATGTTTTGGGCCTGTGTTTTGAAATTACTCTAACACGGAGTAGGCATGTACAGATCGCTTCTGGGACCCCAAAATATCGTATTTTCGGGAGTTTTGGGCCTGAATTTGAGATATCGACTTTGGGCACCTAAAATATCGATATTTAGCATGTTTTGGACCTATATTTTGAAAATATCCTAGAACTGAGTAGGCATGAACAGATCGCTTCTGGGATCCAAAAATATCGAATTTTCGGGTGTTTTGAGCCTGGATTTGAGATATAAACGGGTACAGAAGATGCATACACATATTGACTTTGGGCACCTAAAATATCGATTTTCAGCATGTTTTGGGCCTTTATTTTGAAAATACTCTAACACGGAGTAGGCATGTACAGATCGCTTCAGGGACCCCAAAATATCGAATTTTCGGGTGTTTTGAGCCTGAATTTGAGATATAAACGGGTACAGAAGATGCATGCATATATCGACTTTTGGGCACAGAAAATATCGATTTTGAGCATGTTTTGGGTCTGTATCTTGAAAACATTCTAACTAGGAGTAGTCATGTACAGATCGTTTCCAGGACTGAAAAATACCGAATTTTCGGGTGTTTTGAGCTTGAATTTGAGATCTAAACGGGTACTAAAGATTCATGCACATATCGACTTTGGACACTTAAAATATCGATTTTTAGCATGTTTTAAGCCTATATTTTAAAAACATTCTAGCACTGAGTAGGCATGTGCAGATCGCTTCTTCGACCCCAAAATATCGAATTTTCGGGTGTTTGGAGCCTGAATTTGAGATATAAACGGGTACAGAAGATGCATGCACATATCGACTTTTGGGCACATAAAATATCGATTTTCAGTATGTTTTGGGCCTGTATTTTGAAAATACTCTAACACGGAGTAGGCATGTACAGATCGCTTCAGGGACCCCAAAATATCGAATTTTCGGGTGTTTTAAGCCTGAATTTGAGATATAAACGGCTACTGAAGATGCATGAACATATCGACTTTGGACACTTAAAATATCGATTTTTAGCATGTTTTGAGCCTATATTTTGAAAATATTCTAGCACTAAGTAGGCATGTACAGATCGCTTCTGGGACCTCAAAATATTGAATTTTCGGGTGTTTTGAGCCTGAATTTGAGATATAAACGGGTTCTGAAGATGAATGCACTTATCGACTTTTTGGCACCAAAAATATCGATTTTCAGCATGTTTTGGGCCTGTATCTGAGTAGGCATGTACAGATGGCTTATGGGAACCCAAAATATCGGATTTTCAGGTGTTTGGAGCCTGAATTTGATATATAAACGGGTACAGAAGATGCATGCACATATCGACATTTGGGTACCTAAAAGATCGATTTTCAGTATGTTTTGAGCCTGTGTTTTGAAATTACTCTAACACGGAGTAGGCATGTACAGATCGCTTCTGGGACCCCAAAATATCGAATTTTCGAGAGTTTTGGGCCTGAATTTGAGATATCGACTTTGGGCACCTAAAATATCGATATTTAGCATGTTTTGGACCTATATTTTGAAAATATTCTAGAACTGAGTAGACATGTACAGATCGCTTCTCGACCCAAATATATCGAATTTTTGGGTGTTTTGCGCCTGAATTTGAGATATCGACTTTGGGCACCTAAAATATCGATTTTAAGCATGTTTTGGACCTATATTTTGAAAATATTCTATCACTGAGTAGGCATGTACAGATCACTTCTGGGACCCAAAAATATCGAATTTTCGGGTGTTTTGAGCTTGAATTTGAGATATAAACGGGTACAGAAGATGTATACACATATTGACTTTGGGCACCTAAAATATCGATTTTTAGCATGTTTTGGACCTATATTTTGAAAATATTCTAGCGCTGAGTAGGCATGTACAGATCGCTTCAGGGACCCCAAAATATTGAATTTTCGGGTGTTTTGAGCCTGAATTTGAGATATAAACGGGTACTGAAGATGAATGCACTTATCGACTTTTTGGCACCAAAAATATCGATTTTGAGCATGTTTTGGGTCTGTATCTTGAAAAAATTCTAACTAGGAGTAGGCATGTACAGATCGTTTACAGGACCCAAAAATACCGAATTTTCGGTTGTTTTGAGCTTTTGAGCATGAATTTGAGATATAAACTGGTACAGAAGATACATGCACTTATCGACTTTGGACACTTAAAATATCGATTTTTAGCATGTTTTTAGCCTATATTTTGAAAACATTCTAGCACTGAGTAGGCATGTACAGATCGCTTCTGGGACCCAAAAATATCTAATTTTTGGGTGTTTTAAGGTTTAATTTGGGATATAAACAGGTGTAGAAGATGCATACACATATTGACTTTGGGCACCTAAAATATCGATTTTCAGCATGTTTTGGGCCTGTATCTGAGTAGGCATGTACAGTTTGCTTCTTCGACCCTAAAATTATCGAATTTTCGGGTGTTTGGAGCCTGAATTTGAGATATAAACGGGTACAGAAGATGCATGCACATATCGACTTTTGGGCACCTAAATGATCGATTTTCAGTATGTTTTGGGCCTGTATTTTGAAAATACTCTAACACGGAGTAGGCATGTACAGATCGCTTCTGGGACCCCAAAATATCGAATTTTCGGGTGTTTTGGGATTGAATTTGATATAGCGACTTTGGGCACCTAAAATATCGATTTTCAGTATGTTTTGGGCTTGTATTTTGAAAATACTCTAACACGGAGTAGGCATGTACAGATCGCTTCTGGGACCCCAAAATATTGTACTTTCGGGTGTTTGGAGCCTGAATTTGAGATATAAACGGGTACAGAAGATGCATGCACATATCGACTTTTGGGCACCTAAAATATCGATTTTGAGCATGTTTTGGGTCTGTATCTTGAAAACATTCTAACTAGGAGTAGGCATATACAGATCGCTTCTAGGACCCAAAAATACCGAATTTTCGGGAGTTTTGAGACTTAATTTTATATATAAACGGGTACAGAAGATGCATGCACATATTGACTTTGTGTACCTAAAATATCGATTTTCTACATGTTTTGGGCCTGTATTTTGAAAATACTCTAACATGAAGTAGGCATGTACAGATCGCTTCAGGGACCCCAAAATATCGAATTTTCGGGTGTTTTGAGCCTGAATTTGAGATATAAACGGGTACTGAAGATGAATGCACTTATCGACTTTTGGGCACCAAAAATATCGATTTTGAGCATGTTTTGGGTCTGTATCTTGAAAAAATTCTAATTAGGAGTAGGCATGTGCAGATCGCTTCCAGGACCCAAAAATACCGAATTTTCTGGTGTTTTGAGCTTTTGAGCATGAATTTGAGATATAAACTGGTACAGAAGATACATGCACTTATCGACTTTGGACACTTAAAATATCGATTTTTAGCATGTTTTGAGCCTATATTTTGAAAACATTCTAGCACTGAGTAGGCATGTACAGATCGCTTCTGGGACCCAAAAATATCGAATTTTTGGGTGTTTTAAGGTTGAATTTGGGATATAAACAGGTGCAGAAGATGCATACACATATTGACTTTTGGGCACCTAAAATATCGATTTTCAGCATGTTTTGGGCCTGTATCTGAGTAGGCATCTACAGATCTCTTCTGGGACCCCAAAATATCGAACTTTCGGGTGTTTGGAGCCTGAATTTGAGATATAAACGGGTACAGAAGATGCATGCACATATCGACTTTGGACACCTAAAATATCGATTTTCAGAATTTTTGGGCCTGTATCAGAGTAGGAATGTACAGATCGCTTAAGGGAACCCAAAATATCGAATTTTCAGGTGTTTGGAGCCTGAATTTGATATATAAACGGGTACAGAAGATGCATGCACATATCGACCTTTGGGTACCTAAAAGATCGATTTTCAGTATGTTTTGGGCCTGTGTTTTGAAATTACTCTAACACGGAGTAGGCATGTACAGATCGCTTCTGGGACCCCAAAATATCGTATTTTCGGGAGTTTTGGGCCTGAATTTGAGATATCGACTTTGGGCACCTAAAATATCGATATTTAGCATGTTTTGGACCTATATTTTTAAAATATCCTAGAACTGAGTAGGCATGAACAGATCGCTTCTGGGACCCAAAAATATCGAATTTTCGGGTGTTTTGAGCCTGGATTTGAGATATAAACGGGTACAGAAGATGCATACACATATTGACTTTGGGCACCTAAAATATCGATTTTCAGCATGTTTTGGGCCTTTATTTTGAAAATACTCTAACACGGAGTAGGCATGTACAGATCGCTTCAGGGACCCCAAAATATCGAATTTTCGGGTGTTTTGAGCCTGAATTTGAGATATAAACGGGTACAGAAGATGCATGCATATATCGACTTTTGGGCACAGAAAATATCGATTTTGAGCATGTTTTGGGTCTGTATCTTGAAAACATTCTAACTAGGAGTAGTCATGTACAGATCGTTTCCAGGACCGAAAAATACCGAATTTTCGGGTGTTTTGAGCTTGAATTTGAGATCTAAACGGGTACTAAAGATTCATGCACATATCGACTTTGGACACTTAAAATATCGATTTTTAGCATGTTTTAAGCCTATATTTTAAAAACATTCTAGCACTGAGTAGGCATGTGCAGATCGCTTCTTCGACCCCAAAATATCGAATTTTCGGGTGTTTGGAGCCTGAATTTGAGATATAAACGGGTACAGAAGATGCATGCACATATCGACTTTTGGGCACATAAAATATCGATTTTCAGTATGTTTTGGGCCTGTATTTTGAAAATACTCTAACACGGAGTAGGCATGTACAGATCGCTTCAGGGACCCCAAAATATCGAATTTTCGGGTGTTTTAAGCCTGAATTTGAGATATAAACGGCTACTGAAGATGCATGAACATATCGACTTTGGACACTTAAAATATCGATTTTTAGCATGTTTTGAGCCTATATTTTGAAAATATTCTAGCACTAAGTAGGCATGTACAGATCGCTTCTGGGACCCCAAAATATTGAATTTTCGGGTGTTTTGAGCCTGAATTTGAGATATAAACGGGTTCTGAAGATGAATGCACTTATCGACTTTTTGGCACCAAAAATATCGATTTTGAGCATGTTTTGGGCCTGTATCTGAGTAGGCATGTACAGTTTGCTTCTTCGACCCTAAAATTATCGAATTTTCGGGTGTTTGGAGCCTGAATTTGAGATATAAACGGGTACAGAAGATGCATGCACATATCGACTTATGGGCACCTAAAAGAACGATTTTCAGTATGTTTTGGGCCTGTATCTTGAAAATACTCTAACACGGAGTAGGCATGTACAGATCACTTCTGGCACTCCAAAATATTGAATTTTCGGGTGTTTTGACCCTGAATTTGAGATATAAACGGGTACTGAAGATGCATGCACTTATTGACTTTTGGGCACCTAAAATATCGATTTTGAGCATGTTTTGGGTCTGTATCTTGAAAACATTCTGACTAGGAGTAGGCATATACAGATCGCTTCTAGGACCCAAAAATACCGAATTTTCGGGAGTTTTGAGACTTAATTTTAGATATAAACTGGTACAGAAGATGCATGCACATATCGACTTTGGACACTTAAAATATCGATTTTTAGCATGTTTTTGAGCCTATATTTTGAAAACATTCTAGCACTGAGTTAGATGTACAGATCGCTTCAGGTACCCAAAAATATCGAATTTTCGGGTGTTTTGAGGTTGAATTTGGGATATAAACGGGTGCAGAAGATGAATGCACATATCGACTTTGGACACTTAAAATATCGATTTTCAGCATGTTTTGGGCCTGTATCTGAGTAGGCATGTACAGATGGCTTATGGGAACCCAAAATATCGGATTTTCAGGTGTTTGGAGCCTGAATTTGATATATAAACGGGTACAGAAGATGCATGCACATATCGACATTTGGGTACCTAAAAGATCGATTTTCAGTATGTTTTGAGCCTGTGTTTTGAAATTACTCTAACACGGAGTAGGCATGTACAGATCGCTTCTGGGACCCCAAAATATCGAATTTTCGAGAGTTTTGGGCCTGAATTTGAGATATCGACTTTGGGCACCTAAAATATCGATATTTAGCATGTTTTGGACCTATATTTTGAAAATATTCTAGAACTGAGTAGACATGTACAGATCGCTTCTCGACCCAAATATATCGAATTTTTGGGTGTTTTGCGCCTGAATTTGAGATATCGACTTTGGGCACCTAAAATATCGATTTTAAGCATGTTTTGGACCTATATTTTGAAAATATTCTATCACTGAGTAGGCATGTACAGATCACTTCTGGGACCCAAAAATATCGAATTTTCGGGTGTTTTGAGCTTGAATTTGAGATATAAACGGGTACAGAAGATGTATACACATATTGACTTTGGGCACCTAAAATATCGATTTTTAGCATGTTTTGGACCTATATTTTGAAAATATTCTAGAGCTGAGTAGGCATGTACAGATCGCTTCAGGGACCCCAAAATATTGAATTTTCGGGTGTTTTGAGCCTGAATTTGAGATATAAACGGGTACTGAAGATGAATGCACTTATCGACTTTTTGGCACCAAAAATATCGATTTTGAGCATGTTTTGGGTCTGTATCTTGAAAAAATTCTAACTAGGAGTAGGCATGTACAGATCGTTTACAGGACCCAAAAATACCGAATTTTCGGTTGTTTTGAGCTTTTGAGCATGAATTTGAGATATAAACTGGTACAGAAGATACATGCACTTATCGACTTTGGACACTTAAAATATCGATTTTTAGCATGTTTTTAGCCTATATTTTGAAAACATTCTAGCACTGAGTAGGCATGTACAGATCGCTTCTGGGACCCAAAAATATCTAATTTTTGGGTGTTTTAAGGTTTAATTTGGGATATAAACAGGTGTAGAAGATGCATACACATATTGACTTTGGGCACCTAAAATATCGATTTTCAGCATGTTTTGGGCCTGTATCTGAGTAGGCATGTACAGTTTGCTTCTTCGACCCTAAAATTATCGAATTTTCGGGTGTTTGGAGCCTGAATTTGAGATATAAACGGGTACAGAAGATGCATGCACATATCGACTTTTGGGCACCTAAATGATCGATTTTCAGTATGTTTTGGGCCTGTATTTTGAAAATACTCTAACACGGAGTAGGCATGTACAGATCGCTTCTGGGACCCCAAAATATCGAATTTTCGGGTGTTTTGCGATTGAATTTGATATAGCGACTTTGGGCACCTAAAATATCGATTTTCAGTATGTTTTGGGCTTGTATTTTGAAAATACTCTAACACGGAGTAGGCATGTACAGATCGCTTCTGGGACCCCAAAATATTGAACTTTCGGGTGTTTTGAGCCTGAATTTGAGATATAAACGGGTACAGAAGATGCATGCACATATCGACTTTTGGGCACCTAAAATATCGATTTTGAGCATGTTTTGGGTCTGTATCTTGAAAACATTCTAACTAGGAGTAGGCATATACAGATCGCTTCTAGGACCCAAAAATACCGAATTTTCGGGAGTTTTGAGACTTAATTTTATATATAAACGGGTACAGAAGATGCATGCACATATTGACTTTGTGTACCTAAAATATCGATTTTCTACATGTTTTGGGCCTGTATTTTGAAAATACTCTAACATGAAGTAGGCATGTACAGATCGCTTCAGGGACCCCAATATATCGAATTTTCGGGTGTTTTGAGCCTGAATTTGAGATATAAACGGGTACTGAAGATGAATGCACTTATCGACTTTTGGGCACCAAAAATATCGATTTTGAGCATGTTTTGGGTCTGTATCTTGAAAAAATTCTAACTAGGAGTAGGCATGTGCAGATCGCTTCCAGGACCCAAAAATACCGAATTTTCTGGTGTTTTGAGCTTTTGAGCATGAATTTGAGATATAAACTGGTACAGAAGATACATGCACTTATCGACTTTGGACACTTAAAATATCGATTTTTAGCATGTTTTGAGCCTATATTTTGAAAATATTCTAGAACTGAGTAGACATGTACAGATCACTTCTCGACCCAAATATATCGAATTTTTGGGTGTTTTGCGCCTGAATTTGAGATATCGACTTTGGGCACCTAAAATATCGATTTTAAGCATGTTTTGGACCTATATTTTGAAAATATTCTATCACTGAGTAGGCATGTACAGATCACTTCTGGGACCCAAAAATATCGAATTTTCGGGTGTTTTGAGCTTGAATTTGAGATATAAACGGGTACAGAAGATGTATACACATATTGACTTTGGGCACCTAAAATATCGATTTTTAGCATGTTTTGGACCTATATTTTGAAAATATTCTAGCGCTGAGTAGGCATGTACAGATCGCTTCAGGGACCCCAAAATATTGAATTTTCGGGTGTTTCGAGCCTGAATTTGAGATATAAACGGGTACTGAAGATGAATGCACTTATCGACTTTTTGGCACCAAAAATATCGATTTTGAGCATGTTTTGGGTCTGTATCTTGAAAAAATTCTAACTAGGAGTAGGCATGTACAGATAGTTTACAGGACCCAAAAATACCGAATTTTCGGTTGTTTTGAGCTTTTGAGCATGAATTTGAGATATAAACTGGTACAGAAGATACATGCACTTATCGACTTTGGACACTTAAAATATCGATTTTTAGCATGTTTTGAGCCTATATTTTGAAAACATTCTAGCACTGAGTAGGCATGTACAGATCGCTTCTGAGACCCAAAAATATCTAATTTTTGGGTGTTTTAAGGTTTAATTTGGGATATAAACAGGTGTAGAAGATGCATACACATATTGACTTTGGGCACCTAAAATATCGATTTTCAGCATGTTTTGGGCCTGTATCTGAGTAGGCATGTACAGTTTGCTTCTTCGACCCTAAAATTATCGAATTTTCGGGTGTTTGGAGCCTGAATTTGAGATATAAACGGGTACAGAAGATGCATGCACATATCGACTTTTGGGCACCTAAATGATCGATTTTCAGTATGTTTTGGGCTTGTATTTTGAAAATACTCTAACACGGAGTAGGCATGTACAGATCGCTTCTGGGACCCCAAAATATTGAACTTTCGGGTGTTTGGAGCCTGAATTTGAGATATAAACGGGTACAGAAGATACATGCACATATCGACTTTTGGGCACCTAAAATATCGATTTTGAGCATGTTTTGGGTCTGTATCTTGAAAACATTCTAACTAGGAGTAGGCATATACAGATCGCTTCTAGGACCCAAAAATACCGAATTTTCGGGAGTTTTGAGACTTAATTTTATATATAAACGGGTACAGAAGATGCATGCACATATTGACTTTGTGTACCTAAAATATCGATTTTCTACATGTTTTGGGCCATTATTTTGAAAATACTCTAACACGGAGTAGGCATGTACAGATCGATTCAGGGACCCCAAAATATCGAATTTTCGGGTGTTTTGAGCCTGGATTTGAGATATAAACGGGTAGTGAAGATGAATGCACTTATCGACTTTTGGGCACCAAAAATATCGATTTTGAGCATGTTTTGGGTCTGTATCTTGAAAAAAATCTAACTAGGAGTAGGCATGTACAGATCGCTTCCAGGACCCAAAAATACAGAATTTTAGGGTGTTTGGAGCCTGAATTTGAGATATAAACGGGAACAGAAGATGCATGCACATATCGACTTTTGGGCACCTAAATTATCGATTTTCAGTATGTTTTGGGCCTGTATTTTGAAAATACTCTAACACGGAGTAAGCATGTACAGATCGCTTCTGGGACCCCAAAATATCGAATTTTCGGGTGTTTTGAGACTGAATTTGAGATATCGACTTTGGGCACCTAAAATATCGATTTTCAGTATGTTTTGGGCCTGTATTTTGAAAATACTCTAACACGGAGTAGGCATGTACAGATCGCTTCTGGGACCCCAAAATATTGAACTTTTGGGTGTTTGGAGCCTGAATTTGAGATATAAACGGGTACAGAAGATGCATGCACATATCGACTTTTGGGGACCTAAAATATCGATTTTGAGCATGTTTTGGGTCTGTATCTTGAAAACATTCTAACTAGGAGTAGGCATATACAGATCGCTTCTAGGACCCAAAAATACCGAATTTTCGGGAGTTTTGAGACTTAATTTTATATATAAACGGGTACAGAAGATGCATTCACATATTGACTTGAGGCACCTAAAATATCGATATTTAGCATGTTTTTTGTCTGTATTTTGGAAATACTCTAATACCGAGTAGGAATGTACAGATCGCTTCAGAGACCGCAAAATATCGAATTTTCGGGTGTTTTGTGCCTGGATTTGAGATATAAACGGGTACTCAAGATGAATGCACCTATCGACTTTTGGGCACCAAAAATATCGATTTTGAGCATGTTTTGGTTCTGTATCTTGAAAAAATTCTAACTAGGAGTAGGCATGTACAGATCGCTTCCGGGACCCAAAAATACCGAATTTTCGAGTGTTTTGAGCCTGAATTTGAGACATAAACGGGTACAGAAGATGCATGCACATATTGACTTTGTGTACCTAAAATATCGATTTTCTACATGTTTTGGGCCTGTAATTTGAAAATACTCTAACACGGAGTAGGCATGTAGAGATCGCTTCAGGGACCCCAAAATATCGAATTTTCGGGTGTTTTGAGCCTGGATTTGAGATATAAACGGGTAGTGAAGATGAATGCACTTATCGACTTTTGGGCACCAAAAATATCGATTTTGAGCATGTTTTGGGTCTGTATCTTGAAAAAAATCTAACTAGGAGTAGGCATATACAGATCGCTTCCAGGACCCAAAAATACCGAATTATCGGGTGTTTTGAGCTTTTGAGCATGAATTTGATATATAAACTGGTACAGAAGATACATGCACTTATCGACTTTGGACACTTAAAATATCGATTTTTAGCATGTTTTGAGTCTATATTTTGAAAACATTCTAGCACTGAGTAGGCATGTACAGATCGCTTCTGGGACCCAAAAATATCGAATTTTCGGGTGTTTTAAGGTTAAATTTTGGATATAAACAGGTGCATAAGATGAATACACATATTGACTTTGGGCACCTAAAATATCGATTTTCAGCATGTTTTGGGCCTGTATCTGAGTAGGCATGTACAGGTTGCTTCTTCGACCCTAAAATTATCGGATTTTCGGGTGTTTGGAGCCTGAATTTGAGATATAAACGGGTACAGAAGATGCATGCACATATCGACTTATGGGCACCTAAAAGAACGATTTTCAGTATGTTTTGGGCCTGTATTTTGAAAATACTCTAACACGGAGTAGGCATGTACAGATCACTTCTGGCACTCCAAAATATTGAATTTTCGGGTGTTTTGACCCTGAATTTGAGATATAAACGGGTACTGAAGATGCATGCACATATTGACTTTTGGGCACCTAAAATATCGATTTTGAGCATGTTTTGGGTCTGTATCTTGAAAACATTCTAACTAGGAGTAGGCATATACAGATCGCTTCTAGGACCCAAAAATACCGAATTTTCGGGAGTTTTGAGACTTAATTTTAGATATAAACTGGTACAGAAGATGAATGCACATATCGACTTTGGACACTTAAAATATCGATTTTCAGCATGTTTTGGGCCTGTATCTGAGTAGGCATGTACAGATGGCTTATGGGAACCCAAAATATCGGATTTTCAGGTGTTTGGAGCCTGAATTTGATATATAAACGGGTACAGAAGATGCATGCACATATCGACATTTGGGTACCTAAAAGATCGATTTTCAGTATGTTTTGAGCCTGTGTTTTGAAATTACTCTAACACGGAGTAGGCATGTACAGATCGCTTCTGGGACCCCAAAATATCGAATTTTCGAGAGTTTTGGGCCTGAATTTGAGATATCGACTTTGGGCACCTAAAATATCGATATTTAGCATGTTTTGGACCTATATTTTGAAAATATTCTAGAACTGAGTAAACATGTACAGATCGCTTCTCGACCCAAATATATCGAATTTTTGGGTGTTTTGCGCCTGAATTTGAGATATCGACTTTGGGCACCTAAAATATCGATTTTAAGCATGTTTTGGACCTATATTTTGAAAATATTCTAGCACTGAGTAGGCATGTACAGATCGCTTCAGGGACCCCAAAATATCGAATTTTCGGGTGTTTTGAGCCTCAATTTGAGATATAAACGGGTACTGAAGATGCATGCACATATCGACTTTGGACACTTAAAATATCGATTTTTAGCATGTTTTGAGCCTATATTTTGAAAACATTCTACCACTGAATAGGCATGTGCAGATCGCTTCTTCGACTCCTAAATATCGAATTTTTGGGTGTTTGGAGCCTGAATTTGAGATATAAACGGGTACAGAAGATGCATGCACATATCGACGTTTAGGCACCTAAAATATCTATTTTCAGTATGTTTTGGGCCTGTATTTTGAAAATACTCTAACACGGAGTAGGCATGTACAGATCGCTTCTGGGACCCCAAAATATCGAATTTTCGGGTGTTTTGAGCGTGAATTTGAGATATAAACGGGTACTGAAGATGCATGCACGTATCGACTATGGACACTTAAAATATCGATTTTTAGCATGTTTTGAGCCTATATTTTGAAAATATTCTAGCACTGAGTAGGCATGTACAGATCGCTTCAGGGACCCACAAATATCGATTTTTCGGGTGTTTTGAGGTTGAATTTGGGATAAAAACGGGTGCAGAAGATGCATGCACATATCGACTTTTGGGCACCTAAATGATCGATTTTCAGTATGTTTTGGGCCTGTATTTTGAAAATACTCTAACACGGAGTAGGCATGTACAGATCGCTTCTGGGACCCCAAAATATCAAATTTTCGGGTGATTTGGGACTGAATTTGAGATATCGACTTTGGGCACCTAAAATATCGATTTTCAGTATGTTTTGGGCCTGTATTTTGAAAATACTCTAACACGGAGTAGGCATGTACAGATCGCTTCTGGGACCCCAAAATATTGAACTTTCGGGTGTTTGGAGCCTGAATTTGAGATATAAACGGGTACAGAAGATGCATGCACATACCGACTTTTGGGCACCTAAAATATCGATTTTGAGCATGTTTTGGGTCTGTATCTTGAAAACATTCTAACTAGGAGTAGGCATATACAGATCGCTTCTAGGACCCAAAAATACCGAATTTTCGGGAGTTTTGAGACTTAATTTTATATATAAACGGGTACAGAAGATGCATGCACATATTGACTTGGGGCACCTAAAATATCGATTTTCAGTATGTTTTGGGTCTGTATTTTGAAAATACTCTAATACCGAGTAGGCATGTACAGATTGCTTCAGAGACCGCAAAATATCGAATTTTCGGGTGTTTTGTGCCTGAATTTGAGATATAAACGGGTACTCAAGATGAATGCACCTATCGACTTTTGGGCACCAAAAATATCGATTTTGAGCATGTTTTGGTTCTGTATCTTGAAGAAATTCTAACTAGGAGTAGGCATGTACAGATCGCTTCCAGGACCCAAAAATACCGAATTATCGGGTGTTTTGAGTTTTTGAGCATGAATTTGATATATAAACTGGTACAGAATATACATGCACTTATCGACTTTGGACACTTAAAATATCGATTTTTAGCATGTTTTGAGCCTATATTTTGAAAACATTCTAGCACTGAGTAGGCATGTACAGATCGCTTCTGGGACCCAAAAATATCTAATTTTTGGGTGTTTTAAGGTTTAATTTGGGATATAAACAGGTGCAGAAGATGCATACACATATTGACTTTGGGCACGTAAAATATCGATTTTCAGCATGTTTTGGGCCTGTATCTGAGTAGGCATGTACAGTTTGCTTCTTCGACCCTAAAATTATCGATTTTCGGTTGTTTGGAGCCTGAATTTGAGATATAAACGGGTACAGAAGATGCATGCACATATCGACATTTGGGTAGCTAAATGATCGATTTTCAGTATGTTTTGAGCCTGTTTTTTGAAATTACTCTAACACGGAGTAGGCATGTACAGATCGCTTTTGGGACCCCAAAATATCGAATTTTCGAGAGTTTTGGGCCTGAATTTGAGATATCGACTATGGGCACCTAAAATATCGATATTTAGCATGTTTTGGACCTATATTTTGAAAATATTCTAGAACTGAGTAGACATGTACAGATCGCTTCTCGACCCAAATATATCGAATTTTTGGGTGTTTTGCGCCTGAATTTGAGATATCGACTTTGGGCACCTAAAATATCGATTTTAAGCATGTTTTGGGCCTGTATCTGAGTAGGCATGTACAGATCGCTTCTTCGACCCCAAAATATCGAATTTTCGTTTGTTTGAAGCCTTAATTTGAGATATAAACGGGTACAGAAGTTGCATGCACATATCGACTTTTGGGCACCTAAAAGATCGATTTTCAGTATGTTTTGGGCCTGTATTTTGAAAATACTCTAACACGGAGTAGGCATGTACAGATCGCTTTTGGGACCCCAAAATATCGAATTTTCGGGTGTTTTGGACCTGAATTTGAGATATCGACTTTGGGCACCTAAAATATCGATTTTTAGCATGTTTTGGGCCTGTATTTTGAAAATACTCTAGCAATGAGTAGGCATGTACAGATCGCTTCTAGGACCCTAAAATATCGAAATTTCGGGTGTTTTGAACCTGAATTTGAGATATAAACGGGTACAGAAGATGCATGCACATATTGACTTTGGGGACTTAAAATATCGATTTTCAGCATGTTTTGGGCCTGTATTTTGAAAATACTCTAACGCGGAGTAGGCAAGTACAGATCGCTTCTGGGACTCCAAAATATCGAAATTTCGGGTGTTTTCAGCCTGAATTTGAGATTTAAACGGGTACTGTAGATGCATGCACATATCGACTTTTGGGCACCTAAAATATCGATTTTGAGCATGTTTTGGGTCTGTATCTTGAAAACATTCTAACTAGGAGTAGGCATGTACAGATCGCTTCTAGGATCCCAAAATACCGAATTTACGTGTGTTTTGACCCTCAATTAGAGATATAAACGGGTACAGAAGATGAATGCACATATCGACTTTTTGGCACCTAAAAGATCGATTTTCAGTATGTTTTGGGTCTGTATCTTGAAAACATTCTAACTAGGAGTAGGCATGTACAGATCGCTTCTAGGATCCCAAAATACCGAATTTTCGTGTGTTTTGACCCTCAATTAGAGATATAAACGGGTACAGAAGATGCATGCACATATTGACTTTGGACACTTAAAATATCGCTTTGTAGCATGTTTTGTGCCTATAATTTGAAAACATTCTTGAACTGAGTAGGCATGTTCAGATCGCTTCTGGGACACAAAAATATCGAATTTTCGGGTGTTTTGAGGTTGAATTTGGGATATAAACGGGTGCAGAAGATGCATACACATATTGATTTGGGCACCTAAAATATCGATTTTCAGCATGTTGTGATCCTGTATCTGAGTAGGCATGTACAGATCGCTTTTTCGACCCTAAAATATCGAATTTTCGTATGTTTGGAAACTGAATTTGAGAAATAAACGGGTACAGAAGATGCATGCACATATCGACTTTTGGGCACCTAAAATATCGATTTTGAGCATGTTTGGGGTATGTATCTTGAAAACATTCTAGCACTGAGTAGGCATGTACAGATCGCTTCTGGGACCCCAAAATATGGAATTTTCGGGTGTTTTAAGGTTGAATTTGGGATATAAACAGGTGCAGAAGATGCATACACATATTGACTTTGGGCACCTAAAATATCGATTTTCAGCATGTTTTGGGCCTGTATCTGAGTAGGCATGTACAGTTTGCTTCTTCGACCCTAAAATTATCGAATTTTAGGGTGTTTGGAGCCTGAATTTGAGATATAAACGGGTACAGAAGATGCATGCACATATCGACTTATAGGCACCTAAAAGATCGATTTTCAGTATGTTTTGGGCCTGTATTTTGAAAATACTCTAACACGGAGTAGGCATGTACAGATCGCTTCTGGGACCCCAAAATATCGAATTTACGGGTGTTTTGGGCCTGAATTTGAGATATCGACTTTGGGCACCTAAAATATCGATTTTCAGTATGTTTTGGGCCTGTATTTTGAAAATACTCTAACACGGAGTAGGCATGTACAGATTGCTTCTGGGACTCCAAAATATTGAATTTTCGGGTGTTTTGACCCTGAATTTGAGATATAAACGGGTACTGAAGATGCATGCACAAATTGACTTTTGGGCAACTAAAATATCGATTTTGAGCATGTTTTGGGTCTGTAACTTGAAAAAATTCTAACTAGGAGTAGGCATATACAGATCGCTTCTAGGACCCAAAAATACCGAATTTTCGGGAGTTTTGAGACTTAATTTTATATATAAACGGGTACAGAAGATGCATGCACATATCGACTTTGGACACTTAAAATATCGATTTTTAGCATGTTCTGAGCCTATATTTTGAAAACATTCTAGCACTAAGTTAGATGTACAGATCGCTTCTGGTACCCAAAAATATCGAATTTTCGGGTGTTGTGAGGTTGAATTTGGGATATAAACGGGTGCAGAAGATGAATAGACATATTGACTTTTGGGCACCTAAAATATCGATTTTCATCATGTTTTGGGCCTGTATCTGAGTAGGCATGTACAGATCTCTTCTGGGACCCCAAATTATCGAACTTTCGGGTGTTTGGAGCCTGAATTTGAGATATAAACGGGTACTGAAGATGCATGCACATATCGACTTTTTGGCACCTAAAAGATCGATTTTCAGTATGTTTTGGGCCTGTATTTTGAAATTACTCTAACACGGAGTAGGCATGTACAGATCGCTTCTGGGACCCCCAAATATCAAATTTACGGGTGTTTTGGGCCTGAATTTGAGATATCGACTTTGGGCACCTAAAATATCGATTTTTAGCATGTTTTGGACCTATATTATGAAAATATTTTAAACCGGAGTAGGCATGTACAGATCGCTCCAGGGACCCAAAAATATCGAATTTTCGGTTGTTTTGAGCCTGAATTTGAGATATAAACGGGCTTTGAAGATGCATGCACATATCGACTTTTGGGCACCGAAAATATCGATTTTGAGCATGTTTTGGGTCTGTATCTTGAAAACATTCTAACTTGGAGTAGGCATGTACAGATCGCTTGTGGGACAAAAAAATACCGAATTTTCGGGTGTTTTGAGCCTGAATTTGAGATATAATCCGATACAGAAGATGCATGCACATATTGACTTTGGACACTTAAAATATCGATTTTTAGCATGTTTTGAACCTATATTTTGAAAACATTCTTGAACTGAGTATGCATGTTCAGATCGCTTCTGGGACCCAAAAATATCGAATTTTCGGGTGTTTTGAGGTTGAATTTGGGATATAAACGGGTGCAGAAGATGCATACAGATATTGATTTTGGGCACCTAAAATATCGATTTTCAGCATGTTTTGGGCCTGTATCTGAGTAGGCATGTACAGATCGCTTCTTCGACCCCAAAATATTGAATTTTCGTTTGTTTGAAGCCTGAATTTGAGATATAAACGGGTACAGAAGATGCATGCACATATCGACTTTTGGGCACCTAAAAGATCGATTTTCAGTATGTTTTGGGCCTGTATTTTGAAAATACTTTAACATGGAGTAGGCATGTACAGATCGCTTCTGGGACCCCAAAATATCGAATTTTCGGGTGTTTTGGACCTGAATTTGAGATATCGACTTTGGGCACCTAAAATATCGATTTTTAGCATGTTTTGACCCTATATTTTGAAAATATTTTAGCACTGAGTTAGATGTACTGATCGCTTCTGGTACCCAAAAATATCGAATTTTTGGGTGTTTTGAGGTTGAATTTGGGATATAAACGGGTGCAGAAGATGAATACACATATTGACTTTGGGCACCTAAAATATCGAATTTCAGCATATTTCGGGCCTGTATCTGAGTAGGCATGTACAGTTTGCTTCTTCGACCCTAAAATTATCGACTTTTCGGGTGTTTGGAGCCTGGATTTAAGATATAAACGGGTACAGAAGATGCATGCACATATTTACTTTGGGCACCTAAAATATCGATTTTCAGCATGTTTTGGGCCTGTATCTGAGAAGGCATGTACAGATCGCTTCTTCGACCCCAAAATATAGAATTTTCAGGTATTTGGAGCCTGAATTTGATATATAAACGGGTACAGAAGATGCATGCACATACTGACTTTTGGGCACCTAAATTATCGATTTTCAGTATGTTTTGAGCCTATATTTTGAAAACATTCTAGCACTGAGTAGGCATGTACAGATCGCTTTTAGACCCAAAAATATCGAATTTTTGGGTGTTTTGGGCCTGAATTTGAATAATCGACTTTGGGCACCTAAAATATCGATTTTTAGCATGTTTTGGACCTATATTTTGAAAATATTCTAGCACAGAGTAGGCATGTTCAGATCGCTTCTGGTACCCAAAAACATCGAATTTTCGGGTGTTTTGAGCCTGAATTTGAGATAAAAACAGGTACAGAAGATACATGCACATATTGACTTTGGGCACCTAAAATATCGATTTTCAGCATGTTTTGGGCCTGTACTTTGAAAATACTCTAATACGGAGTAGGCATGTACAGATCGCTTCTGGGACCCCAAAATATCGAATTTTCGAGTGTTTTGAGCCTGAATTCGAGATATAAACTGGTACTGAAGATACATGCACTTATCGACTTTTGGGCACCTAAAATATCGATTTTGAGCATGTTTTGGGTCTGTATCTTGAAAACATTCTAACTAGGAGTAGGCATGTACAGATCGCTTCTAGGACCCAAAAATACCAAAGTTTCGGGTGTATTGAGCTTGAATTTGTGATATAAACGGGTACAGAAGATGCATGCACATATTGACTTTTGGGCACCTAAAAGATCGATTTTCAGTATGTTTTGGGCCTGTGTTTTGAAAATACTCTAACACGGAGTAGGCATGTACAGATCGCTTCTGGGACCCCAAAATATCGATTTTTCGGGTGTTTTGAGCCTGCATTTGAGATATAAACGGGTACCGAAGATGCATGCACATATTGACTTTTGGGCACCGAAAATATCGATTTTGAGCATATTTTGGTCTGTATTTTGAAAACATTCTAACTAGGAGTAGGCATGTACAGATCGATTCTAGGACCCAAAAATACCGAATATTCGGGTGTTTTGAGCCTGAATTTGAGATATAAACGGGTACAGAAGATGCATGCACATATCGACTTTGGACACTTAAAATATCGATTTTTAGCATGGTTTGAGCCTATATTTTGAAAATATTCTAGCACTGGATGGGCATGTACAGATCGCTTCTGGGACCCAAAAATATCGAATTTTCGGGTGTTTTGAGGCTGAATTTGGGATATAAACGGGTGCAGAAGATGCATACACATATTGACTTTGGGCACCTAAAATATCGATTTTCAGCATGTTTTGGGCCTGTATCTGAGTAGGCATGTACAAATCGCTTATGGGAACCCAAAATATTGAATTTTCGGGTGTTTGGAGCATGAATTTCGGATATAAACTGGTGCAGAAGATGCATACACATATTGACTTTGGGCACCTAAAATATCGATTTTCAGCTAGTTTTGGGCCTGTATCTGAGTATGCATGTACAGATCGCTTCTAGGACCCCAAAATACCGATCTTTCGGGTGTTTTGACCCTCAATTTGAGATATAAACGGGTACAGAACGTAACAGAAGATGCATGCACATATCGACTTTTTGGCACCTAAAAGATCGATTTTCAGTATGTTTTGGGCCTGTCTTTTGAAAATACTCTAACACGGAGTAGGTATGTACAGATCGCTTCTCGGGACCCCAAAAAATCGAATTTTCGGGTGTTTTGGGACTGAATTTGTGATATCGACTTTGGGCACCTAATATATCGATTTTTTGCATGTTTTGGACCTATATTTTGAAAATATTCCAGCACTAAATAGGCTTGTACAGATCGCTTCTGGGACCCAAAAATACCGAATTTTCGGGTGTTTTGAGCCTGAATTTGAGATATAAACCGGTACAGAAGATGCATGCACATATAGACTTTGGACACTTAAAATATCGATTTATAGCATGTTTTGAGCCTATATTTTGAAAACATTCTTGCACTGAGTAGGCATGTTCAGATCGCTTCTGGGACCCAAAAATATCGAATTTTCGGGTGTTTTGGGCCTGAATTTGAGATATCGACTTTGGGCACCTAAAATATCGATTTTTAGCATGTTTTGGGCCTATATTTTGAAATTATTCTAGCAATGAGTAGGTATGTACAGATCGCTTCCAGGACCCAAAAATACCGAACTTTCGGGTGTTTTGAGCCTGAATTTGAGTAATAAACGGGTACAGAGGACGCTTGCACATATCGACTTTGAACACTTAAAATATCGATTTTTAGAATGTTTTGAGCCTATATTTTGAGAACATTCTAGCACTTTGTAGGCATGTACAGATCGCTTCTGGGACCCAAAAATATCGAATTTTCTTGTGTTTTAGGCCTTAATTTGAGATATCGACTTTGGGCATCTAAAATATCGATTTTGATAATGTTTTGTGTCTGTATCTTGAAAACATTCTAACTAGGTGTAGGCATGTACAGATCGCTTCTAGGACCAACAAATACCGAATTTTCGGGTGTTTTGAGCCTCAATTTGAGATATAAACGGGTACAGAAGATGCATGCACATGTCGACTTTTGCACACCTAAAAGATCGATTTTCAGTATGTTTTGGACCTGTATTTTGAAAATACTCTAACACGGAGTAGGCATGTACAGATCGCTTCTAGGACCCCAAAATATCGAATTTTCGAGTGTTTTGGGCTTGAATTTGAGATATAAACGGGTACAGAAGGTGCATGCACATATCGACTTTTGGGCACCTAAAAGATCGATTTTCAGTATGTTTTGGGCCTGTATTTTGAAAATACTCGAACACGGAGTAGGCATGTACAGATCGCTTCTGGGACCCCAAAATATCGAATTTTAGGGTGTTTTGGGCCTGAATTGGAGATATCGACTTTGGGCACCTAAAATATCGATTTTTAGCAAGTTTTGGGCCTATATTTTGAAAATATTCTAGCACTGAGTAAGCATGTACAGATCGCTTCTGGGACCCCAAAATATCGAATTTTCGGGTGTTTTGAGACTGAATTTGAGATATAAACGGGTACTGAAGATGCATGCACATATCGACTTTTGGGCACCTAAAATATCGATTTTGAGCATGTTTTGGGTCTGTATCTTGAAAACATTCTAACTAGGAGTAGGCATGTACAGTTAGCTTCTAGGACCCAAAATACCGATTTTTCGGTGGTTTTGAGCCTGAATTCGAGATATAAACGGGTACAGAAGATGAATGCACATATCGACTTTGGACACTTAAAATATCGATTTTTAGCATGTTTTGAGCCTATATTTTGAAAGCATTCTAGCACTGAGTAGGCATGTACAGATCGCTTCTGGGACCCAAAAATATAGAATTTTCGGGTTTTTTGAGTTTGAATTTGGGACATAAACGGGTGCAGAGGATGCATACACATATTGACTTTGGGCACCTAAAATATCGATTTTTAGCATGTTTTGGGGCTGTATTTTGAAAATACTCTAACACGGAGTAGGCATGTACAGATCGCTTCTGGGACCCCAAAATATCGAATTTTCGGGTGTTTTGAGCCTGAATTTGATATATAAACGGGTACAGAAGATGAATGCACATATTGACTTTGGGCACCTAAAATATCGATTTTCAGCATGATTTAGGCCTGTATTTTGAAAATACTTTAACACGGAGTAGGCATGTACAGATCGCTTCTGGGACCCCAAAATATCGATTTTTCGGGTGTTTTGAGCCTGAATTTGAGATATAAACGGGTACTGAAGATGCATGCACATATCGCCTTTGGACACTTATAATATCGATTTCTAACATGTTTTAAGCCTATATTTTGAAAACATTCTAGCACTGAGTAGGCATGTACAGATCGCTTCTGGGACCCAAAAATATCGAGTTTTCGGGTGTTTTGAGGTCGAATTTGGGATATAAACGGGTGAAAACATGCATACACATATTGACTTTGGGCACCTAAAATATCGATTTTCAGCATGTTTTGGGGCTGTATTTTAAAAATACTCTAACACGTAGTAGGCATGTACAGATCGCTTCTGGGACACCAAAATATCGAATTTTCGGGTGTTTTGAGCCTGAATTTGTGATATAAACGGGTCCAGAAGATGCATGCACATATCGACTTTTGGGCACCTAAAAGATCGATTTTCAGTATGTTTTGGGCCTGTATTTTGAAAATACTCTAACACAGAATAGGCATGTATAGATCGCTTCTGGGACCACAAAATATCGAATTTTCGGGTGTCTTGGACCTGAATTTGAGATATCGACTTTGGGCACATAAAATATCGATTTTTAGCATGTTTTGGGCCTATATTTTGAAAATATTCTAGCACTGAGTAGGCATGTACAGATCGCTTCTGGGACCCCAAAATATCGAATATTCGGGTGTTTGAGCCTGAATTTGAGATATAAACGGGTACTGAAGATGCATGCATATATCAACTTTGGACACTTAAAATATCGATTTTTAGCCTGTTTTGAGCCTATATTTTGAAAACATTCTAGCACTAATTAGGCATGTACAGATCGCTGCAGGGACCCAAAAATATCGATTTTCGGATGTTTTGAGGTTGAATATGGGATATGAACGGGTGCAGAAGATGCATACACATATTGACTTTGTGCACCTAAAATATTAATTTTCAGCATGTTTTGGGCCTGTATATTGAAAATGCTTTAACACGGAGTAGGCATGTACTAATAGCTTTTGGGACCCCAAAATATTGAATTTTCGGGTGTTTTGGGCCTGAAATTGAGATATCGACTTTGGCCACCTAAAATATCGATTTTTAGCATGTTTTGGGTATATATTTTGAAAATATACTAGCACTGAGTAGGCATGTACAGATCGGTTCTGGGACCCCAAAATATCGAAATTTTGGGTGTTTTGAGCCTGAATTTGAGATATAAACGGGTACTGAAGATGCATGCACATATCGACTTTGGACACTTATAATATCGATTTTAAACATGTTTTGAGCCTATATTTTGAAGACATTCTAGCACTGAGTAGGCATGTACAGATCGCTTCTGGGACTCCAAAATATCGAATTTTCGGGTGTTTTGGGCTTGAATTTGAGATATCGACTATGGGCACCTAAAATATCGATTTTTAGCATGTTTTGGGCTTATATTTTGAAAATATTCTAGCACTGAGTAGGCATGAACAGATCGCTTCTGGGACCCAAAAATATTGAATTTTCGGGTGTTTTAAGCATGAATTTGAGATATAAACGGGTACAGAAGATACATGCACATATTGACTTTGGGCACCTAAAATATCGATTTTCAGTATGTTTTGGGCCTGTATTTTGAAAATACTTTAACACGGAGTATGCATGTACAGATCGCTTCTGGGACCCCAAAATATCGAATATTCGGGTGTTTTGAGCCTGAATTTGAGATATAAACGGGTACTGAAGATGCATGCACATATCGCCTTTGGACACTTATAATATCGATTTTTAACATGTTTAAAGCCTATATTTTGAAAACATTCTAGCACTGAGTAGGCATGTACAGATCGCTTCTGGGACCCAAAAATATCGAATTTTCGGGTGTTTTGAGGTTGAATTTGGGATATAAACGGGTGAAAACATGCATACACATATTGACTTTGGGCACCTAAAATATCGATTTTCAGCATGTTTTGGGGCTGTATTTAAAAAATACTCTAACACGGAATAGGCATGTACAGATCGCTTCTGGGACACCAAAATATCGAATTTTCGGGTGTTTTGAGCCTGAATTAGTGATATAAACGGGTCCAGAAGATGCATGCACATATCGACTTTTGGGCACCTAAAAGATCGATTTTCAGTATGTTTTGGGCCTGTATTTTGAAAATACTCTAACACAGAATAGGCATGTATAGATCGCTTCTGGGACCACAAAATATCGAATTTTCGGGTGTTTTGGACCTGAATTTGAGATATCGACTTTGGGCACCTAAAATATCGATTTTTAGCATGTTTTGGGCCTATATTTTGAAAATATTCTAGCACTGAGTAGGCATGTACAGATCGCTTCTGGGACCCCAAAATATCGAATATTCGGGTGTTTTGAGCCTGAATTTGAGATATAAACGGGTACTGAAGATGGATGCACGTATCGCCTTTGGACACTTATAATATCGATTTTTAACATGTTTTAAGCCTATATTTTGAAAACATTCTAGCACTGAGTAGGCATGTACAGATCGCTTCTGGGACCCAAAAATATCGAATTTTCGGGTGTTTTGAGGTTGAATTTGGGATATAAACGGGTGCAGAACATGCATACACATATTGACTTTGGGCACCTAAAATATCGATTTTCAGCTTGTTTTAGGCCTGTATCTGAGTAGGCTTGTACAGATCGCTTCTGAGACCCCAAAATATCGAATTTTCAGGTGTTTTGAGCCTGAATTTGATATATAAACGGGTACTGAAGATGCATGCACATAACGACTTTTGGTCAAATAAAATATCGATTTTGATCATGTTTTGGGTCTGTATCTTGAAAACATTCTAACTAGGAGTAGGCATGCACGGTTCGCTTCTTGGACACAAAACACAGAATTTTCGAGTGTTTTGAGCCTTTATTTGAGATATAAACGGGTACAGAAGATGCCTGCACATATCGACTTTGGACAATTAAAATATCGATTTTTAGCATGTTTTGAGCCTATATTTTTAAAACATTCTAGCACTGAGTAGGCATGTACAGATCCCTTCTGGGACACAAAAATATCAAATTTTCGGGTGTTTTGAGGTTGAATTTGGGATTTAAACGGGTGCAGAAGATGCATACACATATTGACTTTGGGCACCTAAAATATCGATTTTCAGCATGTTTTGGGCCTGTATTTTGAAAATACTTTAATACGGAGTAGGCATGTACAGATCGCTTCTGGGACCCCAAAATATCGAATTTTCAGGTATTTTGAGCTTGAATTTGAGATATAAACGGGTTCTGAAGATGCATGCACAAATCGACTTTGGACACATATAATATCGATTTTTAGCATGTTTCGAGCCTATATTTTGAAAACATTTTTGCCATGAGTAGGCATGTACAGAACGCTTCTGGGACCCAAAAATATCGAATTTTCGGGTGTTTTGAGGTTGAATTTGGGATTTAAACGGGTGCAGAAGATGCATACACATATTGACTTTAGGCACCTAAAATATCGATTTTCAGCATGTTTTGGTCCAGTATTTTGAAAATACTCTAACACGGAGTAGGCATGTACAGATCGCTTCTGGATCCCCAAAATATCGAATTTTCGGGTGTTTTGGGCCTGAATTTGAGATATCGACTATGGCCACCTTAAATATCGATTTTTAGCATGTTTTAGGTATGTATTTTGAAAATATACTAGCACTGAGTAGGCATGTACAAATCGCTTCTGGGACCCCAAAATATCGAATTTTCTGGTGTGTTGAGCCTGAATTTGAGATATAAACGGGTACAGAAGATGCATGCACATATTGACTTTGGGCAACTAAAATATCGATTTTCAGCATGTTTTCGGCCTGTATTTTGAAAATACTCTAACACGAAGTAGGCATGTACAGATCGCTTCTGGGACACAAGAATATCGAATTTTCGGGTGTTTTGAGGTTGAAATTGGGATATAAACTGGTGCAGAAGATGCATATTTTGAAAATATACTAGCACTGAGTAGGCATGTACAAATCGCTTCTGGGACCCCAAAATATCGAATTTTCTGGTGTGTTGAGCCTGAATTTGAGATATAAACGGGTAAAGAAGATGCATGCACATATTGACTTTGGGCACCTAAAATATCGATTTTCAATATGTTTTGGGCCTGTATTGTAAAAAATACTTTAACACGGAGTAGGCATGTACAGATCGCTTCTGGGACCCCAAAATATCGAATTTTCAGGTGTCTGGAGCCTGAATTTGATATATAAACGGGTACTGAAGATGCATGCACATATCGACTTTTGGGCACATAAAATATCGATTTTGATCATGTTTTGGGTCTGTATCTTGAAAACTTTCTAACTAGGAGTAGGCATGCACTTTTCGCTTCTAGGACACAAAACACAGAATTTTCGAGTGTTTTGAGCCTTAATTTGAGATATAAACGGGTACAGAAGATGCATGCACATATCGACTTTGGACACTTAAAATATCGATTTTTAGCATGTTTTGAGCCTATATTTTTAAAACATTCTAGCACTGAGTAGGCATGTACAGATCCCTTCTGGGACCCAAAAATATCAAATTTTCGGGTGTTTTGAGGTTGAATTTGGGATTTAAACGGGTGCAGAAGATGCATACACATATTGACTTTGGGCACCTAAAATATCGATTTTCAGCATGTTTTGGGCCTGTATTTTGAAAATACTTTAATACGGAGTAGGCATGTACAGATCGCTTCTGGGACCCCAAAATATCGAATTTTCAGGTATTTTGAGCTTGAATTTGAGATATAAACGGGTTCTGAAGATGCATGCACATATTGGCTTTTGGGCACCTAAAATATCGATTTTTAGCATGTTTTGAGCCTATATTTTTAAAACATTCTAGCACTGAGTAGGCATGTACAGATCCCTTCTGGGACCCAAAAATATCGAATTTTCGGGTGTTTTGAGGTTGAATTTGGGATTTTGGGCATCTAAAATATCGATTTTCAGCATGTTTTGGGCCTGTATTTTGAAAATACTCTAACACGGAGTAGGCATGTACAGATCTCTTCTTGGACCCCAAAATATCGAATTTTCGTGTGTTTTGGGCCTAAATTTGAGATATCGTCTTTGGCCACTTAAATTATCGATTTTTAGCATATTTTGGGTATATATTTTGAAAAAATACTAGCACTGAGTAGGCATGTACAAATCGATTCTGGGACCCCAAAATATCGAATTTTCGGGTGATTTGAGCCTGAATTTGATATATAAACGGGTACAGAAGATGCATGCACATATTGATTTTAAGCACCTAAAATATCGATTTTCAGTATGTTTTGGGCCTATATTTTGAAAATACTTTAATACGGAGTAGGCATATACAGATCGCTTCTGGGACCACAAAATATCGAATTTTCAGGTGTTTTGAGCCTGAATTTGAGATATAAACGGGTACTGAAGATGCATGCACAAATCGACTTTGGACACATATAATATCGATTTTTAGCATGTTTCGAGCCTATATTTTGAAAACATTTTAGCACTGAGTAGGCATGTACAGATCGCTTCTGGGACCCAAAAATATAGAATTTTCGTGTGTTTTGATGTTGAATTTGGGATATAAACGGGTGCAGAAGATGCATACACATATTGACTTTGGGCACCTATAATAACGACTTTCAGCATGTTTTAGGCCTGTATCTGAGTAGGCATGTACAGATCGCTTCTGCGACCCCAAAATATCGAATTTTCGGGTGTTTGGAGCCTGAATTTGAGATATAAACGGGTACAGAAGATGCATGAACATATCGACTTTTGGGCACCTAAAAGATCTATTTTCAGTACGTTTTGGGCCTGTAATTTGAAAATACTCTAACACGGAGTAGGCATTTACAGATCGCTTCTGGAACCCCAAAATATCGAATTTCGGGGTGTTTTGGGCCTGAATTTGAGATATCGACTTTAGGCACCAAAAATATCGAATTTTAGCATGTTTTGGGCCTATAATTTGAAAATATTCTAGCACTATATACAGATCGCTTCTAAGACCCCAAAATATCAATTTTGCGGGTGTTTTGAGCCTGAATTTGAGATATAAACGGGTACAGAAGATGCATGCACATATTGACTTTGGGCAACTAAAATATCGATTTTCAGCATGTTTTCGGCCTGTATTTTGAAAATACTCTAACACGAAGTAGGCATGTACAGATCGCTTCTGGGACACAAGAATATCGAATTTTCGGGTGTTTTGAGGTTGAAATTGGGATATAAACTGGTGCAGAAGATGCATACACATATTGACTTTGGGCACCTAAAATATCGATTTTCAGCATGTTTTGGGCCTGTATTTTGAAAATACTCAAGCACTGAGTAGGCATGTACAGATCGCTTCTGGGACCCCAAAATATCGAATTTTCAGGCGCTTGGAGCCTGAATTTGAGATATAAACGGGTACTGAAGATGCATGCACATATCGACTTTTGGGCACCTAAAATATCGATTTTTAGCATGTTTTGAGCCTATATTTTTAAAACATTCTAGCACTGAGTAGGCATGTACAGATCCCTTGTGGGACCCAAAAATATCAAATTTGGGTGTTTTGAGGTTGAATTTGGGATTTAAACGGGTGCAGAAGATGCATACACATATTGACTTTAGGCACCTAAAATATTGATTTTCAGAATGTTTCGGGCCTGTATTTTGAAAATACTCCAACATGGAGTAGGCATGTACAGATCGCTGTTGGGACCCCAAAATATCGAATTTTCGGGTGTTTTGGGCCTGAATTTGAGATATCGACCTTGGCCACCTAAAATATCGATTTTTAGCATGTTTTGGTTATATATTTTGAAAGTATACTTGCACTGAGTAGGCATGTACAGATCGCTTCTGGGACCCCAAAATATCGAATTTTCGGGTGTTTTGAGCCTGAATATGAGATATAAACGGGTACTGAAGATGCATGCACATATCGACTTTTGGGCACCTAAAATATCGATTTTGAGCATGTTTGAGGTCTGTATCTTGAAAACATTCTAACTAGGAGTAGGCATGTACAGTTCGCTTCTAGAACCCAAAATACCGAATTTTCGGGTGTTTTGAGCCTGAATATGAGTTATAAACGGGTACAGAAGATGCATGCACATATCTACTTTGGACACTTATAATATCGATTTTTAGCATGTTTTTAGCCTATATTTTGAAAACATTCTAGCACTGAGTAGGCATGTACAGATCGCTTCTGGGACCCAAAAATATCGAATTTTCGGGTGTTTTGAGGTTGAATTTGGGAAATAAACAGGTACACAAGATGCATACACATATTGACTTTGGGCACCTAAAATATCGATTTTCAGCATGTTTTGGGCCTGTATCTGAGTATGCATGTACAGATCGCTTCTAGGACCCAAAAATATCGAATTTTCGGGTGTTTGGAGCCTGAATTTGAGATATAAACGGGTACAGAAGATGCATGAACATATCGACTTTTGGGCACCTAAAAGATCGATTTTCAGTATGTTTTGGGCCTGTATTTTGAAAATCCTTTAACACGGAGTAGGCATGTACAGATCGCTTCTCGGACCCCAAAATATCGAATTTCGGGGTGTTTTGTGCCTGAATTTGAGATATCGACTTTGGGCACCTAAAATATCGACCTTTAGCATGTTTTGGGCCTATATTTTGAAAACATTCTAGCACTGAGTAGGCATGTACAGATCGATTCTGGGACCAAAAAATATCAAATTTTCGGGTGTTTTGAGCCTGAATTTGAGATATAAACGGGTACAGAAGATGCATGCACATATTGACTTTGGGCAACTAAAATATCGATTTTCGGCATGTTTTGGGCCTGTATTTTGAAAATACTCTAACACGGAGTTGGCATGTACAGATCGCTTCTGGGACCCCAAAATATCGAATTTTCGGGTGTTTAGGGTCTGAATTTGAGATATCGACTTTGGCCACCTAAAATATCGATTTTTAGCATGTTTTGGGCCTATATTTTGAAAATATTCTAGCACTGAGTAGGCATGTACAGATCGCTTCTGGGACCCCAAAATATCAAATTTTCAGGCGCTTTGAGTCTGAATTTTAGATATAAACGGGTACTGAAGATGCAAGCACAAATCGACACTGGACACTTTTAATATAGATTTTTAGCATGTTTCGAGCCTATATTATGAAAACATTCTAGCACTGAGTAGGCATGTACAGATCGCTTCTGGGACCCCAAAATATCGAATTTTCGGGTGTTTTGGGCCTGAATTTGAGATATCGCCTTTGGGCACATAAAATATCGATTTTTAGCATGTTTTGGGCCTATATTTTGAAAATATTCTAGCACTGAGTAGGCATGTACAATCGCTTCTGGGACCCCAAAATATCGAATTTCCAGGTGCTTTGAGCCTGAGCCTGAATTTGAGATATAAACGGGTACTGAAGATGCATGCACATATCGACTTTTGGGCACCTAAAATATCGATTTTTAGCATGTTTTGAGCCTATATTTTTAAAACATTCCAGCACTGAGTAGGCATGTACAGATCCCTTCTGGGACCCAAAAATATTAAATTTTCGGGTGTTTTGAGGTTAAATTTGGGATTTAAACGGGTGCAGAAGATGCATACACATATTGATTTTAGGCACCTAAAATATCGATTTTCAGAATGTTTTGGGCCTGTATTTTGAAAATACTCTAACACGGTATAGGAATGTACAGATCGCTTCTGGGACCCCAAAATATCGAATTTTCGGGTGTTTTGGGCGTGAATTTGAGATATCGACTTTGGCCAACTAAAATATCGATTTATAGCATGTTTTAGATATATATTTTGAAAATATACTAGCACTGAGTAGGCATGTACATATCGCTTCTGGGACCCCAAAATATCGAAATTTCGGTTGTTTTGAGCCTGAATTTGAGATATAAATGGGTACAGAAGATGCATGCACATATTGACTTTGGGCACCTAAAATATCGATTTTGAGCATGTTTGGGGTCTGTATCTTGAAAACATTCTAACTAGGAGTAGGCATGTACAGTTCGCTTGTAGGACCCAAAATACCGAATTTTCCGGTGTTTTGAGCCTGAATTTGAGATATAAACGTGTACAGAAGATGCATGCACATATCGACTTTGGACACTTATAATATCGATTTTTAGCATGTTTTGAGCCTATATTTTGAAAACATTCTAGCAATGAGGAGGCATGTTCAGATCGCTTCTCTGACCCAAAAATATCGAATTTTCGGGTGTTTTGAGTTTGAATTTGGGAAATAAACGGGTACAGAAGATGCATACACATATTGACTTTGGGCACCTAAAATATCGATTTTCAGCATGTTTTGGGCCTGTATATGAGTAGGCATGTACAGATCGCTTCTAGGACCCAAAGATATCGAATTTCCGGGTGATTGGAGCCTGAATTTGAGATATAAACGGGTACAGAAGATGCATGAACATATCGACTTTTGTGCACCTAAAAGATCGATTTTCAGTATGTTTTGGGCCTGTATTTTGAAAATACTTTAACACGGAGTAGGCATGTACAGATCGCTTCGAGGACCCCAAAATATCGAATTTCGGGTTGTTTTGGGCCTGAATTTGAGATATCGACTTTGGGCACCTAAAATATCGACCTTTAGCATGTTTTGGGCTTATATTTTGAAAATATTCTAGCACTGAGTAGGCATGTTCAGATCGATTCTAGGACCCCAAAATATCGAATTTTCGGGTGTTTTGACCCTGAAATTGAGATATAAACGGGTACAGAAGATGCATGCACATATCGACTTTGGACACTTATAATATCGATTTATACCAGGTTTTGAGCCTATATTTTGAAAACATTCTAGCACTGAGTATGCATGTACAGATCACTTCTGGGACCCAAAAATATCGAATTTTCGGGTGTTTTGAGTTTGAATTTGGGATATAAACGGGTGCATAAGATGAAAACACATATTGACTTTGGGGACCTAAAACTTCAATTTTCAGCATGTTTTGGGCCTGTATCTGAGTAGGCGTGTACAGATCGGTTCTGGAACCATAAAATATCGAATTTTTGGGTGTTTTGAGCTTGAATTTGAGATATAAACGGGTACTGAAGATGCATGCACATATCGACTTTTGATCACCAAAAATATCGATTTTTAGCAGGTTTTGAGCCTATATTTTGAAAACATTCAAGCACTGAGTAGGCATGTACAGATCGCTTCTGGGACCCAAAAACATCGAATTTTCGGATGTTTTGAGGTTGAATTTGGGATATTTACGGGTGCAGAAGATGCATACACATATTGACTTTGGGCACCTAAAATATCGATTTTTAGCAAGTTTTGGGCCGTATTTTGAAAATACTCTAACACGGAGTAGGCATGTACAGATCGCTTCTTGGACCCAAAAATATCGAATTTTCGGATGTTTTGAGCCTGAATTTGAGATATAAACGGGTACTGAAGATGCATGCATATATCGACTTTTGGGAACCTAAAATATCGATTTTTAGCATGTTTTGACCCTATATTATGAAAACATTCTAGCACTAAGTAGGCATGTACAGATCGCTTTTTGGACCCCAAAACATCGAATTTTCGGGTGTTTTGGGCCTGAATTTGAGATATCGACCTTGGCCACCTAAAATATCGATTTTTAGCATGTTTTGGGTATATATTTTGAAAATATACTTGCACTGAGTAGGCATGTACAGATCGCTTCTGAGACCCCAAAATATCGAATTTTCGGTGTTTTGAGCCTGAATTTGAGATATAAACGGGTACAGAAGACGCATGCATATATTGACTTTGGGCACCTAAAATATCGATTTTCAGCATGTTTTGGGGATGTATTTTGAAAATACTTTAACACGGAGTAGGCATGTACAGATCACTTATGGGACTCCCAAATATCGAATTTTCAGGTGTTTTTAGCCTGAATTTGAGATATAAACCGGTACTGAAGATGCATGCAGATATCGACTTTTGGGCACCTAAAATATCGATTTTGAGCATGTTTTGGGTCTGTATATTGAAAACATTCTAACTAGGAGTAGGCATGTACAGATCGCTTCTAGTACCCAAAATACCGAATTTTCGGGTGTTTTGAGCCAGAATTTGAGATATAAACGGGTACAGAAGATGCATGCACATATCTACTTTGGACACTTATAATATCGATTTGTAGCATGTTTTAAGCCTATATTTTGAAAACATTCTAGCACTGAGTAGGCATGTACAGATCGCTTCTGGGACCCAAAAATATCGAATTTTCGGGTGTTTTGAGGTTGAATTTGGGATATAAACGGGTACAGAAGATGCATGCACATATCGACTTTGGACACTTATAATATAGATTTTTAGCATGTTTTGAGCCTATATTTTGAAAACATTCTAGCACTAAGTAGGCATGTACAGATCGCTTCTGGGACCCAAAAATATCGAATTTTCGGATGTTTTGAGGTTGAATTTGGGATATTTACAAGTGCAGAAGATGCATACACATATTGACTTTGGGCACCTAAAATATCGATTTTCAGCATGTTTTGGGCCTGTATCTGATTAGGCATGTACAGATCGCTTCTGGGACCCCAAAATATCGAATTTTCGGTTTTTTGGGCCTGAATTTGGGATATAAACGGGTACAGAAGATACATGCACATATTAACTTTGGGCACCTAAAATATCGATTTTCAGCATGTTTTGGGCCTGTATTTAAAAAATACTCTAACACGGAGTTGGCATGTACAGGTTGCTTCTGGGACCCCAAAATATCGAATTTTCGAGTATTTTGAGCCTGAATTTGAGATATAAACGGGTACTGAAGATGCATGCACATATCGATTTTTGGGCACCTAAAATATCGATTTTGAGCATGTTTTGGGTCTGTATCTTGAAAACATTCTAACTAGGAGTAGACATGTACCGATTGCTTCTGGGACCCAAAAATATCGAATTTTCGGGTGTTTTAAGGTTGAATTTGATATATAAACGGGTTACAGAAAATGCATGCACATATCGACTTTGGACACTTATAATATCGATTTTTAGCATGTTTTGTGCCTATATTTTGAAAAAATTCTAGCACTGAGTAGGCATGTACAGATCGCTTCTAGGACCCCAAAATATCGAATTTTCGGTGTTTGTAGCCTGTATTTGAGATATAAACGGGTACAGAAGATGCATAAACATATTGACTTTGGGCACCTAAAATATAGATTTTCAGCATGTTTTGGGCCTGTATTTTGAAAATACTTTAACACGGAGTAGGCATGTACAGATCGCTTCTCGGACCCCAAAATATCGAATTTCATGGTGTTTTGGGCCTGAATTTGAGATATCGACTTTGGGCACCTAAAATATCGACCTTAAGCATGTTTTGGGCCTATATTTTTAAAATATTCTAGCACTGAGTAGGTATGTACAGATCGCTTCTGGGACCCCAAAATATCGAATTTTCGGGTGTTTTGAGCCTGAATTTGAGATATAAACAGGTACAGAAGATGCATGCACATATTGACTTTGGGCAACTAAAATATCGATTTTCAGCATGTTTTGGGGCTGTATTTTGAAAATACTTTAACACGGAGTAGGCATGTACAGATCGTTTCTGGGACCCTAAAATATAGAATTTTCTGGTGTTTTGAGCCTGAATTTGAGATATAAACGGGTACTGAAGATGCAAGCACATATCGACTTTTGGGCACCTAAAATATCGATTTTTAGCAAGTTTTGAGCCTATTTTTTGAAAACATTCTAGCACTGAGTATCCATGTACAGATCGCTTCTGGGATCCAAAAATATCGAATTTTCGGATGTTTTGAGTTTGAATTTGGGATATTTACGAGTGCAGAAGATGCATACACATGTTTACTTTGGGCACCTAAAATATCGATTTTCAGCATGTTTTGGGCCTGTATCTGATTAGGCATGTACAGATCGCTTCTGGAACCCCAAAATATCGAATTTTCGGGTGTTTGGAGCCTGAATTTGAGATATAAACGGGAACAGAAGATACATGCACATATCGACCTTTGGGCACTTAAAAGATCAATTTTCAGTATGTTTTGGGACTGTATTTTGAAAATACTCAAACACGGAGTAAGCATGTACAGATCGCTTCTGGGACACCAAAATATCGAATTTTCGGGTTTTTTTTTTTGGCCTGAATTTGAGATATCGACTTTGGGCACCTAAAATATCGATTTTTATCATGTTTTGGGACTATATTTTGAGAATATTCTAGCACTGAGTAGGCATGTACAGATCGCTTCTGGGACCCAAAAATTTCGAATTTTCGGGGGTTTTGAGCCTGAATTTGAGATATAAACGGGTACAGAAGATACATGCACATATTAACTTTGTGCACCTAAAATATCGATTTTGAGCATGTTTTGGGTCTGTATCTTGAAATCATTCTAACTAGGAGTAGACATGTACAAATCGCTTTCAGGACACAAAAATACCGAATTTTATGGAGTTTTGAGCCTGAATTTGAGATATAAATGGGTACAGAAGATGCATGCACATATCAACTTTGGACGCTTAAAATATCAATTTTTATCATGTTTTAAGCCTATATTTTGAAAACATTCTAGCACTGAGTAGGCATGTACAGATCGCTTCTGGAACTCAAAAATATCGAATTTTCGGGTGTTTTGAGGTTGAATTTGGGATATTAACGGGTGCAGAAGATGCATACACATATTGACTTAAGGCACCTAAAATATCGATTTTCAGCATGTTTTGGGCCTGTATTTGAGTAGGCATGTACAGATCGCTTCTGGAAATCCAAAATACAGAATTTGTGGGTGTTTTGAGAATGAATTTGAGATATAAACGGGGACAGAAGATGCATGCACATATCGACTTTTGGGCACCTAAAAGATCGATTTTCAGTATGTTTTGGGCCTGTATTTTGAAAATACTCTATCACGGAGTAGGCATGTACAGATCGCTTCTGGGACCCCAAAATATCGAATTTTCGGGTGTTCTGGGCCTGAATTTGAGATATCGACTTTAGGCACCTAAAATATCGATTTTTAGCATGTTTTGGGTCTGTATCTTGAAAACATTCTAACTAGGATTAGGCATGTACAGATCGCTTCTAGGACCCAAAAATACCGAATTTTCGGGTGTTTTGAGCCAGAATTTGAGATATAAACGGGAACAGAAGATGCATGCACATTTCGACTTTGGACACTTAAAATATCGATTTTTAGCATGTTTTGAGCCTATATTTTGAAAACATTCTAGCACTAAGTAGGCATGTACAGATCGCTTCTGGCACCCAAAAATATCGAATTTTCAGGTGTTTTGAGGTTGAATTTGGGATATAAACGGGTGCAGAAGATGCATATACATATTGACTTTGGGCACCTAAAATATCGATTTTCAGCATGTTTTGGGCCTGCATCTAAGTAGGCATGTACAGATCGCTTCTGGGACACTAAAATATCGATTTTTCGGGTGTTTCGAGCCTGAATTTGATATATAAACGGGTACAGAAGATGCATGCACATATTGACTTTGAGCACCTAAAATATAGATTGTCAGTATGTTTTGGGCCTGTATAGATCGCTTCTGGGACCCCAAAATATCGAAATTTCGGTTGTTTGAAGCCTGAATTTGAGATATAAACGGGTACAGAAGATGCATGCACATATCGACTTTTGGGCACCTAAAATATCGATTTTGAGCATGTTTTGGGTCTGTATCTTGAAAACATTCTAACTAGGAGTAGGCATGTACAGATCGCTTCTAGGACCCAAAAATACCGAATTTTCGGGTGTTTGGAGCCTGAATTTGGGATATAAACGGGTGCAGAAGATATATACACATATTGACTTTGGGCACCTAAAATATCGATTTTTAGCATGTTTTGGGCCTGTATCTGAGTAGGCATGTACAGATCGCTTCTGGGACCCCAAAATATCGAATTTTCCGGTGTTTGGAGCCTGAATTTGAGATATAAACGAGTACAGAAGATGCATGCACATATCGACTTTTAGGCACAAAAAATATCGATTTTCTGTATGTTTTGGGCCTGTATTTTGAAAATACTCTAACACGGGGTTGGCATGTACAGATCGCTTTTGGGACCCCAAAATATCGAATTTTCGGGTGTTTTGGGCCTGAATTTGAGATATTGACTTTGGGCACCTAAAATATTGATTTTTAGCATGTTTTGGCCCTATATTTTGAAAATATTCTAGCACTGAGTATGCATGTACAGATCGCTTCTGGGACCCTAAAATAACGAATTTTCGGGTATTTTGAGCCTGAATTTGAGATATAAACGTGTACAGAAGATGCATGCACATATTGACTTTGGGCACCTAAAATATCGATTTTCAGCATGTTTTGGGCCTGTATTTTGAAAATACTCTAACACGGAGTAGGCATGTACAGATTGCTTCTGGGACCCCAAAATATCGTATTTTCGGGTGTTTTGAGCCTGAATTTGAGATATAAACGGGTACAGAAGATGCATGCACATATCGACTTTTGGACAGCTAAAACATCGTTTTTTAGTATGTTTTGGGCCTATATTTTGAAAATTTTCTAGCACTGAGTAGGCATGTACAGATCGCTTCCGTGACCCCAAAATATCTAATTTTCGGATGTTTTGAGCCTGAATTTGAGAAATAAACGGGTACAGAAGATGCATGCACATATTGACTTTGGGCACCTAAAATATCAATTATCAGCATGTTTTGAGCCTATATTTTGAAAACATTCTAGCACTGAGTAGGCATGTACAGATCGCTTCTGGGACCCAAAAATATCGAATTTTCGTGTGTTTTGAGGTTTAATTTGGGATATATACGGGTGCAGAAGATGCATACACATATTGACTTTGGGCACCTAAAATATCGATTTTCAGCATGTTTTGGGCCTGTATCTGAGTAGGCATGTACAGATCGCTTCTGGGATCCCAAAATATCGAATTTTCGGTTGTTTTGGAGCCTGAATTTGAGATATAAACGTGTACAGAAGATGCATGCACATATTGACTTTGGGCACCAAAAATATCGATTTTCAGCATGTTTTGGGCCTGTATTTCGAATATACTCTAACACGGAGTAGGCATGTACAGATTGCTTCTGGGACCCAAAAATATCGAATTTTCGTGTGTTTTGAGCCTGAATTTGAGATTTAAACGGGTACAGAAGATGCATGCACATATCGACTTTTAGACAGCTAAAATATCGATTTTTAGTATGTTTTGGGCCTATATTCTGAAAATGTTCAAGCACTGAGTAGGCATGTACAGATCGCTTCCGTGACCCCAAAATATCTAATTTTCGGGTGTTTTAAGCCTGAATTTGAGATATAAACGGGTACAGAAGATGCATGCACATATTGACTTTGGGCACCTAAAATATCGATTTTCTGCATGTTTTGGGCCGGTATTTGAAAATATTCTAACACGGAGTAGGCATGTAAAGATCGCTTCTGAGACCCCCAAAAATCGAATTTTCGGGTGTTTTTGAGCCTGAATTTGAGATATAAACGGGTACTGAATATGCATGCACATATCGACTTTTGGGCACCTAAAATATCGATTTTGAGCATGTTTTGGGTCTGTATCTTAAAAACATTCTAACTAGGAGTAGGCATGTACAGATCGGTTCTAGGACCCAAAAATACCGAATTTTCGGGTGTTTTGACCCTCAATTTGAGATATAAACGGGTACAGAAGATGCATGCACATCTCGACTTTGGACACTTAAAATATCGATTTTTAGCATGTTTTAAGCCTATATTTTGAAAACATTCTATCACTGATTAGGCATGTACAGACCGCTTCTGGGACCCAAAAATATCGAATTTTCGAGGTTCAATTTGGGATATTAACGGGTGCATATTATGCATACACATATTGACTTTGGGCACCTCAAATATCGATTTTCAGCATGTTTTGGGCCTGTATCTGAGTAGGCATGTACAGATCGCTTCTAGGACCCAAAAATAGCGAATTTTCGGGTGTTTTGAGCCTGAATTTGAGATATAAACGGGTACAGAATATGCGTGCACATATCGACTTTGGACACTTAAAATATCGATTTTTAGCATGTTTTGAGCCTATATTTTGAAAACATTCTAGCACTGAGTAGGCATGTACAGACCGCTTCTGTTACATAAAAATATCGAATTTTCGGGTGTTTTGAGGTTGAATTTGGGATATAAACGGGTGTAGAAGATGCATACACATATTAACTTTGGGCACCAAAAATATCGATTTTCAGCATGTTTTGGGCCTGTATTATGAAAACACTAACACGGAGTAGGCATTAACAGATAGCTTCTGGAACCCCAAAATATCGAATTCTCGGGTGTTTGGAGCCTGAATTTGAGATATAAACGGGTACAGAAGATGCATGCACGTATTGACTTTGGGCACCTAAAATATCGATTTTCAGCATGTTTTGGGCCTATATTTTGAAAACATTCTAGCACTGAGTAGGCATGTACAGACCGCTTCTGTTACATAAAAATATCGAATTTTCGGGTGTTTTGAGGTTGAATTTGGGATATAAACGGGTGTAGAAGATGCATACACATATTAACTTTGGGCACCAAAAATATCGATTTTCAGCATGTTTTGGGCCTGTATTATGAAAACACTAACACGGAGTAGGCATTAACAGATAGCTTCTGGAACCCCAAAATATCGAATTCTCGGGTGTTTGGAGCCTGAATTTGAGATATAAACGGGTACAGAAGATGCATGCACGTATTGACTTTGGGCACCTAAAATATCGATTTTCAGCATGTTTTGGGCCTGTATAGATCGCTTCTGGGACCCAAAATATCGAAATTTCGGTTGTTTGGAGCCTGAATTTGAGATATAAACGGGTACAGAAGATGCATGCACATATCGACTTTTGGGCACCTAAAATATCGATTTTGAGCATGTTTTGGGTCTGTATCTTGAAAACATTCTAACTAGGAGTAAGCATGTACAGATCGCTTCTAGGACCCAAAAATACCGAATTTTCGGGTGTTTTTTAGCCTGAATTTGGGATATAAACGGGTGCAGAAGATACATACACATATTGACTTTGGGCACCTAAAATATCGATTTTCAGCATGTTTTGGGCCTGTATCTGAGTAGGCATGTACAGATCGCTTCAGGGACCCCAAAATATCGAATGTTCGGGTGTTTGGAGCCTGAATTTGAGATATAAACGAGTTCAGAAGATGCATGCACATATCGACTTTTGGGCGCGAAAAATATCGATTTTCTCTATGTTTTGGGCCTGTATTTTGAAAATACTCTAACACGGGGTAGGTATGTACAAATCGCTTCTGGGACCCCAAATTATCGAATTTTCGTGTGTTTTGGGCCTGAATTTGAGATATCGACTTTGGGCACCTAAAATATCGATTTTTAGCATGTTTTGGGCCTATATTTTGAAAATATTCTAGCACTGAGTATGCATGTACAGATCGCTTCGGGGACCCTAAAATATCGAATTTTCGGGTGTTTTGAGCATGAATTTGAGATATAAACGTGTACAGAAGATGCATTCACATATTGACTTTGGGCACCTAAAATATCGATTTTCAGCATGTTTTGGGCCTGTATTTTGAAAATACTTTAACACGGAGTAGGCATGTACAGATTGCTTCTGGGACCCCAAAATATCGAATTTTCGGTTGTTTTGGAGCCTGAATTTGAGATATAAACGTGTACAGAAGATGCATGCACATATTGACTTTGGGCACCTAAAATATCGATTTTCAGCATTTTTTGGGCCTGTATTTCGAATATACTCTAACACGGAGTAGGCATGTACAGATTGCTTCTGGGACCCAAAAATATCGAATTTTCGTGTGTTTTGAGCCTGAATTTGAGATTTAAACGGGTACAGAAGATGCATGCACATATCGACTTTTAGACAGCTAAAATATCGATTTTTAGTATGTTTTGGGCCTATATTCTGAAAATGTTCAAGCACTGAGTAGGCATGTACAGATCGCTTCCGTGACCCCAAAATATCTAATTTTCGGGTGTTTTAAGCCTGAATTTGAGATATAAACGGGTACAGAAGATGCATGCACATATTGACTTTAGGCACCTAAAATATCGATTTTCTGCATGTTTTGGGCCGGTATTTGAAAATATTCTAACACGGAGTAGGCATGTACAGAATGCTTCTGAGACCCCAAAAAATCGAATTTTCGGGTGTTTTTGAGCCTGAATTTGAGATATAAACGGGTACTGAATATGCATGCACATATCGACTTTTGGGCACCTAAAATATCGATTTTGAGCATGTTTTGGGTCTGTATCTTAAAAACATTCTAACTAGGAGTAGGCATGTACAGATCGGTTCTAGGACCCAAAAATACCGAATTTTCGGGTGTTTTGACCCTCAATTTGAGATATAAACGGGTACAGAAGATGCATGCACATCTCGACTTTGGACACTTAAAATATCGATTTTTAGCATGTTTTAAGCCTATATTTTGAAAACATTCTATCATTGATTAGGCATGTACAGACCGCTTCTGGGACCCAAAAATATCGAATTTTCGAGGTTCAATTTGGGATATTAACGGGTGCATATTATGCATACACATATTGACTTTGGGCACCTCAAATATCGATTTTCAGCATGTTTTGGGCCTGTATCTGAGTAGGCATGTACAGATCGCTTCTAGGACCCAAAAATAGCGAATTTTCGGGTGTTTTGAGCCTGAATTTGAGATATAAACGGGTACAGAATATGCGTGCACATATCGACTTTGGACACTTAAAATATCGATTTTTAGCATGTTTTGAGCCTATATTTTGAAAACATTCTAGCACTGAGTAGGCATGTACAGACCGCTTCTGTTACATAAAAATATCGAATTTTCGGGTGTTTTGAGGTTGAATTTGGGATATAAACGGGTGTAGAAGATGCATACACATATTAACTTTGGGCACCAAAAATATCGATTTTCAGCATGTTTTGGGCCTGTATTATGAAAACACTAACACGGAGTAGGCATTAACAGATAGCTTCTGGAACCCCAAAATATCGAATTCTCGGGTGTTTGGAGCCTGAATTTGAGATATAAACGGGTACAGAAGATGCATGCACGTATTGACTTTGGGCACCTAAAATATCGATTTTCAGCATGTTTTGGGCCTATATTTTGAAAACATTCTAGCACTGAGTAGGCATGTACAGACCGCTTCTGTTACATAAAAATATCGAACTTTCGGGTGTTTTGAGGTTGAATTTGGGATATAAACGGGTGTAGAAGATGCATACACATATTAACTTTGGGCACCAAAAATATCGATTTTCAGCATGTTTTGGGCCTGTATTATGAAAACACTAACACGGAGTAGGCATTAACAGATAGCTTCTGGAACCCCAAAATATCGAATTCTCGGGTGTTTGGAGCCTGAATTTGAGATATAAACGGGTACAGAAGATGCATGCACGTATTGACTTTGGGCACCTAAAATATCGATTTTCAGCATGTTTTGGGCCTGTATAGATCGCTTCTGGGACCCAAAATATCGAAATTTCGGTTGTTTGGAGCCTGAATTTGAGATATAAACGGGTACAGAAGATGCATGCACATATCGACTTTTGGGCACCTAAAATATCGATTTTGAGCATGTTTTGGGTCTGTATCTTGAAAACATTCTAACTAGGAGTAAGCATGTACAGATCGCTTCTAGGACCCAAAAATACCGAATTTTCGGGTGTTTTTTAGCCTGAATTTGGGATATAAACGGGTGCAGAAGATACATACACATATTGACTTTGGGCACCTAAAATATCGATTTTCAGCATGTTTTGGGCCTGTATCTGAGTAGGCATGTACAGATCGCTTCAGGGACCCCAAAATATCGAATGTTCGGGTGTTTGGAGCCTGAATTTGAGATATAAACGAGTTCAGAAGATGCATGCACATATCGACTTTTGGGCGCGAAAAATATCGATTTTCTCTATGTTTTGGGCCTGTATTTTGAAAATACTCTAACACGGGGTAGGTATGTACAAATCGCTTCTGGGACCCCAAATTATCGAATTTTCGTGTGTTTTGGGCCTGAATTTGAGATATCGACTTTGGGCACCTAAAATATCGATTTTTAGCATGTTTTGGGCCTATATTTTGAAAATATTCTAGCACTGAGTATGCATGTACAGATCGCTTCGGGGACCCTAAAATATCGAATTTTCGGGTGTTTTGAGCATGAATTTGAGATATAAACGTGTACAGAAGATGCATTCACATATTGACTTTGGGCACCTAAAATATCGATTTTCAGCATGTTTTGGGCCTGTATTTTGAAAATACTTTAACACGGAGTAGGCATGTACAGATTGCTTCTGGGACCCCAAAATATCGAATTTTCGGTTGTTTTGGAGCCTGAATTTGAGATATAAACGTGTACAGAAGATGCATGCACATATTGACTTTGGGCACCTAAAATATCGATTTTCAGCATTTTTTGGGCCTGTATTTCGAATATACTCTAACACGGAGTAGGCATGTACAGATTGCTTCTGGGACCCAAAAATATCGAATTTTCGTGTGTTTTGAGCCTGAATTTGAGATTTAAACGGGTACAGAAGATGCATGCACATATCGACTTTTAGACAGCTAAAATATCGATTTTTAGTATGTTTTGGGCCTATATTCTGAAAATGTTCAAGCACTGAGTAGGCATGTACAGATCGCTTCCGTGACCCCAAAATATCTAATTTTCGGGTGTTTTAAGCCTGAATTTGAGATATAAACGGGTACAGAAGATGCATGCACATATTGACTTTAGGCACCTAAAATATCGATTTTCTGCATGTTTTGGGCCGGTATTTGAAAATATTCTAACACGGAGTAGGCATGTACAGAATGCTTCTGAGACCCCAAAAAATCGAATTTTCGGGTGTTTTTGAGCCTGAATTTGAGATATAAACGGGTACTGAATATGCATGCACATATCGACTTTTGGGCACCTAAAATATCGATTTTGAGCATGTTTTGGGTCTGTATCTTAAAAACATTCTAACTAGGAGTAGGCATGTACAGATCGGTTCTAGGACCCAAAAATACCGAATTTTCGGGTGTTTTGACCCTCAATTTGAGATATAAACGGGTACAGAAGATGCATGCACATCTCGACTTTGGACACTTAAAATATCGATTTTTAGCATGTTTTAAGCCTATATTTTGAAAACATTCTATCATTGATTAGGCATGTACAGACCGCTTCTGGGACCCAAAAATATCGAATTTTCGAGGTTCAATTTGGGATATTAACGGGTGCATATTATGCATACACATATTGACTTTGGGCACCTCAAATATCGATTTTCAGCATGTTTTGGGCCTGTATCTGAGTAGGCATGTACAGATCGCTTCTAGGACCCAAAAATAGCGAATTTTCGGGTGTTTTGAGCCTGAATTTGAGATATAAACGGGTACAGAATATGCGTGCACATATCGACTTTGGACACTTAAAATATCGATTTTTAGCATGTTTTGAGCCTATATTTTGAAAACATTCTAGCACTGAGTAGGCATGTACAGACCGCTTCTGTTACATAAAAATATCGAATTTTAGGGTGTTTTGAGGTTGAATTTGGGATATAAACGGGTGTAGAAGATGCATACACATATTAACTTTGGGCACCAAAAATATCGATTTTCAGCATGTTTTGGGCCTGTATTATGAAAACACTAACACGGAGTAGGCATTAACAGATAGCTTCTGGAACCCCAAAATATCGAATTCTCGGGTGTTTGGAGCCTGAATTTGAGATATAAACGGGTACAGAAGATGCATGCACGTATTGACTTTGGGCACCTAAAATATCGATTTTCAGCATGTTTTGGGCCTATATTTTGAAAACATTCTAGCACTGAGTAGGCATGTACAGACCGCTTCTGTTACATAAAAATATCGAATTTTCGGGTGTTTTGAGGTTGAATTTGGGATATAAACGGGTGTAGAAGATGCATACACATATTAACTTTGGGCACCAAAAATATCGATTTTCAGCATGTTTTGGGCCTGTATTATGAAAACACTAACACGGAGTAGGCATTAACAGATAGCTTCTGGAACCCCAAAATATCGAATTCTCGGGTGTTTGGAGCCTGAATTTGAGATATAAACGGGTACAGAAGATGCATGCACGTATTGACTTTGGGCACCTAAAATATCGATTTTCAGCATGTTTTGGGCCTGTATAGATCGCTTCTGGGACCCAAAATATCGAAATTTCGGTTGTTTGGAGCCTGAATTTGAGATATAAACGGGTACAGAAGATGCATGCACATATCGACTTTTGGGCACCTAAAATATCGATTTTGAGCATGTTTTGGGTCTGTATCTTGAAAACATTCTAACTAGGAGTAAGCATGTACAGATCGCTTCTAGGACCCAAAAATACCGAATTTTCGGGTGTTTTTTAGCCTGAATTTGGGATATAAACGGGTGCAGAAGATACATACACATATTGACTTTGGGCACCTAAAATATCGATTTTCAGCATGTTTTGGGCCTGTATCTGAGTAGGCATGTACAGATCGCTTCAGGGACCCCAAAATATCGAATGTTCGGGTGTTTGGAGCCTGAATTTGAGATATAAACGAGTTCAGAAGATGCATGCACATATAGACTTTTGGGCGCGAAAAATATCGATTTTCTCTATGTTTTGGGCCTGTATTTTGAAAATACTCTAACACGGGGTAGGTATGTACAAATCGCTTCTGGGACCCCAAATTATCGAATTTTCGTGTGTTTTGGGCCTGAATTTGAGATATCGACTTTGGGCACCTAAAATATCGATTTTTAGCATGTTTTGGGCCTATATTTTGAAAATATTCTAGCACTGAGTATGCATGTACAGATCGCTTCGGGGACCCTAAAATATCGAATTTTCGGGTGTTTTGAGCATGAATTTGAGATATAAACGTGTACAGAAGATGCATTCACATATTGACTTTGGGCACCTAAAATATCGATTTTCAGCATGTTTTGGGCCTGTATTTTGAAAATACTTTAACACGGAGTAGGCATGTACAGATTGCTTCTGGGACCCCAAAATATCGAATTTTCGGTTGTTTTGGAGCCTGAATTTGAGATATAAACGTGTACAGAAGATGCATGCACATATTGACTTTGGGCACCTAAAATATCGATTTTCAGCATTTTTTGGGCCTGTATTTCGAATATACTCTAACACGGAGTAGGCATGTACAGATTGCTTCTGGGACCCAAAAATATCGAATTTTCGTGTGTTTTGAGCCTGAATTTGAGATTTAAACGGGTACAGAAGATGCATGCACATATCGACTTTTAGACAGCTAAAATATCGATTTTTAGTATGTTTTGGGCCTATATTCTGAAAATGTTCAAGCACTGAGTAGGCATGTACAGATCGCTTCCGTGACCCCAAAATATCTAATTTTCGGGTGTTTTAAGCCTGAATTTGAGATATAAACGGGTACAGAAGATGCATGCACATATTGACTTTAGGCACCTAAAATATCGATTTTCTGCATGTTTTGGGCCGGTATTTGAAAATATTCTAACACGGAGTAGGCATGTACAGATCGCTTCTGAGACCCCAAAAAATCGAATTTTCGGGTGTTTTTGAGCCTGAATTTGAGATATAAACGGGTACTGAATATGCATGCACATATCGACTTTTGGGCACCTAAAATATCGATTTTGAGCATGTTTTGGGTCTGTATCTTAAAAACATTCTAACTAGGAGTAGGCATGTACAGATCGGTTCTAGGACCCAAAAATACCGAATTTTCGGGTGTTTTGACCCTCAATTTGAGATATAAACGGGTACAGAAGATGCATGCACATCTCGACTTTGGACACTTAAAATATCGATTTTTAGCATGTTTTAAGCCTATATTTTGAAAACATTCTATCACTGATTAGGCATGTACAGACCGCTTCTGGGACCCAAAAATATCGAATTTTCGAGGTTCAATTTGGGATATTAACTTGTGCATATTATGCATACACATATTGACTTTGGGCACCTCAAATATCGATTTTCAGCATGTTTTGGGCCTGTATCTGAGTAGGCATGTACAGATCGCTTCTAGGACCCAAAAATAGCGAATTTTCGGGTGTTTTGAGCCTGAATTTGAGATATAAACGGGTACAGAATATGCGTGCACATATCGACTTTGGACACTTAAAATATCGATTTTTAGCATGTTTTGAGCCTATATTTTGAAAACATTCTAGCACTGAGTAGGCATGTACAGACCGCTTCTGTTACATAAAAATATCGAATTTTAGGGTGTTTTGAGGTTGAATTTGGGATATAAACGGGTGTAGAAGATGCATACACATATTAACTTTGGGCACCAAAAATATCGATTTTCAGCATGTTTTAGGCCTGTATTATGAAAACACTAACACGGAGTAGGCATTAACAGATAGCTTCTGGAACCCCAAAATATCGAATTCTCGGGTGTTTGGAGCCTGAATTTGAGATATAAACGGGTACAGAAGATGCATGCACGTATTGACTTTGGGCACCTAAAATATCGATTTTCAGCATGTTTTGGGCCTATATTTTGAAAACATTCTAGCACTGAGTAGGCATGTACAGACCGCTTCTGTTACATAAAAATATCGAATTTTCGGGTGTTTTGAGGTTGAATTTGGGATATAAACGGGTGTAGAAGATGCATACACATATTAACTTTGGGCACCAAAAATATCGATTTTCAGCATGTTTTGGGCCTGTATTATGAAAACACTAACACGGAGTAGGCATTAACAGATAGCTTCTGGAACCCCAAAATATCGAATTCTCGGGTGTTTGGAGCCTGAATTTGAGATATAAACGGGTACAGAAGATGCATGCACGTATTGACTTTGGGCACCTAAAATATCGATTTTCAGCATGTTTTGGGCCTGTATAGATCGCTTCTGGGACCCAAAATATCGAAATTTCGGTTGTTTGGAGCCTGAATTTGAGATATAAACGGGTACAGAAGATGCATGCACATATCGACTTTTGGGCACCTAAAATATCGATTTTGAGCATGTTTTGGGTCTGTATCTTGAAAACATTCTAACTAGGAGTAAGCATGTACAGATCGCTTCTTGGACCCAAAAATACCGAATTTTCGGGTGTTTTGAGCCTGAATTTGGGATATAAACGGGAGCAGAAGATACATACACATATTGACTTTGGGCACGTAAAATATCGATTTTCAGCATGTTTTGGGCCTGTATCTGAGTAGGCATGTACAGATCGCTTCAGGGACCCCAAAATATCGAATGTTCGGGTGTTTGGAGCCTGAATTTGAGATATAAACGAGTTCAGAAGATGCATGCACATATCGACTTTTGGGCGCGAAAAATATCGATTTTCTCTATGTTTTGGGCCTGTATTTTGAAAATACTCTAACACGGGGTAGGTATGTACAAATCGCTTCTGGGACCCCAAATTATCGAATTTTCGGGTGTTTTGGGCCTGAATTTGAGATATCGACTTTGGGCACCTAAAATATCGATTTTTAGCATGTTTTGGGCCTATATTTTGAAAATATTCTAGCACTGAGTATGCATGTACAGATCGCTTCGGGGACCCTAAAATATCGAATTTTCGGGTGTTTTGAGCATGAATTTGAGATATAAACGTGTACAGAAGATGCATTCACATATTGACTTTGGGCACCTAAAATATCGATTTTCAGCATGTTTTGGGCCTGTATTTTGAAAATACTTTAACACGGAGTAGGCATGTACAGATTGCTTCTGGGACCCCAAAATATCGAATTTTCGGGTGTTTTGAGCCTGAATTTGAGATATAAACGGGTACAGAAGATGCATGCATATATCGACTTTTGGACAGCTAAAACATCGATTTTTAGTATGTTTTGGGCCTATATTTTGAAAATTTTCTAGCACTGAGTAGGCATGTACAGATCGCTTCCGTGACCCCAAAATATCTAAATTTCGGATGTTTTGAGCCTGAATTTGAGAAATATACGGGTACAGAAGATGCATGCACATATTGACTTTGGGCACCTAAAATATCGATTTTCAGCATGTTTTGAGCCTTTATTTTGAAAACATTCTAGCACTGAGTAGGCATGTACAGATCGCTTCTGGGACCCAAAAATATCGAATTTTCGTGTGTTTTGAGGTTTAATTTGGGATATATACGGGTGCAGAAGATGCATACACATATTGACTTTGGGCACCTAAAATATCGATTTTCAGGATGTTTTGGGCATGTATCTGAGTAGGCATGTACAGATCGCTTCTGGGATCCCAAAATATCGAATTTTCGGGTGTTTGGAGCCTGAATTTGAGATATAAACGTGTACAGAAGATGCATGCACATATTGACTTTGGGCACCTAAAATATCGATTTTCAGCATGTTTTGGGCCGGTATTTGAAAATATTCTAACACGGAGTAGGCATGTACAGATCGCTTCTGAGACCCCCAAAAATCGAATTTTCGGGTGTTTTGAGCCTGAATTTGAGATATAAACGGGTACTGAATGTGCATGCACATATTGACTTTGGGCACCTAAAATATCGATTTTCAGCATGTTTTGAGCCTTTATTTTGAAAACATTCTAGCACTGAGTAGGCATGTACAGATCGCTTCAGGGACCCAAAATTATCGAATTTTCGTGTGTTTTGAGGTTTAATTTGGGATATAAACGGGTGCAGAAGATGCATACCCATATTGACTTTGGGCACCTAAAATATCGATTTTCAGCATGTTTTGAGCCTGCATCTAAGTAGGCATGTACAGATCGCTTCTGGGACCCTAAAATATCGAATTTTCGGGTGTTTCGAGCCTGAATTTGATATATAAACGGGTACAGAATGTGCATGCACATATTGACTTTGGGCACCTAAAATATCGATTTTCTGCATGTTTTGGGCCGGTATTTGAAAATATTCTAACACGGAGTAGGCATGTACAGATCGCTTCTGAGACCCTAAAAAATCGAATTTTCGGGTGTTTTGAGCCTGAATTTGAGATATAAACGGGTACTGAATATGCATGCACATATCGACTTTTGGGCACCTAAAATATCGATTTTGAGCATGTTTTGGGTCTGTATCTTAAAAACATTCTAACTAGTAGTAGGCATGTACAGATCGGTTCTAGGACCCAAAAATACCGAATTTTCAAGTGTTTTGAGCCTCAATTTGAGATATAAACGGGTAAAGAAGATGCATGCACATATCGACTTTGGACACTTAAAATATCGATTTTTAGCATGTTTTGAGCCTATATTTTGAAAACATTCTATCACTGAGTAGGCATGTACAGACCGCTTCTGGGACCCAAAAATATCGAATTTTCGAGGTTCAATTTGGGATATTAACAAGTGCATAATATGCATACACATATTGACTTTGGGCACCTAAAATATCGATTTTCAGCATGTTTTGGGCATGTATCTAAGTAGGCATGTACAGATCGCTTCTGGGATCCCAAAATATCGAATTTTCGGGTGTTTGGAGCCTGAATTTGAGATATAAACGTGTACAGAAGATGCATGCACATATTGACTTTGGCCACCTAAAATATCGATTTTCACCATGTTTTGGGCCTGTATTTTAAAAATACTCTAACACGGAGTGTTCTGGGACCCCAAAATATCGAATTTTCGGGTGTTTTGAGCCTGAATTTGAGATTTAAACGGGTACAGAAGATGCATGCACATATCGACTTTTGGACAGCTAAAATATCGATTTTTAGTATGTTTTGAGCCTTTATTTTGAAAATTTTCAAGCACTGAGTAGGCATGTACAGATCGCTTCCGTGACCCCAAAATATCTAATTTTCGGGTGTTTTGAGCCTGAATTTGAGATATAAACGGGTACAGAAGATGCATGCACGTATTGACTTTGGGCACCTAAAATATCGATTTTCAGCATGTTTTGGGCCTGTATAGATCGCTTCTGGGACCCAAAATATCGAAATTTCGGTTGTTTGGAGCCTGAATTTGAGATATAAACGGGTACAGAAGATGCATGCACATATCGACTTTTGGGCACCTAAAATATCGATTTTGAGCATGTTTTGGGTCTGTATCTTGAAAACATTCTAACTAGGAGTAAGCATGTACAGATCGCTTCTAGGACCCAAAAATACCGAATTTTCGGGTATTTTGAGCCTGAATTTGGGATATAAACGGGTGCAGAAGATACATACACATATTGACTTTGGGCACCTAAAATATCGATTTTCAGCATGTTTTGGGCCTGTATCTGAGTAGGCATGTACAGATCGCTTCAGGGGCCCCAAAATATCGAATGTTCGGGTGTTTGGAGCCTGAATTTGAGATATAAACGAGTTCAGAAGATGCATGCACATATCGACTTTTGGGCGCGAAAAATATCGATTTTCTCTATGTTTTAGGCCTGTATTTTGAAAATACTCTAACACGGGGTAGGTATGTACAAATCGCTTCTGGGACCCCAAATTATCGAATTTTCGGGTGTTTTGGGCCTGAATTTGAGATATCGACTTTGGGCACCTAAAATATCGATTTTTAGCATGTTTTGGGCCTATATTTTGAAAATATTCTAGCACTGAGTATGCATGTACAGATCGCTTCGGGGACCCTAAAATATCGAATTTTCGGGTGTTTTGAGCATGAATTTGAGATATAAACGTGTACAGAAGATGCATTCACATATTGACTTTGGGCACCTAAAATATCGATTTTCAGCATGTTTTGGGCCTGTATTTTGAAAATACTTTAACACGGAGTAGGCATGTACAGATTGCTTCTGGGACCCCAAAATATCGAATTTTCGGGTGTTTTGAGCCTGAATTTGAGATATAAACGGGTACAGAAGATGCATGCACATATCGACTTTTGGACAGCTAAAACATCGATTTTTAGTATGTTTTGGGCCTATATTTTGAAAATTTTCTAGCACTGAGTAGGCATGTACAGATCGCTTCCGTGACCCCAAAATATCTAAATTTCGGATGTTTTGAGCCTGAATTTGAGAAATATACGGGTACAGAAGATGCATGCACATATTGACTTTGGGCACCTAAAATATCGATTTTCAGCATGTTTTGAGCTTTTATTTTGAAAACATTCTAGCACTGAGTAGGCATGTACAGATCGCTTCTGGGACCCAAAAATATCGAATTTTCGTGTGTTTTGAGGTTTAATTTGGGATATATACGGGTGCAGAAGATGCATACACATATTGACTTTGGGCACCTAAAATATCGATTTTCAGCATGTTTTGGGCATGTATCTGAGTAGGCATGTACAGATCGCTTCTGGGATCCCAAAATATCGAATTTTCGGGTGTTTGGAGCCTGAATTTGAGATATAAACGTGTACAGAAGATGCATGCACATATTGACTTTGGGCACCTAAAATATCGATTTTCAGCATGTTTTGGGCATGTATTTGAAAATATTCTAACACGGAGTAGGCATGTACAGATCGCTTCTGAGACCCCCAAAAATCGAATTTTCGGGTGTTTTGAGCCTGAATTTGAGATATAAACGGGTACTGAATGTGCATGCACATATTGACTTTGGGCACCTAAAATATCGATTTTCAGCATGTTTTGAGCCTTTATTTTGAAAACATTCTAGCACTGAGTAGGCATGTACAGATCGCTTCAGGGACCCAAAATTATCGAATTTTCGTGTGTTTTGAGGTTTAATTTGGGATATAAACGGGTGCAGAAGATGCATACCCATATTGACTTTGGGCACCTAAAATATCGATTTTCAGCATGTTTTGAGCCTGCATCTAAGTAGGCATGTACAGATCGCTTCTGGGACCCTAAAATATCGAATTTTCGGGTGTTTCGAGCCTGAATTTGATATATAAACGGGTACAGAAGATGCATGCACATATTGACTTTGGGCACCTAAAATATCGATTTTCTGCATGTTTTGGGCCGGTATTTGAAAATATTCTAACACGGAGTAGGCATGTACAGATCGCTTCTGAGACCCCAAAAAATCGAATTTTCGGGTGTTTTGAGCCTGAATTTGAGATATAAACGGGTACAGAAGATGCATGCACATATCGACTTTGGACACTTAAAATATCGATTTTTAGCATGTTTTGAGCCTATATTTTGAAAACATTCTATCACTGAGTAGGCATGTACAGACCGCTTCTGGGACCCAAAAATATCGAATTTTCGAGGTTCAATTTGGGATATTAACAAGTGCATAATATGCATACACATATTGACTTTGGGCACCTAAAATATCGATTTTCAGCATGTTTTGGGCATGTATCTAAGTAGGCATGTACAGATCGCTTCTGGGATCCCAAAATATCGAATTTTCGGGTGTTTGGAGCCTGAATTTGAGATATAAACGTGTACAGAAGATGCATGCACATATTGACTTTGGCCACCTAAAATATCGATTTTCACCATGTTTTGGGCCTGTATTTTAAAAATACTCTAACACGGAGTGTTCTGGGACCCCAAAATATCGAATTTTCGGGTGTTTTGAGCCTGAATTTGAGATTTAAACGGGTACAGAAGATGCATGCACATATCGACTTTTGGACAGCTAAAATATCGATTTTTAGTATGTTTTGAGCCTTTATTTTGAAAATTTTCAAGCACTGAGTAGGCATGTACAGATCGCTTCCGTGACCCCAAAATATCTAATTTTCGGGTGTTTTGAGCCTGAATTTGAGATATAAACGGGTACAGAAGATGCATGCACATATTGACTTTGGGCACCTAAAATATCGATTTTCAGCATGTTTTGAGCCTTTATTTTGAAAACATTCTAGCACTGAGTAGGCATGTACAGATCGCTTAATGGACCCAAAATTAATGAATTTTCGTGTGTTTTGAGGTTTAATTTGGGATATAAACGGGTGCAGAAGATGCATACACATATTGACTTTGGGCACCTAAAATATCGATTTTTAGCATGTTTTGGGCCTGCATCTAAGTAGGCATGTACAGATCGCTTCTGTTACCCAAAAATATCGAATTTTCGGGTGTTTTGAGGTTGAATTTGGGATATAAACGGGTGTAGAAGATGCATACACATATTAACTTTGGGCACCAAAAATATCGATTTTCAGCATGTTTTGGGCCTGTATTTTGAAAACACTAACACGGACTAGGCTTGTACAGATCGCTTCTGGAACCCCAAAATATCGAATTTTCGGGTGTTTGGAGCCTGAATTTGAGATATAAACGGGTACAGAAGATGCATGCACGTATTGACTTTGGGCACCTAAAATATCGATTTTCAGCATGTTTTCGGCCTGTATAGATCGCTTCTGGGACCCCAAAATATCAAAATTTCGGTTCTTTGGAGCCTGAATTTAAGATATAAACGGGTACAGAAAATGCATGCACATATCGACTTTTGGGCACCTAAAATATCGATTTTGAGCATGGTTTGGGTCTATATCTTGAAAACATTCTAACTAGGAGTATACATGTACAGATCGCTTCTAGTACCCAAAAATACCGAATTTTCGGGTGTTTTGAGCCTGAATTTGGGATATTAACGGGTGCAGAAGATACATACACATATTGACATTGGGCACCTAAAATATCGATTTTCAGCATGTTTTGGGACTGTATCTGAGTAGGCATGTACAGATCGCTTCTGGGACCCCATAATATCGAATTTTCGGGTGTTTGGAGCCTGAATTTGAGATATAAACGAGTACAGAAGATGCATGCACACATCGACTTTTGGGCAAGAAAAATATCGATTTTCTGTATGTTTTGTGCCTGTATTTTGAAAATACTCTAACACGGGGTAGGCATGTACAGATTGCTTCTGGGACCCCAAAATATCGAATTTTCGGGTGTTTTGGGCCTGAATTTGAGATAAAAACGTGTACAGAAGATGCATGCACATATTGACTTTGGGCACCTAAAACATCGATTTTTATTATGTTTAGGGCCTATATTTTGAAAATTTTCTAGCACTGAGTAGGCATGTACAGATCGCTTCCGTGACCCCAAAATATCTAATTTTCGGGTGTTTTGAGCCTGAATATGAGAAATAAACGGGTACAGAAGATGCATGCACATATTGACTTCGGGAATCTAAAATATCGATTTTCAGCATGTTTTGAGTCTTTATTTTGAAAACATTCTAGCACAGAGTAGGCATGTACAGATCGCTTCTGGGACCCAAAAATATCGAATTTTCGTGTGTTTTGAGGTTTAATTTGGGATATATACGGGCGCAGAAGATGCATACACATATTGACTTTGGGCACCTAAAATATCGATTTTCAGCATGTTTTGGGCCTGTATCTGAGTAGGCATGTACAGATCGCTTCTGGGATCCCAAAATATCAAATTTTCGGGTGTTTGGAGCCTGAATTTGAGATATAAACGTGTACAGAAGATACATGCACATATTGACTTTGGGCACCTAAAATATCGATTTTCAGCATGTTATGGGCCTCTATATTGAAAATACTCTAACACGAAGTAGGCATGTACGGATCGCTTCTGGAACCCCAAAATACCGAATTTTTGGGTGTTATGAGCCTGAATTTGAGATATAAACGTGTACAGAAGATGCATGCACATATTGACTTTGGCCACCTAAAATATCGATTTTCACCATGTTTTGGGCCTGTATTTTAAAAATACTCTAACACGGAGTGTTCTGGGACCCCAAAATATCGAATTTTCGGGTGTTTTGAGCCTGAATTTGAGATTTAAACGGGTACAGAAGATGCATGCACATATCGACTTTTGGACAGCTAAAATATCGATTTTTAGTATGTTTTGAGCCTTTATTTTGAAAATTTTCAAGCACTGAGTAGGCATGTACAGATCGCTTCCGTGACCCCAAAATATCTAATTTTCGGGTGTTTTGAGCCTGAATTTGAGATATAAACGGGTACAGAAGATGCATGCACATATTGACTTTGGGCACCTAAAATATCGATTTTCAGCATGTTTTGAGCCTTTATTTTGAAAACATTCTAGCACTGAGTAGGCATGTACAGATCGCTTAATGGACCCAAAATTAATGAATTTTCGTGTGTTTTGAGGTTTAATTTGGGATATAAACGGGTGCAGAAGATGCATAAACATATTGACTTTGGGCACCTAAAATATCGATTTTTAGCATGTTTTGGGCCTGCATCTAAGTAGGCATGTACAGATCGCTTCTGTTACCCAAAAATATCGAATTTTCGGGTGTTTTGAGGTTGAATTTGGGATATAAACGGGTGTAGAAGATGCATACACATATTAACTTTGGGCACCAAAAATATCGATTTTCAGCATGTTTTGGGCCTGTATTTTGAAAACACTAACACGGACTAGGCTTGTACAGATCGCTTCTGGAACCCCAAAATATCGAATTTTCGGGTGTTTGGAGCCTGAATTTGAGATATAAACGGGTACAGAAGATGCATGCACGTATTGACTTTGGGCACCTAAAATATCGATTTTCAGCATGTTTTCGGCCTGTATAGATCGCTTCTGGGACCCCAAAATATCAAAATTTCGGTTCTTTGGAGCCTGAATTTAAGATATAAACGGGTACAGAAAATGCATGCACATATCGACTTTTGGGCACCTAAAATATCGATTTTGAGCATGGTTTGGGTCTATATCTTGAAAACATTCTAACTAGGAGTATACATGTACAGATCGCTTCTAGTACCCAAAAATACCGAATTTTCGGGTGTTTTGAGCCTGAATTTGGGATATTAACGGGTGCAGAAGATACATACACATATTGACATTGGGCACCTAAAATATCGATTTTCAGCATGTTTTGGGCCTGTATCTGAGTAGGCATGTACAGATCGCTTCTGGGACCCCATAATATCGAATTTTCGGGTGTTTGGAGTCTGAATTTGAGATATAAACGAGTACAGAAGATGCATGCACACATCGACTTTTGGGCAAGAAAAATATCGATTTTCTGTATGTTTTGTGCCTGTATTTTGAAAATACTCTAACACGGGGTAGGCATGTACAGATTGCTTCTGGGACCCCAAAATATCGAATTTTCGGGTGTTTTGGGCCTGAATTTGAGATAAAAACGTGTACAGAAGATGCATGCACATATTGACTTTGGGCACCTAAAACATCGATTTTTATTATGTTTAGGGCCTATATTTTGAAAATTTTCTAGCACTGAGTAGGCATGTACAGATCGCTTCCGTGACCCCAAAATATCTAATTTTCGGGTGTTTTGAGCCTGAATATGAGAAATAAACGGGTACAGAAGATGCATGCACATATTGACTTCGGGAATCTAAAATATCGATTTTCAGCATGTTTTGAGTCTTTATTTTGAAAACATTCTAGCACAGAGTAGGCATGTACAGATCGCTTCTGGGACCCAAAAATATCGAATTTTCGTGTGTTTTGAGGTTTAATTTGGGATATATACGGGCGCAGAAGATGCATACACATATTGACTTTGGGCACCTAAAATATCGATTTTCAGCATGTTTTGGGCCTGTATCTGAGTAGGCATGTACAGATCGCTTCTGGGATCCCAAAATATCAAATTTTCGGGTGTTTGGAGCCTGAATTTGAGATATAAACGTGTACAGAAGATACATGCACATATTGACTTTGGGCACCTAAAATATCGATTTTCAGCATGTTATGGGCCTCTATATTGAAAATACTCTAACACGAAGTAGGCATGTACGGATCGCTTCTGGAACCCCAAAATACCGAATTTTTGGGTGTTATGAGCCTGAATTTGAGATATAAACGGGTACAGAAAATGTATGCACATCTCGACTTTGGACACTTAAAATATCGATTATTAGCATGTTTTGAGCCTATATTTTGAAAACATTCTAGCACTGAGTAGGCATGTACAGATCGCTTCTGGGACCACAAAATTTCGAATTTTCGGGTGTTTTGGGCCTGAATCTGAGATATCGACTTTGGGCACCTATAATATCGATTTTTAGCATGTTTTGGGCCTATATTTTGAAAATATTCTAGCACTGAGTAGGCATGTACAGATCGCTTCTGGGACCCCAAAATATCGAATTTTCGGGTATTTTGAGCCTGAATTTGAGATATAAACGTGTACAGAAGATGCATGCACATATTGACTTTTGGACAGCTAAAATATCGATTTTTAGTGTGTTTTGGGCCTATATCTTGAAAATTTTCTAGCACTGAGTAGGCATGTACAGATCGCTTCCGTGACCCCAAAATATCTAATTTTCGGGTGTTTTGAGCCTGAATTTGAGATATAAACGGGTACAGAAGATGCATGCACATATTGACTTTGGGCACCTAAAATGTCGATTTTCAGCATGTTTGAGCATTTTTTTTTTTAAACATTCTAGAACTGAGTAGGCATGTACAGATCGCTTCTGGGACCCAAAAATATCGAATTTTCGGGTGTTTTGAGGTATAATTTGGGATATAAACGGGTGCAGAAAATGCATACACATATTGACTTTGGGCACCTTATATAACGATTTTCAGCATGTTTTGGGCCTGGATTTTGAAAATACTCTAACACAGATACAGGCCCAAAACATGCTGAAAATCGATATTTTAGATGCCCAAAGTCAATATGTGCAGGCATCTTCTGTACCCGTTTATATCTCAAATTCAGGGTCGAAACACCCGAAAATTCGATATTTTGGGGTCCAAGAAGCGATCTGTACATGCCTTCTCAAATACAGGCCCAAAACATGCTGAAAATCGATATTTTAGGTGCCCAAATTTAATTTTTGCATGCATTTTCTGTACCCGTTTATATCGCAAATTCAGTCTCAAAACACCCGAAAATTCGATATTTTGAGATCCCAGAATCGATCTGTGCATGCCTACTCCGTGTTAGAGTATTTTCAAAATACAGGCTCAAAACATGCTAAAAATCGATATTTTAGGTGCCCAAAGTCAATATGTGTATGCATCTTCTGCATCCGTTTATATCCCAAATTCAACCTCAAAACACCCGAAAATTCGATATTTTGGGGTCCCAGAAGCAATCTGTACCTGCCTACTCCGTGCTAGAGTATTTTCAAAATACAGGCCCAAAACATACTGAAAATCGATCTTTTAGGTGCCCAAAAGTCGATATGTGCATGCATCTTCTGTACCCGTTTATACCTCAAATTCAGGCTCCAAACACCCAAAAAATCGATATTTTTGGGTCCCAAAAGCGATCTGTACATGTCTACTCTTAGTTAGAATGTTTCAAGATACAGACCTAAAACATGCTAAAAATCGATATGTTATGTGCTCAAAAGTCGATATGTGCATCCATCTTCAGTACCCGTTTATATCTCAAAGTCAGGCTCCAAACACCCGAAAATTCGATATTTTTTGGTCCCATAAGCGATCTGTACATGCCTACTCAGTTCTAGAATATTTTCAAAATAAAGGCTCAAAACATGCTAAAAATCGATATTTTAAGTGTCCAAAGTCAATATGTGCATGCATCTCCTGTACCCGTTTATATAATCAAATTCAGGCTCCAAACACCCGAAAATTCGATATTTTGGGGTCCCAGAAGCTATCTGTACATGCTTACTCGGTGCTAGAATATTTTCAAAATATAGGCCCAAAACATGCTAAAAATCGATATTTTAGGTGCCCAAAGTCAAAATGTGTATGAATCTTCTGCACCCGTTTATATCCCAAATTCTACCTCAAAACACTTGAATATTCGATATTTTTGGGTCCCAGAAACGATCTGTACATGCCTACTCAGTGCTAGAATATTTTAAAAATATAGGCCCAAAACATGCTAAAAATCGATATTTTAGGTGCCCAAAGTCGATATCTCAAATTCACTCCCAAAACACACGAAATTTCGATATTTTGGGGTCCCAAAAGCGATCTGTACATGCCTACTCCGTGTTAGAGTATTTTCAAATTATAGGCCCAAAACATAATGAAAATCGATCTTTTAGGTGCCCAAAAGTCGATATGTGCATGTATCTTCTGTACCCATTTTTATCTCAAATTCAGGCTCCAAACACCCAAAAATTTGATATTTTGGGGTCCCAGAAGCGATCTGTACATGCCTACTCAGATACAGGCCCAAAACATGCTGAAAATCGATATTTTAGGTGCCCAAAGTCAATATGTGTATGCATCTTCTGCACCCGTTTATATCTCAAATGCAGGCTCCAAACACCAGAAAACTCAATATTTTGGGGTCCCAGAAGCGATCTGTACATGCCTACTCAGATACAGGCCCAAAACATGCTGAAAATCGATATTTAGGTGCCCAAAGTCAATATGTGCATGTATCTTCTGTACCCGTTTATATCTCAAATTCAGGCTCAAAACACCCGAGAATTCAATATTTTGGGGTCCCAGAAGCGATCTGTACATGCCTAATCCGTGTTAGAGTATTTTCAAAAAACAGGCCCAAAACATGCTAAAAAATCGATATTTTAGGTGCCCAAAGTCAATATGTGCATGTATCTTCGGTACCCGTTTATATCTCAAATTCAGGCCCAAAACATCCGAAAATTCGATATTTTGGGGTCTCACACACGATCTGTACATGCCTACTCCGTGTTAGAGTATTTTCAAAATACAGGCCCAAAACATACTGAAAATCGATATTTTAAGTGCCCAAAAGTCGATATGTGCATGCATCTTCTGAACCCGTTTATATCTCAAATGCAGGCTCCAAACACCCGAAAACTCGATATTTTGGGGTCCCAGAAGCGATCTGTACATGCCTACTCAGATACAGGCCCAAAAAATACTGAAAATCGATATTTCAGGTGCCCAAAGTCAATATGTGCATGTATTTTCTGTACCCGTTTATATCTCAAATTCATGCTCAAAACACCCGAGAATTCGATATTTTGGGGTCCCAGAAGCGATCTGTACATGTCTATTCAGTGCTAGAATATTTTCAAAATATAGGCCCAAAACATGCTAAAAATCGATATTTTAGGTGCCCAAAGTCGATATCTCAAATTTAGCCCCTAAACAATCGAAAATTCGATATTTTGGTGTCCCAGAAGCAATCTGTACATGCTTACTCCGTGTTAGAGTATTTTCAAATTACAGGCCCAAAACATACTGAAAATCGATCTTGTAGGTGCCTAAAGTAAATATGTGTTTGCATCTTCTGCACCCGTTTATATCCCAAATTCAACCTCAAAACACCCGAAAATTCGATATTTTGGGGTCCCAGAAGCAATCTGTACATGCCTACTCCGTGCTAGAGTATTTTCAAAATGCAGGCCCAAAACATACTGAAAATCGATCTTTTAGGTTCCCAAAAGTCGATATGTGCATGCATCTTCTGTACCCGTTTATACCTCAAATTCAGGCTCCAAACACCCAAAAAATCGATATTTTTGGGTCACAAAAGCGATCTGTACATGTCTACTCTTAGTTAAAATGTTTTCAAGATACAGACCTAAAACATGCTAAAAATCGATATGTAATGTGCTCAAAAGTCGATATGTGCATGCATCTTCAGTACCCGTTTATATCTCAAATTCAGGCTCCAAACACTCGAAAATTCGATATTTTTGGGTCCCATAAGCGATCTGTACATGCCTACTCAGTTCTAGAATATTTTCAAAATATAGGCTCAAAACATGCTAAAAATCGATATTTTAAGTGTCCAAAGTCAATATGTCCATGCATCTCCTGTACCCGTTTATATAATCAAATTCAGGCTCCAAACACCCGAAAATTCGATATTTTGATGTCCCAGAAGCTATCTGTACATGCTTACTCGGTGCTAGAATATTTTCAAAATATAGTCCCAAAACATGCTAAAAATCGATATTTTAGGTGCCCAAAGTCAAAATGTGTATGAATCTTCTGCACCCGTTTATATCCCAAATTCAACCTCAAAACACTTGAATATTCGATATTTTTGGGTCCCAGAAACGATCTTAACATGCCTACTCAGTGCTAGAATATTTTAAAAATATAGGCCCAAAACATGCTAAAAATCGATATTTTAGGTGCCCAAAGTCGATATCTCAAATTCACTCCCAAAACACACGAAATTTCGATATTTTGGGGTCCCAAAAGCGATCTTTACATGCCTACTCCGTGTTAGAGTATTTTCAAATTATAGGCCCAAAACATAATGAAAATCGATCTTTTAGGTGCTCAAAAGTCGATATGTGCATGTATCTTCTGTACCCGTTTTTATCTCAAATTCAGGCTCCAAACACCCAAAAAATCGATATTTTGCGGTCCCAGAAGCGATCTGTACATGCCTACTCAGATACAGGCCCAAAACATGCTGAAAATCGATATTTTAGGTGCCCAAAGTCAATATGTGTATGCATCTTCTGCACCCGTTTATATCTCAAATGCAGACTCAAAACACACGAGAATTCAATATTTTGGGGTCCCAGAAGCGATCTGTACATGCCTAATCCGTGTTAGAGTATTTTCAAAAAACAGGCCCAAAACATGCTAAAAAATCGATATTTTAGGTGCCCAAAGTCAATATGTGCATGTATCTTCGGGACCCGTTTATATCTCAAATTCAGGCCCAAAACACCCGAAAATTCGATATTTTGGGGTCTCACAAACGATCTGTACATGACGTGTTAGAGTATTTTCAAAATACAGGCCCAAAACATACTGAAAATCGATCTTTTAAGTGCCCCAAAGTCGATATGTGCATGCATCTTCTGAACCCGTTTATATCTCAAATGCAGGCTCCAAACACCCGAAAACTCGATATTTTGGGGTCCCAGAAGCGATCTGTACATGCCTACTCAGATACAGGCCCAAAAAATACTGAAAATCGATATTTCAGGTGCCCAAAGTCAATATGTGCATGTATTTTCTGTACCCGTTTATATCTCAAATACATGCTCAAAACACCCGAGAATTCGATATTTTGGGGTCCCAGAAGCGATCTGTACATGTCTACTCAGTGATAGAATATTTTCAAAATATAGGCCCAAAACATGCTAAAAATCGATATTTTAGGTGCCCAAAGTCGATATCTCAAATTTAGGCCCTAAACACTCGAAAATTCGATATTTTGGTGTCCCAGAAGCAATCTGTACATGCTTACTCCGTGTTAGAGTATTTTCAAAATACAGGCCCAAAACATACTGAAAATCGATCTTATAGGTGCCTAAAGTCAATATGTGTTTGCATCTTCTGCACCCGTTTATATCCCAAATTCAACCTCAAAACACCCGAAAATTCGATATTTTGGGTTCCCAGAAGTGATCTGTATATGCCTACTCATAGTTAGAATGTTTTCAAGATACAGACCTAAAACATGCTCAAAATCGATATTTTAGGTGCCCAAAAGTCGATATGTGCATTCCTCTTCTGTACCCGTTTATATCTCAAATTTTGGCTAAAAAACTCCGAAAATTCGATATTTTGGGGTCCCAAAAGCGATCTGTACATGCTTACTCCGTGTTAGAGTGTTTTCAAAATACAGGCCCAAAACCTGCTGAAAATCGATATTTTAGGTGTCCAAAGTCAATATGTGCATGCATCTCCTGTACCCGTTTATATAATCAAATTCAGGCTCCAAACACCCGAAAATTCGATATTTTGGGGTCCCTGAAGCTATCTGTACATGCTTACTCGGTGCTAGAATATTTTCAAAATATAGGCCCAAAACATCCTAAAAATCGATATTTTAGGTGCCCTAAGTCGATATCTCAAATTCAGGCTCCTAACACCCGAAAATTCGATATTTTGGGGTCCCAGAAGCGATCTGTACATGCCTACTCAGATACAGGCCCAAAACATGCTAAAAATCAATATTTTAGGTGCCTAAAGTCAATATGTGTATGCATCTTCTGCACCCGTTTATATCCCAAATTCAACTTCAAAACACCCGAAAATTCGATATTTTTGGGTCTCAGAAGCGATTTGTACATGACTACTCAGTGCTAGAATGTTTTCAAAATATAGGCTCAAAACATGCTAAAAATCGATATTTTAAGTGTCCAAAGTCGATATGTTCATGCATCTTCTGTACCCGTTTATATCTGAAATTCAGGCTCAAAAAACCCGAAAATTCGATATTTTGGGGTCCCAGAAGCGATCTGTACATGCTTACTCCGTGTTAGAGAATTTTCAAAACACAGGCCCAAAACATGCTAAAAATCGATATTTTAAGTGCCGAAAGTCGATATCTCAAATTTAGGCCCAAAACACTCGAAAATTCGATATTTTGGGGTCACAGAAGCGATCTGTACATGCTTACTCCGTGTTAGAGTATTTTCAAAATACAGACACAAAACATACTGAAAATCGATCTTTTAGGTGCCCAAAAGTCGATATGTGTTTGCATCTTCTGTACCGTTTATATCTCAAATTCAGGCTCCAAACACACGAAAATTCGATATTTTAGGGTCCCAGAAGCGATCTCTACATGCCTACTCAGATACAGGCCCAAACAAGCTGAAAATCGATATTTTAGGTGCCCAAATTCAATATGAGTATGCATCTTCTGCACCCGTTTATATCTCAAATGCAGGCTCCAAATACCAGAAAACTCGATATTTTGGGGTCCCAGAAGCGATCTGTACATGCCTACTCAGATACAGGCTCAAAACATGCTGAAAATCGATATTTTAGGTGCCCAAAGTCAATATGTGCATGAATCTTCTGTACCCGTTTATATCTCAAATTCAGTCTCAAAACACCAGAAATTTCAATATTTTGGGGTCCCAGAAGCCATCTGTACATGCCTACTCAGTGCTAGAATATTTTAAAAATATAGGCCCAAAACATGCTAAAAATCGATATTTTAGGTGCCCAAAGTCGATATCTCAAATTTAGGCCCAAAACACTCGAAAATTCGATATTTTGGGGTCCCAGAAGCAATCTGTACATGCTTACTTCGTGTTAGAGTATTTTCAAAATACAGGCCCAAAACATACTGAAAATCGATCTGGTAGGTGCCAAAGTCAATATGTGTATGCATCTTCTGCACCCGTTTATATCCCAAATGCAACCTCAAAACACCCGAAAATTCGATATTTTTGGTTCCCAGAAGCGATCTGTACATGCCTACTTAGAGCTAGAATGTTTTCAAAATATAGACTCAAAACATGCTAAAAATCGATATTTTAAGTGTCCAAAGTCGATATGTGCATGCACCTTCTGTACCCATTTATATCTCAAATTCAGGCTCAAAAAACCCGAAAATTCGATATTTGGGGTCCCAGAAGCGATCTGTACATGCATACTCAGATACATGCCCAAAACATGCTAAAAATCGATATTTTAGGTGCCCAGAGTCGATATCTCAAATTGAGGCCCAAAACACCCGAAAATTCGATATTTTGGGGTCCCAGAAGCGATCTGTACATGCCTACTCAGATACAGGCCCAAAAGATGCTGAAAATCGATATTTTAGGTGCCCAAAGTCAATATGTGCTTGTATCTTCTGTAACCGTTTATATCTCAAATTCAGGCTCAAAACACCCGAAAATTCGATATTTTGGGGTCCCAGAAGCGATCTGTACATGCCTACTCCGTGTTAGAGTATTTTCAAAATACAGGCAAAAAACATGCTAAAAATCGATATTATAGGTGCCCAAAGTCAATATGTGCATGCATCTTCTGTACCCGTTTATATCTCAAATTTAGGCTCAAAACACCCGAAAATTCGATATTTTGGGGTCTCAGAAGCGATCTGTACATGCCTACTCAGTGCTAGAATATTTTCAAAATATAGGCCCAAAACATGCTAAAAATCGATATTTTAGGTGCCCAAAGTCGATATCTCAAATTCAGGCCCAAAACACCCGAAAATTCGATATTTTTGGGTCCCAGAAACGATCTGTACATGCCTACTTCGTGTTAGAGTATTTTCAAAATACAGGCCCAAAACATACTGAAAATCGATCTTTTAAGTTCCCAAAAGTCGATAAGTGCATGCATCTTCTGAACCTGTTTATATCTCAAATGCAGGCTCCAAACACCAGAAAACTCGATATTTTGGGGTCCCAGAGGTGATCTGTACATGCCTACTCAGATACAGGCCCAAAACATGCTGAAAATCGATATTTTAGGTGCCTAAAGTCAATATGTGCATGCATCTTCTGTACCCGTTTATATCTCAAATTCAGGCTCAAAACACCCGAAAATTCAATATTTTGGGGTCCCAGAAGCGATCTGTACATGCATACTCCTAGTTAGAATGTTTTCAAGATACAGACCTAAAACATGCTCAAAATCGATATTTTAGGTGCCCTAAGTCAATATGTGCATGCATCTTCTGTACCCGTTTATATCTCAAATTCAGGCCCAAAACACCCGAAAATTCGATATTTTGAGGTCCCAGAAACGATCTGTACATGCCTATTCCGTGTTAGAATATTTTAAGATTATTGGCCCAAAACATGCTAAAAATCGATATTTTAGGTTCCCAAAGTCGATATCTCAAATTCAGGCCCAAAACACCCAAAAATTCGTTATTTTGGGGTCCCAGAAACTATCTGTACATGTCTACTCCGTGTTAGAATATTTTCAAAATACAGGCCAAAAACATACTGAAAATCGATATTTTAGGTGCCCAAAGTCAAAATGTGCATGTATCTTCTGCACCCGTTTATATCTCAAATTAAGGCTCAATACACCCGAACATCGAAATTTTGGGGTCTCAGAAGCGATCTGTACATGCCTACTCAGTCCTTGAATCTTTTCAAAATATAGGCCCAAAACATGCTAAAAATCGATATTTTAGGTGCCCAAAGTCGATATCTCAAATTCAGGCCCAAAACACACGAAAATTCGATATTTTGGGGTCCCAGAAACGATCTGTACATGCCTACTCAGTGCTAGAATATTTTCAAAATATAGGCCCAAAACATGCTAAAAATCGATATTTTAGGTGCCCAAAGTCGATATCTCAAATTCAGGCCCAAAACACCCGAAAATTCGATATTTTTGAGTCCCAGAAACGATCTGTAGTGCCTACTTCGTGTTAGAGTATTTTGAAAATGCAAGCCCAAAACATACTGAAAATCGATTTTTTAGGTGCCCAAAAGTCGATATGTGCATGCATCTTCTGTACCCGTTTATATCTCAAATGCAGGCTCCAAACACCAGAAAACTCGATATTTTGGGGTCCCAGAAGCGATCTGTACATGCCTACTCATATACAGGCCCAAAACATGCTGAAAATCGATATTTTAGGTGCCCAAAGTCAATATGTGCATGTATCTTCTGTGCCCGTTTATATCTTAAATTCAGGCTCAAAACACCCGAGAATTCAATATTTTGGGGTCCCAGAAGCAATCTGTACATGCCTACTCCGTGTTAGAGTATTTTCAAAATACAGGCCCAAAACATGCTAAAAATCGATATTTTAGGTGCCCAAAGTCAATATGTTCATGCATCTTCTGTACCCGTTTATATCTCAAATTTAGGCTCAAAACACCCGAAAATTCGATATTTTGGGGTCTCAGAAGCGATCTGTACATGCCTACTCAGTACTAGAATATTTTCAAAATATAGGCACAAAACATGCTAAAAATCGATATTTTAGGTGCCCAAAGTCGATATCTCAAATTCAGGCCCAAAAAACCCGAAAATTCGATATTTTGGGGTCCCAGAAACGATCTGTACATGCCTACTCCGTGTTAGAGTATTTTCAAAATACAGGCCCAAAACATATATACTGAAAATAGATCTTTTAAGTGCACAAAAGTCGATATGTGCATGCATCTTCTGAACCCGTTTATATCTCAAATGCAGGCTCCAAACACCAGAAACTCGATATTTTGGGGTCCCAGAAGCGATCTGTACATGCCTAGTCAGATACAGGCCCAAAACATGCTGAAAATCGATATTTTAGGTGCCCAAAGTCAATATGTGCATGTATCTTCTGTACCCGTTTATATCTCAAATTCAGGCTCAAAACACCCGAGAATTCAATATTTTGGGGTCCCAGTAGCGATCTGTAAATGCCTACTCAGTGCTAGAATATTTTCAAAATATAGGCCCAAAACATGCTAAAAATCGATATTTTAGGTTACCAAAGTCGATATCTCAAATTCATGTCCAAAACACCCGAAAATTCGATATTTTGGGGTCCCAGAAGCGATCTGTACATGCCTACTCCTAGTTAGAATGTTTTCAAGATACAGACCTAAAACATGCTCAAAATCGATATTTTAGGTGCCCAAGGTCAATATGTGCATGCATCTTCTGCACCCGTTTATATTCCAAATTCAAATTCAAAACACCCGAAAATTCGATATTTTTGGGTCTCAGAAGCGATCTGTACATGCCTACTCAGTGCTAGAATGTTTTCAAGATACAGACCCAAAATATGCTCAAAATCGATATTTTAGGTTCCCAAAAGTCGATATGTGCATGCATATGCAGTACCCGTTTATATCTCAAATTCAGGCTCAAAACACCTGAAAATTCGATATTTTGGAGTCCCAGAAGCGATATGTACATGCCTACTCAGTGCTAGAATATTTTTTAAAATATTTGCCCAAAACATGTTAAAAATCAAAATTTTAGGTGCCCAAAGCCGATATCTCAGATTCAGGCCCATAACACACGAAAATTCGATATTTTGGGGTCCCAGAAGCGATCTGTACATGCCTACTCCGTGTTAGAGAATTTTCAAGTTACAGACCCAAAATATAATGAAAATCGATCTTTTAGGTGCCCAAAAGTCGATATGTGCATGCATCTTCTATACCCGTTTATATCTCAAATTCAGGCTCCAAACACCCGAAAATTCAATATTTTGGGGTCCCAGAAGCGATCTGTACATGCCTACTCAGATACAGGCCCAAAACAGTCTGAAAATCGATATTTTAGGTGCCCAAAGTCAATAGGTGCATGCATCTTCTGTACCCGTTTATATCTCAAATTTAGGCTCAAAACACCCGAAAATTCGTTAGTTTTGGGTCCTAGAAGCGATCTGTACATGCCTACTGATAGTTAGAATGTTTTCAAGATACAGACCCAAAATATGCTCAAAATCGACATTTTAGGTGCCCAAAAGTCGATATGTGCAAGCATCTTCAGTACCCGTTTATATCTCAAATTCAGGCTCAAATCACCAGAAAATTCGATATTTTGGGGTCCCAGAAGCGATCTGTACATGCCTACTCAGTGCTAGAATATTTTCAAAATACAGGCCCAAAACATCCTGGAAATCGATATTTTAGGTGCCCAAAGTCAATATGTGGATGCATCTTCAGTACCCGTTTATATCTCAAATTCAGACTCAAAACACCCGAAAATTCGTTATTTTTGGGTCCTAGAAGCAATATGTACATGCCTACTCCTAGTTAGAATGTTTTCAAGATACAGGCCCAAAACATGCTAAAAATCGATATGTTAGGTGCCCAAAGTCAATAGGTGCATGCATCTTCTGTACCCGTTTATATCTCAAATTTAGGCTCAAAACACCCGAAAATTCGATATTTTCGGATCCCAGAAGCGATCTGTACATGCCTACTCAGTGCTAGAATATTTTCAAATTACAGTCCCAAAACATCCTGAAAATCGATATTTTAGGTGCCCAAAGTCAATATGTGCATGCATCTTCAGTACCCGTTTATATCTCAAATTCAGACTCAAAACACCTGAAAATTCGTTATTTTTGGGTCCTAGAAGCACTCTGGACATGCCTACTCCTAGTTAGAATGTTTTCAAGATACAGACCCAAAACATGCTAAAAATCGATATTTTAGGTGCTCAAAGTCGATATCTCAAATTCAGGCTCAAAAAACCCGAAAATTCGATATTTTGGGGTCCCAGAAGCGATCTGTACATGCTTACTCCGTGTTAGAGTGTTTTCAAAATACAGGCCCAAAACATGCATAAAATCGATATTTTAGGTGCCCAAAAGTCGATATGTGCATGCATCTTCTGTACCCGTTTATATCTCAAATTCAACCTCAAAACACTTGAAAATTCGATATTTTTGGGTCCCATAAGCGATCTGTACATGCCTACTCAGGGCTAGAATATTTTCAAAATATAGGCTCAAAACATGCTAAAAATCGATATTTTAAGTGTCCAAAGTCGATATGTGCATGCATCTTCTTTACACGTTTATATCCCAAATTCAGTCTCAAAACCCCCGAAAATTCGGTATTTTTGGGTCGTAGAAGCGATCTGTACATGTCTACTCTTAGAGAGAATGTTTTCAAGATACAGACCCAAAACATGCTCAAAATCGTTATTTTAGGTGCCCCAAAGTTGATATGTGTATGCATCTTCAGTACCCGTTTATATCTCAAATTCAGTCTCAAAACACCCGAAAATTCGATATTTTGGGGTCCCAGAAGCGATCTGTACATGCCTACTCCGTGTTAAAGTGTTTTCAAAATACAGGCCCAAAACATACTGAAAATCGATCTTTTAGGTGCCCAAAAGTCGATATGTGCATGCATCTTCTGTACCCGTTTATATCTCAAATTCAGGCTCCAAACACCCGAAAATTCGATATTTTGGGGTCCCAGAAGAGATCTGTACATGTCTACTCAGATACAGGCCCAAAACATGCTGAAAATCGATATTTTAGGTGCCCAAATTCAATATGCGCATGCATCTTCTGTACCCGGTTATATCTCAAATTCAGGCTCCAAACACCCGAAAATTCGATATTTTGAGATCCCAGATGCGATCTGTGCATGCCTACTCCGTGTTAGAGTATTTTCAAAATACAGGCCCAAAACATGCTAAAAATCGATATTTTAGGTGCCCAAAGTCAATATGTGTATGCATCTACTGTACACGTTTATATCTCAAATTCTGGCTCAAAACACTCGAAAATTTGATATTTTGGGATCCCAAAAGCGAACTGTATATGGCTACTCCGTGTTAGAGTTTTTTCAAAATACAGGCCCAAAACATACCGAAAATCGATATTTTAGGTGCCCAAAAGTCGATACGTTGATGCATCTTCTGCACTCGTTTATATCTCAAATTCAGGCTCAAAAAATCCGAAAATTCGATATTTTGGGGTCCCAGAAGCGATCTGTACATGCTTACTCCGTGTTAAAGTGTTTTCAAAATACAGGCCCAAAACATGCTGAAAATCGATATTTTAGGTGTCCAAAGTCAATATGTATAAGCATCTTCTGCACCTGTTTATATCCCAAATTCAATCTCAAAACTCCCGTAAATTCGATATTTTGGGATCCCAGAAGCGATTTGTACATGCCTACTCAGTGCTAGAATGTTTTCAATATATAGGCTAAAAACATGCTAAAAATCGATATTTTAAGTGTCCAAAGTCGATATGTACATGCATCTTCTGTACACGTTTATATCTCAAATTCTGGCTCAAAACACCCTAAAATTCGATATTTTGGGATCCCAGAAGCGAACTGTATATGGCTACTCCGTGTTAGAGTATTTTCAAAATACATGCCCAAAACATACTGAAAATCGATATTTTAGGTGCCCAAAAGTCGATATGTGTATGCATCTTCTGCACCCGTTTATATCCCAAATTCAACCTCAAAACACTCGAAAATTCGATATTTTTGGGTCCCTGAAGCGATCTGTACATGCCTACTCAGTGCATGAATGTTTTAAAAATATAGACTCAAAACATACTAAAAATCGATATTTTAAGTGTCCAAAGTCGATATGTGCATGCATCTTCTATACACGTTTATATCTCAAATTCAGTCTCAAAAAACCCGAAAATTCGATATTTTGGGGTCCCAGAAGCGATCTGTACATGCCTACTCCTAGTTAGAATGTTCTCAAGATACAGACCTAAAACATGCTCAAAATCGATATTTTAGGTGTCCAAAGACAATATGTGCATGCATCTTCTGTACCCGTTTATATCTCAAATTTAGGCTCCAAACACCCGAAAATTCGATATTTTGGGGTCCCAGAATCGATCTGTACATGCCTACTCAGATACAGGCCCAAAACATGCTGAAAATCAATATTTTTGGTGCCCAAAGTCAATATGTGTATGCATCTTCTGCACCCGTTTATATCCCAAATTCAACTTCAAAACACCCGAAAATTCGATATTTTTGGGTCTCAGAAGCGATCTGTACATGCCTACTCAATGCTAGAATGTTTTTAAGATACAGACCCAAAACATACTAAAAATCGATATTTTAGGTGCCCAAAGTCGATATATCAAATTCAGGCCCAAAACACCCAAAAATTCGATATTTTGGGGTCCCAGAAGCGATCTGTACATGCTTACTCCGTGTTAGAGTATTTTCAAAATACAAGCCCAAAACATGCTGAAAATCGATCTTTTAGGTGCCCAAAGTCGATATATCAAATTCAGGCCCTAAACACCCGAAAATTCGATATTTTTGTGTCCCAGAAGCGATCTGTACATGCCTACTCCGTGTTAGAGTATTTTCAAAATACAGGCCCAAAACATACTGAAAATCGATCTTTTAGGTGCCCAAAAGTCAATATATATGTGCATGCATCTTCTGTATCCGTTTATATATCAAATTCAGGCTCCAAACACCCAATAATTCGATATTTTGGGGTCCCAGAATCGATCTGTACATGTCTACTCAGATACAGGCCCAAAACATGCTGAAAATCGATATTTTTGGTGCCCAAAGTCAATATGTGTATGCATCTTCTGCACCCGTTTATATCCCAAATTCAACCTCAAAACACCCGAAAATTCGATATTTTTGGGTCTCAGAAGCGATCTGTACATGCCTACTCAGTGCTAGAATGTTTTCAAAATATAGGCTCAAAACATGCTAAAAATCGATATTTTAAGTGTCCAAAGTCGATATATGCATGTATCTTCTGTACACGTTTATATCTCAAATTTAGGCCAAAAAAACCCGAACATTCGATATTTTGGGGTCCCAGAAGCGATCTGTACATGATTACTCCGTGTTAGAGTATTTTCAATATACAGGCCGAAAACATGCTGAGAATCGATATTTTAGGTGCCCAAAGTTAATATATATGTGCATGCATCTTCTGTACCCGTTTATATCTCAAATTCAGGCTCAAAACACCCGAAAATTCGATATTTTGGGGTCCCAGAAGCGATCTGTACATGCCTACTCACTGCTAGAATATTTTCAAAATATAGGCTCAAAACATGCTAAAAATCGATATTTTAGGTGCCCAAAGTCAATATCTCAAATTTAGGCCCAAAACACCCGAAATTTTGATATTTTGGAGTCCCAGAAGCGATCTGTACATGCCTACTCCGTGTTAGAGTAGTTTCAAAATACAGGCTTAAAATTTGCTAAAAATCGATATTTTAAGTGTCCAAAGTCGATATGTGGATGCACCTTATGTACCCGTTTATATCTCAAATTCAGGCTCAAAACACCCGAAAATTCGGTATATTTGTATCCTAGAAGCGATCTGTACATGCTTACTCCAAGTTAGAATGTTTTCAAAATGCAGGCCCAAAACATACTGGAAATCGATATTTTAGGTGCCAAAAAGTCGATATGTGCATGAATCTTCTGTACCCGTTTATATCTTAAATTCAGGCTCAAAACACCCGAAAATTCGATATTTTGGGGTCCCAGAAGCAATCTGTACATGCCTACTCCGTGTTAGAGTGTTTTCAAAATACGGGCATAAAACATGCTGAAAATCGATATTTTAGGTGCCCAAAGTCAATATGTGCATGCATCTTCTGTACCCGTTTATATCTCAAATTCAGGCTCCAAACATCCGAAAATTCGACATTTTGGGGTCCCAGAAACGATCTGTAAATGCCTACTCCGTTTTAGAGTATTTTTAGAAATACATTCCTAAAACATTCTGAAAATCCATATTTTAGGTGCCCAAAGTCAATATGTGTATGCATATTCTGCACCCGTTTATATCCCAAATTCAACCTTAAAACACTTGAAAATTCGATATTTTTGGGTCTCATAAGCGATCTATACATGCCTACTCAGTGCTAGAATATTTTCAAAATATAGGCTCAAAACATGCTAAAAATCGATATTTTAGGTGCCCCAAAGTTGATATGTGCATGCATCTTCAGTACCCTTTTATATCTCAAATTCAGTCTCAAAAAACCCGAAAATTCGATATTTTGGGGTCCCAGAAGCGATCTGTACATGCCTACTCCGTGTTAAAGTGTTTTCAAAATAAAGGCCCAAAACATACTGAAAATCGATCTTTTAGGTGCCCAAAAGTCGATATGTGCATGCATCTTCTGTACCCGTTTATTTCTCAAATTCAGGCTCCAAACACCCGAAAATTCGATATTTTGGGATCCCAGAAGTGATCTGTACATGCCTAGTCAGATACAGGCCCAAAACATGCTGAAAATCGATATTTTAGGAGCCCAAATTCAATATGTGCATGCATCTTCTGTACCCGTTTATATCTCAAATTCAACCTCAAAACACCCGAAAATTCGATATTTTTGGGTCCCAGAAGCGATCTGTACATGCCTACTTAGTGCTAGAATATTTTCAAAATATAGGCCCAAACCATGCTAAAAATCGATATTTTAGGTGCCCAAAGTCGATATCTCAAATTCAGGCCAAAAACACCCGAAAATTCGATATTTTGGTGTCCCAAAAGCGATCTGTACATGCCTACTCCGTGTTAGAGTATTTTCAAAATACAGGCCCAAAACATACTGAAAATCGATCTTGTAGGTACCCAAAAGTTGATATGTGCATGCATCTTCTGTACCTGTTTATATCTCAAATTCAGGCTCAAAACACCCAAAAATTCGGTATTTTTGGGTCCTAGAAACGATCTGTACACGCCTACTCAGATACAGGCCCAAAATATGCTGAAAATCGATATTTTAGGTGCCCAAAGTCCATATGTGCATGCATCTTCTGTACCCTTTAATATCTCAAATTCAGGCTCAAAACACCCGAAAATTCGATATTTTGGGGTCCCAGAAGCGATCTGTACATGCCTACTCAGTGCTAGAAGATTTTCAAAATATAGGCCCAAAACATGCTAAAAATCGATATTTTAAGTGCCCAAAGTCGATATCTCAAATTCAGGTCTAAAACAACCCGAAAATTCGATATTTTGGGGTCCTAGAAGCGATCTGTACACGCCTACTGCTAGTTAGAATGCTTTCAAGATACAGACCTAAAACATGCTCAAAATCGATATTTTAGGTGACCAAAAGTCGATATGTGCATGCATCTTCAGTACACGTTTATATATCAAATTCAGGCTAAATAAACGAAAATTCGATATTTTGGGGTCCCAGAAGCGATCTGTACCTGCTTACTCCGTGTTAGGGTATTTTCAAAATACAGGCCCAAAACATGCTTAAAATCGATATTTTAGGTGTCCAAAGTCAATATGTGCATGCATCTTCTGTAACCGCTTATATCTCAAATTCAGGCTCCAAACATCCGAAAATTCGACATTTTGGGGTCCCAGAAACGATCTGTAAATGCCTACTCCGTTTTAGAGTATTTTTAGAAATACATTCCCAAAACATTCTGAAAATCCATATTTTAGGTGCCCAAAGTCAATTTTTGTATGCATCTTCTGCACCCGTTTATATCCCAAATTCAACCTTAAAACACTTGAAAATTCGATATTTTTGGGTCCCATAAGCGATCTATACATGCCTACTCAGTGCTAGAATATTTTCAAAATATAGGCTCAAAACATGCTAAAAATCGATATTTTAAGTGTCCAAAGTCGATATGGGCATGCATCTTCTGTACACGTTTATATCTCAAATTCAGTCTCAAAACACCCGAAAATTCGATATTTTTGGGTCCTAGAAGCGATCTGTACATGCCTAATCCTAGTTAGAATGTTTTCAAGATACAGACCCAAAACATGCTCAAAATCGATATTTTAGGTGCCCCAAAGTTGATATGTGCATGCATCTTCAGTACCCTTTTATATCTCAAATTCAGTCTCAAAAAACCCGAAAATTCGATATTTTGGGGTCGCAGAAGCGATCTGTACATGCCTACTCCGTGTTAAAGTGTTTTTAAAATAAAGGCCCAAAACATACTGAAAATCGATCTTTTAGGTGCCCAAAAGTTGATATGTGCATGCATCTTCTGTACCCGTTTATTTCTCAAATTCAGGCTCCAAACACCAGAAAATTCGATATTTTGGGGTCCCAGAAGTGATCTGTACATGCCTAGTCAGATACAAGCCCAAAACATGCTGAAAATCGATATTTTAGGAGCCCAAATTCAATATGTGCATGCATCTTCTGTACCCGTTTATATCTCAAATTCAACCTCAAAACACCCGAAAATTCGATATTTTTGGGTCCCAGAAGCGATCTGTACATGCCTACTCAGTGCAAGAATGTTTTCAAAATATAGACTCAAAACATGCTAAAAATCGATATTTTAAGTGTCCAAAGTCGATATGTGCATGCATGTTCTGTACCCGTTTATATTTCAAATTCAGGATCAAAACACCCAAAAATTCTGTATTTATAGGTCCTTGAAGCGATCTGTACATGCCTACTCCTAGTTAGAATGCTTTCAAGATATAGACCTAAAACATGCCAAAAATCGATATTTTAAGAGCCCAAAGTCGATATCTCAAATTCAGGACAAAAACACTCGAAAACTCGATATTTTGGAGTCCTAGAAGTGATATGTATATGCCGACTCAGATACAGGACCAAAACAAGCTAAAAATCGATATTTTAGGTGCCTAAAGTCGATATCTCAAATTCAGGCCCAAAACATACTGAAAATTGATCTTTTAAGTGTCCAAAGTCGATATCTCAAATTCAGGCCCAAAACACCCGAAAAATTCGATATTTTGGGGTCCTAGAAGCGATCTGTACATGCCTACTCCATGTTAGAGTATTTTCAAAATGCAGGCCTAAAACATCCTGAAAATCGATATTTTAGGTGCCCAAAGTCAATATGTGCATGCATCTTCTGTACCCGTTTATATCTCAAATTCAGGCTCAAAACACCCGAAAATTCGATATTTTGGGTCCCAGAAGCGATCTGTACATGCCTACTCAGATACAGGCCCAAAACATGCTGAAAATCGATATTTTAGGTGCCCAAAGTCCATATGTGCATGCATCTTCTTTACCCGTTAATATCTCAAATTCAGGCTCAAAACACCCTGAAATTCGATATTTTGGGGTCCCAGAAGCGATCTGTACATGCCTACTCAGTGCTAGAAGATTTTCAAAATATAGGCCCAAAACATGCTAAAATAGTGCATTTGTCGCGGCTTCTAGCCGCTTAAATTGTATTTATTGGTTGTGAAACCAGCACAGCTGGATTGCTATAGAATACGCCCCTTCTCAAGCCCAGGCCCCGTATAGGCATAATCTGGGTTTTAAGGGTCAATTCCGTGACGTTCATCAGAAGTAAATAAAATTCAAATCTGGCGCTGTACTGATATTGGAGCCACCTGGTTGTGGCGTGGTGAGGTATTAAGCCCCTCCTCTGCTGAATACCGCTCGATCACTCCAATGAGAAAGAAGTGAATGCCTGCCGCATCGGGAGGTGGGTGGGACAGTCAAAGCTGTGCTGGTTTCACAACCAATAAATACAATTTAAGCGGCTAGAAGCCGCGACAAATGCACTATTATTGGTATAGTGAAACCAGCACAGCTGGATTGCTATGCATGCGATGCGGTAGGTGGGAGGTGAGGTGGAGGCAATCACGTGCTAGTTAAGAGTGGTTGAGAGCGGAGGGCAGGAAAGGTAACCGAGCCCGGTGAGGCAGAAGCTAACGCACCTCCCAACACTGGCTAGGTGAGTAGCCGTGGTGGGGGTGTAGTAGCTTATCCCATATACCCGTAGACCATTCTGTTATAGACCAGAATTGTTACACATAAAGTCTTTATAGGCAGACTCGAGGGTTCGGGTCTTCTTTATAGGCAGACTCGAGGGGTCGGGTCTAGGAGAGGAGGGGGAGGGGTGACCCTAGCCGTGACCCTGGCCCCCCCCCCCATCATAAAAGGGTAACCGAGCTAAGGTGAGGCTGAAGCTAAAGCAACTTCCAACAATGGCTAGGGGACTAGCTGTGGTGGAAGTGTTGTAATAGCTTATAATAAAATATATAAACCGTAGACTATTCTGTTATAGACCAGAATTGTTAACCAACTAAAGTCTTTATAGGCAGACTCGAGGGGTCAGGTACAGGAGAGGGGGTGCCCCCCCCCCTTTGTTATTAAAGTCCTTTGAGCTAGGGCTATGGCCCCGGCTCAGGTCATGCGATCCCGAGGGGATGAAGGAGGACACAAGGATGCAGTAATCCTGTGTTTAATATATATATCCAGTCACTCATCCGATTGACCTAGGGAAAAGAGGGTTACCGGACCTAGAGTTGTAGAAGAGGTGGTCCGGAGAAGCCCCTCTCGTCGCCTCCACGTATGTAGTAAACGCGTGGACTGGCCAGAGGGGGTGGAAACTTCCAGCCCTCAGGAACGAGGGTACTGCGAGAGGGCCAATCCTGTCGTCAGCCTGCTCGTTCTTAGCCAGGAAAGCGGGAAAGGGGGGGATAGTTAAAGAAGTAAGGTTAGGGCTTACAGATGAAAAGGCTGTGTGACGGGTAAGGGCTGCCAACTGAGAGGCCCTTTACCCTGTAGCTAAGGCGAGCAGGAAGAGAGCTTTCTGGAGGAGGTGACAAACCTCCAGAGGAACCCCTTCGAAGGTCAGGTAGGAAAAGGACGCGGTGAAGGGCCAGGAGGGAGTCTGGGCCCGCCATTCTCCCGGCCCTAGTAACCGTGTTACGAAAGGAGGCAGGGGCAGGGGAGTTTGGGGGGCTGGCAGAGGCGGGTGTCTCCCAACACAGCTCAGCCCCGGGGCGGCACACACCGCGCGCCAAAGGGTCGTAACCCTTGGGCGTGAAGCAGGGTGCGTGAGGCGAACAGTGGAGGTGGCCGACCATCGTAAAACGATTTCCCAAGGCTAGGGTGGTAGCTGCTGTGGAAGGGTTGTTACGCATATAATTTATTATCATTATATACGGACAACTTTCTGTTAAAACCAGAAAGTGTTACAAGTCGTAAGTCTTTAAAGACAGCCTCGAGGGGATAGGCCAGGGGGTCGAGGCCCCCCCCCACCCCATTTTTGTTGTTAGGGTCCTCCGAACCTAGGCTATGGCCTAGGTTCGGGTAAAATATCCCGAGAGGAGAAAAGAAACACCAAGATGTTCTAAACATGAGACTGTACAGAATGGAGATGACGTAAGGGATGACTGGTGACGGAAGGTAAGTCGTCCGACCTTTTCCATTCGGGCGCACCCTCCCCCTTTTCTGTCTCCCACGGGGACCCTGTGGTAAGGTGGACGGAGTCCCCATTGCAACACAGGGGGTGAGGGAGAGCGAGTGGAACAGATACCTCGTCCTGAAGGATGTGGTGGATGTCCCGCCCCCCCCCAGATCCCGTACCCGCTCCACCGCGGGGACTCGGAGAGAGCAGGTCCAGGAACGGGTCCCGCCGCCTCCACCATGGTAGGTGGGGAAGGACGCGTGGCCTACGGACAAACCAAAAAGTTCGTTAACTAGCCCGTCGTGCCTCCTCACCCAAACCTCTGGTTGAGAAGGATCGGGAGACTACGCACCCGTCTGACCTCCTCTGAAGAGTGAGTCCAGGACGAAGGAAGAAAGGCCCAAGAGTAGGGAAGGTACCCGTCGTCCACAGGATGAGGCGACGGGAAATGGGGAGGAGAGGCAGCCAGCTCCTCCGCCAGGGTGCCCCTCGGGGACTCGAGACCCAGAGAGATTGGGGGAACGGGAACGGCTTCAAAATCCCCAGGTGGACTCGAGTCCCCTACCAGCGACGCGGCAGGGAAGGTGAGAAGGGCGGGTTCAGGAACGGGTACCGTTGCGATAGTGGGGCTGTGGGGTGGCACATAATTGGCCGGCTCCCCCACTAGGGAATGAGGCGAACCTTAAATCTCACGAGGCTGTCTGGGACAGTGTCGAGAGTGTAACGCCAGGACCGTCCTGAGCACTAATACAAGGCATCGACCAGGGTAAGCCGAAGCCCCAATATCCCCTCGCCCCCATCCCCTAAGTGGAATGCGTGCGATGAAAGGTTAAGGACGTAGTTAAGAAGCCCCCATTGAGTGAGTATGGTGTACAAGACACAAATCTTGCTGCTCCATGTCTCCCTGTTATGGGGATACAAAACAGGTGATCCGAGGCGAGGACTAGGGTAGCTGTAATATCATCCTTGAGAGCTTGGACATGACACCAAGAGTGACATGTGCAGCTTGGTAGGACGGTAGGCAACAACCGGAGCCGTATAGTTTATCAATGGTTTGTTTGAATTTGGTAAGGACCACCGTGAGGTGAGGAAACTACTTTGAAAACTTCCCAGCCAAGCAGAACAGAAGACTGGTGGGTCAAGCAGTTACCTGAAATGTCTGGGGAGGCAAAGCCAAACTATGAATAAACAAACTTTTGTGGGAATTTATGAGGGACCAACAGTTGCCCCACCGCTGGAAGACATAGCTCAATTGAAAACCTACGTCAGCACAGGGGAGGGTGTCTCGTTCTTGGTAAAGAATGATTGACGTTTCGGAGAACCCTGGTGACCACCTGCGAATCATTACGGGAAAAGAGGGACGTAAAAACGTCACTGTCAGGGAGGCCAGTGACTGGAAAAACCTCCGAGTTTGAGTGTTGTTACAGCTCTGAGAACGTTTTGAAACGTTATCGCATTCGCTCTCCTAATTCCCTCACGCGGCAAAGAGGCCGTGTGTTATAAACTCTCATGAACTAGCTGCCGTAGGCTGAGTCCCAGGTACCCCCTAGGCTGGGACCCCAGGTTCAGGTCCAGCTAGCCACTAGGTTCAGGTCCAGGTAGCCACTAGGTTCAGGTCCAGGTAGCCCCTAGGCTGAGGACCATGTCGCACTAGGTTGAGCCCCGGGTAGCGCCCTAGGTTGTGCATAGGTAGCGCCTTGGCTGAGCCCGAGGTAGCCCCTAGGTTGTGCACAGGTAGAACCTTGGCTGTGGTCGAAGCCTAGCTGGCTAGGTCCCAGCAGGCCTCTCAGTCAGTACCCTCCCGGGTTGTTGGTTGAGCGGGTCCTGCTATTGGTGCTAGGTTGTGCATAGGCAGCACCTAGATAGTGGAGGAGACTGGCTGGCCAGGTCCTCGCAGGCTTGTCAGTCAGTACCCTACCGGGTCCTTGGCTGAGCAGGTCCTGCTCTTGGCCCTAGGATGTGCATGGGTAGAACCCTAGCTGGTCAGGTCTTAACAGGTTTATCAGTCGGGACCCTACCGGGTCCTTGGCTGAGTGGGTCCTGCTGTTGGCACTAGGTTGTGCATGGGTAGCACCCTAGGCTGTAGTAGGAGCCTAGCTGGTTAGGTCCTAGCAGGCTTGCCCGTTAGTACCCCACCGGGTCCTGGGCTGAAAAGGTCCTGTTCTTGGCACTAGGTTGTGCCTGGGTAGCCCCCTAGCTGGCCAGGTCCTAGCAGGTTTGTCAGTTAGTACCCTACCGGGTCCTTGGCTGAGAGGGACCTGCTCTTTGGTACTAGGTTGTGCATGGGTAGGTCCCTAGGCTGTGGTCGGAGCCTAGTTGGCAGGGACCTGCAGGTTCGTCAGTCGGTACCCCACCGGGTCCTTAGCTGAGGAGGACCTGCATTTGGTGCTACGCTTGCTCCCTCGGGCGCGGCTCTTTGAGCGCATCCGCGGGGGAGAAGGAGCCTTTCCTTGCTGGGCCCTGGTACCTGGGAGGTGACCAGGGGTGCAGCCCGACGGTCTGACCCCCTCCTGCTGAGGTGGAAACCTCGGGGGGGTTATCAGAGCCAACTAAAGGAAGGAGACGAGGCCTCTCGGGGGCTAGGGACCCGAAAACCCTGTGGACCTGAGGGCGAGACCTCCTCCTGGACTCGTGCTTGCACCCCCGAGAGCGGCTCGAGGAGCTCGCCCTTGGGGGAGACGAAGCAGCTTCCCTGCTGGGTCCTGGTACCGGTCAGGTAGCCAGGGGGGCCAGCGTGGTGGTCTGGCTCGCTTCCGGGAATGGTGGGAAACCATGGAAGGGAGGCACAGAACCATCCAGGGAAGGCGATGGGGACTCGACGGGGTGCTAGGAGCTAGATCCCCTGTGACCTCGAGAGGCCCGTCGCAGGAACGTACTCCTGGGAGTGCAGAAGCATGTGTGGGGTGAACAGTGGTGATGCACGTCGAGGAACAACCTCACGGTGCAGCCAGAAGAAGCACACAAGGCACGAGTGGACTGCGGGAGAAAAATGGGGGTTAACACGTGAACCCACGTGTACACACATGGAAAAACACAAAACACCCCGAGGGAGGAAGACACTAACTCCCAAGGCAAAACACTAACCCACACATACTCACCCCCACACTGCTTGGGAAAAACCCCGCAAACACGGTCCCCAAAAGCCGAGAGTAGACCCTAGGAAACCCAAGGAGCGAGAGGGTTTTAAAGGAGGAACTTGTTACTCTACCAGAAAGTAATAAGCTTCTCTTACCCCCAATAAGGGCAAGCACAAAGTAAGAGTTATGTAAGAAGAAAGATAGAAAGTCTTACTACCCTACCGCATAATGTTAAAAATTATAAAAACTGTACTGAATTGTGAGAAAAGAGAAGGTACTGAATGTTGAAAAAACAGTACTGCACGAAGAAGAATGCTACAACGCAGACTAAGAACAGTACAGTAGTAGCAAGAAGTCAAGCAGGTGTAGTGAGTAAAACGTTGCTTGGTAAGGCAGCTACAGAAGTGCAGGCAACATTATCAGAATAATATCCTAAGACACTAAAAGAGCTGACAAGGAAAAACACCAAAAAGGTGCAGAGGCCCCAAGACACAGGGGAGAAGGGACACGTGCAAATAAATAACCTAACTCCCCACAGGGCTAAAAAACCCGAGGAGAAAAAACCCAAACAAGTACTCACCGCACACGGGGGAAGACAGTCACAGCGTGAGCGCACACACCAATCAACACACACACGGGGAAAATCCCCACACAAGGGGCAAACACGCACACGTGTTCGCGCCATGTGCAGAGAAAAACACAACATACAGCCTTCCACACTACACACCAAAGGGTCGCAAGCCTAGGGGGTGAAGCAGGGTGCGTGGGGCGAACGATGCTGGTGGCCAGACTGCGGGAGAAAAAACTCACAAAAAAGGGGTTAACACGTGAAGCCATGTGTACAAAGACACACACAAAAATAATAGGACACGGGCAGAGGGGGATAGCAAGCCCCCTCGGACCCGGGAACGAATCCCAAACAAAAAACCCCCACACGCACCAACCCGGGAAACCCCCCCCCCCCCCCCCCCCCCCGGGGCTGGGAAACAACCTCCGGTCTGCAGGCCCCAAAGGAGAGGCACAGACAGCCTGATGGGCAATTCCCAGGGTAACAGACACACTGGGAAGACACCAGAAAAAACCCCAAAAATACGCTGGGAAGGGGAAACGAGAACCTGGCACAATCCTCGCTCCCCGCACCCCACGTAACACTAAACCATACTCGGGGAAAACAACAATAAGGGGCTAAGTAGTCCTACACCCGCACCACGTGGGGGGGAAAGAGCCCCACGTGGGGAGGAAAAAACCTCGCTAACACCAAAAAAACCCGAGGAAAAATACACCAAATGACGTGTACTAGTGGCAGGAGGAAGGGAGCCAGGACAGGGAAGGGGAAAAAACCCCGAAAAGTAGCCCCCAACAAGCTAGCCAAAAAACCCAGGAACACCACACTGGGAACAAGCAAAAACACACTTAAAAACACGTAAGGGAGAGGATGGGCACAATTCTCGCTCCCCCCAAACCGCGTGGACTAACACAATACTCGGGGAGGGCACAAGAGGGCTACAAGCCCCCACACACACACCACGTGGGGAGGTAAAGGCCCCACGTGGGGAGGTCAAACCTCGCTAAAAACCTAAAAAAAAACGAGGAAAACACACCAAATAAGTGTACTAGTGGCAGGAGGAAGGGTGAGAGGGGGATAAGGGGAGAAAACCCCGAAATAAAGGAGGCCCAAATGAGCCCCCTCCACTAGGGAAGAAAATGAACTAGCCCTAGGAAAGGAAATATTCCCACAATAACACCCTAAACTCCCAAAACACACACACATCTGCAAAGCAGGCAGGCCACTAGACACAAAAGAAACGATAGCAGGAACACGTGACACAATACCGTAGCGTAGTAGCGAGGAGCGAAGATGTTGACAGCTACGTGTTCCGCGACAGAGTGATCGAGCGGTATTCAGCGGAGGAGGGGCTTAATACCTTACCACGCCACCACCAGGTTGCTCCACTATCAGTACAGCGCCAGATTTGAATTTTATTTACTTCTGATGAACGTCACGGAATTGACCCTTCCAACCAAGATTATGCCTATACGGGGCCTGGGCTTGAGAAGGGGCGTATTCTATAGCAATCCAGCTGTGCTGGTTTCACTATACCAATAAATCGATATTTTAAGTGCCCAAAGTCGATATCTCAAATTCAGGCCTAAAAGAACCCGAAAATTCGATATTTTGGGGTCCCAGAAGCGCTCTGTACATGCCTACTCCGTGTTAGAGTATTTTCAAAATACAGGCCCAAAACATACTGAAAATCAATCTTGTAGGTACCCAAAAGTTGATATGTGCATGCATCTTCTGTACCCGTTTATATCTCAAATTCAGGCTCAAAACACCCAAAAATTTGGTATTTTTGGGTCCTAGACGCGATCTGTACACGCCTACTGCTAGTTAGAATGCTTTAAAGATACAGACCTAAAACATGCTCAAAATCGATATTTTAGGTGACCAAAAGTCGATATGTGCATGCATCTTCAGTACACGTTTATATCTCAAATTCAGGCTAAAAAAAACGAAAATTAGATATTTTGGGGTCCCAGAAGCGATCTGTACCTGCTTACTCCGTGTTAGAGTATTTTCAAAATACAGGCCCAAAACATACTGAAAATCTATATTTTAGGTGTCCAAAGTCAATATGTGCATGCATCTTCTGTACCCGCTTATATCTCAAATTCAGGTTCAAAACACCCGAAAATTCGATATTTTGGGGTCCCGGAAGCGATCTGTACATGCCTACTCAGTGCTAGAATATATTCAAAATATATGCCCAAAGCATGCTAAAAATCGATATTTTAGGTGCCCAAAGTCGATATCTCAAATTCAGGCCCAAAACACCCGAAAAATTCGATATCTAGGGGTCCCAGAAGCGATCTGTACATGCCTACTCCATTTTAGAGTATTTTCAAAATACAGGCCTAAAACATCCTGAAAATCGATATTTTAGGTGCCCAAAGTCAATATGTGCATGCATCTTCTGTACCCGTTTATATCTCAAATTCAGGCTCAAACCAACCGAAAATTCGATATTTTGGAGTCCCAGAAGCGATCTGTACATACCTACTCAGTGTTAGAATATTTTCAAAATATATGCCCAAAACATGCTAAAAATCGAAATTTTAGGTGCCCAAAGTCGATATCTCAAGTTCAGGCCCAAAACACACGAAAATTCGATATTTTTGTGTCCCAGAAGCGATCTGTACATGCCTACTCAGTGCAAGAATGTTTTCAAAATATAGACTCAAAACATGCTAAAAATCGATATTTTAAGTGTCCTAAGTCGATATGTGCATGCATCTTCTGTACCCGTTTATATTTCAAATTCAGGATCAAAACACCCGAAAATTAGGTATTTATGGGTCCTAGAAGCGATCTGTACATGCCTACTCCTAGTTAGAATGCTTTCAAGATATAGACCTAAAACATGCCAAAAATCGATATTTTAAGAGCCCAAAGTCGATATCTCAAATTCAGGCCAAAAACACCCGAAAACTCGATATTTTGGAGTCCCAGAAGTGATATGTATATGCCGACTCAGATACAGGACCAAAACATGCTAAAAATCGATATTTTAGGTGCTTAAAGTAGATATCTGAAATTCAGGCCCAAAACACCCGAAAATTCTATATTTTGGGATCCCAGAAACGATCTGTACATGCCTACTCCGTGTTAGAGTATTTTCAAAATACAGGCCCAAAACATACTGAAAATTGATCTTTTAAGTGCCCAAAAGTCGATATGTGCATGCATCTTCTGCACCCGTTTATATCCCAAATTCAACCTCAAAACACCCGAAAATTTGATATTTTGGGGTCCCAGAAGCGATCTGTACATGCCTACTCAGTGCTAGAATGTTTTTTAATATATAGGCTAAAAAACATGCTAAAAATCGATATTTCAAGTGTCCAAAGTCGATATGTTCATTCACCTTCTGTACCCGTTTATATCTCAAATTCAGGCTCAAAACACCCAAAAATTACGTATTTTTTAGTCCTAGAAGCGATCTGTACACGCCTACTGCTAGTTAGAATGCTTTCAAGATACAGACCTAAAACATGCTCAAAATCGATATTTTAGGTGCCCAAAAGTCGATATGTGCATGCATCGTTTATATCTCAAATTCAGGCTAAAAAAAAAAAAACGAAAATTCGATATTTTAGGGTCCCAGAAGCGATCTGTACCTGCTTACTCCGTGTTAGAGTATTTTCAAAATACAGGCCCAAAACATGCTGAAAATCGATATTTTAGGTGTCCAAAGTCAATATGTGCATGCATCTTCAGTACCCGTTTATATCTCAAATTCAGGCTCAAAACACCCGAAAATTTGATATTTTGGGGTCCCAGAAGCGATCTGTACATGCCTACTCAGTGCTAGAATATTTTCAAAATATAGGCCCAAAGCATGCTAAAAATCGATATATTAGGTGCCCAAAGTCGATATCTCAAGTTCAGGCCCAAAACACACGAAAATTCGATATTTTTGGGTCCCAGAAGAGATCTGTACATGCCTACTCCATGTTAGAGTATTTTCAAAATACAGGCCTAAAACATCCTGAAAATCGATATTTTAGGTGCCCAAAATCAATATGTGCATGCATCTTTTGTACCCGTTTATATCTCAAATTCAGGCTCAAACCACCCGAAAATTCGATATTTTGGAGTCCCAGAAGCGATCTGTACATACCTACTCAGTGCTAGAATATTTTCAAAATATATGCCCAAAACATGCTAAAAATCGAAATTTTAGGTGCCCAAAGTTGATATCTCAAGTTCAGGCTCAAAACACACGAAAATTCGATATTTTTGGGTCCCAGAAGCGATCTGTACATGCCTACTCAGTGCAAGAATGTTTTCAAAATATAGACTCAAAACATGCTAAAAATCGATATTTTAAGTGTCCAAAGTCGATATGTGCATGCATCTTCTGTACCCGTTTATATCTCAAATTCAGGCTCCAAACATCCGAAAACTCGATATTTTGGGGTCCCAGAAGTGATATGTATATGCCGACTCAGATACAGGACCAAAACATGCTAAAAATCGATATTTTAAGTGCCCAAAGTCGATATCTCAAATTCAGACCTTAAACACCCGAAAATTCGATATTTTGGGGTCACAGAAGCGATCTGTACATGCCTACTCCGTGTTAGAGTATTTTCAAAATACAGGCCCAAAACATACTGAAAATCGATCTTGTAGGTGCCGAAAAGTTGATATGTTCATGCATCTTCTGTACCCGTTTATATCTCAAATTCAGGCTCCAAACATCCGAAAACTCGATATTTTGGGGTCCCAGAAGTGATATGTATATGCCGACTCAGATACAGGACCAAAATATGCTAAAAATCGATATTTTAAGTGCCCAAAGTCGATATCTCAAATTCAGACCTTAAACACCCGAAAATTCGATATTTTGGGGTCACAGAAGCGATCTGTACATGCCTACTCCGTGTTAGAGTATTTTCAAAATACAGGCCCAAAACATACTGAAAATCGATCTTGTAGGTGCCGAAAAGTTGATATGTTCATGCATCTTCTGTACCCGTTTATATCTCAAATTCAGGCTCCAATAACACGAAAATTCGATATTTTGGGGTCCCAGAAGCAATCTGTATATGCCTACTAAGATACAGGCCCAAAAATGCTGAAAATCGATATTTTAGATGCCCAAAGTCAATATGTGTATGCATCTTCTGAACCCGTTTATATCTCAAATGCAGGCTCAAAACACCCGAAAATTCGTAATTTTTTGGTCCTAGAAGCGATCTGTACATGCCTACTCCTAGTTAGAATGTTTTCAAGATACAGACCAAAATATGCTCAAAATCGATATTTTAGGTGCCCAAAAGTCGATATGTGCATGCATCTTCATTACCCGTTTATATCTCAAATTCAGGCTCAAAACAAAAGGATATTCGATATTTTGGGGTCCCAGAAGCGATCTGTATATGCCTACTCCGTGTTAGAGTATGTTAAAAATATAGGCCCAAAACATGCTAAAAATCGATATTTTAGGTGCTTAAAGTCGATATCTCAAATTCAAGCACAAAACACCCGAATATTCGATATTTTGGTGTCCCAGAAACGATCTGTGCATGCCTACTGCGTGTTAGAGTATTTTCAAAATTCAGGCCTAAAACATACTAAAAATCAATCTTTTAGGTGCTCAAAAGTCGATATAATCATGCATCTTCTGTTCCTGTTTATATCTCAAATTCAGACTCCAAACACCAGAAAATTCGATATTTTAGGGTCCCAGAAGCGTTCTGTACATGCCTACTCAGATACAGGCCCAAAACATTCTGAAAATCAATATTTTAGGTGCCCAAAGTCAATATTTGCAGGCATCTTCTGTACCCGTTTATATTTCAAATTCAGGCTCCAAACACCCGAAAATTCGATATTTTAGGGTCCAAGAAGCGATCTGTACATGCCTACTCAGATAAAGGCCCAAAACATGCTGAAATCCGATATTTTAGGTGCCCAAATTCAATATGTGCATGCATCTTCTGTACCCGTTTATATCTCAAATTCAGGCTCAAAACACCCGAAAATTCGATATTTTGAGATCCCAGATGCGATCTGTGCATGCCTACTCCGTGTTAGAGTAATTTCAAAATACAGGCCCAAAACATGCTAAAAATCGATATTTTATGTGCCCAAAGTCAATATGTGTATGCATCTTCTGCACCCGTTTATATCTCAAATCCAGGGTCAAAACACCCGAAAATTCGATATTCTGGAGTCCCAGAAGCGATCTGTACATGCCTACTCAGTGATAGAATATTTTCAAAATATATGCCCAAAACATGATAAAAAATCGAAATTTTAAGTGCCCAAAGTCGATATCTCAAATTCAGGCCCAAACCACACGAAAATTCGATATTTTGTGGTCCCAGAAGCGATCCGTACATGCCTACTCCGTGTTTGAGTATTTTCAAATTACAGGCCCAAAACATAATGAAAATCGATATTTCAGGTGCCCAAAAGTCGATATGTGCATGCAACTTCTGTACCCGTTTGTATCTCAAATTCAGGCTCCAAACACCCGAGAATTCGATATTTTGGGGTCCCAGAAGCGATCTGTACATGCCTACTCAGATACAGGCCCAAAACATGCTGAAAATCGATATTTTAGGTGCCCAAAGTCAATATATGCATGAATCTTCTGTACTCGTTTATATCTCAAATTCAGGCTCAAAACACCCAAAAATTCGATATTTTGGGATCCCAGAAGCGACCTGTAGATGCCTACTCAGTGCTAGAATATTTTCAAAATATCGGCCCAAAACATGCTAAAAATCGATATTTTAAGTGCCCAAAGTCGATATCTCAAATTCAGGCCTAAAACACCCGAAAATTCGATATTTTGCGGTCCCAGAAGCCATCTGTACTTGCCTACTCCGTGTTAGAGTATTTTTAAAATCTAGGCCCAAAGCATGCTAAAAATCGATATTTTATGTGCCTTAAGTCGATATCTAAAGTTCAGGCCCAAAACACCCGAAAATTTCGATATTTTGGGGTCCCAGAAGCGATCTATACATGCCTACTCAGATACAGGCCCAAAACATGCTGAAAATCGATATTTTTGGTGCCCAAAGTCAATATGTGCATGTATCTTCTGTACCTGCTTATGTCTCCAATTCAGGCTCAAAACACCCGAAAATTCGATATTTTTGGGTCCAAGAAGCGATCTGTACATGCTTACTCCGTGTTAGAGTATTTTCAAAATACAGGCTTAAAACATACTGAAAATCGATCTTGTAGGTGCCCAAAGTCAATATGTGTATGCATCTTCTGCACCCGTTTATATCCCAAATTCAACCTCAAAACACCCGAAAATTCGATATTTTTGGTTCCCAGAAGCGATCTGTACATGCCTACTCAGTGCTAGAATGTTTTCAAAATATAGACTCAAAACATGCTAAAAATCTATATTTTAAGTGTCCAAAGTCGATATGTGCATGTACCTTCGGTACCCGTTTATATCTCAAATTCAGGCTCAAAACACCCAAATATTCGTTATTTTTGGGTCCTAGAAGCGATCTGTACATGCCTACTCCTAGTTAGAATGTTTTCAAGATACAGACCAAAAACATGCTCAAAATCGATATTTTAGGTGCCAAAAAGTCGATATGTGCATGCATCTTCTGTACCCGTTTATATCTCAAATACAGGCTCAAAAATCCCGAAAATTCGATATTTCGGGGTCCCAGAAGCGATCTGTACATGCTTACTCCGTGTAATAGTATTTTCAAAATACAGGCCCAAAACATGCTGAAAATCGATATTTTAGGTGTCCAAAGTCAATATGTGCATGCATCTTCTGTACCCGTTTATATCTCAAATTCAGGCTCAAAACAACCGAAAATTCGATATTTTTGGGTCCCAGAAGCGATCTGTACATGCCTACTCAGTGCTAGAATATTTTCAAAATACAGGCCCAAAACATGCTAAAAATCGATATTTTAGGTGCCCAAAGTCAATATGTGCATGCATCTACTGAACCCGTTTATATTTCAAATTCAGGCCCAAAACACCCGAAAATTCGATATTTTGGGATCCCAGAAGCGATCTGTACATGCCTACTCCGTGTTAGAATGTTTTCGAAATACAGGCCCAAAACATCATGAAAATCGATATTTTATGTGCCCAAAGTCAATATGTGCATGCATCTACTGAACCCGTTTATATCTCAAATTCAGGCTCAAAACACCCAAAAATTCGATATTTTGGGGTTCCAGAAGCGATTTGTACATGCCTACTCAGTGCAAGAATATTTTCAAAATATATGCCCAAAACATTCTAAAAATCGATATTTTAGGTGCCCAAAGTCAATATGTGCATGCATCTTCTGTACCCGTTTATATCTCAAATTCAGGGTCAAAACACCCGAAAATTCGATATTTTGGAGTCCCAGAAGCGATCTGTACATGCCTACTCAGTGATAGAATATTTTCAAAATATATGCCCAAAACATGCTAAAAAATCGAAATTTTAAGTGCCCAAAGTCGATATCTCAAATTCAGGCCCAAACCACACGAAAATTCGATATTTTGTGGTCCCAGAAGCGATCCGTACATGCCTACTCCGTGTTTCAGTATTTTCAAATTACAGGCCCAAAACATAATGAAAATCGATCTTTCAGGTGCCCAAAAGTCGATATGTGCATGCAACTTCTGTACCCGTTTATATCTCAAATTCAGGCTCTAAACACCCGAGAATTCGATATTTTTGGGTCCCAGAAGCGATCTGTACATGCCTACTCAGATGCAGGCCCAAAACATGCTGAAAATCGATATTTTAGGTGCCCAAAGTCAATATATGCATGAATCTTCTGTACCCGTTTATATCTCAAATTCAGGCTCAAAACACCCAAAAATTCGGTATTTTGGGATCCCAGAAGCGATCTGTACATGCCTACTCAGTGCTAGAATATTTTCAAAATATCGGCCCAAAACATGCTAAAAATCGATATTTTAAGTGCCCAAAGTCGATATCTCAAATTCAGGCCTAAAACACCCGAAAATTCGATATTTTGCGGTCCCAGAAGCGATCTGTACTTGCCTACTCCGTGTTAGAGTATTTTTAAAATCTAGGCCCAAAGCATGCTAAAAATCGATATTTTATGTGCCTAAAGTCGATATCTCAAGTTCAGGCCCAAAACACCCGAAAATTTCGATATTTTGGGGTCCCAGAAGCGATCTACACATGCCTACTCAGATACAGGCCCAAAACATGCTGAAAATCGATATTTTAGGTGCCCAAAGTCAATATGTGCATGTATCTTCTGTACCCGTTTATATCTCCAATTCAGGCTCAAAACACCCGAGAATTCGATATTTTGGGGTCCCATAAGCGATCTGTACATGCCTACTCCGTGTTAGAGTATTTTCAAAATACAGGCTTAAAACATACTGAAAATCGATCTTGTAGGTGCCCAAAGTCAATATGTGTATGCATCTTCTGCACCCGTTTATATCCCAAATTCAACCTCAAAACACCCGAAAATTCGATATTTTTGGTTCATAGAAGCGATCTGTACATGCCTACTCAGTGCTAGAATGTTTTCAAAATATAGACTCAAAACATGCTAAAAATCTATATTTTAAGTGTCCAAAGTCGATATGTGCATGTACCTTCGGTACCCGTTTATATCTCAAATTCAGGCTCAAAACACCCAAATATTCGGTATTTTTGGGTCCTAGAAGCGATCTGTACATGCCTACTCCTAGTTAGAATGTTTTCAAGATACAGACCAAAAACATGCTCAAAATCGATATTTTAGGTGCCAAAAAGTCGATATGTGCATGCATCTTCTGTACCCGTTTATATCTCAAATACAGGCTCAAAAATCCCGAAAATTCGATATTTCGGGGTCCCAGAAGCGATCTGTACATGCTTACTCCGTGTAATAGTATTTTCAAAATACAGGCCCAAAACATGCTGAAAATCGATATTTTAGGTACCCAAAGTCGATATTTCAAATTCAGGCCCAAAAAACCCGAAAATTCGATATTTTTGGGTCCCAGAAGCGATCTGTACATGCCTTCATTCGTGTTAGAGTATTTTCGAAAAACAGGCCCAAAAAATCCTGAAAATCGATATTTTAGGTGCCCAAAGTCAATATGTGTATGCATCTTCTGTACCCGTTTATATCTCAAATTCAGGGTCAAAACACCCGAAAATTCGATATTTTGGAGTCCCAGAAGCGATCTGTACATGCCTACTCAGTGATAGAATATTTTCAAAATATATGCCCAAAACATGCTAAAAAATCGAAATTTTAAGTGCCCAAAGTCGATATCTCAAATTCAGGCCCAAACCACACGAAAATTCGATATTTTGTGGTCCCAGAAGCGATCCGTACATGCCTACTCAGTGTTTGAGTATTTTCAAATTACAGGCCCAAAACATAATGAAAATCGATCTTTCAGGTGCCCAAAAGTCGATATGTGCATGCAACTTCTGTACCCGTTTATATCTCAAATTCAGGCTCCAAACACCCGAGAATTCGATATTTTGGGGTCCCAGAAGCGATCTGTACATGCCTACTCAGATACAGGCCCAAAACATGCTGAAAATCGATATTTTAGGTGCCGAAAGTCAATATATGCATGAATCTTCTGTACCCGTTTATATCTCAAATTCAGGCTCAAAACACCCAAAAATTCGGTATTTTGGGATCCCAGAAGCGATCTGTACATGCCTACTCAGTGCTAGAATATTTTCAAAATATCGGCCCAAAACATGCAAAAAATCGATATTTTAAGTGCCCAAAGTCGATATCTCAAATTCAGGCCTAAAAAACCCGAAAATTCGAATTTGGGATGTAAATGGGTACAGAAGATATATGCACTTATTGACTTGGGCACCTAAAATATCGAGTTTTAACTTGTTTTTCTGCCTGTATTTTGAAAATATTCTAACATTGAGTAGGCATGAATAGATCGCCTCTGGAACCCAAAAATATCGAATTTTCGGGTATTTTGATCCTGAATTTGAGATATAAACGGGTACAGAAGATGCATGCACATATCGACTTTGGGCACCTAAAATATCGATTTTCAGCATGTTTTGGGTCTGTATCTTGAGAAAATTCCAGCAAGGATTAGGCATGTACAGATCGCTTCTGGGACCCAAAAATATCGAATTTTCGTGTGTTTTGAGCCTAAATTTGAGATATAAACGGGTACAGAAGATGCGTGCACATATCGACTTTGGGGACCTAAAATATCGATTTTTAGCCTGTTTTTGGCCTAAATTTTGAAAATATTTTAGCACTGAGTAGGCATGTACAGATCGCTTCTGGGACCCAAAAATATCGAGTTTTCGGGTGTTTTGAGCCTGAATTTGAGATATAAACGGTTACTGAAGATGCAAGCACATATCGACTTTGGGCACCTAAAATATCGATTTTAAGCATGTTTTGGGCCTGTATTTTGAAAAAATTCTAGCACTAAGTAGGCATGTACAGATCGCTTCTGGGCCAAAATAAAATCGAATATTCGGGTGTTTTGAGCCTGAATTTGAGATATAAACGTGTCCAGAAGATGCATGCACATATCGACTTTGGGCACCTAAAATATCGATTTTCAGCATGTTTTGGGCGTGTTTTTTAAAATATTCTATTACTGCATATGCATGTACAGATCACTTCTGTGACTCAAAAATATCGAATTTTCAGGTGTTTTGAGTCTGAAATTGAGATATAAACGAGTACTGAAGATGCATGGAAATATTGACTTTGGGCACCTAAAATATCGATTTTCAGCATGTTTGGGTCTGTATTTTGAGAAAATTCTAGCAATGATTAGGCATGTACAGATCGCTTCTGGGACCCAAAAATATCGATTTTTCGGGTGTTTTGAGCCTGAATTTGAGATATAAACGGGTACTGAAGATGCATGCACATATCGACTTTGGGCACCTGAAATATCAATTTTCAGCATGTTTTGGGCCTGTATTTTGAAAATACTCTAGCACGGAGTAGGCATGTACAGTTTGCCTCTTGGACCCAAAAATATCGAAATTTTCGGGTGTTTTGATCCTGAATTTGAGATATACACGGGTACAGAAGATGCATACACATATTGACTTTGGGCACCTAAAATATCGAATTTCAGCATGTTTTAGGCTTGTATTTTGAAAATACTCTAACACGGAGTAGGCATGTACAGATCGCTTCTGGGAACCAAAAATATCGAATTTTCGGGTGTTTTAAGCCTGAATTTGAGATATAAACGGGTACAGAAGATGCATTCACATATTGACTTTGGGTTCCTAAAATATCGATTTTCAACATGTTTTGGGCCAGTATTTTGAAAATACTTTAACACGGAGTAGGCATGTACAGATTGCCTCTGGGACCCAAAAATATCGAATTTTTCGGGTATTTTGAGCCTGAATTTTAAACATACACGTGTACAGAAGATGCATACACATATTGACTTTGGGCACCTAAAATACCGAAATTCAGCATGTTTTAGGCCTGTATTTTGAAAATTCTCTAACACGGAGTAGGCATGTACAGATCGCTTCTGGGAACCAAAAATATCGAATTTTCGGGTGTTTTAAGCCTTAATTTGAGATATAAACGGGTACAGAAGATGCATGGACATATTGACTTTGGGTACCTAAAATATCGATTTTCAACATGTTTTTGGCCTGTATTTTGAAAATACTTTACCACGGAGTAGGCATGTACAGATCCCTTCTAAGACCCAAAAATATCGAATTTTCGGGTGTTTTGAGCCAGAATTTGAGATATAAACGGGTACAGAAGATGCATACACATATTGACTTTGGGCACCTATAATATCGATTTTAAGCATGTTTTCGGCCTGAATCTTGAGAATATTCTATTACTGAGAAGGCATGTACAGATCGCTTCTGGGACCCATAAAAAAGGAATTTTCATGTGTTTTGAGCCTGAATTTGAGATATAAACGGGTACAGAAGATGCATGCACATATCGATTTTGGACACCTAAAATATTGATTTTGAACTTGTTTTTGTGCTTTTGTTTTGAAAGTATTCTAACATTGAGTAGGCATGTACAGATCGCTTCTGGGACCCAAAAAAATGGAATTTTCGGGTGTTTTGACCCTGAATTTGAGATATAAACGGGTACGGAAGATGCATTCACATATCGACTTTGGGCACCTAAAATATCGTTTTTCAGCATATTTTGACTTGTATTTTGAAAATATTCTGTTACTGAGTATGCATGTACAGATTGCTTCTGGGACCCAAACATATCTTATTTTTAGGTGTTTTGATCCTGAATTTGAGATATAAATGGGTACTGAAGATACATACATATATTGACTTTGGGCACCTAAAATATCGATTTTCAGCATGTTCTGAGCCTGTATTATAAAAATATTCTAACACGGAGTAGGCATGTACAGATCGCTTCTGGGACCCAAAAATATCGAATATTCAGGTGTTTTGAGCCTGAATTTGAGATATAAATGGGTACTGAAGATGCATGCACATATCGACTTTGGGCAACTGAAATATCAATTTTCAGCATGTTTTAGGCCTGTATTTTGAAAATACTCTAACACGGAGTAGGCATGTACAGATCGCTTCCGGAAACCAAAAATATCGAATTTTCAGGTGTTTTAAGCCTGAATTTGATATATAAACGGATACAGAAGATGCATTCACATATTGACTTTGGGCACCTAAAATATCGATTTTCAGCATGTTTTGGGCCTGTATTTTGAAAATACTTTAACACGGAATAGGCATGTACAGATCCCTTCTGGGATCCAAAAATATCGAATTTTCGGGTGTTTTGAGCCTGAATTTGAGATATAAACGGGTACTGAAGATGCATACACATATTGACTTTGGGCTCCTAAAATATCGATTTTCAGCATGTTTTGGGCCTGGATTATGAAAATACTCTAACACGGAGTAGGCATGTACATATCGCTTCTGGGACCCAAAAATATCGAATTTTCGGGTGTTTTAAGCCTGAATTTGGGATGTAAATGGGTACAGAAAATGCATGCACTTATTGACTTGGGCACCTAAAATATCGATTTTAACTTGTTTTTCTGCCTGTAATTTGAAAATATTTTAACATTGGGTAGGCATGTACAGATCGCTTCAGGGACCCAAAAATATCGAATTTTTGGGTGTTTTGAGCTAGAATTTGAGATATAAACGGCTACAAAAGATGCATGCATATATAGACTTTGTGCACCCAAAATATCCATATTTAGCATGTTTTGTGCCTATATTTTGAAAATATTCTAGCACTGAGTAGGCATGTACAGATCGCTTTTTGGACCCAAAGATATCGAATTTTAGGGTTTTTTGAGCCTGAATTTGAGATATAAACGGGTACTGATAATGCATGCACAAATCGACTTTGGGCACCTAAAATATCGATTTTCAGCATGTTTTTGGTCTGTAATTTGAAAATATTCTGTCACTGAGTAGGCATGTACAGATCGCTTATTGGACCCAAAATTATCGAGTTTTCGGGTGTTTTGAGCCTGAATTTGAGATATAAACGGGTACTGATAATGCATGCACATATCGACTTTTGGGCACCTAAGATATCGATTTAGAGCATTTTTTGGGTCTGTAGCATTAAGGTTTAATATTTAAGGTCTAGTATTAAGGTGATTATTTTTGTATTACATAACTTGGGAGAACAGAAAATTGTTAATGTATTGTGTCAAGTTAATATTGTCAATGTATTCCAGGTACTTGAGTGAGATGTATATTGTTTGTGAATTAAAATAATGTTATTTTTCTCAGTGTTTCAAGTATGCTCCTATAGTGTTAATCTAAAGTATTTGGAAGAGCAACAGTGCATTTTTTCTCAAGGGTGCATCAGGTCTTATTAGTAAAGACAGTGACAACTGCAATAACACCTACCACCCCATAAATGACTGTTGATATTTACAATCAAAGCACTGTAATGGCACCCACACAATCACCACCTCATAAATGATGGTTGATATTTTAGGTCCGAGAACTGTAATGACACCCACAAACCCACCACCCCATGAATGGCTATTGATATTTACAGTCCAAGCACAGTATTGACACCAACACACACACCACCCCATGAATGACTGTTGATATTTACAGTCCAAGCTCTGTAAGGATACCCACACACCCACCACCCCATGATTGACAGTTGATATTTACAGTCCAAGCACTGTAATGATACTCACACACACCACCCCATGAATGACTGTTGATATTTACAGTCCAAGCACTGTAAGGATACCCACACACCCACCACCCAATGAGTGACCGTTGATATTTACAGTCCAAGCACTGTAATGACACCCAAACACCGCCCTCTTAATGAATGACTGTTGATATTTACAGTCCAAACACTGTAATGACACCCAACAACATGAATGATTGCTGATATTTACAGTCCAAGCACTGTAATGACATGCTCACACACACCACCCGATGAATGACTGTTGATATTTACAGTCAATGTACTGCAATGACACCCACCAAACCATGAATGACTGTTGATATTTACAATCAAAGCACTGTAATAAAATCCACACACCCACCACCTCATGAATGACTGTTGATATCTACAGTTCAAGCACTGTAAAGACATCCACACACCCATGACCACATGAATGACTGTTGATATATACAGTCCAAGCACTCAGGTTGTAATTACCAACAGTCATTCATTGGCTGGTGGGTGTGTGGATGTCATTACAGTGCTTGGACTGTAAATATCAACAGTCATTTATAGGGTGGTGGGTGTGTGGGTGCCATTACAATGCTTGGACTGTAAATATTAACAGAGCTTGTAGATATTTACAGTCCAAGCACTGTAATGACCCCCACACACCCTTCCATTCCATGAATGACAATTGATATTTACAGTCCAAGCACTGTAAAGACACCCACACACCCACAACCCCATGAATGACTGTTGATATATACAGTCCAAGCACTGTATTGACACCCACCACCCATGAATGACTGTTGATATTTTCAGTCCAAGCACTGTAATGACACCTACACATTAACCACCCCATGAATGACCGTTGATATTTACGGTCCGAACAATGTAATGACACCCACACACCCACCAGCCCATGAATGACTGTTGATATCTACAGTCCAAGCACTGTAATGACCCCCACACACCCACCACCCCATAAATGACTGTTAATATTTACAGTCCGTGCACTGTAATGATACCCACACACCCACCACCCCATGAATGACTGTTGATATTTACAGTCCAAGCACTGTATTGAAACCAATCAACCCATGAATGACTGTTGATATTTACAGTTCAAGCACTGTAATGACACCCACCACCCCATGAATGACTGTTTAATATACAGTCCAAGCTCTGTAATGACACCCACACACCCACCACCCCTTGAATGACTGTTGATATTTACAATCCAAGCACTGTAATGAAACCCACACACCAACCACCGCATTATGACTCTTGATATTTACAGTACAAGCACTGTAATGACACCCACCACCCCATGAATGATGGTTGATATTTACACTCCAAGAACTGTAATGACACCCACACACCCACGACCCCATGAATGACTGTTGATATGTACAGTCCAAGCACTGTAATGACACCCACCACCCCATAAATGACTGTTGATATTTTCAGTCAAAGCATTGTAATAACACCCACAGACTAACTTCCCCATGAATGACTGTTGATATTTACAGTCTGAGCACTGTAATGACACCCTCACACCCACCACCCATGAATGACTGTTGATATTTACAGTCCAAGTACTGTAATGACACCCAAACAATCACCATCTCATGAATGACTGTTGATATATACAGTCCAAGCACTTTAATGATACCCACACACCCACCACCACATGAATGATTGTTTATATTTACAGTCCAAGCACTATAGTGACACTAACCACCCCATGAATGACTGTTGATATTTACAGTACAAATCAATATAATGACACCCACACACCCCATGATTGACTGTTGATATTTACTATCCACGCACTGTACTGACACCCACACACCCACCACCCCATGAATGACTTTTTGAAAAACAAATATCGATTTTTAGCATGCTTTCGGCTTATATTTTAAAAATTATCTAGCACTGAGTAGGTATGTACAGATCGCTTCTGGAACCAAAAATATCAAATTTTCGGGTGTTTTGAGCCTGAATTTGGGATTTAAATGGGTACAGAAGATGCATGCACATATCGTATTTTTGCACCTAATATGTCGAATTTCAGCTTGTTCTGGGCCTATATTTTGAAAATATTCTAGCACTGAGTAGGCATTTATAGATCGCTTTCGGGACCCAAAAATATCGAATTTTCGGGTGTTTTGAGCATGAATTTTAGATATCAAACGGGTACAGAAGATGCATGCACTTATCGACTTTGGGCACCTAAAATTTCGATTTTTAGCATGTTTTGGGCATATATTTTGAAAATATTCTAGCACTGAGTAGACATGTACAGATCGCTTCTGGGACCCAAAAATATCGAATTTTCTGGTGTTTTGAGCATGAATTTGAGATATAAACGAGTACAGAAGATGCATGCACATATCAACTTTGGGTACCTAAAATATCGAATTTCGGCATTTGATGGGCCTGTATTTTGAAAATATTCTATTACTGAATATGCATGTATAGATCGCTTCTGGGAAATAGAAATATCGAATTTTCGGGTATTTTGAGCCAGAATTTGTGATATAAACGGGTACAGAAAACGCATGCACATATCCACTTTGGGCACCAAAAATATCCATTTTTAGTATGCTTTGGGCCTATATTTTGAAATTATTCTAGGACTGAGTAGGCATGTACAGCTCGCTTCTGGGACCCAAAAATATCGAATTTTCGGGTGTTTTGAGCCTGAATTTGAGATATAAACGTGTATTGAAGATGCGTGCACATATCGACTTTTAGCACCTAAAATATCGATTTTGAGCATGTTTTGGGTCTGTATCTTGAAAACATTCTAGCAAGGAGTAAGCATGTACAGATCGCTATTGGGACCCAAAAATATCGAATTTTCGGGTGTTTGGATCCTCAATTTGGGATATTAAACGGGTACAGAAGATGCATGCACATATTGACTTTGGGCACCTAAAATATCGATTTTGAGCATGTTTTGGGCCTGTATTTTGAAAATATTCAAGCATTGAGTATGCATGTACAGATCGCTTCAGGGACCCAAAATATCGAATTTTCGTGTGTTTTGAGCCTGAATTTGGAATATAAATGAGTACAAAATATGCATGCACATATCGACTTGTTGCAACTAAAATATCGAATTTCAGCATGTTTTGGGCCTATATTTTGAAAGTATTCTAGCACTGAGTATGCATGTACAGATCGCTTCTGGTATCCAAAAATATCGAATTTTCGGGTTTTTTGAGTCTGAATTTCTGATATAAACGAGTACAGAAGATGCATGCAGATATCGACTTTTTGAACAACAAATATCGAATTTCAGCAGGTTTTCGGCCTATATTTTGAAAGCATTCTAGCACTGAGTATGCATGTACAGATCGCTTCTGGGACCCAAAAATATCGAATTTTCAGGTGTTTTGAGCCTGAATATAAGATATAAACGGGTACAGAAGATGCATGCACATATTGACTTTTTGCACCTAATAGGTCGAAATTCAGCATGTTTTGGGCCTATATTATGAAAATACTCTAACACAGAGTAGGCATTTACAGATCGCTTCTGAGCCCCAATAAAATCGAATATTCGGGTGTTTTGAGCCTGAATTTTGGATATAAATGGGTAAAGAAGAAGCATTCACATATTGACTTTGGGTACCTAAAATATTGATTTTTAGCAGGTTTTGGGCCTGTATTTTGAAAATATTCTGTCAGTAAATAGGCATGTACAGATCGCTTCTCGGCCCCCCCAAAATCGATTATTCGGGTGTTTTGAGCTTGAATTTTGGATATAAACGGGTACAGAAGATGGATGCACATATTGACTTTGGGTACCCAAAATATAGATTTTTAGCATGTTTTGGGCCTATATTTTTAAAATATTCTAGTTTATATCCAAAATTCAAGCTCAAAACACCCGAATAACCGATTTTGGGGGGGCCGAGAAGCGATCTGTACATGCCTATTCACTGACAGAATATTTTCAAAATACAGGCCCAAAACCTGCTAAAAATCGATATTTTAGGTACCCAAAGTCAATATGTGCATGCGTCTTGTTTACCCGCTTATATCCAAAATTCAGGCTCAAAACACCCGAATATTCGATTTTATTGGGGCTCAGAAGCGATCTGTAAATGCCTACTCTGTGTTAGAGTATTTTCATAATATAGGCCCAAAACATGCTGAATTTCGACCTATTAGGTGCAAAAAGTCAATATGTGCATGCATCTTCTGTACCCGTTTATATCTTATATTCAGGCTCAAAACACCTGAAAATTCGATATTTTTGGGTCCCAGAAGCGATCTGTACATGCATAGTCAGTGCTAGAATACTTTCAAAATATAGGCCCAAAACATGCTGAAATTCGATATTTTAGTTGCAACAAGTCGATATGTGCATGCATATTTTGTACTCATTTATATTCCAAATTCAGGCTCAAAACACCAGAAAATTCGATATTATTGGGTCCCTGAAGCGATCTGTACATGCATACTTAATGCTTGAATATTTTCAAAATACAGGCCCAAAACAAGCTCAAAATCGATATTTTAGGTGCCCAAAGTCAATATGTGCATGCATCTTCTGTATCCGTTTATATCCCAAATTGAGGATCCAAAAACCCGAAAATTCGATATTTTTGGGTCCCAATAGCGATCTGTACATGCTTACTCCTTGCTAGAATGTTTTCAAGATACAGACCAAAAACATGCTCAAAATCGATATTTTAGGTGCTAAAAGTCGATATGTGCACGCATCTTCAATACACGTTTATATCTCAAATTCAGGCTCAAAACACCCGAAAATTCGATATTTTTGGGTCCCAGAAGCGAGCTGTACATGCCTACTCAGTGCTAGAATAATTTCAAAATATAGGCCCAAAGCATACTAAAAATGGATATTTTTGGTGCCCAAAGTGGATATGTGCATGCGTTTTCTGTACCCGTTTATATTACAAATTCTGGCTCAAAATACCCGAAAACTCGATATTTTTGGTTCCCAGAAGCGATCTATACATGCATATTCAGTAATAAAATATTTTCAAAATACAGGCCCATCAAATGCCGAAATTCGATATTTTAGGTACCCAAAGTCGATATGTGCATGCATCTTCTGTACTCGTTTATATCCCAAATTCATGCTCAAAACCCCAGAAAATTCGATTTTTTTTGGTCACAGAAACGATCTGTTCATGCCTACTTAGTAATGGAATATTTTCAAAATACACGCCCAAAACATGCTGAAAATCGATATTTTAGGTGCCCAAAGTCGATATGTGCATGCATCTTCAGTACCCGTTTATATCTCAAATTCAGGCTCAAAATACCCGAAAATTCGAAATTTTTGGGTCTTAGCAGCGATCTGTACATGGCTATTCAGTAATATAATATTTTCAAAATACAGGCCCAAAACATGCTAAAAATCGATATTTTAGGTGCCCAAAGTCGATATGTGTATGCATCTTCTGTACCCGTTTATATCTCAAATTCAGGCTAAAACACCCGAAAATTCGATATTTTTGGTTCCGAGAAGCAATCTGTACATGCCTACGCAGTGCTAGAATATTTTAAAAATATAGGCCCAAAACATGCTAAAAATCGATATTTTGGGTACCCAAAGTCAATATGTGCATCCATCTTCTGTACCCGTTTATATCCAAAATTCAAGCTCAAAACACCCGAATAATCGATTTTGGGGGGGCCGAGAAGCGATCTGTACATGCCTATTTACTGACAGAATATTTTCAAAATACAGGCCCAAAACCTGCTAAAAATCAATATTTTAGGTACCCAAAGTCAATATGTGAATGCTTCTTCTTTACCCGTTTATATCCAAAATTCAGGCTCAAAACACCCGAATATTCGATTTTATTGGGGCTCAGAAGCGATCTGTAAATGCCTACTCTGTGTTAGAGTATTTTCATAATATATGCCCAAAACATGCTGAATTTCGACCTATTAGGTGCAAAAAGTCAATATGTGCATGCATCTTCTGTACCCGTTTATATCTTATATTCAGGCTCAAAACACCTGAAAATTCGATATTTTTGGGTCCCAGAAGCGATCTGTACATGCATACTCAGTGCTAGAATGCTTTCAAAATATAGGCCGAAAACATGCTGAAATTCGATATTTGTTGTTCAAAAAGTCGATATCTGCATGCATCTTCTGTACTCGTTTATATCAGAAATTCAGACTCAAAAAACCCGAAAATTCGATATTTTTGGATACCAGAAGCGATCTGTACATGCATACTCAGTGCTAGAATACTTTCTAAATATAGGCCCAAAACATGCTGAAATTTGATATTTTAGTTGCAACAAGTCGATATGTGCATGCATATTTTGTACTCATTTATATTCCAAATTCAGGCTCAAAACACACGAAAATTCGATATTATTGGGTCCCTGAAGCGATCTGTACATGCATACTCAATGCATGATTATTTTCAAAATACAGGCCCAAAACATGCTCAAAATCGATATTTTAGGTGCCCAAAGTCAATATGTGCATGCATCTTCTGTACCCGTTTAATATCCCAAATTGAGGATCCAAACACCCGAAAATTCTATATTTTTGGGTCCCAATAGCGATCTGTACATGCTTACTCCTTGCTAGAATGTTTTCAAGATACAGACCCAAAACATGCTCAAAATCGATATTTTAGGTGCTAAAAGTCGATATGTGCACGCATCTTCAATACACGTTTATATCTCAAATTCAGGCTCAAAAAACCTGAAAATTCGATATTTTTGGGTCCCAGATGCGAGCTGTACATGCCTACTCAGTCCTAGAATAATTTCAAAATATAGGCCCAAAGCATACTAAAAATGGATATTTTTGGTGCCCAAAGTGGATATGTGCATGCGTTTTCTGTACCCGTTTATATCACAAATTCTGGCTCAAAATACCCGAAAATTCGATATTTCTATTTCCCAGAAGCGATCTATACATGCATATTCAGTAATAGAATATTTTCAAAATACAGGCCTATCAAATGCCGAAATTCGATATTTTAGGTACCCAAAGTTGATATGTGCATGCATCTTCTGTACTCGTTTATATCTCAAATTCATGCTGAAAACACCAGAAAATTCGATATTTTTGGGTCCCAGAAGCGATCTGTACATGTCTACTCAGTGCTAGAATATTTTCAAAATATATGCCCAAAACAAGATGAAATTCGACCTATTAGGTGCAAAAATACGATATGTGCATGCATCTTCTGTACCCATTTAAATCCCAAATTCTGGCTCAAAACACCCGAAAATTTGATATTTTTGGGTTCCAGAAGCGATCTGTACATACCTACTCAGTGCTAGAATATTTTCAAAATATAAGCCGAAAGCATGCTAAAAATCGATATTTGTTTTTCAAAAAGTCATTCATGGGGTGGTGGGTGTGTGGGTGTCAGTACAGTGCGTGGATAGTAAATATCAACAGTCAATCATGGGGTGTGTGGGTGTCATTATATTGATTTGTACTGTAAATATCAACAGTCATTCATGGGGTGGTTAGTGTCACTACAGTGCTTGGACTGTAAATATAAACAATCATTCATGTGGTGGTGGGTGTGTGGGTGTCATTAAAGTGCTTGGACTGTATATATCAACAGTCATTCATGGGATGGTGATTGTTTGGGTGTCATTACAGTACTTGGACTGTAAATATCAACAGTCATTCATGGGTGGTGGGTGTGAGGGTGTCATTACAGTGCTCAGACTGTAAATATCAACAGTCATTCATGGGGAAGTTAGTCTGTGGGTGTTATTACAATGCTTTGACTGAAAATATCAACAGTCATTTATGGGGTGGTGGGTGTCATTACAGTGCTTGGACTGTACATATCAACAGTCATTCATGGGGTCGTGGGTGTGTAGGTGTCATTACAGTTCTTGGAGTGTAAATATCAACCATCATTCATGGGGTGGTGGGTGTCATTACAGTGCTTGTACTGTAAATATCAAGAGTCATAATGCGGTGGTTGGTGTGTGGGTTTCATTACAGTGCTTGGATTGTAAATATCAACAGTCATTCAAGGGGTGGTGGGTGTGTGGGTGTCATTACAGAGCTTGGACTGTATATATCAACAGTCATTCATGGGGTGGTGGGTGTCATTACAGTGCTTGAACTGTAAATATCAACAGTCATTCATGGGTTGATTGGTTTCAATACAGTGCTTGGACTGTAAATATCAACAGTCATTCATGGGGTGGTGGGTGTGTGGGTATCATTACAGTGCACGGACTGTAAATATTAACAGTCATTTATGGGGTGGTGGGTGTGTGGGGATCATTACAGTGCTTGGACTGTAGATATCAACAGTCATTCATGGGCTGGTGGGTGTGTGGGTGTCATTACATTGTTCGGACCGTAAATATCAACGGTCATTCATGGGGTGGTTAGTGTGTAGGTGTCATTACAGTGCTTGGACTGAAAATATCAACAGTCATTAATGGGTGGTGGGTGTCAATACAGTGCTTGGACTGTATATATCAACAGGCATTCATGGGGTTGTGGGTGTGTGGGTGTCTTTACAGTGCTTGGACTGTAAATATAAATTGTCATTCATGGAATGCAAGGGTGTGTGGGGGTCATTACAGTGCTTGGACTGTAAATATCTACAAGCTCTGTTAATATTTACAGTCCAAGTATTGTAATGGCACCCACACACCAACCACCCTATAAATGACTGTTGATATTTACAATCCAAGCACTGTAATGACATCCACACACCCACCAGCCAATGAATGACTGTTGGTAATTACAACCCGAGTGCTTGGACTGTATATATCAACAGTCATTCATGTGGTCATGGGTGTGTGGATGTCATTACAGTACTTGAACTGTAAATATCAACAGTAATTCATGAGGTGGTGGGTGTGTGGATTTCATTACAGTGCTTTGATTGTAAATATCAACAGTCATTCATGGTTTGGTGTGTGTCATTGCAGTACATTGACTGTAAATATCAACAGTCATTCATCGGGTGGTGTGTGTGAGCATGTCATTACAGTGCTTGAACTGTAAATATCAGCAATCATTCATGTTGTTGGGTGTCATTACAGTGTTTGGACTGTAAATATCAACAGTCATTCATTAAGAGGGGGGTGTTTGGGTGTCATTACAGTGCTTGGACTGTAAATATCAACGGTCACTCATTGCGTGGTGGGTGTGTGGGTGTCATTACAGTGCTTTTAATGTAAATATCAACAGTTATTCATGGGGTGCTAGGTGTGTGAGTATCATAACAGTGCTTGGACTGTAAATATCAACTGTCAATCATGGGGTGGTGGGTGTGTGGGTATCCTTACAGTGCTTGGACTGTAAATATCAACAGTCATTCATGGGGTGGTGTGTGTGTTGGTGTCAATACTGTGCTTGGACTGTAAATATCAATAGCCATTCATGGGGTGGTGAGTTTGTGGATGTCATTACAGTTCTCGGACCTAAAATATCAACCATCATTTATGAGGTGGTGATTGTGTGGGTGCCATTACAGTGCTTTGATTGCAAATATCAACAGTCATTTATGGGGTGGTAGGTGTTATTGCAGTTGTCACTGTCTTTACTAATAAGACCCGATGCACCCTTGAGAAAAAATGCACCGTTGCTCTTCCAAATACTTTAGATTAACACTATAGGAGCATACTTGAAACACTGAGAAAAATAACATTATTTTAATTCACAAACAATATACATCTCACTCAAGTACCTGGAATACATTGACAATATTAACTTGACACAATACATTAACAATTTTCTGTTCTCCCAAGTTATGTAATACAAAAATAATCACCTTAATACTAGACCTTAAATATTAAACCTTAATGCTACAGACCCAAAAAATGCTCTAAATCGATATCTTAGGTGCCCAAAAGTCGATATGTGCATGCATTATCAGTACCCGTTTATATCTCAAATTCAGGCTCAAAACACCCGAAAACTCGATAATTTTGGGTCCAATAAGCGATCTGTACATGCCTACTCAGTGACAGAATATTTTCAAATTACAGACCAAAAACATGCTGAAAATCGATATTTTAGGTGCCCAAAGTCGATATGTGCATGCATCTTCAGTACACGTTTATATCTCAAATTCAGGCTCAAAACATCCAAAAAATCGATATTTTTGGGTCCAAAAAGCGATTTGTACATGCCTACTCAGTAATAGAATATTTTTAAGATTCAGGCCGAAAACATGCTGAAAATCGATATTTTAGGTGCCCAAAATCGATATGTGCATGCATCTTCTGTACCCGTTTATGTCCCAAATTCAGGCTCAAAACACCCTAAAATTCGATATTTTTGGGTCCAAAAAGCGATCTGTACATGCCTACTCAGTGCTAGAATATTTTCAAAATATAGGCACAAAACATGCTAAATATGGATATTTTGGGTGCACAAAGTCTATATATGCATGCATCTTTTGTAGCCGTTTATATCTCAAATTCTAGCTCAAAACACCCAAAAATTCGATATTTTTGGGTCCCAGAAGCGATCTGTACATGCCTACCCAATGTTAAAATATTTTCAAATTACAGGCAGAAAAACAAGTTAAAATCGATATTTTAGGTGCCCAAGTCAATAAGTGCTTGCATTTTCTGTACCCATTTACATCCCAAATTCAGGCTTAAAACACCCGAAAATTCGATATTTTTGGGTCCCAGAAGCGATATGTACATGCCTACTCCGTGTTAGAGTATTTTCATAATCCAGGCCCAAAACATGCTGAAAATCGATATTTTAGGAGCACAAAGACAATATGTGTATGCATCTTCAGTACCCGTTTATATCTCAAGTTCAGGCTCAAAACACCCGAAAATTCGATATTTTTTTGTCCCAGAAGGGATCTGTACATGCCTATTCCGTGTTAAAGTATTTTCAAAATACAGGCCCAAAACATGCTGAAAATCGATATTTTAGGTGCCCAAAGTCAATATGTGAATGCATCTTCTGTATCCGTTTATATATCAAATTCAGGCTTAAAACACCTGAAAATTCGATATTTTTGGTTTCCGGAAGCGATCTGTACATACCTACTCCGTGTTAGAGTATTTTCAAAATACAGGCCTAAAACATGCTGAAAATTGATATTTCAGTTGCCCAAAGTCGATATGTGCATGCATCTTCAGTACCCATTTATATCTCAAATTCAGGCTCAAAACACCTGAAAATTCGATATTTTTGGGTCCCAGAAGCGATCTGTACATGCCTACTCCGTGTTAGAATATTTTTATAATACAGGCCCAAAACATGCTGAAAATCGATATTTTAGGTGCCCAAAGTCAATATATGTATGTATCTTCAGTACCCATTTATATCTCAAATTCAGGATCAAAAAACCTAAAAATAAGATATGTTTGGGTCCCAGAAGCAATCTGTACATGCCTACTCAGTAACAGAATATTTTCAAAATACAAGTCAAAATATGCTGAAAAACGATATTTTAGGTGCCCAAAGTCGATATGTGAATGCATCTTCTGTACCCGTTTATATCTCAAATTCAGGCTCAAAACACCCGAAAATTCCATTTTTTTGGGTCCCAGAAGCGATCTGTACATGCCTACTCAATGTTAGAATACTTTCAAAACACAAGCACAAAAACAAGTTGAAAATCAATATTTTAGGTGTCCAAAATCGATATGTGAATGCATCTTCTGTACCCGTTTATATCTCAAATTAAGGCTCAAAACACCTGAAAATTCCATTTTTTTGGGTCCCAGAAGCGATCTGTACATGCCTTCTCAGAAATAGAATATTCTCAAGATTCAGGCCGAAAACATGCTGAAAATCGATATTTTAGGTGCTAAAAGTCGATATGTGCACGCATCTTCAATTCACGTTTATATCTCAAATTCAGGCTCAAAACACCCGAAAATTCGATATTTTTGGGTCCCAGAAGCGAGCTGTACATGCCTACTCAGTCCTAGAATAATTTCAAAATATAGGCCCAAAGCATACTAAAAATAGATATTTTTGGTGCCCAAAGTGGATATGTGCATGCATTTTCTGTACCCGTTTATATTACAAATTCTGGATCAAAATACCCGAAAATTCGATATTTTTGGTTCCCAGAAGCGATCTATACAGGCATATTCAGTAATAAAATATTTTCAAAATACAGGCCCATCAAATGCCGAAATTCGATATTTTAGGTACCCAAAGTCGATATGTGCATGCATCTTCTGTACTCGTTTATATCCCAAATTCATGCTCAAAACCCCAGAAAATTCGATATTTTTGGGGTCCCACAAGCGATCTGTACATGCCTACTCAATGTTAGAATATTTTCAAAATACAGGCACCAAAACAAATTTAAAATCGATATTTTAGGTGCCCAAAGTCGATATGTGTATTCATCTTCAGTACCCGTTTATATTTCAAATACAGGCTAAAACACCCGAAAATTCGATATTTTTGGTTCCGAGAAGCAATCTGTACATGCCTACGCAGTGCTAGAATATTTTGAAAATATAGACCCAAAACATGCTAAAAATCGATATTTTGGGTACCTAAAGTCAATATGTGCATCCATCTTCTGTACCCGTTTATATCCAAAATTCAAGCTCAAAACACCCGAATAATCGATTTTGGGGGGGCCGAGAAGCGATCTGTACATGCCTATTTACTGACAGAATATTTTCAAAATACAGGCCCAAAACCTGCTAAAAATCGATATTTTAGGTACCCAAAGTCAATATGTGCATGCGTCTTCTTTACCCGTTTATATCCAAAATTCAGGCTCAAAACACCCGAATATTCGATTTTATTGGGGCTCAGAAGCGATCTGTAAATGCCTACTCTGTGTTAGAGTATTTTCATAATATAGGCCCAAAACATGCTGAATTTCGACCTATTAGATGCAAAAAGTCAATATGTGCATGCATCTTCTGTACCCGTTTATATCTTATATTCAGGCTCAAAACACCTGAAAATTCGATATTTTTGGGTCCCAGAAGCGATCTGTACATGCATACTCAGTGCTAGAATGCTTTCAAAATATAGGCCGAAAACCTGCTGAAATTCGATATTTGTTGTTCAAAAAGTCGATATCTGCATACATCTTCTGTACTCGTTTATATCAGAAATTCAGGCTCAAAAAACCCGAAAATTCGATATTATTGGGTCCCTGAAGCGATCTGTACATGCATACTCAATGCTTGAATATTTCCAAAATACAGGCCCAAAACATGCTCAAAATCGATATTTTAGGTGCCCAAAGTCAATATGTGCATGCATATTCTGTACCCGTTTATATCCCAAATTGAGGATCAAAACACCCGAAAATTCGATATTTTTGGGTCTCAATAGCGATCTGTACATGCTTACTCCTTGCTAGAATGTTTTCAAGATACAGACCCAAAACATGCTCAAAATCGATATTTTAGGTGCTAAAAGTCGATATGTGCACGCATCTTCAATACACGTTTATATCTCAAATTCAGGCTCAAAACACCCGAAAATTCGATATTTTTGGTTCCCAGAAGCAAGCTGTACATGCCTACTCAGTCCTAGAATAATTTCAAAATATAGGCCCAAAGCATACTAAAAATGGATATTTTTGGTGCCCAAAGTGGATATGTGCATGCGTTTTCTGTACCCGTTTATATTACAAATTCTGGCTCAAAATACCCGAAAATTTGATATTTTTGGTTCCCAGAAGCGATCTATACATGCATATTCAGTAGTAAAATATTTTCAAAATACAGGCCCATCAAATGCCGAAATTCGATATTTTAGGTACCCAAAGTCGATATGTGCATGCATCTTCTGTACTCGTTTATATCCCAAATTTATGCTCAAAACACCAGAAAATTCGATTTTTTTTGGTCACAGAAACGATCTGTTCATGCCTACTTAGTAATGGAATATTTTCAAAATACACGCCCAAAACATGCTGAAAATCGATATTTTAGGTGCCCAAAGTCAATATGTGCATGCCTCCTCTGTACCCGTTTATATCCCAAATTCAGGCTCAAAACACACGAAAATTCGATATTTTTGGGGTCCCACAAGCGATCTGTACATGCCTACTCAATGTTAGAATATTTTCAAAATACAGGCACAAAAACAAATTTAAAATCGATATTTTAGGTGCCCAAAGTCGATATGTGCATGCATCTTCAGTACCCGTTTATATCTCAAATTCAGGCTCAAAATACCCGAAAATTCGATATTTTTGGGTCTTAGAAGCGATCTGTACATGGCTATTTAGTAATATAATATTTTCAAAATACAGGCCCAAAACATGCTGAAAATCGATATTTTAGGTGCCCAAAGTCGATATGTGTATGCATCTTCTGTACCCGTTTATATTTCAAATTCAGGCTAAAACACCCGAAAATTCGATATTTTTGGTTCCGAGAAGCAATCTGTACATGCCTACGCAGTGCTAGAATATTTTAAAAATATAGGCCCAAAACATGCTAAAAATCGATATTTTGGGTACCCAAAGTCAATATGTGCATCCATCTTCTGTACCCGTTTATATCCAAAATTCAAGCTCAAAACACCCGAATAATCGATTTTGGGGGGGCCGAGAAGCGATCTGTACATGCCTATTTACTGACAGAATATTTTCAAAATACAGGCCCAAAACCTGCTAAAAATCGATATTTTAGGTACCCAAAGTCAATATGTGCATGCGTCTTCTTTACCCGTTTATATCCAAAATTCAGGCTCAAAACACCCGAATATTCGATTTTATTGGGGCTCAGAAGCGATCTGTAAATGCCTACTCTGTGTTAGAGTATTTTCATAATATAGGCCCAAAACATGCTGAATTTCGACCTATTAGATGCAAAAAGTCAATATGTGCATGCATCTTCTGTACCCGTTTATATCTTATATTCAGGCTCAAAACACCTGAAAATTCGATATTTTTGGGTCCCAGAAGCGATCTGTACATGCATACTCAGTGCTAGAATGCTTTCAAAATATAGGCCGAAAACATGCTGAAATTCGATATTTGTTGTTCAAAAAGTCGATATCTGCATACATCTTCTGTACTCGTTTATATCAGAAATTCAGGCTCAAAAAACCCGAAAATTCGATATTTTTGGATACTAGAAGCGATCTGTACATGCATACTCAGTGCTAGAATACTTTCAAAATATAGGCCCAAAACATGCTGAAATTCGATATTTTAGTTGCAACAAGTCGATATGTGCATGCATATTTTGTACTCATTTATATTCCAAATTCAGGCTCAAAACACCCGAAAATTCGATATTATTGGGTCCCTGAAGCGATCTGTACATGCATACTCAATGCTTGAATATTTCCAAAATACAGGCCCAAAACATGCTCAAAATCGATATTTTAGGTGCCCAAAGTCAATATGTGCATGCATATTCTGTACCCGTTTATATCCCAAATTGAGGATCAAAACACCCGAAAATTCGATATTTTTGGGTCTCAATAGCGATCTGTACATGCTTACTCCTTGCTAGAATGTTTTCAAGATACAGACCCAAAACATGCTCAAAATCGATATTTTAGGTGCTAAAAGTCGATATGTGCACGCATCTTCAATACACGTTTATATCTCAAATTCAGGCTCAAAACACCCGAAAATTCGATATTTTTGGGTCCCAGAAGCGAGCTGTACATGCCTACTCAGTCCTAGAATAATTTCAAAATATAGGCCCAAAGCATACTAAAAATGGATATTTTTGGTGCCCAAAGTGGATATGTGCATGCGTTTTCTGTACCCGTTTATATTACAAATTCTGGCTCAAAATACCCGAAAATTTGATATTTTTGGTTCCCAGAAGCGATCTATACATGCATATTCAGTAGTAAAATATTTTCAAAATACAGGCCCATCAAATGCCGAAATTCGATATTTTAGGTACCCAAAGTCGATATGTGCATGCATCTTCTGTACTCGTTTATATCCCAAATTCATGCTCAAAACACCAGAAAATTAGATTTTTTTTGGTCACAGAAACGATCTGTTCATGCCTACTTAGTAATGGAATATTTTCAAAATACACGCCCAAAACATGCTGAAAATCGATATTTTAGGTGCCCAAAGTCAATATATGCATGCCTCCTCTGTACCCGTTTATATCACAAATTCAGGCTCAAAACACACGAAAATTCGATATTTTTGGGGTCCCACAAGCGATCTGTACATGCCTACTCAATGTTAGAATATTTTCAAAATACAGGCACAAAAACAAATTTAAAATCGATATTTTAGGTGCCCAAAGTCGATATGTGCATGCATCTTCAGTACCCGTTTATATCTCAAATTCAGGCTCAAAATACCCGAAAATTCGATATTTTTGGGTCTTAGAAGCGATCTGTACATGGCTATTTAGTAATATAATATTTTCAAAATACAGGCCCAAAACATGCTGAAAATCGATATTTTAGGTGCCCAAAGTCGATATGTGTATGCATCTTCTGTACCCGTTTATATTTCAAATTCAGGCTAAAACACCCGAAAATTCGATATTTTTGGTTCCGAGAAGCAATCTGTACATGCCTACGCAGTGCTAGAATATTTTAAAAATATAGGCCCAAAACATGCTAAAAATCGATATTTTGGGTACCCAAAGTCAATATGTGCATCCATCTTCTGTACCCGTTTATATCCAAAATTCAAGCTCAAAACACCCGAATAATCGATTTTGGGGGGGCCGAGAAGCGATCTGTACATGCCTATTTACTGACAGAATATTTTCAAAATACAGGCCCAAAACCTGCTAAAAATCGATATTTTAGGTACCCAAAGTCAATATGTGCATGCGTCTTCTTTACCCGTTTATATCCAAAATTCAGGCTCAAAACACCCGAATATTCGATTTTATTGGGGCTCAGAAGCGATCTGTAAATGCCTACTCTGTGTTAGAGTATTTTCATAATATAGGCCCAAAACATGCTGAATTTCGACCTATTAGGTGCAAAAAGTCAATATGTGCATGCATCTTCTATACCCGTTTATATCTTATATTCAGGCTCAAAACACCTGAAAATTCGATATTTTTGAGTCCCAGAAGCGATCTGTACATGCATACTCAGTGCTAGAATGCTTTCAAAATATAGGCCGAAAACATGCTGAAATTCGATATTTGTTGTTCAAAAAGTCGATATCTGCATACATCTTCTGTACTCGTTTATATCAGAAATTCAGGCTAAAAAAACCCGAAAAATCGATATTTTTGGATACCAGAAACGATCTGTACATGCATACTCAGTGCTAGAATACTTTCAAAATATAGGCCCAAAACATGCTGAAATTCGATATTTTAGTTGCAACAAGTCGATATGTGCATGCATATTTTGTACTCATTTATATTCCAAATTCAGGCTCAAAACACCCGAAAATTCTATATTATTGGGTCCCTGAAGCGATCTGTACATGCATACTCAATGCTTGAATATTTTCAAAATACAGGCCCAAAACATGCTCAAAATCGATATTTTAGGTGCCCAAAGTTAATATGTGCATGCATCTTCTGTACCCGTTTATATCCCAAATTGAGGATCAAAACACCCGAAAATTCGATATTTTTGGGTCTCAATAGCGATCTGTACATGCTTACTCCTTGCTAGAATGTTTTCAAGATACAGACCCAAAACATGCTCAAAATCGATATTTTAGGTGCTAAAAGTCGATATGTGCACGCATCTTCAATACACGTTTATATCTCAAATTCAGGCTCAAAACACCCGAAAATTCGATATTTTTGGGTCCCAGAAGCGAGCTGTACATGCCTACTCAGTCCTAGAATAATTTCAAAATATAGGCCCAAAGCATACTAAAAATGGATATTTTTGGTGCCCAAAGTGGATATGTGCATGCGTTTTCTGTACCCGTTTATATTACAAATTCTGGCTCAAAATACCCGAAAATTCGATATTTTTGGTTCCCAGAAGCGATCTATACATGCATATTCAGTAATAAAATATTTTCAAAATACAGGCCCATCAAATGCCGAAATTCGATATTTTAGGTACCCAAAGTCGATATGTGCATGCATCTTCTGTACTCGTTTATATCCCAAATTCATGCTCAAAACCCCAGAAAATTAGATTTTTTTTGGTCACAGAAACGATCTGTTCATGCCTACTTAGTAATGGAATATTTTCAAAATACACGCCCAAAACATGCTGAAAATCGATATTTTAGGTGCCCAAAGTCAATATGTGCATGCCTCCTCTGTACCCGTTTATATCCCAAATTCAGGCTCAAAACACACGAAAATTCGATATTTTTGGGGTCCCACAAGCGATCTGTACATGCCTACTCAATGTTAGAATATTTTCAAAATACAGGCACAAAAACAAATTTAAAATCGATATTTTAGGTGCCCAAAGTCTATTTGTGCATGCATCTTCAGTACCCGTTTATATCTCAAATTCAGGCTCAAAATACCCGAAAATTCGATATTTTTGGGTCTTAGAAGCGATCTGTACATAGCTATTGAGTAATATAATATTTTCAAAATACAGGCCCAAAACATGCTAAAAATCGATATTTTAGGTGCCCAAAGTCGATATGTGCATGCGTCTTCTTTACCCGTTTATATCCAAAATTCAAGCTCAAAACACCCGAATAATCGATTTTGGGGGGGCCGAGAAGCGATCTGTACATGCCTATTTACTGACAGAATATTTTCAAAATACAGGCCCAAAACCTGCTAAAAATCGATATTTTAGGTACCCAAAGTCAATATGTGCATGCGTCTTCTTTACCCGTTTATATCCAAAATTCAGGCTCAAAACACCCGAATATTCGATTTTATTGGGGCTCAGAAGCGATCTGTAAATGCCTACTCTGTGTTAGAGTATTTTCATAATATAGGCCCGAAACATGCTGAATTTCGACCTATTAGGTGCAAAAAGTCAATATGTGCATGCATCTTCTGTACCCGTTTATATCTTATATTCAGGCTCAAATCACCTGAAAATTCGATATTTTTGGGTCCCAGAAGCGATCTGTACATGCATACTCAGTGCTAGAATGCTTTCAAAATATATGCCGAAAACATGCTGAAATTCGATATCTGTTGTTCAAAAAGTCGATATCTGCATACATCTTCTGTACTCGTTTATATCAGAAATTCAGGCTCAAAAAACCCGAAAATTCGATATTTTTGGATACCAGAAGCGATCTGTACATGCATACTCAGTGCTAGAATACTTTCAAAATATAGGCCCAAAACATGCTGAAATTCGATATTTTAGTTGCAACTAGTCGATATGTGCATGCATATTTTGTACTCATTTATATTCCAAATTCAGGCTCAAAACACCCGAAAATTCGATATTATTGGGTCCCTCAAGCGATCTGTACATGCATACTCAATGCTTGAATATTTTCAAAATACAGGCCCAAAACATGCTCAAAATCGATATTTTAGGTGCCCAAAGTCAATATGTGCATGAATCTTCTGTACCCGTTTATATCCCAAATTAAGGATCAAAACACCCGCAAATTCGATATTTTTGGGTCCCAATAGCGATCTGTACATGCTTACTCCTTGCTAGAATGTTTTCAAGATACAGACCCAAAACATGCTCAAAATCGATATTTTAGGTGCTAAAAGTCGATATGTGCACGCATCTTCAATACACGTATATATCTCAAATTCAGGCTCAAAACACCCGAAAATTCGATATTTTTGGGTCCCAGAAGCGAGCTGTACATGCCTACTCAGTCCTAGAATAATTTCAAAATATAGGCCCAAAGCATACTAAAAATGGATATTTTTGGTGCCCAAAGTGGATATGTGCATGCGTATTCTGTACCCGTTTATATTACAAGTTCTGGCTCAAAATACCCGAAAATTCGATATTTTTGGTTCCCAGAAGCGATCTATACATGCATATTCAGTAATAAAATATTTTCAAAATACAGGCCCATCAAATGCCGAAATTCGATATTTTAGGTACCCAAAGTCGATATGTGCATGCATCTTCTGTACTCGTTTATATCCCAAATTCATGCTCAAAACACCAGAAAATTCGATTTTTTTTGGTCACAGAAACGATCTGTTCATGCCTACTTAGTAATGGAATATTTTCTAAATACACGCCCAAAACATGCTGAAAATCGATATTTTAGGTGCCCAAAGTCGATATGTGTATGCATCTTCTGTACCCGTTTATATCTCAAATTCAGGCTAAAACACCCGAAAATTCGATATTTTTGGGTCCCAGAAGCGAGCTGTACATGCCTACTCAGTCCTAGAATAATTTCAAAATATAGGCCCAAAGCATACTAAAAATGGATATTTTTGGTGCCCAAAGTGGATATGTGCATGCGTTTTCTGTACCCGTTTATATTACAAATTCTGGCTCAAAATACCCGAAAATTCGATATTTTTGGTTCCCAGAAGCGATCTATACATGCATATTCAATAATAAAATATTTTCAAAATACAGGCCCATCAAATGCCGAAATTCGATATTTTAGGTACCCAAAGTCGATATGTGCATGCATCTTCTGTACTCGTTTATATCCCAAATTCATGCTCAAAACACCAGAAAATTCGATTTTTTTTGGTCACAGAAACGATCTGTTCATGCCTACTTAGTAATGGAATATTTTCTAAATACACGCCCAAAACATGCTGAAAATCGATATTTTAGGTGCCCAAAGTCGATATGTGTATGCATCTTCTGTACCCGTTTATATCTCAAATTCAGGCTAAAACACCCGAAAATTCGATATTTTTGGGTCCCAGAAGCGAGCTGTACATGCCTACTCAGTCCTAGAATAATTTCAAAATATAGGCCCAAAGCATACTAAAAATGGATATTTTTGGTGCCCAAAGTGGATATGTGCATGCGTTTTCTGTACCCGTTTATATTACAAATTCTGGCTCAAAATACCCGAAAATTCGATATTTTTGGTTCCCAGAAGCGATCTATACATGCATATTCAATAATAAAATATTTTCAAAATACAGGCCCATCAAATGCCGAAATTCGATATTTTAGGTACCCAAAGTCGATATGTGCATGCATCTTCTGTACTCGTTTATATCCCAAATTCATGCTCAAAACACCAGAAAATTCGATTTTTTTTGGTCACAGAAACGATCTGTTCATTCCTACTTAGTAATGGAATATTTTCAAAATACACGCCCAAAACATGCTGAAAATCGATATTTTAGGTGCCCAAAGTCGATATGTGTAGGCATCTTCTGTACCCGTTTATATCTCAAATTCAGGCTAAAACACCCGAAAATTCGATATTTTTGGTTCCGAGAAGCAATCTGTACATGCCTACGCAGTGCTAGAATATTTTAAAAATATAGGCCCAAAACATGCTAAAAATCGATATTTTGGGTACCCAAAGTCAATATGTGCATCCATCTTCTGTACCCGTTTATATCCAAAATTCAAGCTCAAAACACCCGAATAATCGATTTTGGGAGGGCCGAGAAGCGATCTGTACATGCCTATTTACTGACAGAATATTTTCAAAATACAGGCCCAAAACCTGCTAAAAATCGATATTTTCGGTACCCAAAGTCAATATGTGCATGCGTCTTCTTTACCCGTTTATATCCAAAATTCAGGCTCAAAACACCCGAATATTCGATTTTATTGGGGCTCAGAAGCGATCTGTAAATGCCTACTCTGTGTTAGAGTATTTTCATAATATAGGCCCAAAACATGCTGAATTTCGACCTATTAGGTGCAAAAAGTCAATATGTGCATGCATCTTCTGTACCCGTTTATATCTTATATTCAGGCTCAAAACACCTGAAAATTCGATATTTTTGGGTCCCAGAAGCGATCTGTACATGCATACTCAGTGCTAGAATGCTTTCAAAATATAGGCCGAAAACATGCTGAAATTCGATATTTGTTGTTCAAAAAGTCGATATCTGCATACATCTTCTGTACTCGTTTATATCAGAAATTCAGGCTCAAAAAACCCGAAAATTCGATATTTTTGGATACCAGAAGCGATCTGTACATGCATACTCAGTGCTAGAATACTTTCAAAATATACGCCCAAAACATGCTGAAATTCGATATTTTAGTTGCAACAAGTCGATATGTGCATGCATATTTTGTACTCATTTATATTCCAAATTCAGGCTCAAAACACCCGAAAATTCGATATTATTGGGTCCCTGAAGCGATCTGTACATGCATACTCAATGCTTGAATATTTTCAAAATACAGGCCCAAAACATGCTCAAAATCGATATTTTAGGTGCCCAAAGTCAATATGTGTATGCATCTTCTCTACCCGTTTATATCCCAAATTGAGGATCCAAACACCCGAAAATTTGATATTTTTGGGTCCCAATAGCGATCTGTACATGCTTACTCCTTGCTAGAATGTTTTCAAGATACAGACTCAAAACATGCTCAAAATCGATATTTTAGGTGCTAAAAGTCGATATGTGCACGCATCTTCAATACACGTTTATATCTCAAATTCAGGCTCAAAACAACCGAAAATTCGATATTTTTGGGTCCCAGAAGCGAGCTGTACATGCCTACTCAGTCCTAGAATAATTTCAAAATATAGGCCCAAAGCATACTAAAAATGGATATTTTTGGTGCCCAAAGTGGATATGTGCATGCGTTTTCTGTACCCGTTTATATTACAAATTCTGGCTCAAAATACCCGAAAATTCGATATTTTTGGTTCCCAGAAGCGATCTATACATGCATATTCAGTAGTAAAATATTTTCAAAATACAGGCCCAAAACATGCTAAAAATCGATATTTTAGGTGCCCAAAGTCGATATGTGTATGCATCTTCTGTACCCGTTTATATCCCAAATTCAGGCTCAAAACACACGAAAATTCGATATTTTTGGGGTCCCACAAGCGATCTGTACATGCCTACTCAATGTTAGAATATTTTCAAAATACAGGCACAAAAACAAATTTAAAATCGATATTTTAGGTGCCCAAAGTCGATATGTGCATGCATCTTTAGTACCCGTTTATATCTCAAATTCAGGCTCAAAATACCCGAAAATTCGATATTTTTGGGTCTTAGAAGCGATCTGTACATGGCTATTCAGTAATATAATATTTTCAAAATACAGGCCCAAAACATGCTAAAAATCGATATTTTAGGTGCCCAAAGTCGATATGTGTATGCATCTTCTGTACCCGTTTATATCTCAAATTCAGGCTAAAACACCCGAAAATTCGATATTTTTGGTTCCGAGAAGCAATCTGTACATGCCTACGCAGTGCTAGATTATTTTAAAAATATAGGCCCAAAACATGCTAAAAATCTATATTTTGGGTACCCAAAGTCAATATGTACATCCATCTTCTGTACCCGTTTATATCCAAAATTCAAGCTCAAAACACCCGAATAATCGATTTTGGGGGGGCCGAGAAGCGATCTGTACATGCCTATTTACTGACAGAATATTTTCAAAATACAGGCCCAAAACCTGCTAAAAATCGATATTTTAGGTACCCAAAGTCAATATGTGCATGCGTCTTTTTTACCCGTTTATATCCAAAATTCAGGCTCAAAACACCCGAATATTCGATTTTATTGGGGCTCAGAAGCGATCTGTAAATGCCTACTCTGTGTTAGAGTATTTTCATAATATAGGCCCAAAACATGCTGAATTTCGACCTATTAGGTGCAAAAAGTCAATATGTGCATGCATCTTCTGTACCCGTTTATATCTTATATTCAGGCTCAAAACACCTGAAAATTCGATATTTTTGGGTCCCAGAAGCGATCTGTACATGCATACTCAGTGCTAGAATGCTTTCAAAATATAGGCCGAAAACATGCTGAAATTCGATATTTGTTGTTCAAAAAGTCGATATCTGCATACATCTTCTGTATTAGTTTATATCAGAAATTCAGGCTCAAAAAACCCGAAAATTCGATATTTTTGGATACCAGAAGCGATCTGTACATGCATACTCAATGCTTGAATATTTTCAAATTACAAGCCCAAAACATGCTCAAAATCGATATTTTAGGTGCCCAAAGTCAATATGTGCATGCATCTTCTGTACCCGTTTATATCCCAAATTGAGGATCAAAACAACCGAAAATTCGATATTTTTGGGTCCCAATAGCGATCTGTACATGCTTACTCCTTGCTAGAATGTTTTCAAGATACAGACCCAAAACATGCTCAAAATCGATATTTTAGGTGCTAAAAGTCGATATGTGCACGCATCTTCAATACACGTTTATATCTCAAATTCAGGCTCAAAACACCCGAAAATTCGATATTTTTGGGTCCCAGAAGCGAGCTGTACATGCCTACTCAGTCCTAGAATAATTTCAAAATATAGGCCCAAAGCATACTAAAAATGGATATTTTTGGTGCCCAAAGTGGATATGTGCATGCGTTTTCTGTACCCGTTTATATTACAAATTCTGGCTCAAAATACCCGAAAATTCGATATTTTTGGTTCCCAGAAGCGATCTATACATGCATATTCAGTAGTAAAATATTTTCAAAATACAGGCCCAAAACATGCTAAAAATCGATATTTTAGGTGCCCAAAGTCGATATGTGTATGCATCTTCTGTACCCGTTTATATCTCAAATTCAGGCTAAAACACCCGAAAATTCGATATTTTTGGTTCCGAGAAGCAATCTGTACATGCCTACGCAGTGCTAGAATATTTTAAAAATATAGGCCCAAAACATGCTAAAAATCGATATTTTGGGTACCCAAAGTCAATATGTGCATCCATCTTCTGTACCCGTTTATATCCAAAATTCAAGCTCAAAACACCCGAATAATCGATTTTGGGGGGGCCGAGAAGCGATCTGTACATGCCTATTTACTGGCAGAATATTTTCAAATTACAGGCCCAAAACCTGCTAAAAATCGATATTTTAGGTACCCAAAGTCAATATGTGCATGCGTCTTCTTTACCCGTTTATATCCAAAATTCAGGCTCAAAACACCCGAATATTCGATTTTATTGGGGCTCAGAAGCGATCTGTAAATGCCTACTCTGTGTTAGAGTATTTTCATAATATAGGCCCAAAACATGCTGAATTTCGACCTATTAGGTGCAAAAAGTCAATATGTGCATGCATCTTCTGTACCCGTTTATATCTTATATTCAGGCTCAAAACACCTGAAAATTCGATATTTTTGGGTCCCAGAAGCGATCTGTACATGCATACTCAGTGCTAGAATGCTTTCAAAATATAGGCCGAAAACATGCTGAAATTCGATATTTGTTGTTCAAAAAGTCGATATCTGCATACATCTTCTGTACTCGTTTATATCAGAAATTCAGGCTCAAAAAACCCGAAAATTCGATATTTTTGGATACCAGAAGCGATCTGTACATGCATACTCAGTGCTAGAATACTTTCAAAATATACGCCCAAAACATGCTGAAATTCGATATTTTAGTTGCAACAAGTCGATATGTGCATGCATATTTTGTACTCATTTATATTCCAAATTCAGGCTCAAAACACCCGAAAATTCGATATTATTGGGTCCCTGAAGCGATCTGTACATGCATACTCAATGCTTGAATATTTTCAAAATACAGGCCCAAAACATGCTCAAAATCGATATTTTAGGTGCCCAAAGTCAATATGTGTATGCATCTTCTCTACCCGTTTATATCCCAAATTGAGGATCCAAACACCCGAAAATTTGATATTTTTGGGTCCCAATAGCGATCTGTACATGCTTACTCCTTGCTAGAATGTTTTCAAGATACAGACTCAAAACATGCTCAAAATCGATATTTTAGGTGCTAAAAGTCGATATGTGCACGCATCTTCAATACACGTTTATATCTCAAATTCAGGCTCAAAACACCCGAAAATTCGATATTTTTGGGTCCCAGAAGCGAGCTGTACATGCCTACTCAGTCCTAGAATAATTTCAAAATATAGGCCCAAAGCATACTAAAAATGGATATTTTTGGTGCCCAAAGTGGATATGTGCATGCGTTTTCTGTACCCGTTTATATTACAAATTCTGGCTCAAAATACCCGAAAATTCGATATTTTTGGTTCCCAGAAGCGATCTATACATGCATATTCAGTAGTAAAATATTTTCAAAATACAGGCCCAAAACATGCTAAAAATCGATATTTTAGGTGCCCAAAGTCGATATGTGTATGCATCTTCTGTACCCGTTTATATCCCAAATTCAGGCTCAAAACACACGAAAATTCGATATTTTTGGGGTCCCACAAGCGATCTGTACATGCATACTCAATGTTAGAATATTTTCAAAATACAGGCACAAAAACAAATTTAAAATCGATATTTTAGGTGCCCAAAGTCGATATGTGTATGCATCTTTAGTACCCGTTTATATCTCAAATTCAGGCTCAAAATACCCGAAAATTCGATATTTTTGGGTCTTAGAAGCGATCTGTACATGGCTATTCAGTAATATAATATTTTCAAAATACAGGCCCAAAACATGCTAAAAATCGATATTTTAGGTGCCCAAAGTCGATATGTGTATGCATCTTCTGTACCCGTTTATATCTCAAATTCAGGCTAAAACACCCGAAAATTCGATATTTTTGGTTCCGAGAAGCAATCTGTACATGCCTACGCAGTGCTAGATTATTTTAAAAATATAGGCCCAAAACATGCTAAAAATCTATATTTTGGGTACCCAAAGTCAATATGTACATCCATCTTCTGTACCCGTTTATATCCAAAATTCAAGCTCAAAACACCCGAATAATCGATTTTGGGGGGGCCGAGAAGCGATCTGTACATGCCTATTTACTGACAGAATATTTTCAAAATACAGGCCCAAAACCTGCTAAAAATCGATATTTTAGGTACCCAAAGTCAATATGTGCATGCGTCTTTTTTACCCGTTTATATCCAAAATTCAGGCTCAAAACACCCGAATATTCGATTTTATTGGGGCTCAGAAGCGATCTGTAAATGCCTACTCTGTGTTAGAGTATTTTCATAATATAGGCCCAAAACATGCTGAATTTCGACCTATTAGGTGCAAAAAGTCAATATGTGCATGCATCTTCTGTACCCGTTTATATCTTATATTCAGGCTCAAAACACCTGAAAATTCGATATTTTTGGGTCCCAGAAGCGATCTGTACATGCATACTCAGTGCTAGAATGCTTTCAAAATATAGGCCCAAAACATGCTGAAATTCGATATTTGTTGTTCAAAAAGTCGATATCTGCATACATCTTCTGTATTAGTTTATATCAGAAATTCAGGCTCAAAAAACCCGAAAATTCGATATTTTTGGATACCAGAAGCGATCTGTACATGCATACTCAATGCTTGAATATTTTCAAATTACAAGCCCAAAACATGCTCAAAATCGATATTTTAGGTGCCCAAAGTCAATATGTGCATGCATCTTCTGTACCCGTTTATATCCCAAATTGAGGATCAAAACAACCGAAAATTCGATATTTTTGGGTCCCAATAGCGATCTGTACATGCTTACTCCTTGCTAGAATGTTTTCAAGATACAGACCCAAAACATGCTCAAAATCGATATTTTAGGTGCTAAAAGTCGATATGTGCACGCATCTTCAATACACGTTTATATCTCAAATTCAGGCTCAAAACACCCGAAAATTCGATATTTTTGGGTCCCAGAAGCGAGCTGTACATGCCTACTCAGTCCTAGAATAATTTCAAAATATAGGCCCAAAGCATACTAAAAATGGATATTTTTGGTGCCCAAAGTGGATATGTGCATGCGTTTTCTGTACCCGTTTATATTACAAATTCTGGCTCAAAATACCCGAAAATTCGATATTTTTGGTTCCCAGAAGCGATCTATACATGCATATTCAGTAGTAAAATATTTTCAAAATACAGGCCCAAAACATGCTAAAAATCGATATTTTAGGTGCCCAAAGTCGATATGTGTATGCATCTTCTGTACCCGTTTATATCTCAAATTCAGGCTAAAACACCCGAAAATTCGATATTTTTGGTTCCGAGAAGCAATCTGTACATGCCTACGCAGTGCTAGAATATTTTAAAAATATAGGCCCAAAACATGCTAAAAATCGATATTTTGGGTACCCAAAGTCAATATGTGCATCCATCTTCTGTACCCGTTTATATCCAAAATTCAAGCTCAAAACACCCGAATAATCGATTTTGGGGGGGCCGAGAAGCGATCTGTACATGCCTATTTACTGGCAGAATATTTTCAAATTACAGGCCCAAAACCTGCTAAAAATCGATATTTTAGGTACCCAAAGTCAATATGTGCATGCGTCTTCTTTACCCGTTTATATCCAAAATTCAGGCTCAAAACACCCGAATATTCGATTTTATTGGGGCTCAGAAGCGATCTGTAAATGCCTACTCTGTGTTAGAGTATTTTCATAATATAGGCCCAAAACATGCTGAATTTCGACCTATTAGGTGCAAAAAGTCAATATGTGCATGCATCTTCTGTACCCGTTTATATCTTATATTCAGGCTCAAAACACCTGAAAATTCGATATTTTTGGGTCCCAGAAGCGATCTGTACATGCATACTCAGTGCTAGAATGCTTTCAAAATATAGGCCGAAAACATGCTGAAATTCGATATTTGTTGTTCAAAAAGTCGATATCTGCATACATCTTCTGTACTCGTTTATATCAGAAATTCAGGCTCAAAAAACCCGAAAATTCGATATTTTTGGATACCAGAAGCGATCTGTACATGCATACTCAATGCTTGAATATTTTCAAATTACAAGCCCAAAACATGCTCAAAATCGATATTTTAGGTGCCCAAAGTCAATATGTGCATGCATCTTCTGTACCCGTTTATATCCCAAATTGAGGATCAAAACAACCGAAAATTCGATATTTTTGGGTCCCAATAGCGATCTGTACATGCTTACTCCTTGCTAGAATGTTTTCAAGATACAGACCCAAAACATGCTCAAAATCGATATTTTAGGTGCTAAAAGTCGATATGTGCACGCATCTTCAATACACGTTTATATCTCAAATTCAGGCTAAAAACACCCGAAAATTCGATATTTTTGGGTCCCAGAAGCGAGCTGTACATGCCTACTCAGTCCTAGAATAATTTCAAAATATAGGCCCAAAGCATACTAAAAATGGATATTTTTGGTGCCCAAAGTGGATATGTGCATGCGTTTTCTGTACCCGTTTATATTACAAATTCTGGCTCAAAATACCCTAAAATTCGATATTTTTGGTTCCCAGAAGCGATCTGTACATGCATATTCAGTAACAAAATATTTTCAAAATACAGGCCCATCAAATGCCGAAATTCGATATTTTAGGTACCCAAAGTCAATATGTGCATGCATCTTCTGTACTCGTTTATATCCCAAATTCATGCTCAAAACACCAGAAAATTCGATTTTTTTTGGTCACAGAAACGATCTGTTCATGCCTACTTAGTAATGGAATATTTTCAAAATACACGCCCAAAACATGCTGAAAATCGATATTTTAGGTGCCCAAAGTCAATATGTGCATGCCTCCTCTGTACCCGTTTATATCCCAAATTCAGGCTCAAAACACACGAAAATTCGATATTTTTGGGGTCCCACAAGCGATCTGTACATGCCTACTCAATGTTAGAATATTTTCAAAATACAGGCACAAAAACAAATTTAAAATCGATATTTTAGGTGCCCAAAGTCGATATGTGCATGCATCTTTAGTACCCGTTTATATCTCAAATTCAGGCTCAAAATACCCGAAAATTCGATATTTTTGGGTCTTAGAAGCGATCTGTACATGGCTATTCAGTAATATAATATTTTCAAAATACAGGCCCAAAACATGCTAAAAATCGATATTTTAGGTGCCCAAAGTCGATATGTGTATGCATCTTCTGTACCCGTTTATATCTCAAATTCAGTCTAAAACACCCGAAAATTCGATATTTTTGGTTCCGAGAAGCAATCTGTACATGCCTACGCAGTGCTAGAATATTTTAAAAATATAGGCCCAAAACATGCTAAAAATCTATATTTTGGGTACCCAAAGTCAATATGTGCATCCATCTTCTGTACCCGTTTATATCCAAAATTCAAGCTCAAAACACCCGAATAATCGATTTTGGGGGGGCCGAGAAGCGATCTGTACATGCCTATTTACTGACAGAATATTTTCAAAATACAGGCCCAAAACCTGCTAAAAATCGATATTTTAGGTACCCAAAGTCAATATGTGCATGCGTCTTCTTTACCCGTTTATATCCAAAATTCAGGCTCAAAACACCCGAATATTCGATTTTATTGGGGCTCAGAAGCGATCTGTAAATGCCTACTCTGTGTTAGAGTATTTTCATAATATAGGCCCAAAACATGCTGAATTTCGACCTATTAGGTGCAAAAAGTCAATATGTGCATGCACCTTCTGTACCCGTTTATATCTTAAATTCAGGCTCAAAACACCTGAAAATTCGATATTTTTGGGTCCCAGAAGTGATCTGTACATACATACTCAGTGCTAGAATGCTTTCAAAATATAGGCCGAAAACATGCTGAAATTCGATATTTGTTGCTCAAAAAGTCGATATCTGCATGCATCTTCTGTACTCGTTTATATCAGAAATTCAGACTCAAAAAACCCGAAAATTCGATATTTTTGGATACCACAAGCGATCTGTACATGCATACTCAGTGCTAGAATACTTTCAAAATATAGGCCCAAAACATGCTGAAATTCGATATTTTAGTTGCAACAAGTCGATATGTGCATGCATATTTTGTACTCATTTATATTCCAAATTCAGGCTCAAAACACCCGAAAATTCGATATTATTGGGTCCCTGAAGCGATCTGTACATGCATACTCAATGCTTGAATATTTTCAAAATACAGGCCCAAAACATGCTCAAAATCGATATTTTAGGTGCCCAAAGTCAATATGTGCATGCATCTTCTGTACCCGTTTAATATCCCAAATTGAGGATCCAAACACCCGAAAATTCGATATTTTTGGGTCCCAATAGCGATCTGTACATACTTACTCCTTGCTAGAATGTTTTCAAGATACAGACCCGAAACATACTCAAAATCGATATTTTAGGTGCTAAAAGTCGATATGTGCACGCATCTTCAATACACGTTTATATCTCAAATTCAGGCTCAAAACACCCGAAAATTCGATATTTTTGGGTCCCAGAAGCGAGCTGTACATGCCTACTCAGTCCTAGAATAATTTCAAAATATAGGCCCAAAGCATACTAAAAATGGATATTTTTGGTGCCCAAAGTGGATATGTGCATGCGTTTTCTGTACCCGTTTATATTACAAATTCTGGCTCAAAATACCCGAAAATTCGATATTTTTAGTTCCCAGAAGCGATCTATACATGCATATTCAATAATAAAATATTTTCAAAATACAGGCCCATCAAATGCCGATATTCGATATTTTAGGTACCCAAAGTCGATATGTGCATGCATCTTCTGTACTCGTTTATATCCCAAATTCATGCTCAAAACACCAGAAAATTCGATTTTTTTTGGTCACAGAAACGATCTCTTCATGCCTACTTAGTAATGGAATATTTTCTAAATACACGCCCAAAACATGCTGAAAATCGATATTTTAGGCGCCCAAAGTCGATATGTGTATGCATCTTCTGTACCCGTTTATATCTCAAATTCAGGCTCAAAACACCCGAAAATTCGATATTTTTGGGTCCCAGAAGCGAGCTTTACATGCCTACTCAGTCCTAGAATAATTTCAAAATATAGGCCCAAAGCATACTAAAAATGGATATTTTTGGTGCCCAAAGTGGATATGTGCATGCGTTTTCTGTACCCGTTTATATTACAAGTTCTGGCTCAAAATACCCGAAAATTCGATATTTTTGGTTCCCAGAAGCGATCTATACATGCATATTCAGTAATAAAATATTTTCAAAATACAGGCCCATCAAATGCCGAAATTCGATATTTTAGGTACCCAAAGTCGATATGTGCATGCATCTTCTGTACTCGTTTATATCCCAAATTCATGCTCAAAACACCAGAAAATTAGATTTTTTTTGGTCACAGAAACGATCTGTTCATGCCTACTTAGTAATGGAATATTTTCAAAATACACGCCCAACACATGCTGAAAATCGATATTTTAGGTGCCCAAAGTCGATATGTGTATGCATCTTCTGTACCTGTTTATATCTCAAATTCAGGCTAAAACACCCGAAAATTCGATATTTTTGGTTCCGAGAAGCAATCTGTACATGCCTACGCAGTGCTAGAATATTTTAAAAATATAGGCCCAAAACATGCTAAAAATCTATATTTTGGGTACCCAAAGTCAATATGTGCATCCATCTTCTGTACCCGTTTATATCCAAAATTCAAGCTCAAAACACCCGAATAATCGATTTTGGGGGGGCCGAGAAGCGATCTGTACATGCCTATTTACTGACAGAATATTTTCAAAATACAGGCCCAAAACCTGCTAAAAATCGATATTTTAGGTACCCAAAGTCAATATGTGCATGCGTCTTCTTTACCCGTTTATATCCAAAATTCAAGCTCAAAACACCCGAATATTCGATTTTATTGGGGCTCAGAAGCGATCTGTAAATGCCTACTCTGTGTTAGAGTATTTTCATAATATAGGCCCAAAACATGCTGAATTTCGACCTATTAGGTGCAAAAAGTCAATATGTGCATGCATCTTCTGTACCCGTTTATATCTTATATTCAGGCTCAAAACACCTGAAAATTCGATATTTTTGGGTCCCAGAAGCGATCTGTACATGCATACTCAGTGCTAGAATGCTTTCAAAATATAGGCCGAAAACATGCTGAAATTCGATATTTGTTGTTCAAAAAGCCGATATCTGCATACATCTTCTGTACTCGTTTATATCAGAAATTCAGGCTCAAAAAACCCGAAAATTCGATATTTTTGGATACCAGAAGCGATCTGTACATGCATACTCAGTGCTAGAATACTTTCAAAATATAGGCCCAAAACATGCTGAAATTCGATATTTTAGTTGCAACAAGTCGATATGTGCATGCATATTTTGTACTCATTTATATTCCAAATTCAGGCTCAAAACACCCGAAAATTCGATATTATTGGGTCCCTGAAGCGATCTTTACATGCATACTCAATGCTTGAATATTTTCAAAATACAGGCCCAAAACATGCTCAAAATCGATATTTTAGGTGCCCAAAGTCAATATGTGTATGCATCTTCTGTACCCGTTTATATCCCAAATTGAGGATCAAAACACCCGCAAATTTGATATTTTTGGGTCCCAATAGCGATCTGTACATGCTTACTCCTTGCTAGAATGTTTTCAAGATACAGACTCAAAACATGCTCAAAATCGATATTTTAGGTGCTAAAAGTCGATATGTGCACGCATCTTCAATACACGTTTATATCTCAAATTCAGGCTCAAAACACCCGAAAATTCGATATTTTTGGGTCCCAGAAGCGAGCTGTACATGCCTACTCAGTCCTAGAATAATTTCAAAATATAGGCCCAAAGCATACTAAAAATGGATATTTTTGGTGCCCAAAGTGGATATGTGCATGCGTTTTCTGTACCCGTTTATATTACAAGTTCTGGCTCAAAATACCCGAAAATTCGATATTTTTGGTTCCCAGAAGCGATCTATACATGCATATTCAGTAATAAAATATTTTCAAAATACAGGCCCATCAAATGCCGAAATTCGATATTTTAGGTACCCAAAGTCGATATGTGCATGCATCTTCTGTACTCGTTTATATCCCAAATTCATGCTCAAAACACCAGAAAATTAGATTTTTTTTGGTCACAGAAACGATCTGTTCATGCCTACTTAGTAATGGAATATTTTCAAAATACACGCCCAACACATGCTGAAAATCGATATTTTAGGTGCCCAAAGTCGATATGTGTATGCATCTTCTGTACCCGTTTATATCTCAAATTCAGGCTAAAACACCCGAAAATTCGATATTTTTGGTTCCGAGAAGCAATCTGTACATGCCTACGCAGTGCTAGAATATTTTAAAAATATAGGCCCAAAACATGCTAAAAATCTATATTTTGGGTACCCAAAGTCAATATGTGCATCCATCTTCTGTACCCGTTTATATCCAAAATTCAAGCTCAAAACACCCGAATAATCGATTTTGGGGGGGCCGAGAAGCGATCTGTACATGCCTATTTACTGACAGAATATTTTCAAAATACAGGCCCAAAACCTGCTAAAAATCGATATTTTAGGTACCCAAAGTCAATATGTGCATGCGTCTTCTTTACCCGTTTATATCCAAAATTCAGGCTCAAAACACCCGAATATTCGATTTTATTGGGGCTCAGAAGCGATCTGTAAATGCCTACTCTGTGTTAGAGTATTTTCATAATATAGGCCCAAAACATGCTGAATTTCGACCTATTAGGTGCAAAAAGTCAATATGTGCATGCATCTTCTGTACCCGTTTATATCTTATATTCAGGCTCAAAACACCTGAAAATTCGATATTTTTGGGTCCCAGAAGCGATCTGTACATGCATACTCAGTGCTAGAATGCTTTCAAAATATAGGCCGAAAACATGCTGAAATTCGATATTTGTTGTTCAAAAAGCCGATATCTGCATACATCTTCTGTACTCGTTTATATCAGAAATTCAGGCTCAAAAAACCCGAAAATTCGATATTTTTGGATACCAGAAGCGATCTGTACATGCATACTCAGTGCTAGAATACTTTCAAAATATAGGCCCAAAACATGTTGAAATTCGATATTTTAGTTGCAACAAGTCGATATGTGCATGCATATTTTGTACTCATTTATATTCCAAATTCAGGCTCAAAACACCCGAAAATTCGATATTATTGGGTCCCTGAAGCGATCTGTACATGCATACTCAATGCTTGAATATTTTCAAAATACAGGCCCAAAACATGCTCAAAATCGATATTTTAGGTGCCCAAAGTCAATATGTGCATGCATCTTCTGTACCCGTTTATATCCCAAATTGAGGATCAAAACACCCGCAAATTCGATATTTTTGGGTCCCAATAGCGATCTGTACATGCTTACTCCTTGCTAGAATGTTTTCAAGATACAGACCCAAAACATGCTCAAAATCGATATTTTATGTGCTAAAAGTCGATATGTGCACGCATCTTTAATACACGTATATATCTCAAATTCAGGCTAAAAACACCCGAAAATTCGATATTTTTGGGTCCCAGAAGCGAGCTGTACATGCCTACTCAGTCCTAGAATAATTTCAAAATATAGGCCCAAAGCATACTAAAAATGGATATTTTTGGTGCCCAAAGTGGATATGTGCATGCGTTTTCTGTACCCGTTTATATTACAAATTCTGGCTTAAAATACCCGAAAATTCGATATTTTTGGTTCCCAGAAGCGATCTATACATGCATATTCAATAATAAAATATTTTCAAAATACAGGCCCATCAAATGCCGAAATTCGATATTTTAGGTACCCAAAGTCGATATGTGCATGCATCTTCTGTACTCGTTTATATCCCAAATTCATGCTCAAAACACCAGAAAATTCGATTTTTTTTGGTCACAGAAACGATCTGTTCATGCCTACTTAGTAATGGAATATTTTCTAAATACACGCCCAAAACATGCTGAAAATCGATATTTTAGGTGCCCAAAGTCGATATGTGTATGCATCTTCTGTACCCGTTTATATCTCAAATTCGGGCTAAAACACCCGAAAATTCGATATTTTTGGGTCCCAGAAGCGAGCTGTACATGCCTACTCAGTCCTAGAATAATTTCAAAATATAGGCCCAAAGCATACTAAAAATGGATATTTTTGGTGCCCAAAGTGGATATGTGCATGCGTTTTCTGTACCCGTTTATATTACAAATTCTGGCTCAAAATACCCGAAAATTCGATATTTTTGGTTCCCAGAAGCGATCTATACATGCATATTCAATAATAAAATATTTTCAAAATACAGGCCCATCAAATGCCGAAATTCGATATTTTAGGTACCCAAAGTCGATATGTGCATGCATCTTCTGTACTCGTTTATATCCCAAATTCATGCTCAAAACACCAGAAAATTCGATTTTTTTTGGTCACAGAAACGATCTGTTCATGCCTACTTAGTAATGGAATATTTTCAAAATACACGCCCAAAACATGCTGAAAATCGATATTTTAGGTGCCCAAAGTCGATATGTGTATGCATCTTCTGTACCCGTTTATATCTCAAATTCAGGCTAAAACACCCGAAAATTCGATATTTTTGGTTCCGAGAAGCAATCTGTACATGCCTACGCAGTGCTAGAATATTTTAAAAATATAGGCCCAAAACATGCTAAAAATCGATATTTTAGGTACCCAAAGTCAATATGTGCATCCATCTTCTGTACCCGTTTATATCCAAAATTCAAGCTCAAAACACCCGAATAATCGATTTTGGGGGGGCCGAGAAGCGATCTGTACATGCCTATTTACTGACAGAATATTTTCAAAATACAGGCCCAAAACCTGCTAAAAATCGATATTTTAGGTACCCAAAGTCAATATGTGCATGCGTCTTCTTTACCCGTTTATATCCAAAATTCAGGCTCAAAACACCCGAATATTCGATTTTATTGGGGCTCAGAAGCGATCTGTAAATGCCTACTCTGTGTTAGAGTATTTTCATAATATAGGCCCAAAACATGCTGAATTTCGACCTATTAGGTGCAAAAAGTCAATATGTGCATGCATCTTCTGTACCCGTTTATATCTTATATTCAGGCTCAAAACACCTGAAAATTCGATATTTTTGGGTCCCAGAAGCGATCTGTACATGCATACTCAGTGCTAGAATACTTTCAAAATATAGGCCCAAAACATGCTGAAATTCGATATTTTAGTTGCAACAAGTCGATATGTGCATGCATATTTTGTACTCATTTATATTCCAAATTCAGGCTCAAAACACCCGAAAATTCGATATTATTGGGTCCCTGAAGCGATCTTTACATGCATACTCAATGCTTGAATATTTTCAAAATACAGGCCCAAAACATGCTCAAAATCGATATTTTAGGTGCCCAAAGTCAATATGTGTATGCATCTTCTGTACCCGTTTATATCCCAAATTGAGGATCAAAACACCCGCAAATTTGATATTTTTGGGTCCCAATAGCGATCTGTACATGCTTACTCCTTGCTAGAATGTTTTCAAGATACAGACTCAAAACATGCTCAAAATCGATATTTTAGGTGCTAAAAGTCGATATGTGCACGCATCTTCAATACACGTTTATATCTCAAATTCAGGCTCAAAACACCCGAAAATTCGATATTTTGGGGTCCCAGAAGCGAGCTGTACATGCCTACTCAGTCCTAGAATAATTTCAAAATATAGGCCCAAAGCATACTAAAAATGGATATTTTTGGTGCCCAAAGTGGATATGTGCATGCGTTTTCTGTACCCGTTTATATTACAAATTCTGGCTCAAAATACCCGAAAATTCGATATTTTTTGTTCCCAGAAGCGATCTATACATGCATATTCAGTAGTAAAATATTTTCAAAATACAGGCCCAAAACATGCTAAAAATCGATATTTTAGGTGCCCAAAGTCGATATGTGTATGCATCTTCTGTACCCGTTTATATCTCAAATTCAGGCTAAAACACCCGAAAATTCGATGTTTTTGGTTTCGAGAAGCAATCTGTACATGCCTACGCAGTGCTAGAATATTTTAAAAATATAGGCCCAAAACATGCTAAAAATCGATATTTTGGGTACCCAAAGTCAATATGTGCATCCATCTTCTGTACCCGTTTATATCCAAAATTCAAGCTCAAAACACCCGAATAATCGATTTTGGGGGGGCCGAGAAGCGATCTGTACATGCCTATTTACTGACAGAATATTTTCAAATTACAGGCCCAAAACCTGCTAAAAATCGATATTTTAGGTACCCAAAGTCAATATGTGCATGCGTCTTCTTTACCCGTTTATATCCAAAATTCAAGCTCAAAACACCCGAATATTCGATTTTATTGGGGCTCAGAAGCGATCTGTAAATGCCTACTCTGTGTTAGAGTATTTTCATAATATAGGCCCAAAACATGCTGAATTTCGACCTATTAGGTGCAAAAAGTCAATATGTGCATGCATCTTCTGTACCCGTTTATATCTTATATTCAGGCTCAAAACACCTGAAAATTCGATATTTTTGGGTCCCAGAAGCGATCTGTACATGCATACTCAGTGCTAGAATGCTTTCAAAATATAGGCCGAAAACATGCTGAAATTCGATATTTGTTGTTCAAAAAGTCGATATCTGCATACATCTTCTGTACTCGTTTATATCAGAAATTCAGGCTCAAAAAACCCGAAAATTCGATATTTTTGGATACCAGAAGCGATCTGTACATGCATACTCAATGCTTGAATATTTTCAAATTACAGGCCCAAAACATGCTCAAAATCGATATTTTAGGTGCCCAAAGTCAATATGTGCATGCATCTTCTGTACCCGTTTATATCCCAAATTGAGGGTCAAAACAACCGAAAATTCGATATTTTTGGGTCCCAATAGCGATCTGTACATGCTTACTCCTTGCTAGAATGTTTTCAAGATACAGACCCAAAACATGCTCAAAATCGATATTTTAGGAGCTAAAAGTCGATATGTGCACGCATCTTCAATACACGTTTATATCTCAAATTCAGGCTCAAAACACCCGAAAATTCGATATTTTTGGGTCCCAGAAGCGAGCTGTACATGCCTACTCAGTCCTAGAATAATTTCAAAATATAGGCCCAAAGCATACTAAAAATGGATATTTTTGGTGCCCAAAGTGGATATGTGCATGCGTTTTCTGTACCCGTTTATATTACAAATTCTGGCTCAAAATACCCGAAAATTCGATATTTTTGGTTCCCAGAAGCGATCTATACATGCATATTTTAGTAATAAAATATTTTCAAAATACAGGCCCATCAAATGCCGAAATTCGATATTTTAGGTACCCAAAGTCAATATGTGCATGCATCTTCTGTACTCGTTTATATCCCAAATTCATGCTCAAAACACCAGAAAATTCGATTTTTTTTGGTCACAGAAACGATCTGTTCATGCCTACTTAGTAATGGAATATTTTCAAAATACACGCCCAAAACATGCTGAAAATCGATATTTTAGGTGCCCAAAGTCAATATGTGCATGCCTCCTCTGTACCCGTTTATATCCCAAATTCAGGCTCAAAACACACGAAAATTCGATATTTTTGGGGTCCCACAAGCGATCTGTACATGCCTACTCAATGTTAGAATATTTTCAAAATACAGGCACAAAAACATATTTAAAATCGATATTTTAGGTGCCCAAAGTCAATATTTGCATGCATCTTTAGTACCCGTTTATATCTCAAATTCAGGCTCAAAATACCCGAAAATTCGATATTTTTGGGTTTTAGAAGCGATCTGTACATGGCTATTCAGTAATATAATATTTTCAAAATACAGGCCCAAAACATGCTAAAAATCGATATTTTAGGTGCCCAAAATCGATATGTGTATGCATCTTCTGTACCCGTTTATATCTCAAATTCAGGCTAAAACACCCGAAAATTCGATATTTTTGGTTCCGAGAAGCAATCTGTACATGCCTACGCAGTGCTAGAATATTTTAAAAATATAGGCCCAAAACATGCTAAAAATCGATATTTTGGGTACCCAAAGTCAATATGTGCATCCATCTTCTGTACCCGTTTATATCCAAAATTCAAGCTCAAAACACCCGAATAATCGATTTTGGGGGGGCCGAGAAGCGATCTGTACATGCCTATTTACTGACAGAATATTTTCAAAATACAGGCCCAAAACCTGCTAAAAATCGATATTTTAGGTACCCAAAGTCAATATGTGCATGCGTCTTCTTTACCCGTTTATATCCAAAATTCAGGCTCAAAACACCCGAATATTCGATTTTATTGGGGCTCAGAAGCGATCTGTAAATGCCTACTCTGTGTTAGAGTATTTTCATAATATAGGCCCAAAACATGCTGAATTTCGACCTATTAGGTGCAAAAAGTCAATATGTGCATGCATCTTCTGTACCCGTTTATATCTTATATTCAGGCTCAAAACACCTGAAAATTCGATATTTTTGGGTCCCAGAAGCGATCTGTACATGCATACTCAGTGCTAGAATGCTTTCAAAATATAGGCCGAAAACATGCTGAAATTCGATATTTGTTGTTCAAAAAGCCGATATCTGCATACATCTTCTGTACTCGTTTATATCAGAAATTCAGGCTCAAAAAACCCGAAAATTCGATATTTTTGGATACCAGAAGCGATCTGTACATGCATACTCAGTGCTAGAATACTTTCAAAATATAGGCCCAAAACATGCTGAAATTCGATATTTTAGTTGCAACAAGTCGATATGTGCATGCATATTTTGTACTCATTTATATTCCAAATTCAGGCTCAAAACACCCGAAAATTCGATATTATTGGGTCCCTGAAGCGATCTGTACATGCATACTCAATGCTTGAATATTTTCAAAATACAGGCCCAAAACATGCTCAAAATCGATATTTTAGGTGCCCAAAGTCAATATGTGCATGCATCTTCTGTACCCGTTTAATATCCCAAATTGAGGATCCAAACACCCGAAAATTCGATATTTTTGGGTCCTAATAGCGATCTGTACATACTTACTCCTTGCTAGAATGTTTTCAAGATACAGACCCGAAACATGCTCAAAATCGATATTTTAGGTGCTAAAAGTCGATATGTGCACGCATCTTCAATACACGTTTATATCTCAAATTCAGGCTCAAAACACCCGAAAATTCGATATTTTTGGGTCCCAGAAGCGAGCTGTACATGCATACTCAGTGCTAGAATGCTTTCAAAATATAGGCCGAAAACATGCTGAAATTCGATATTTGTTGTTCAAAAAGTCGATATCTGCATACATCTTCTGTACTCGTTTATATCAGAAATTCAGGCTCAAAAAACCCGAAAATTCGATATTTTTGGATACCAGAAGCGATCTGTACATGCATACTCAATGCTTGAATATTTTCAAATTACAGGCCCAAAACATGCTCAAAATCGATATTTTAGGTGCCCAAAGTCAATATGTGCATGCATCTTCTGTACCCGTTTATATCCCAAATTGAGGGTCAAAACAACCGAAAATTCGATATTTTTGGGTCCCAATAGCGATCTGTACATGCTTACTCCTTGCTAGAATGTTTTCAAGATACAGACCCAAAACATGCTCAAAATCGATATTTTAGGAGCTAAAAGTCGATATGTGCACGCATCTTCAATACACGTTTATATTTCAAATTCAGGCTCAAAACACCCGAAAATTCGATATTTTTGGGTCCCAGAAGCGAGCTGTACATGCCTACTCAGTCCTAGAATAATTTCAAAATATAGGCCCAAAGCATACTAAAAATGGATATTTTTGGTGCCCAAAGTGGATATGTGCATGCGTTTTCTGTACCCGTTTATATTACAAATTCTGGCTCAAAATACCCGAAAATTCGATATTTTTGGTTCCCAGAAGCGATCTATACATGCATATTTTAGTAATAAAATATTTTCAAAATACAGGCCCATCAAATGCCGAAATTCGATATTTTAGGTACCCAAAGTCAATATGTGCATGCATCTTCTGTACTCGTTTATATCCCAAATTCATGCTCAAAACACCAGAAAATTCGATTTTTTTTGGTCACAGAAACGATCTGTTCATGCCTACTTAGTAATGGAATATTTTCAAAATACACGCCCAAAACATGCTGAAAATCGATATTTTAGGTGCCCAAAGTCAATATGTGCATGCCTCCTCTGTACCCGTTTATATCCCAAATTCAGGCTCAAAACACACGAAAATTCGATATTTTTGGGGTCCCACAAGCGATCTGTACATGCCTACTCAATGTTAGAATATTTTCAAAATACAGGCACAAAAACATATTTAAAATCGATATTTTAGGTGCCCAAAGTCAATATTTGCATGCATCTTTAGTACCCGTTTATATCTCAAATTCAGGCTCAAAATACCCGAAAATTCGATATTTTTGGGTTTTAGAAGCGATCTGTACATGGCTATTCAGTAATATAATATTTTCAAAATACAGGCCCAAAACATGCTAAAAATCGATATTTTAGGTGCCCAAAATCGATATGTGTATGCATCTTCTGTACCCGTTTATATCTCAAATTCAGGCTAAAACACCCGAAAATTCGATATTTTTGGTTCCGAGAAGCAATCTGTACATGCCTACGCAGTGCTAGAATATTTTAAAAATATAGGCCCAAAACATGCTAAAAATCGATATTTTGGGTACCCAAAGTCAATATGTGCATCCATCTTCTGTACCCGTTTATATCCAAAATTCAAGCTCAAAACACCCGAATAATCGATTTTGGGGGGGCCGAGAAGCGATCTGTACATGCCTATTTACTGACAGAATATTTTCAAAATACAGGCCCAAAACCTGCTAAAAATCGATATTTTAGGTACCCAAAGTCAATATGTGCATGCGTCTTCTTTACCCGTTTATATCCAAAATTCAGGCTCAAAACACCCGAATATTCGATTTTATTGGGGCTCAGAAGCGATCTGTAAATGCCTACTCTGTGTTAGAGTATTTTCATAATATAGGCCCAAAACATGCTGAATTTCGACCTATTAGGTGCAAAAAGTCAATATGTGCATGCATCTTCTGTACCCGTTTATATCTTATATTCAGGCTCAAAACACCTGAAAATTCGATATTTTTGGGTCCCAGAAGCGATCTGTACATGCATACTCAGTGCTAGAATGCTTTCAAAATATAGGCCGAAAACATGCTGAAATTCGATATTTGTTGTTCAAAAAGCCGATATCTGCATACATCTTCTGTACTCGTTTATATCAGAAATTCAGGCTCAAAAAACCCGAAAATTCGATATTTTTGGATACCAGAAGCGATCTGTACATGCATACTCAGTGCTAGAATACTTTCAAAATATAGGCCCAAAACATGCTGAAATTCGATATTTTAGTTGCAACAAGTCGATATGTGCATGCATATTTTGTACTCATTTATATTCCAAATTCAGGCTCAAAACACCCGAAAATTCGATATTATTGGGTCCCTGAAGCGATCTGTACATGCATACTCAATGCTTGAATATTTTCAAAATACAGGCCCAAAACATGCTCAAAATCGATATTTTAGGTGCCCAAAGTCAATATGTGCATGCATCTTCTGTACCCGTTTAATATCCCAAATTGAGGATCCAAACACCCGAAAATTCGATATTTTTGGGTCCTAATAGCGATCTGTACATACTTACTCCTTGCTAGAATGTTTTCAAGATACAGACCCGAAACATGCTCAAAATCGATATTTTAGGTGCTAAAAGTCGATATGTGCACGCATCTTCAATACACGTTTATATCTCAAATTCAGGCTCAAAACACCCGAAAATTCGATATTTTTGGGTCCCAGAAGCGAGCTGTACATGCCTACTCAGTCCTAGAATAATTTCAAAATATAGGCCCAAAGCATACTAAAAATGGATATTTTTGGTGCCCAAAGTGGATATGTGCATGCGTTTTCTGTACCCGTTTATATCACAAATTCTGGCTCAAAATACCCGAAAATAAGATATTTCTGGTTCCCAGAAGCGATCTATACATGCATATTCAGTAATAGAATATTTTCAAAATACAGGCCCATCAAATGCCGAAATTCGATATTTTAGGTACCCAAAGTTGATATGTGCATGCATCTTCTGTACTCGTTTATATCTCAAATTCATGCTCAAAACACCAGAAAATTCGATATTTTTGGGTCCCAGAAGCGATCTGTACATGTCTACTCAGTGCTAGAATATTTTCAAAATATATGCCCAAAACATGCTAAAAATCGAAATTTTAGGTGCCCAAAGTCGATATGTGCATGCATCTTCTGTACCCGTTTGATATCTAAAATTCATGCTCAAAACACCCGAAAATTCGATATTTTTGGGTCCCGAAAGCGATCTATAAATGCCTACTCTGTGCTAGAATATTTTCAAAATATAGGCCCAAAACAAGCTGAAATTCGACCTATTAGGTGCAAAAATACGATATGTGCATGCATCTTCTGTACCCATTTAAATCCCAAATTCAGGCTCAAAACACCCGAAAATTCGATATTTTTGGGTTCCAGAAGCGATCTGTACATACCTACTCAGTGCTAGAATATTTTCAAAATATAAACCGAAAGCATGCTAAAAATCGATATTTGTTTTTCAAAAAGTCATTCATGGGGTGGTTGGTGTGTGGGTGTCAGTACAGTGCGTGGATAGTAAATATCAACAGTCAATCATGGGGTGTGTGGGTGTCATTATATTGATTTGTACTGTAAATATCAACAGTCATTCATGGGGTGGTTAGTGTCACTACAGTGCTTGGACTGTAAATATAAACAATCATTCATGTGGTGGTGGGTGTGTGGGTGTCATTAAAGTGCTTGGACTGTATATATCAACAGTCATTCATGGGATGGTGATTGTTTGGGTGTCATTACAGTACTTGGACTGTAAATATCAACAGTCATTCATGGGTGGTGGGTGTGAGGGTGTCATTACAGTGCTCAGACTTTAAATATCAACAGTCATTCATGGGGAAGTTAGTCTGTGGGTGTTATAACAATGCTTTGACTGAAAATATCAACAGTCATTTATGGGGTGGTGGGTGTCATTACAGTGCTTGGACTGTACATATCAACAGTCATTCATGGGGTCGTGGGTGTGTGGGTGTCATTACAGTTCTTGGAGTGTAAATATCAACCATCATTCATGGGGTGGTGGGTGTCATTACAGTGCTTGTACTGTAAATATCAAGAGTCATAATGCGGTGGTTGGTGTGTGGGTTTCATTACAGTGCTTGGATTGTAAATATCAACAGTCATTCAAGGGGTGGTGGGTGTGTGGGTGTCATTACAGAGCTTGGACTGTATATATCAACAGTCATTCATGGGGTGGTGGGTGTCATTACAGTGCTTGAACTGTAAATATCAACAGTCATTCATGGGTTGATTTGTTTCAATACAGTGCTTGGACTGTAAATATCAACAGTCATTCATGGGATGGTGGGTGTGTGGGTGTCATTACAGTGCACGGACTGTAAATATTAACAGTCATTTATGGGGTGGTGGGTGTGTGGGGGTCATTACAGTGCTTGGACTGTAGATATCAACAGTCATTCATGGGCTGGTGGGTGTGTGGGTGTCATTACATTGTTCGGACCGTAAATATCAACGGTCATTCATGGGGTGGTTAGTGTGTAGGTGTCATTACAGTGCTTGGACTGAAAATATCAACAGTCATTCATGGGTGGTGGGTGTCAATACAGTGCTTGGACTGTATATATCAACAGTCATTCATGGGGTTGTGGGTGTGTGGGTGTCTTTACAGTGCTTGGACTGTAAATATCAATTGTCATTCATGGAATGGTGGGTGTGTGGGGGTCATTACAGTGCTTGGACTGTAAATATCCACAAGCTCTGTTAATATTTACAGTCTAAGCATTGTAATGGCACCCACACACTCACCACCCTATAAATGACTGTTGATATTTACAGTCCAAGCACTGTAATGACATCCACACACCCACCAGCCAATGAATGACTGTTGGTAATTACAACCTGAGTGCTTGGACTGTATATATCAACAGTCATTCATGTGGTCATGGGTGTGTGGATGTCATTACAGTGCTTGAACTGTAAATATCAACAGTCATTCATGAGGTGGTGGGTGTGTGGATTTCATTACAGTGCTTTGATTGTAAATATCAACAGTCATTCATGGTTTGGTGGGTGTCATTGCAGTACATTGACTGTAAATATCAACAGTCATTCATCGGGTGGTGTGTGTGAGCATGTCATTACAGTGCTTGGACTGTAAATATCAGCAATCATTCATGGTGTTGGGTGTCATTACAGTGTTTGGACTGTAAATATCAACAGTCATTCATTAAGAGGGGGGTGTTTGGGTGTCATTACAGTGCTTGGACTGTAAATATCAACTGTCACTCATTGGGTGGTGGGTGTGTGAGTGTCATTACAGTGCTTGTAATGTAAATATCAACAGTTATTCATGGGGTGCTAGGTGTGTGAGTATCATTACAGTGCTTGGACTGTAAATATCAACTGTCAATCATGGGGTGGTGGGTGTGTGGGTATCCTTACAGTGCTTGGACTTTAAATATCAACATTCATTTATGAGGTGGTGATTGTGTGGGTGCCATTACAGTGCTTTGATTGTAAATATCAACAGTCATTTATGGGGTGGTAGGTGTTATTGCAGTTGTCATTGTCTTTACTAATAAGACCCGATGCACCCTAGAGAAAAAATGCACCGTTGCTCTCCCAAATACTTTAGATTAACACTATAGGAGCATACTTGAAACACTGAGAAAAATAACATTATTTTTAATTCACAAACAATATGCATCTCACTCAAGTACCTGGAATACATTGACAATATTAACTTGACACAATACATTAACAATTTTCTGTTCTCCCAACTTATGTAATACAAAAATAATCACCTTAATACTAGACCTTAAATATTAAACCTTAATGCTTCTTACAAATACTTCACCAACCCCATCACCACCACAATGCACCACCAATCCACCCGGAGCAAAAGAAGCAGAGGGAATCTCTGAAACACCGTCTTCCTGCCCTTATATACCCTGTTGAAGGCATGACGTATGTGCATCTTAGATGCCTGAGCCAATGAACAAACTCCCTCAACGCGGGAAAACTTCTTGACCAATCCCACGGATAAACTCATGCACACACACTCTGCCATTGGTTGCCTTTCCTCGCTCGTTCCCTGGCCAGATGATGGTAGTTAATGTATTCCCCCAACAGGTAGTTAAGGCTGGTTCAGGCCACTCGTGCTTCACGTCACACAGTGCATGGACTATAAATATCAACAATCATTCATGAGTGCTTGGACTGTAAATATCAACTGTCAATCATGGGGTGGTGGGTGTGTGGGTATCCTTACAGTGCTTGGACTGTAAATATCAACAGTCACTTATTGGGTGGCGGGTGTGTGGGTGTCATTACAGTGCTAGGAATGTAAATATCAACAGTAAGGCATGGGGAGCTGGGTGGGTTGGTGTCACTACAGTGCTTGGACTGTAAATATCAACAGTCATTCATGGGATAGTAGGTGTGTGGGTGTCATTACACTGCTTGGACTGTAAATATCAACAATCATTAATGGGGTGGTGGGTATGTGGGTGTCATTACAGAGCTTCGACAGTACAAAATCAACAGTTATTCATGGGGTGGTAGATGTGTGGGTGTCTTTACAGTGCTTGGACTGTAAATATCAACCGTTATTCATGGGGTGGTAAGTGTGTGGATGTCTTTACAGTGATTGGACTGTAAATATCAACAGTCATTGTGGAATGTTGGGAGTGTGGTCGTCATGACAATGATTGGATTGTTATTATCAGCAGTCATTCATTGTGTTGTGGGTGTGTGTATGTCATTACAGAGCTTGTACTGTAAATATCAACAGTCATTCTTGGGGTGGTGGGTGTTTGGGTGCCATTACAGTGCTTAGACCGTAAATATCAACAATCATTGATTGGGTGGTGGGTGTGTGGGTGTCATTACAGTACTTGGACTGTAAATATTAACAATCATTCATAGGGTGGTGGGTGTGTGGTTGTCATTACAGTGCTTGGACTGTAAATATCAACAGTAATTCATGCTGAGGTTGGAGTTTGGGTGTCATTACAGTGCTTGGACTGTAAATATTAACAATCATTTATTGGGTGGTGGTTGTGTGGGTGTCATTACAGTTCTTGGACTGTAAATATCAACAGTCATTCATGGGGTGGTGGGTGTGTGGGTGTCATTACAGTTCTTGGACTGTAGTTATTAACAGTCATTCATTAGATTGTGGGTCTGTGGGTATCATTACAATGATAAGACTGTATATATCAACAGTCATTCATGGGGTGGTGGGTGTGTGGGTATCATTACTGTGCTTGGACGGTAAATATTAACAGTCATTCATGGGGTGGTTATTGTCATTACAGTACTTGGACTGTAAATATCAACTGTCATTCATGGGGTGGTAAGTGTGTGGGTTCCATTACAGTGCTTGGACTATAAATATCAACCGTCATTCATGGGGTGGTGGGTGTCACTACAGTGCTTGTACTGTAAATATCAACATTCATTCAAAGGGTGGTGGGTGTGTGGGTGTCATTACAGTGCTATGACTGTAAATATCAATAGTCATTTATGGGGTGTTGGGTGTGTGGGTGTCATTAGAGTGCTTGGACTGTAAATACCAACAGTTATTCATTGGGTGCTGGGTGTAAGGGTGTCATTACAGTGCTTGGACTGTAAATATCAACAGTCAATCACGGGGTGGTGGGTGTGTGAGTTTCAATACAGTGCTTGGACTGTAAATATCAACAGTCTTTCATGGGGTTCTGGGTGTGTGGTAGTTATTACAGAGCTTGGACTGCAAATATCCACAGCCATTCATATGTTGGTGTATGTGTGGGTGTCATTACAGCGCATGGACTGTAAATATCAAAAGTCATTCACGTTGTGGAGGGTTTGTGGGTATCATTACAGTGTTTGGTCTGTAAATATCAAGAGTCATTCATGGGGTGGTGGTTGTATGGGTGTCATTACATGTTTGGACTGTAAATATCAACAGTCATTCATTTGGTGGTAGGTGTGTGGGTGTCATTACAGTGCTTGGACTGTAAGTATCAACTGTCCTTCATTGGGTGGTGGGTATGTGGGTTCCATTACATTGCCTGGACTGTAAATATCAACAGTCATTAATTGGGTGGTGGGTGTGTGGGTGTCAGTACAGTGAGTGGATAGTTAATATCAACAGTCAATTATGGGGTGTGTTGGTGTCATTATAGTGATTGTACTGTAAATATCAACATTAATTAATGGGGTTGTAGGTGTGATTACAGTGCTTGGACTGTAAATATCAACACTCATTCATGGGATGGTTAGTGTCATTACAGTGCTTGGACTGTATATATCAACAGTCATTCATGAGGTGGTGGGAGTGTGGGTGTCATTACAGAGGTTTGACTTTAAATACCAACAGTCATTCATGGGGTGGTGGGAGTGTGGGTGTCATTACAGAGCTCGGACTGTCAACATCAACAATCATTCATGGGGTGGTGGGTGTGTGAGTGTCATTACAGTGCTAAGACTGTAAATATCAACCATCATTCATGAATGGTTGGTGTGAGGGTGTCATTACAGTGCTTGAACTGTAAATATCAACAGTCATTCATAGGGTGGTTGTTGTGTGGGTGTCATTACAGTACTTGAAATGTAAATATCAACAGTCATTCATGGTATGGTGAGTGTGTGGGTGTCATTACAGTGCTTGGACTGTAAGTATCAACTGTCATTCATGGGGTGGTCGGTGTGTGGGTGTCAGTACAGTGCTTGGATAGTAAATATCAACAGTCAATCATGGGGTGTGTGGGTGTCATAATAGTGATTGTACTTTAAATATCAACAGTCATTCATGGGATGGTTAGTGTCATTACAGTGCTTGGACTGTAAATGTAAATAGTCATTCATGAGGTGGTGGGTGTGTGGGTGTCATTAAAGTGCTTTGACTGTATATATCAACAGTCATTCATTAGGTGGTGGGTTTTTGGGTGTCATTACAGTGCTCGGACTGTAAATATCAACAGTCATTCATGAGGTGGTTAGTCTGTGGGTGTTATTACAATGCTTGGACTGAAAATATCAACAGTCATTCATGGGGTGGTGGGTGTCATTACAGTGCTTGGACTGTAAATATCAAATGTCATTCATGGGGTCGTGGGTGTGTGGGTGTCATTACAAAGCTTGGAAAATAAATATCAACCATCATTCATGGGGTGGCGGGTATCATTACAGTGCTTGTACTGTAAATATCAACAGTCATAAATGCGGAGGTGGTTGTGTGGGTTTCATTACAGTGCTTGGACTGTAAATATCAACAGTGATTAAAGGGGTGGTGGGTGTGTGGGTGTCATTACAGTGCTCGAATTGTAAATATCAACAGTCATTCATGGGGTGGTGGGTGTGTGGGGGTCATTACAGTGCTTTGTGTGTAAATATCAACAGTCATTCATGGGGTGGTGGGTGTCAATACAGTGCTTGGACTGTATATATCAACAGTCATTTATGGGGTGGTTGGTGTGTGGGTGTTATGACAGTGCTTGGAATGTAAATATCAACAGTCATTCATTGCTTGGTGTGTGTGTGGGTGTCATTACAGAGCTTGGACTGTAAGTATAAACTGTCATTCATGGGGTGGTATGTGTGTGGGTTCAATTACATTGCCTGGACTGTAAATATCAACAGTCATTCAAGGAGTGGTGGGTGTGTGTGTGTCAGTACAGTGCGTGGATAGTAAATATCAACAGTCAATCATGGGGTGTGTGGGTGTCATATAGTGATTGTATTGTAAATATCAACAGTCATTTTTGGGGTTGTTAGTGTCATTACAGTTCTTGGACTGTAAATATAAACAATCATTGATGAGGTGGTGGGTGTGTGGGTGTCATTAAAGTGCTTGGACTGTATATATCAACAGTCATTAATTGGGTGGTGGTGTGTGGGTGTTATTACAGTGCTTGGACTGTAAATATCAACAGTTATTCATGGAATGGTGGGTGTGTTAGTTTCATTACAGTGCTCGGACTGTAAATATCAACAGTCATTCATGGGGTGGTTAGTCTGTGAGTGTTATTACAATGCTTGGACTGAAAATATCAACAGTCATTCATGGGGTGGTGGGTGTCATTACAGTGCTTGGACTGTAAATATCAACAGTCATTCATGGGGTCGTGGGTGTGTTGGTGTCATTACAGTGCTTGGAGTGTAAATATCAACCGTCATTCATGGGGTGGTGGGTATCATTACAGTGCTTGTACTGTAAATATCAACAGTCATTAATGCGGTGCTCCGTGTGTGGGTTTCATTACAGTGCTTGGACTGTAAATATCAACAGTCATTCAAGGGGTGGTGGGTGTGTGGGTGTCATTACAGAGCTTGGACTGTAAATATCAACAGTCATTCATAGAGTGGTGGGTGTTATTACAGTGCTTGGACTTTAAATATCAACAGTCATTAACCCTTAAATGCCTATTGACCAAATATCACATCACCGTGAATTTAGGCCTTGAAGCCGATTGACGTAATATAAAGCCGGTAGAAAAAAAACTGCTTGGGCTATATCTAGCCACTTCATTGGTAACACTGGTTAGGTTGGGACTTTAATGAGTGGTGTGAGAGGGAAATGGTTCACTCGTCATATATACGCAATGAAAATACGCTCGCTCACGTTTTCTAATTTTTAGTTTTTTTTTAGGGGTAACTACTTTATTACTCATGGCGCTGCTGTACGCAAACCAGTGGACCTAAAAAACTTTAGTTTACAGATTCTGGTGTGTAAAATAACAAGATTTACTTAAACAAAACTTTAAAAATCACCCTGTTTTTGCGGTTCACGCTCCAGTAGCGCTAGGGGGATTGCGGTTCTTAAGGGTTAATGTGGTGGTGGGTATGTGGGTGTCATTACAGTGCTTGGACTATAAATATCAACTATCATTCATGGGTGGTAGGTGTGTGGGTGTCATTAGAGTGCTTAGACTGTAAATATCAACATGCATTCATGGGGTGGTGGGTGTGTGGGTGTCATAACAGTGCTTAAACTGTAAATATCAACAGTCATTCATGGGATGTTGTGTGTGTGAGTGTCATTACAGTGCTTAGACTAAATATCAACAGTCATTTATGGGATGGTGGATGTGTGTGTGTCATTACAGTGGTTGGACTTTAAATACCAACAGTCATTCATGGGATGGTAGGTGTTATTACAGTGCTTGGACTGTAAATATCAACAGTCATTCATGGGGTGGTGAGTGTATGAGTATCATTACAATGCTTGGACTGTTAATATCAATAGACATTCATGGGGTGGTGAGTGTGTGGGTATCATTACAATGCTTGGACTGTAAATATCAACAGTCATTTATGGGGTGGGTGGTGTGTGGGTGTCATTACAGTGCTTGGACTGTAAATATCAACAGTTATTCATTGGGTGGTGGGTTTGTGGGTGTCATTACAGTGCTTGAACTATAAATATCAATGGTCATTATTGGGGTGGAGGGTGTGTGGGTGTCATTACAGTGCTTGGACTGTAAATATCAACAGTCATTCATGGGGTGGTTGGTGTGTGGGTCTAATTACAGTGCTTGAAATGTAAATATCAAGAGTCATTTATGGGTTGGTGGGTGTGTGGGTGTCATTACAGTGCTTAGAGTGTATATATTAACAGTCAATCATGGGGTGGTCAGTGTGTGGGTGTCAATACAGTGCTTGGATTGTAAATGTCAACAGTCATTCATGGGGTGGTGGGTGTGTGGGTGTCATCACAGTGCTTGGATTGTAAATATCAACAGTCATTAATGAGGTGGTGGGTGTCTGGGTGTCATTACAGTACTTGGACTGTAAATATCAACTGTCATTCATGGGGTGTGTGGGTGCTATTACAGAGTTTGGATTGTAAATATCAAGTCATTAATAGGTTGGTGGGAGTGTGTGTCATTACAGTGTTTGGACTGTAAATATCAACAGTCATTCAGGGGTTGGTGGGTGTGTAAGTGTAATTACAGTGCTTGCAGTGTAAATATCAAGTCATTCATGGGGTGGTGGGTGTCATTACAGTGCTTTGACTGTAAATATCAACAGTCATTCATGGGGTGATAGATGTGTGGGAGTCATTTCAGTGCTTGGACTGTAAATATCAAATGTCATTAATGGGGTGGTGGGTGTCATTACAGTGCTTGGACTGTAAATATCAACAGTTATTCATGGGAAGGTGGGTGTTTAGGTATCATTACAGTGATTGGACTATAAATATCAACAGTCATTCATGGGGTGGTGGGTGTGTGGGTGATATTACAGTGCTTGGATTATAAATATTAACCATCATTCATGGGGTTATGGTTGTGTGGGTGTCATTACAGTGCTTTGACTGTAAATATCAACAGTCATTCATGGGGTGGTGAGTTGTTGATGTCATTACAGTGCTTGGATTGTAATTATCAACAGTCATTCATTGGGTTTTGGGTGTTTGGGTGTCATTACAGTGCTTGGACTTTAAATACCAACAGTCATTCATGGGATGGTAGGTGACATTACAGTGCTTGTACTGTTAATATCAACAGTCATTTATAGGTTGATGTGTTTGTGTGTCATTACAGTGTTTGGACTGTAAATATCAACTATCATTCATGGGGTGTGTCGGTTACATTACAGTGCTTGTACTGCAAATATCAACAGTCATTCATGGGTTGGTGGGTGTGTTTGCCATTACAGTGCTTGGACTGTAAATATCAACAGTTATTCATAGGGTGGTGGGTGTTTGTGTGTCATTACAGTGCTTGGACTGTTAATATATATCAACTTATTCATGGGGTGGTGGGTATGTAGGTGTCATTACAGTGCTTGGACTGTAAATATCAACCATCATTCATAGGGTGGTGGGTGTCATTACTGTGCTTTGACTGTAAATATCAATAGTAATTCATGGGGTGGTGAGTGTTATTACACTGCTTCGACTGTATATATGAACAGTCATACATGTGGTGGTGGGTGTGTGGGTGTCATTACATTGTTTGGACTGTAACTATCAACAGTCATTCAAGGGGTGGTGGGTGTGTGGGTGTCATTACAGTGTTTGGACTGTAAATATTAACAGTCATTTATAGGTTGGTGGGTGTGTGGTAGTGATTACAGTGCTTGGACTGTAAATATCAACGGTTATTCATTGGGCGGTTGGTGTGTGGGTCACATTACAGTGCATGGAAAGTAAATATCAACAGTTTTTTATGGGTTGGTGGATGTGTGGGTGTCATTACGGTGCTTAGACAGTAAATATCAACAGTCAATCATGGGGGGGTCAGTGTGGGGGTGTCAATACAGTGATTGGATTGTAAATATCAACAGTCATTCATGGGGTGGTAGATGTGTGGGTGTCATTACAGTGCTTGGACTGTAAATATCAACAGTCATTCAAGGGGTGGTGGGTGTGAAGTTGTAATTACACTTCTTGGAGTGTAAATATCAAGTCATTAATGGGGTGGTGGGTGTCATTACAGTGCTTGGACTGTAAATATCAACAACCATTTATGGGGTGGTGAGTGTGTGGGTGTCATTACAGTGCTTGGACTGTAAATATCAACAGACATTCATGGGGTGGTGGGTGTGTGGGTGTCATTACAGTGCTTTAACTGTAAATATCAACAGTCATTCATGGGAAGGTGGGTGTGTGGGTGTCATTACAGTGCTTGGACTGTAAATATTACCAGTCTTTCATGGAGTTGTGGGTGTGTGGGTCGTATTACACTGCTTGGACTGTAAATACTAACCCTCATTCATAGGGTTGTGGTTGAATGGGTGTCATTACAGTGCTTGGACTGTAAATATCAACAGTCATTCATGGGTTGGTGGGTGTGAGGGTGTCATTACAATGCTTGGACTGTAAATATCAACAGTCATTCAAGAGGTGGTGGGTTGTTGGTGTCATTACAGTGCTTGGATTGTAAATATAAAAAGTTATTCATTGGGTGGTGGGTGTGTGGGTGTCATTACAGTGCTTGGACTTTAAATATCAACTGTCATTCATTGGGTGTGTCGGTGACATTACAGTGCTTGGACTGTAAATATCAACTGTCATTCATGGGGTGTGTCGGTGACATTACAGTGCTTGTTCTGTAAATATCAACAGTCATTGATTGGTTGGTGTGTGTGTGTCATTACAGTGTTTGGACTGTAAATTTCAACTGTCATTCATTGAGTGTTGGGTGTATAGGTGTCATTACAGTGCTTGGACTTTAAATATCAACAGTAATTTATGGGTTGGTGGGTGTGTGGGTGTCATTACAGTGCTTGGACTGTAAATATCAGCAGTCATTCATATGGCAGTGGTTGTGTGTGTTATTACAGTGCTTGTACTGTAAATATCAAGAGCCAATCATGGGGTGGTGGGTGTTGGGGTGTCATTACAGTGTTTTGTCTGTAAATATCAACTGTCTTTGATGGAGTGGTGGGTGTTTGTGTGTCATTACAGTGGTTGGACTGTAAATATTAACAGTCGTTCATGGGGTGGTGGGTGTGTGGGTGTCATTCCTGTGCTTGGACTATGAATATCCCCTGTTATTCATTGGGTAGTGGGTGTGTGGGTGTCATTACCTTGCTTGGACTGTAAATATCAACAATCATTCATGGGGTGTTGGGTGTGTGGGTGTCATTACAGTGCTTGGACTGTAAATATCAACCGTCATTTATGGGTTGGTATGTGTGTGGGTGTCATTACTGTGCTTAGACTGTAAATATCAATAGTCAATCATGGGGTGGTGGGTGTGTAGGTGTAATTACAGTTCTTGGAGTGTAAATATCAAGTCATTAATGGGTTGGTGGGTGTAATTACAGTTCTTGGAGTGTAAATATCAAGTCATTCATGGGTTGGTGGGTGTAATTACAGTGCTTGGACTGTAAATATCAACAACCATTTATGGGGTGGTGGGTGTGTGGGTGTCATTACAGTGCTTGGACTATAAATAACAACAGACATTCATGGGGCTGTGGTTGTGTGGGTGTCATTACAGTGCTTGGACTGTAAATATCAAAAGTCATTCATGGGTTGGTTGGTGTGTGAGTGTCATTACAATGCTTGGACTGTAAATATCAACAGTCATTCAATGGGTGGTGGGTTGTTGGTGTCATTACAGTGCTTGGATTGTAAATATCAACAGTCATTCATTGGTTGGTGGGTGTGTGGGTGTCATTACAGTGCTTGGACTGTAAATATCAACTGTCATTCATGGTGTGTGTCGGTGACATTACAGTGCTTGGACTGTAAATATCAACTGTCATTCATGGGGTGGTGGGTGTGTGGGTGTTATTACAGTAATTGGACTGTAAAAATTAACAGACATTCATTGGGTGGTGGGTGTGTGGGTGTCATTACAGTGCTTAATCTGTAAATATCAACAGTTATTCATTTAGTGGTGGGTGTAGGGGTGTCATTACAGTGCTTGGACTGTGAATATCAACCGTCATTTATGGGGTTGGGGTTGTGTGGGTGTCATTACAGTGCTTGGACTGTAAATATCAACAGTCATTCATTAAGTGGTGGGTGTGTGGGAGTCATTACAATGCTTGTACTATAAATATCGATAGTCATTAAAGGGGTGTTGGGTGTGTGGGTGTCATTACAGTGCTTGGACTGTAAATATTAACAGTCATTCATGGGGTGGATGGTGTGTGAGTGACATTACACTGTTTGGACTGTAAATATCAAAAGTCATTCATGGGATGGTTGGTGTGTAGGTCTCATTACAGTGCTTGGAATATAAATATTAACAGTCATTCATTGGGTGGATGGTGTGTGAGTGTCATTACAGAGCTTAGACTGTTAATATCACCAGTCATTCATGAGGTTGTCAGTGTGTGGGTGTCAATACAGTGCTTGGATTGTTAATATCAACAGTTATTCACGGGGTTGTCACTGTGTGGGTGTTAATACAATGCTTGGACTGTAAATATCAACTGTCATTCATGGTGTGTGTGGGTACTATTACATAGCTTGGACTCATAATATCAACAGTCATTCTTAGGTTGGTGGGGGGGGGGAGTGTCATTACAGTGCCTGGACTGTAAATATCAACAATCATTCATGGGGTGGTGGGTGTGTAGGTGTAAGTACAGATCTTGGACCGTAAATATCAAGTCATTCATTAGGTAGTGGATGTATGCGTGTCAGTACTGTGCTTGGACTGTTAATATCAACAGTCATTAAAGGGGTGGTGGGTGTGTGGGTGTCATTACAGAGCTTGGACAGTAAATATCAACAGTCATTTATGGGGTGGTGGGTGTCAATACAGTGCTTGGACTGTAGATATCAACAGTCATACATGGGTTGGTTGGCTTAATTACAGTGCTCGGACTGTAAATATCAACAGTCATTAATGGGGTGGTGGGTGTGTGGGTGTCATTACAGTGCTCGGATTGTAAATATCAACAGTCATTAATGGGGTGGTGGGTGTGTGGGGGTCATTACAGTGCTTTGTGTGTAAATATCAACAGTCATTCATGGGGTGGTGGGTGTCAATACAGTGCTTGGACTGTATATATCAACAGTCATTTAAGGGGTGGTGAGTGTGTGGGTGTCATTACAGAGCTTGGACTGTAAATATCAATTGTCATTCATGGAGTGTTGGGTGTGTGGGTGTTATTACAGTTCTTGGACTGTAGTTATCAACAGTCATTCATGGGATGGTGGGTCTGTGGGTATCATTACAATGCTTGGACTGTAAATATCAACAGTCATTCATGAGGTGGTGGGTGTGTGGGTGTCATAACAATGCTTGGACTGTAAATATCAACAGTCCATTCATGGGGTGGTTGGTGTGTGTGTGTCATTACAGTGCTTGGACTGTAAATATTAATAGTCATTAATGGGGTGGTGGGTGTCATTACAATACTTAAACTGTAAATATTAACAGTCATTCATGGGGTGGTGAGTGTGTGCGTGTCATTACAGTGCTTGGGTTGTAAATATCAACCGTATTTCATTGGGTGGTAGGTGTCATTACAGTGATTTGACTTTAAAAATCAAGTCATTTATGGGGTGTTGGGTGTGTGGGCGTCATTACAGTGTTTGGACTGTAAATATTAACAGTTATTCATAGGGTGGTGGGTGTGTGGGTATCATTACAGAACTTGGACAGTAAATACCAACAGCCATTCATGGGGTGGTGGGGGTGTGGGTGTCATTACAGAACTCGGTCTGTCAACATCAACAGTCATTCAAGTGGTGGTGGGTGTGTGGGTGTCATTACAGTGCTAAGACTGTAAATATCAACCATCATTCATGGAGTGGTGGGTGTGAGGGTGTCATTATAGTGCTTGAACTGTAAATATCAACAGTCATTCATGGGGTGGTTGGTGTGTGGGTGTTATGACAGTGCTTGGAATGTAAATATCAACAGTCATTCATGGCATGGTGAGTGTGTGGGTGTCATTACAGTGCTTGGACTGTAAGTATAAACTGTCATTCATGGGGTGGTGTGTGTGTGGGTTCCATTACATTGCCTGGACTGTAAATATCAACAGTCATTCAAGGCGTGGTGGGTGTGTGTGTCAGTACAGTGCATGGATAGTAAATATCAACAGTCAATTATGGGGTGTGTGGGTGTCATTATAGTGATTGTATTGTAAATATCAACAGTTATTTATGGGGTCGTTAGTGTCATTACAGTGCTTGGACTGTAAATATAAACAGTCATTCATGAGGTGGTGGGTGTGTGGGTATCATTACAGTGCTCGGACTGTAAATATCAACAGTAATTTATGGGGTGGTTAGTCTGTGAGTGTTATTACAATGCTTGGACTGAAAATATCAACAGTCATTCATGGGGTGGTGGGTGTCATTACAGTGCTTGGACTGTAAATATCAACAGTTATTTATGGGGTCGTGGGTGTGTCATTACAGTGCTTGGAGTGTAAATTTCAACTGTCATTCATGGGGTTGTGGGTGTCATTACAGTGCTTGTACTGTAAATATCAACAGTCATTAATGCGGTGCTCCGTGTGTGGGTTTATTTCAGTGCTTGGACTGTATATATCAACAGCCATTCTAGGGGTGGTGGGTTTGTGGGTGTCATTACAGAGCTTGGACTGTAAATATCAATAGTCATTCATGGGGTGGTGGGTGTTATTACAGTGCTTGGACTTTAAATATCAACAGTCATTAACCCTTAAATGCTTATTGACCGTGAATTTAGGCCTTGAATCCGATTGACGTAATATAAAGCCGGTAGAAAATAAACTGCTTGGGCTATATCTAGCCACTTCACTGGTAACACTGGTTAGGTTGGGCCTTTAATGAGTATTGTGAGAGGGAAATGGTTCACTCGTCATATATACGCAATGAAAATACGCTCGCTAACGTTTTCTAATTCAAGGGGTTGATGGTGTGTGAGTGTCATTACAGTGCTTGGACTGTCAATATCAACAGTCATTCATGGGGTGGTTGGTGTGTGGGTCTCATTACTTTGCATGGAATGTAAATATCAAGAGTCATTTATGGGTTGGTGGGTGTGTGGGTGTCATTACAGTGCTTAGACTGTAAATATCAACAGTCAATCATAGGGTAGTCAGAGTGTGGGTGTCAATACAGTGCTTGAATTGTAAATATCAACAGTCATTCATAGAGTGGTACGTGTGTGGGTGTCATTACAGTGCTTGGACTGTAAATATCAACTGTCATTCATGGAGTGTGTGGGTGCTATTACAGAGATTGGAGTGTAATTATCAACAGTCATTCATAGGTTGGTGGGAGTGTGTGTCATTACAGTGCTTGGACTGTAAATATCAACAGTCATTCAAAGGGTGGTGGGTATGTAGGTGTAATTACAGTGTTTGGAGTGTAAATATCAAATCATGCATGGGGTGGTGTGTGTCATTACAGTGCTTGGACTGTATATATAAACAGTCATTCATGGGGTGGTGGATGTGTGGGTGTCAATACAGTGCTTGGACTGCAAATATCAACAGTCATTCATGGGATGGTAGGGGTCATTACAGTACTTGGACTGTAAATATCAACAGTCATTCATGGGGTGGTTGATGTGTGGGTGTCATTACATTGATTGGACTGTAAATATTAACAGACATTAATGGGCTGTGGGTGTGTGGGTGTCATTACAGTGCTTTGACTGTAAATATCAACCGTCATTCATGGGAAAGTGGGTGTGTGGGTGTCATACAGTGCTTGGACTGTAAATATTAACAGTCTTTAATGGGATGGTGGGTGTGTGGATCATATTACAGTGCTTGGACTGTAAATGCTAACTATCATTCATGGGGTTGTGGTTGTGTGGGTGTCATTACAGTGCTTGGACTGTAAATATCAACAGTCATTCATGGGTTGGTAGGTGTGTGGGTGTCATTACAATGCTTGGACTGTAAATATTAACAGTCATTTAAGGGGTGGTGGGTTGTTGGTGTCATTAAAGTTCTTGGATTGTAAATATCAACAGTCATTCATTGGGTGGTGGGTGTGTGGGTGTCATTACAGTGCTTGGACTGTAAATATCAACTGTCATTCATGGGGTGTGTCGGTGACATTACAGTGCTTGGACTGTAAATATCAACTGTCATTCATGGGTTGTGTCGGTGACATTACAGTGCTTGTACTGTAAATATCAACAGTCATTCATGGGTTGGTGTGTGTGTGTCATTACGGTGCTTGGACTGTAAATTTCAACTGTCATTCATGGGGTGTGTCGGTGACATTACAGTTCTTGTACTGTAAATATCAACAGCAATTCATGAGATGGTGGGTGTGTGGGTGTCATTACAGTAATTGGACTGTAAATATCAACAGACATTCATGGGGTGGTGGGTGTGTGGGTGTCATTACACTGCTTAATCTGTAAATATCAACAGTTATTCATTTAGTGGTGGGTGTAGGGGTGTCATTACAGTGCTTGGACTGTGAATATCAACCATCATTCATGGGGTTGTGGGTGTGTTGGTGTCATTACAATGCTTGGACTGTAAATATTAACAGTCATTCATGAAGTGGCTGGTGTGTGAGTGTCATTACAGTGTTTGGACTGTAAATATTGATAGTCATTCATAGGGTGGTTGGTGTGTAAGTCTCATTACAGTGCTTGGAATATAAATATCAACAGTCATTCATGTGGTGGATGGTGTGTGAGTGTCATTACAGAGCTTAGTCTGTAAATATCACCAGTCATTCATGAGGTGGTCAGTGTGTGGGTGTCAATACAGTGCTTGGATTGTAAATATCAACAGTTATTCATGGGGTTGTCAGTGTGTGGGTGTTAATACAATTCTTGGACTGTAAATATCAACTGTCATTCATGGTGTCTGTGGGTGCTATTACAGTGCTTGGACTCTAAATATTAACAGTCATTCTTAGGTTGGTGGAAGGTGGGGGTGTCATTACAGTGTCTGGACTGTAAATATCAACAATCATTCATGGGGTGGTGGGTGTGTAGGTATAAGTACAGATCTTGGACCATAAATATCAAGTCATTAATGGGGTAGTGGATGTATGCGCATCAGTACTGTGCTTGGACTGTTAATATCAACAGTCATTCATAGGGTGGTGAGTGTATGGGTGTCATGACAGTGCTTGGACTGTAAATATCAACAGTCATTCATATGGTGGTGGGTGGGTGGGTTTCATTACAGTGCTAGGACTGTAAATATCAAAAGTTATTCATTGCATGATTGGTGTGTGAGTGTCATTACAGCGCTTTAACTGTAAGTATCAACAGTCATTCATGGGGTGGTGTGCGTATGGGTGTCATTTCAGTGCTTTGATTGTAAATATCAACAGTCATTTATAGGGAGGAGAGTGTCATTGCAATGCTTGGACTGTAAATATTAAGTCATTCATGGGGTGGTGGGTGTGTGGATGTCATTACAGTGCTTGGACAGTAAATATCAATAGTCATTCATGGAGTGGTGGGTGTGTTGGTGTCATTACAGTGCTTGGAGAGTAAATATCAATAGTAATTCATTGAGTGTTGGTTGTATAGGTGTCATTACAGTTCTTGGACTTTAATTATTAACAGTAATATATGGGTTGGTGGGTGTGTGGGTGTCATTACAGTGCTTGGACTGTAAATATCAGCAGTCATTCATATGGCAGTGGTTGTGTGTGTCATTACAGTGCTTGGACTGTAAATATCAAGAGCCATTCATGGGGTGGTGGGTGTTATGGTGTCATTACAGTGCTTGGTCTTTAAATATAAACTGTCTTTCATGGAGTGGTGGGTGTTTGTGTGTCATTACAGTGGTTGGACTGTAAATATCAACAGTCATTCATTGGGTGGTGGGTGTGTGGGTGTCATTCCTATGCTTGGACTATGAATATCCCCAGTCATTCATGGGGTAGTGGGCGTGTTGGTGTCATTACATTGCTAGGACTGTACATATCAACAATCATTCATGGGGTGTTGGGTGTGTGGGTGTCATTACAGTGCTTGGACTGTAAACATCAACAGTTAATCATGGGGTGGTGGGTGTGTGGGTGTCATTACAGTGCTTGGACTGTAAATATTAACAGTCATTCAAGGGTGTTGGAAGTATAGGTATCATTTCTGTGCTTGGACTGTAAATATCAACAGTCATTCATGGGGTGGTGGGTTTTTGGGTGTCATTACAGAGCTTGGAATGTAAATATCAACAGTCATTCATGGGGTTGTGGTTGTGTGGGTGTCATTCCTTTGCTTGGACTGTGATTATCAACAGTTATTCATTGGGTGGTGGGTGTGTGGGTGTCATTACAGTGCTTGGCCTGTAAATATCAACAATCTTTTATGGGGTGGTGGGTGTGTGGGTGTCATTAGAGTGCTTGGACTGTAAATATCAAAAGTCATTAATGGGAGGGTGGGTGTCTGAGCGTCATTACAGTCCTTTGACTGTAAATATCAACAGTCATTCATAGGGTGTTAGGTGTCATTAGAATGCTTGGACTGTTAATATCAACAGTCATTCATGAGGTGGTGGGTGTCATTACAGCGCTTGGACTGTAAATATTAACAGTCATTCATGGGGTGGTGGGTGTGTGGGTGTCATTACAGTGCTTAGACTGTAAATATCAACAGTCATTCATGGGGTGGTGGGTGTGTGGGTGTCATTACAGAGCTTAGACTATAAATATCAACCATCATTTATGGGGTGGTAGGTGTGTGGGTGTTATTACAGTGCTTGGACTGTAAATATCCACAGTCATTTATAATGTGGTGGGTGTGTGAGTGTCATTACAGAGCTTGGACTGTAAATATCAACAGTCATTCATGGGGTGGTGGGTGTGTGGGCATCATTACAGTGCTTGGCCTTTAAATATCAACCATCATTTATGGGGTGGTGGGTGTGTTGGTGTCATTACAGTGCTTGGACTGTAAATATCAACAGAGTATTCATAGGGTGGTGGGTGTGGGGGTGTCATTATAGTGCTTGAACTATAAATATCAATCATCATTCATGGGGTGGTGGGTGTGTGGTTGTCATTAAAGTGCATTGACTGTAAATATCAATAGTCATTAATGGGGTTCTGGGTGTCATTATAGTGCTTTGAGTGTAAATATCAACAGTTATTTATAGGTTGTTTAGTGTCATTAGAGTGCTTGGACTGTAAATATCAACAGTTATTCATGGGGTGTTGGGTGTGTGGGTGTCATTACAGTGCTTGGACTATAAATATCAACCATCATTCATGGGGTTGGTGGGTGTGTGGTTGTCATTAAAATGCTTTGACTCTAAATATCAATAGTCATTAATGGGGTTGTGGGTGTCATTATAGTGCTTTGACTGTAAATATCAACAGTCATTCATGGGGTGATGGGTAAGTTAGTGTCAATACAGTCCTTGGACTGTAAATATCAACAGTCATTCATTTGATGGTGGGTGTGTGGGTGTCATTACAGTGTTTGGACTGTAAATATCTACAGTCATTCATGGGTGTTGTGGGTGTGTGGTTGTCATTACAGTACTTGGACTGTAAATATCAAGAGTCACTCATAGGGTTGTAGGTATCATTAGAGTGCTTGAACTGTAAATATCAACAGTCATTCATGGGATGTGTGGATGTCATTATAGTGCTTGGACTAATAATATCAACAGTCATTCATGTGGTTGTGGGTGTCATTACAGGGCTTGTATTGTAAATATCAACAGTTATTCATGGGTTGTGGGTGTCATTATAGTGCTTAGACTGTAAATATCAACAGTCACTCATGGAGTAGTAGATGTGTGGGTGTCATTACTGTGCTTGTACAGTAAATATCAACAGTCATGGGGTGGTTAGTGTGTGGGTGTCATAACAGTTCTTGGACTTTTAATATCAACCATCATTCATCGGGTGGTGGGTGTGTGTGTCATTACAGTGCTTGGACTGTAAATATTAAAAGTCATTCATGGGGTGGTGGATGTGTGGATGTCATTACAGTGCTTGGACTGAAAATATCAACAGTCATTAATGGGGTGGTGGGTGTGTGGGTGTCATTACAGTGTTTGAACTATAAATATCAACATTCATTTATGGGGTGGTGGGTGTGTGGGTGTCATTACAGCGCTTGGACTGTAAATATCAACAGTCAATTATGGGGTGGTGTTAGTGTGGGTTTCATTACAGTGTTTTGACTGTAAATATGAACAGTCATTTATTGGGTTGTGGGTGTCATTAGAGTGTTTGGACTTTAAATATCAACAGTCATTCATAGGGTGGTGAGTGTGTTGGTGTCATTACAGTTCTTGGACTGTAAATATCAACTATCATTCTTTGGGTGGTGGGTGTGTGGGTGTCATTACAGTGCTCAGATTGTAAATATTAAGAGTCAATTATGGGGTTGTGGGTGTCATTAGAATGCTTGGACTGTAAATATTAACAGTCATTCATGGGGTGGTGGGTGTGTGGATGACATTACAGTGCTTGGACTGTAAATATCAACAGTTTTTCATGGGGTGGTGGGTGTGTGGGTGTCTTGACAGTGTTTGGTCTGTAAATATCAACAGTTATTCATGGGGTGGTGGGTGTGTGGGTGTCTTGACAGTGTTTGGACTGGAAATATCAACAGTCATTCATGGGGTGGGGAGTGTGTGGGTGTTATTACAGTTCTTCGACTGTATATATCAACCATCATTCATTGGGTGGTGGGTGTGTGGCTGTCATTACAGAACTCAGACTGTAAATATTAACAGTCATTCATGGGGTGGTAATTGTGTGGGTGTTATTACAATTCTTGGACTGTAAATATCAATCATCATTCAATGGGTGGTGGGTGTGTGGGTGTCATTACAGTGCTCAGACTGTAAATATTAACAGTTATTCATGGGGTGGTGGGTGTGTGGATGTCATTACAGTGCATGGACTGAAAATATCAACTGTCACTCAAGGGGTGGTGGGTGTGTAGGTGTCATTACAGTGCTCAGAATGTAAATATTAAGTGTCATTCATGGGATAGTGGGTGTGTCGATGTCATTACAGTGCTTGGACTGAAAATATCAACAGTCATTCATAGGGTGGTAGGTGTGTGGGTGTCATTACAGTGCTTGGACTATAAATATCAAACATCATTTATGGGGTGGTGGGTGTGTGGGTGTCATTACAGTGTTTGGACTGTAAATATCAACAGTCAATTATTGGGTGGTGGGTGTGTGAGTGTCATTACAGAGCTTGGACTGTAAATATCAACATTCATTAATGGAGTGGTGGATGTGTGGGTGTCATTACAGTGCTTGGACTGTAAATATCAACTGTAAATCATGGGGTAGTCTGTGTGTGGGTGTCATTACAGTGCTTGGACTGTAAATATCAACAGTCATTCATGGGGTGGGGGGTGTGTGGGTGTCATTACAGTGTTTTAACTATAAATATTAACATACATTTATTGGGTGGTTAGTGTCATTAGAGTGCTTGGACTGTAAATATCAACAGTCATTAATGGGGTGGAGCGTGTGTGGGTGTCATGACAGTGCTTGAACTGTAAATATCAACAGTCATTTATGGGGTGGTGAGTGTGTGGGTGTCATTACAGTTCTTGGACTGTAAATATCAACCATCATTCATTAGGTGGTGGGTGTGTGGGTGTCATTACAGTGCTCAGACTTAAATACTAACAGTCATTCATGGTGTGGTTGGTGTGTGGATGTAATTACAGTACTTGGACAGAAAATATCAACAGTTATTCATGGGGTGGTGGGTGTGTGGGTGTCATTACAGTGCTTGGACTGTAAATATCAAGTCATTCATTGGGTGGTGGGTGTGTGTGTGTCAATATTGCTTGGACTGTAGATATCAACAGTCATTCATGGGGTGGTGGGTGGCATTACAGTGATTGGGCTCTAAATATCAAAAGTAATTCATAGGGTGATGGGTGTGTGGGTGTCATTACAATGCTTGGACTGTAATTATTAACAGTCATTCATGGGGTTGTGGGTGTTTGGGTGTCTATGCATTGTTTGGACTGTAAATATCAACAGTTATTAAAGTGTGTTGGGTGTGTGGTGTCATTACAGTGCTTGGACTGTAAATATCAACAGTTATTCATGGGGTTGTGGGTGTGTGGGTGTCATTACAGTGTTTTGACTGTATATATTAACAGTCATTCATAGGGTGGTGGGTGTCATTAGAGTGCTTGGACTTTAAATATTAACAGTTTTACATGGGGTGGTGGGTGTGTGGGTGTCTTGACAATGTTTGGACTGTAAATATCAACAGTCATTTATTGGGTGGTGGGTGTGTGGGTATCATTACAGTCCTTGGACTGTAAATATCAACCATCATTTATTGGGTGGTGGGTGTGTGGATGACATTACAGTGCTTGGACTGAAAATATCAACTGTCATTTATGGGATGGTGGGTGTGTGGGTTTAATTACAGTTCTTGGACTGTAAATATCAAACATCATTCATTGGGTGGTGGGTGTGTGAGTGACATTACAGTGCTTGGACTGTAAATATTACAGTCATTAATGGGGTGGTGGGTGTGTAGGTGTCATTATAGTGCTTGGACTGTAAATATCAACAGTCGTTAATGGGGTAGTGGGTGTGTGGGTGTCATTACATTGCTTGGACTGAAAATATCAAGTCACTCATTGGGTTGTGGGTTTGGGTGTGTCATTAGTGCTTGGAATATAAATATCAACAGTCATTCATGGGGTGGTGGGTGGCATTACAGTGCTTGGACTCTAAATATCAATAGTAATTCATAGGGTGATGGGTGTGTAGGTGTCATTACAGTGTTTGGACTGTAAATATCAACAGTCATTTATTGGGTGGTGGGTGTGTGGGTATCATTACAGTCCTTGGAATATAAATATCAACCATTATTCATTGGGTGGTGGGTGTGTGGGTGACATTACAGTGCTTGGACTGTAAATATTAACAGTCATTCATGGGGTGGTAGGTGTGTAGATGTCATTACAGTGTTTGGACTGAGAATATCAACTGTCATTCATGGGGTGGTGGGTGTGTGGGTTTCATTACAGTTCTTGGACTGTAAATATCAACAGTCATTCATTGGGTCGTGGGTGTGTGGGTGACATTACAGTGCTTGGACTGTAAATATTAACAGCCATTCATGGGGTGGTGGGTGTGTAGGTGTCATTATAGTGCTTGGACTGTAAATAACAACAGTAATTCATGGAGTGGTGGGTGTGTGGGTGTCATTACATTGCTTGGACTGTAAATATCAAGTCATTCACTATGTGGTGGGTGTGTGTGTGTCATTAGTGCTTGGACTGTAAATATAAACATTCATTCATGGGGTAGTGGGTGTCATTACAGTGCTTGGACTCTAAATATCAACAGTAATTCATAGGGTGATGGGTGTGTGGGTGTCATTACAGTTCTTGGACTGTAAATATCAACAGTCATTTATTGGGTGGTGAGTGTGTGGGTATCATTACAGTCCTTGGACTATAAATATCAACCATCAATCATTGGGTTGTGGGTGTATGGGTTACATTACAGTGCTTGGACTGTAAATATTAACAGTCATTCATGGGGTGGTAGGTGTGTAGATGTCATTACAGTGCTTGGACTGAAAATATCAACAGTCATTCATGGGGTAGTAGGTGTGTGGGTGTCATTACATAGCTTGGACTTTAAATATCAACCATCATTTATGGGGTGGTGGGTGCGTGGGTGTTATTACAGTGCTTGGACTGTAATTATCAACAGTCATTCATATGGTGGTGGGTGTGTGAGTGTCATTACAGTACTTGGACTGTAAATGTCAACAGTTATTAATTGGGTGGTGGGTGTGTGGGTGTCATTACATTGCTTGTACTGTAAATATCAACAGTCAATCATGGGGTGGTCGGTGTGTGGGTTTCATTACAGTGCTTGAACTGTAAATATCAACAGTCATTCCTGGGGTGGTGGGTGTATGGGTGTCATTACAGTGTTTTAACTATAAATATCAACATTCATTTATTGGGTGGTGGGTGTCATGACAGTGCTTGGACTGTAAATACCAACAGTCATTCATAGGGTTGTGCATGTGTGGGTGTCATGACAGTGCTTGGACTGTAAATATCAACCATCATTCATTAGGTGGTGGTTGTGTGGGTGTCATTACATTGCTCAGACTGTAAATACTAACAGTCATTCATGGTGTGGTGGGTGTGTTGATGTAATTACAGTGTTTGGACTAAGGATATCAACAGTCTTTCATGGGGTGGGGGGTGTGTGGGTGTCATTACAGTGCTTGGACTATGAAAATCAACCGTCATTAATGGGGTGGTGGGTGTGTGAGTGTCATTACAGTGCTTGGACTGTAAATATCAAAAGTCATTCTTGGGGTGGTCGGTGTGTGGGTGTCATTACAGTGCTTAGACTGTAAATATTAACAGTCATTTATGGGGTTATGGGTGTGTGGTTGTCATTACAGTGCTTGGACTGTAAATATCAACAGTCAATCATGGAGTGGTGGGTGTGTGGGTTTCATTACAGTGCGTTAACTGTAAATATCAACAGACATTCAAGGGGTGGTGGGTATGTGGGTGTCATTACAGTGTTTTGTTTGTAAATATCAACAGTCATTTATAAGGTTGTGGGTGTCATTAGAGTGCTTGGACTGTAAATATCAACAGTCATTCATAATGTGGTGGGTGTGGGGGTGTCATTACAGTGTTGTGGCTGTAAATATCAACAGTCATTCATTGGGTGGTGGTGGTGAGTGTGTCATTACAGTGCTTGGACTGTAATTATCAACAGTCATTCATGGTGTTGTGGGTGTGTGGGTGTCATTATAATGCTTGAAATGTAAATATCAACAGTCATTCATGGGGTGGTGGGTGTGTGGTTGTCATTACAGTGCTTGGACTATAAATATTAAGTCATTCATGGTGTGGTGGGTGTGTGTGTGTGTGTCATTACTGCTTGGACTGTATATATCAACAGTCATTCATTGGGTGGTTGGTGTCATTACAGTGCTTTGACTGTAAATATCAACAGTCAATCATGGGGTGTTCGTAGTCATTAGAGTGTTTGGACTATAAATATCAACAGTCATTCATGGGGTTTTGGGTGTTTGGATGTCTATGCAGTGCTTGGACTGTAAATATCAACAGTCAATCATCGGGTGGTGGGTTTCTGGGTGTCATTACAGTGTTTGGACTGTAAATATCAACAGTGAGTCATAGGGTGGTGGGTGTGTGGGTGTCATTACAGTGTTTTGATTGTAAATATCAACAGTCATTAATAGGGTGGTGGGTGTCATTAGAGTTCTTGGACTGTAAATATCAACAGTCATTCATGATGTGGTGAGTGTGTGGGTGTCATTACAGTGCTTAGACTGTAAATATCAATAGTCATTCATGGGGTGGTGGGTTTAAGGGTGTTATTACAGTGCTTAGACTGTATATATCAACAGTCATTCATGGGGTGGTGAATGTGTGGGTGTCATTACATTGCTTGGACTGTAAATTTCAAGTCATTCATGGGATAGTGGGTGTCTGTGTGTCATTAGTGCTTGGACTGTGAATATTAACAGTTATTCATGGGGTTGTGGGTGGCATTACAGTGCTTAGACTCTAATATCAACAGTCATTCATAGGGTGATGGGTGTGTGGGTGTCATTTAGTGCTTGGACTGTAAATATATACAGTTATTCATGGGGATGTGGGTGTTTGGGTGTCTATGCAGTGCTTGGACTGTAAATATCAACAGTCAATCATGGAGTGGTGGGTGTGTGGGTGTCATTAGAGTGCTTGGACTGTAAATATTAACAGTCATTCAATGGGTGGTGGGTGTGTGGGTGTCATTACAGTGTTTTGACTGTAAATATCAACAGTCATTCATATGGTGTTGGGTGTCATTACAGTACTTGGACTGTAAATATCAACAGTTACTCAAGGGGTGGTAGGTGTCTGGGTGTCATGACACTGCTTGGACTGTAAATATCAACAGTCATTCATGGGGTGGTGAGTGTGTGGGTGTTATTACAGTTCTTGGACAGTATATATCAACCATCATTCATTGGTTGGTGGATGTGTGGGTGTCATTACAGTGCTCAGACTGTAAATATTATCAGTCATTCATTGGGTGGTGGGTGTGTGGATGTCATTACAGTGCTTGTACTAAAAATATCAACAGTCATTCATGGGGTGGTGAGTGTGTGGGTTTTATTACAGTTCTTGGACTGTAAATATCAACCATCATTCATTGGGTGGTGGGTGTGTGTGTGACATTACAATGCTTGGACTGTAAATATTAACAGTTATTCAAGGGGTGGTGGGTGTGTGGATGTCATTACAGTGCTCGGACTGAAAATATTAATTGTCATTTATAGAGTGGTGGGTGTGTGGGTGTTATTACAGTGGTTGGACTGTAAATATCAACAGTCATTTATAAAGTGCTGGGTGTTTGAGTGTCATCACAGATCTTGGATTTTAAATATCAACAGTCATTAATGGAGTGGTGGGTGTGTGGGTGTCATTACAGTGCTTGGACTGTAAATATCAACAGTCATTTATGGGATGGTGGGGATGTGGGTGTCATTACAGTGCTTGGACTGTAAATATCAACAGTCATTCATGGGGTGGTGCGTGTATTGGTGTCATGACAGTGCTTGGACTGTAAATATCAAAAGTCATTCATGGGGTGGTAAGTGTGTGGGTGTCATTACAGTTCTTGGACTATAAATATCAACCCTTATTCATTAGGTGGTGTGTTTGTGGGTGTCATTACAGTGCTCAGACTGTAAATATCAACAGTCATTCATGGGGTGGTGGGTGTGTGGGTGTCATTACAGTGCTTGGACTATAAATATTAACCTTCATTTATGGGGTTGTGGGTGTGTGGGTGTCATTACAGTGCATGGACTGTAAATATCGTCAGTAATTAATGGGGTTGTGGGTGTGTAGGTGTCATTACAGTGCTTGGACTGTAAATATCAAAATTCCTTCTTGGGGTGGTGGGTGTGTGGGTATCATTACAGTGCTTAGACTGTAAATATCAACAGTCATTCATGAGGTGGTGGGTGTGTGGCTGTCATTATAGTGCTTGGACTGTAAATATCAACAGTCAATCATAGTGAGGTGAGTATGTGGGTGTCATTACAGTTCTTGGACTGTAAATATCAACAGTCCTTTATGGGTTGGTGGGTGTGTGGGTGTCATTACAGTGCTTAGACTGTAAATATCAACAGCTATTTATTGGGTGGTGGGTGTGAGGGTGTCATTACAGTGTTTGGACTGTAAATATAAACAGTCATTCAAGGGGTGGTGGGTGTGGGGGTGTCATTACAGTGTTTTAACTATAAATAATAACATTCATTTATTGGGAGGTGGGTTTTAATTAGAGTGCTTGGACTGTAAATATCAACAGTTATTCATGGGGTGGTGCATGTGTGGGTGTCATGACAGTGCTTGGACTGTAAATATCAACAGTCATTCATGGGGTGGTGAGTGTGTTGGTGTCATTACAGTTCCTGGACTGTAAATATAAACCATCATTCATAAGGTGGTGGGTGTTTGGATGTCATTACAGTGCTTGGACTAAAAATATCAACAGTCATTCTTAGGGTGGTGGGTGTGTGGGTGTCATTACAGTGCTTGGCCTATAAATATTAACCATCATTTATGGGGTGGTGGGTTTGTGGGTGTCATTACAGTAGCTTGGACTGTAAATATCAACAGTCATTTATAGGGTGGTGGGTGATTGAGTGTCATTACAGAGCTTGGACTGTAAATATCAACAGACATTTATAGGGTGGTGGGTGTGTGGCTGTCATTACAGTGCTTGGACTGTAAATATCAACAGTCAATCATGAGGTGGTGGGTGTGGGTGTCATTACAGTGCTTTGACTGTAAATATCAACAGTCATTAATAAGGTGGTGGGTGTCATTAGAGTGCTTGCCCTGTAAATATCAACAGTCATTCATGGGGTGGTGGGTGTTGGGGTGGCATTAAAGGGCTTTGACTGTAAATATCAACAGTCATTCATGGGGTGGTGGGGGGGAGGGTGTCATTACAGTGCTTGGACTGTAAATATCAAAAGTCATTCATGGGGTTGTGTGTGTGTAGGTGTCATTACAGTGCTTAGACTGTAAGTATCAACAGTCATTTACGGGGTGGTGGGTGTGTGGTTGTCATTACAGTGCTTGGACTATAAATATTAAGTCATTCATGGTGTGGTGGGTGTGTGTGTGTGTCATTAGTGCTTGGACTGTAAACATCAACAGTCATTCATGGGGTGGTTGGTGTCATTACAGTGCTTGGACTGTAAATATCAACAGTCAATCATGGGGTGTTTTTAGTCATTAGAGTGTTTGGACTATAAATATCAACAGTCATTCATGGGGTTTTGGGTGTTTGGGTGTCTATGCAGTGCTGGGACTGTAAATATCAACAGTAAATCATGGGGTGGTGGGTTTCTGGGTGTCATTTCAGTGTTTGGACAGTAAATATCAACAGTGAGTCATGGGGTGGTGGGTGTGTGGGTGTCATTACAGTGTTTTAATTGTAAATATCAACAGTCATTAATAGGGTGGTGGGTGTCATTAGAGTTCTTGGACTGTAAATATCAACAGTCATTCATGGGGTGGTGAGTGTGTGGGTGTCATTACAGTGCTTAGACTGTAAATATCAATAGTCATTCATGGGGTGGTGGGTGTGAGGGTGTTATTACAGTGCTTAGACTGTATATATCAACAATCATTCATGGTGTCGTGGGTGTGTGGGTGTCATTTTAGTGTTTGGACTGTAAATATCAACAGTCATTCATGGGGTGGTGAATGTGTGGGTGTCATTACATTGCTTGGACTGTAAATATCAAGTCATTCATGGGATGGTGGGTGTCTGTGTGTCATTAGTGCTTGGACTGTGAATATTAACAGTTATTCATGGGGTTGTGGGTGGCATTACAGTGCTTAGACTCTAATATCAACAGTCATTCATGGGGTGATGGGTGTGTGGGTGTCATTACAGTGCTTGGACTGTAAATATAAACAGTTATTTATGGGGATGTGGGTGTTTGGGTGTCTATGCAGTGCTTGGACTGTAAATACCAACAGTCAATCATGGAGTGGTGGGTGTGTGGGTGTCATTAGAGTGCTTGGACTGTAAATATTAACAGTCATTTATGTGGTGGTGGGTGTGTGGGTGTCATTACAGTGCTTGGACTGTAAATATCAACAGTCATTCATGGGGTGGTGCGTGTATTGGTGTCATGACAGTGCTTGGACTGTAAATATCAACAGTCATTTATGGGGTGGTAAGTGTGTGGGTGTCATTACAGTTCTTGGACTATAAATATCAACCCTTATTCATTAGGTGGTGTGTTTGTGGGTGTCATTACAGTGCTCAGACTGTAAATGTTAACAGTCATTCATGGGGTGGTGGGTGTGTGGATGTCATTACAGTGCTTAGACTGTAAATATCAACAGTCATTCATGGGGTGGTAGGTGTGTGGGTGTCATTACAGTGCTTGGACTATAAATATTAACCGTCATTTATGGGGTTGTGGGTGTGTGGGTGTCATTACAGTGCATGGACTGTAAATATCGTCAGTAATTAATGGGGTTGTGGGTGTGTAGGTTTCATTACAATGCTTGGACTGTAAATATCAAAATTCCTTCTTGTTGTGGTGGGTGTGTGGGTATCATTACAGTGCTTAGACTGTAAATATCAACAGTCATTTATGGGGTGATGGGTGTGTGGCTGTCATTATAGTGCTTGGACTGTAAATATCAACAGTCAATCATAGTGTGGTGGGTATGTGGGTGTCATTACAGTTATTGGACTGTAAATATCAACAGTCCTTTATGGGTTGGTGGGTATGTGGGTGTCATTACAGTGCTTAGACTGTAAAAATCAACAGCCATTTATTGGGTGGTGGGTGTGAGGGTGCCATTACACTGCTTGGACTGTAAATATAAACAGTCATTCATGGGGTGGTGGGTGTGGGGGTGTCATTACAGTGTTTTAACTATAAATAATAACATTCATTTATTGGGTGGTGGGTTTTCATTAGAGTGCTTGGACTGTAAATATCAACAGTTATTTATGGGGTGGTGCATGTGTGGGTGTCATGACTGTGCTTGGACTGTAAATATCAACAGTCATTCATGGGGTGGTGAGTGTGTGGGTGTCATTACAGTTCTTGGACTGTAAATATAAACCATCATTCATCAGGTGGTGGGTGTTTGGATGTTATTACAGTGCTTGGACTAAAAATATCAACAGTCATTCTTGGGGTGGTGGGCGTGTGGGTGTCATTACAGTGCTTGGCCTATAAATATTAACCATCATTTATGGGGTGGTGGGTTTGTGGGTGTCATTACAGTGCTTGGACTGTAAATATCAACAGTCATTTATAGGGTGGTGGGTGTTTGAGTGTCATTACAGAGCTTGGACTGTAAATATCAACAGGCATTTATAGGGTAGTGGGTGTGTGGCTGTCATTACAGTGCTTGGACTGTAAATATCAACAGTCAATCATGGGGTGGTGGGTGTGTGGGTGTCATTACAGTGCTTTGACTGTAAATATCAACAATCATTCATCGGGTGGTGGGTGTGTGGGTGTCATTACAGTGTTTTGATAGTAAATTTTAACAGTCATAATAAGGTGGTGGGTGTCATTAGAGTGCTTGCCCTGTAAATATCAACAGTCATTCGTGGAGTGGTGGGTGTTGGGGTGTCATTAAAGGGCTTTGACTGTAAATATCAACAGTCATTCATGGGGTGGTGGGGGTGAAAGTGTCATTACAGTGTTTGGACTGTAAATATCAAAAGTCATTCATGGGGTTGTGTGTGTGTAGGTGTCATTACAGTGCTTAGACTGTAAGTATCAACAGTTATTTACAGGGTGGTGGGTGTGTGGCTGTCATTATAGTGCTTGGACTGTAAATATCAACAGTCAATCATGGGGTGGTGGGTATGTGGGTGTCATTACAGTGCTTGGACTGTAAATATCAACAGTCATTCATGGGGTGGTGGGTGTGTGGGTGTCATTACAGTGTTTTTATTGTAAATAACAACAGTCATTTATAAGGTGGTGGGTGTCATTAGAGTGCTAGGACTGTAAATATCGACAGTCATTCATGGAGTGGTGGGTGTGTTGGTGTCATTACAGTGCTTGGACTGTAAATATCAACCATATGCATGGGGTGGTGGGTGTGGGGAGTCATTACAGTGCTTTGACTGTAAATATCAACAGACATTCATGGGGTGGTGGGGGTGAGGGTGTCATTACAGATCTTGGACTATAAATATCAACCATCATTCATTGAGTGGTGGGTTTGTGGGTGTCATTACAGTGCTTGGACTGTAAATATCAAAAGTCATTCTTGGGGTGGTCAGTGTGTGGGTGTCATTACAGTTTTTAGACTGTAAATATCAACAGTCATTTATGAAGTGGTGGGTGTGTGGCTGTAATTACAGGGCTTGGACTGTAAATATCAACAGTCAATCATGGGGTTGTTGGTGTGTGGGTGTCATTACAGTGCATTGACTGTAAAAATCAACAGCCATTCATGGGGTGGTGGGTGTGTGGGTGTCATTACAGTGTTTTGATTGTGAATATCAACAGTCATTAATAAGGTGGTGGGTGTCATTAGAGTGCTTGGATTGTAAATATTAACAGTCATTCATGGGGTGGTTGGTGTGGGGGTGTCATTACAGTGCTTTGACTGTAAATATCAACAGTCATTCATGGGGTGGTGGGTATGTGGGTGTCATTATAGTGCTTGGACTGTAAATATCAAAAGTCATTCTTGGGGTGGTCGGTGTGTGGGTGTCATTACAGTGCTTAGACTGTAAATATCAACAGTCATTTATGAAGTTGTGGGTGTGTGGCTGTCACTACAGTGCATGGACTGTAAATATCAACAGTCAATTATGGGGTGGTGGATGTGTGGCTGTCATTAGAGTGCTTTGCCTTTAAATATCAACAGTCATTCGTGGGGCGGTGGGTGTGTGGGTGTCATTACAGTCTTTTGATTGTAAATATCAACAGTCATTTATAAGGTGGTGGGTGTCATTAGATTGCTTGGACTGTAAATATCAACAGTCATTCATGGGGTGGTGGGTATTGGGGTGTCATTACAGGGCTTTGACGGTAAATATCAACAGTCATTCATGGGGTGGTGTGGGTGAGGGTGTCATTACAGTGCTTGGACTGTAAATATCAACAGTCATTCATGGGGTTGTGTGTGTGTAGGTGTCATTACAGTGCTTAGACTGTAAGTATCAACAGTCATTTACGGTGTGGTGGATGTGTGGCTGTCATTATAGTGCTTGGACTGTAAATATCAACAGTCAATCATGGGGTGGTGGGTATGTGGGTGTCATTACAGTGCTTGGACTGTAAATATCAACAGTCATTCATGGGGTGGTGGGTGTGTGGGTGTCATTACAGTGTTTTGATTGTAAAAAACAACAGTTATTTATAAGGTGGTGGGTGTCATTAGAGTGCTTGGACTGTAAATATCAACAGTCATTCATGGAGTGGTGGGTGTGTTGGTGTCATTACAGTGCTTGGACTGTAAATATCAACCATAATGCATGGGGTGGTGGGTGTGGGGCGTCATTACATTGCTTTGACTGTAAAATCAACAGTCATTCATGGGGTGGTGGGGGTGAAGGTGACATTACAGTTATTGGACTATAAATATCAACCATCATTCATTAGGTGGTGGGTTTGTGGGTGTCATTACAGTGCTTAGACTGTAAATATTATCAGTTATTCATGGGGTGGTGGGTGTGTGGATGTCATTACAGTGCTTAGACTGTAAATATCAACAGCCATTTATTGGGTGGTGGGTGTGAGGATGCCATTACACTGCTTGGACTGTAAATATAAACAGTCATTCATGGGGTGGTGGGTGTGGGGGTGTCATTACAGTGTTTTAACTATAAATAATAACATTCATTTATTGGGTGGTGGGTTTTCATTAGAGTGCTTGGACTGTAAATATCAACAGTTATTCATGGGGTGGTGCATGTGTGGGTGTCATGACAGTGCTTGGACTGTAAATATCAACAGTCATTCATGGGGTGGTGAGTGTGTGGGTGTCATTACAGTTCCTGGACTGTAAATATAAACCATCATTCATCAGGTGGTGGGTGTTTGGATGTCATTACAGTGTTTGGACTAAAAATATCAACAGTCATTCTTGGGGTGGTGGGTGTGTGGGTGTCATTACAGTGCTTGGCCTATAAATATTAACCATCATTTATGGGGTGGTGGGTTTGTGGGTGTCATTACAGTGCTTGGACTGTAAATATCAACAGTCATTTATAGGGTGGTGGGTGTTTGAGTGTCATTACAGAGCTTGGACTGTAAATATCAACAGTCATTTATAGGGTGGTGGGTGTGTGGCTGTCATTACAGTGCTTGGACTGTAAATATCAACAGTCAATCATGGGGTGGTGGGTGTGTGGGTGTCATTACAGTGCTTTGACTGTAAATATCAACAATCATTCATCGGGTGGTGGGTGTGTGGGTGTCATTACAGTGTTTTGATAGTAAATTTTAACAGTCATTAATAAGGTGGTGGGTGTCATTAGAGTGCTTGCCCTGTAAATATCAAGTCATTCGTGGAGTGTTGGGTGTTGGGGTGTCATTAAAGGGCTTTGACTGTAAATATCAACAGTCATTCATAGGGTGGTGGGGGTGAAAGTGTCATTACAGTGCTTGGACTGTAAATATCAAAAGTCATTCATGGGGTTGTGTGTGTGTAGGTGTCATTACAGTGCTTAGACTGTAAGTATCAACAGTTATTTACAGGGTGGTGGGTGTGTGGCTGTCATTATAGTGCTTGGACTGTAAATATCAACAGTCAATCATGGGGTGGTGGGTATGTGGGTGTCATTACAGTGCTTGGACTGTAAATATCAACAGTCATTCATGGGGTGGTGGGTGTGGGGGTGTCATTACAGTGTTTTAACTATAAATAATAACATTCATTTATTGGGTGGTGGGTTTTCATTAGAGTGCTTGGACTGTAAATATCAACAGTTATTCATGGGGTGGTGCATGTGTGGGTGTCATGACAGTGCTTGGACTGTAAATATCAACAGTCATTCATGGGGTGGTGAGTGTGTGGGTGTCATTACAGTTCCTGGACTGTAAATATAAACCATCATTCATCAGGTGGTGGGTGTTTGGATGTCATTACAGTGTTTGGACTAAAAATATCAACAGTCATTCTTGGGGTGGTGGGTGTGTGGGTGTCATTACAGTGCTTGGCCTATAAATATTAACCATCATTTATGGGGTGGTGGGTTTGTGGGTGTCATTACAGTGCTTGGACTGTAAATATCAACAGTCATTTATAGGGTGGTGGGTGTTTGAGTGTCATTACAGAGCTTGGACTGTAAATATCAACAGTCATTTATAGGGTGGTGGGTGTGTGGCTGTCATTACAGTGCTTGGACTGTAAATATCAACAGTCAATCATGGGGTGGTGGGTGTGTGGGTGTCATTACAGTGATTTGACTGTAAATATCAACAATCATTCATCGGGTGGTGGGTGTGTGGGTGTCATTACAGTGTTTTGATAGTAAATTTTAACAGTCATTAATAAGGTGGTGGGTGTCATTAGAGTGCTTGCCCTGTAAATATCAAGTCATTCGTGGAGTGGTGGGTGTTGGGGTGTCATTAAAGGGCTTTGACTGTAAATATCAACAGTCATTCATAGGGTGGTGGGGGTGAAAGTGTCATTACAGTGCTTGGACTGTAAATATCAAAAGTCATTCATGGGGTTGTGTGTGTGTAGGTGTCATTACAGTGCTTAGACTGTAAGTATCAACAGTTATTTACAGGGTGGTGGGTGTGTGGCTGTCATTATAGTGCTTGGACTGTAAATATCAACAGTCAATCATGGGGTGGTGGGTATGTGGGTGTCATTACAGTGCTTGGACTGTAAATATCAACAGTCATTCATGGGGTGGTGGGTGTGTGGGTGTCATTACAGTGTTTTTATTGTAAATAACAACAGTCATTTATAAGGTGGTGGGTGTCATTAGAGTGCTAGGACTGTAAATATCGACAGTCATTCATGGAGTGGTGGGTGTGTTGGTGTCATTACAGTGCTTGGACTGTAAATATCAACCATATGCATGGGGTGGTGGGTGTGGGGCGTCATTACAGTGCTTTGAATGTAAATATCAACAGACATTCATGGGGTGGTGGGGGTGAGGGTGTCATTACAGATCTTGGACTATAAATATCAACCATCATTCATTGAGTGGTGGGTTTGTGGGTGTCATTACAGTGCTTGGACTGTAAATATCAAAAGTCATTCTTGGGGTGGTCAGTGTGTGGGTGTCATTACAGTTTTTAGACTGTAAATATCAACAGTCATTTATGAAGTGGTGGGTGTGTGGCTGTAATTACAGGGCTTGGACTGTAAATATCAACAGTCAATCATGGGGTTGTTGGTGTGTGGGTGTCATTACAGTGCATTGACTGTAAAAATCAACAGCCATTCATGGGGTGGTGGGTGTGTGGGTGTCATTACAGTGTTTTGATTGTGAATATCAACAGTCATTAATAAGGTGGTGGGTGTCATTAGAGTGCTTGGACTGTAAATATTAACAGTCATTCATGGGGTGGTTGGTGTGGGGGTGTCATTACAGTGCTTTGACTGTAAATATCAACAGTCATTCATGGGGTGGTGGGTATGTGGGTGTCATTATAGTGCTTGGACTGTAAATATCAAAAGTCATTCTTGGGGTGGTCGGTGTGTGGGTGTCATTACAGTGCTTAGACTGTAAATATTAACAGTTATTCATGGGGTGGTGGGTGTGTGGATGTCATTTCAGTGATTAGACTGAAAATATCAACAGTCATTCATGGGGTGGTGGGTGTGTGGTTGTCATTACTGTGCTTGGACTATAAATATAAACCGTCATTTATGGGGTTGTGGGTGTGTGGGTGTCATTACAGTTCTTGGACTGTAAATATCAACAGTCATACATAGGGTGGTGGGTGTGTAAGTGTCATTACAGAGCTTGGACTGTAAATATCAACAGTCATTCATGGGGTTGTGTGTGTGTAGGTGTCATTACAGTGCTTACACTGTAAATATCAACAGTCATTTTTTGGGTGGGGGGTTTGTAGGTGTCATTACTGTGCTTGGACTGTAAATATCAAAATTCATTCTTGGGGTGGTGGGTGTGTGGGTATCATTACAGGTCTTAGACTGTAAATATCAACAGTCATTTATCGGGTGGTGGGTGTATGGCGGTCATTATAGTGCTTGGACTGTAAATATCAACAGTCAATCATGGTGTGGTGGGTATGTGGGTGTCATTACAATGCTTGGACTGTAAATATCAACAGTCCTTCATGGGTTGGTGGGTGTGTGGGTGTCATTACAGTGTTTTAACTATAAATATCAACATTCATTTATTTGGTGGTGGGTTTTCATTAGAGTGCTTGGACTGTAAATATCAACAGTCATTCATGGGGTGGTGCATGTATAGGTGTCATGACAGTGCATTGACTGTAAATATCAACAGTCATTCTTGGGGTGGTGGGTGTGTGGGTGTCATTACAGTCCTGCTTGGCCTATAAATATTTAGCATCATTTATGGAGTGGTGGGTGTGTGGGTGTCATTACAGTGCTTGGACTATAAATATCAACAGTCATTCATAGGGTGGAGGGTGTTTGAGTGTCATTACAGAGCTTGCACTGTAAATATCAACAGTCATTTATGGGGTGGTGGGTGTGTGGCTGTCATTACAGTGCTTGGACTGTAAATATCAACAGTCAATCATGGGGTTGTGGGTGTGTGGGTGTCATTACAGTGCTTTGACTGTAAAAATCAACAGTCATTCATGGGGTGATGGGTGTGTGGGTGTCATTACAGTGTTTTGATTGTGAATATCAACAGTCATTAATAAGGTGGTGGGTGTCATTAGAGTGCTTGGACTGTAAATATTAACAGTCATTCATGGGGTGGTTGGTGTGGGGGTGTCATTACAGTGCTTTGACTGTAAATATCAACAGTCATTCATGGGGTGGTGGGGGTGAAGGTGTCATTACAGTGCTTGGACTGTAAATATCAACAGTCATTCATGGGGTGGTGGGTATGTGGGTTTCATTATAGTGCTTGAACTGTAAATATCAAGTCATTAATAGGTTGGTGGGTGTGTGAGTGTCATTACAGAGTTTGGACTGAAAATATCAACAGTCATTCATGGGGTGGTGGGTGTGTAGGTGTCATTACAGTGCTTGGACTGTAAATATCAAAAGTCATTCTTGGGGTGGTCGGTGTGTGGGTGTCATTACAGTTTTTAGACTGTAAATATCAACAGTCATTTATGAAGTGGTGGGTGTGTGGCTGTCACTACAGTGCTTGGACGGTAAATATCAACAGTCAATTATAGGGTGGTGGATGTGTGGGTGTCATTACAGTGCTTTGACTGTAAATATCAACAGTCATTCGTGGGGTGGTGGGTGTGTGGGTGTCATTACAGTCTTTTGATTGTAAATATCAACAGTCATTTATAAGGTGGTGGGTGTCATTAGAGTGCTTGGATGGTAAATATCAACAGTCATTCAGGGGATGGTGGGTATTGGGGTGTCATTACAGGGCTTTGACTGTAAATATCAACAGTCATTCATGGGGTGGTGTGGGTGAGGGTGTCATTACAGTGCTTGGACTGTAAATATCAACAGTCATTCATGGGGTTGTGTGTGTGTAGGTGTCATTACAGTGCTTAGACTGTAAGTATCAACAGTCATTTACGGGGTGGTGGGTGTGTGGCTGTCATTATAGTGCTTGGACTGTAAATATCAACAGTCAATCATTGGGTGTTGGGTATGTGGGTGTCATTACAGTGCTTGGACTGTAAATATCAACAGTCATTCATGGGGTGGTGGGTGTGTGGGTGTCATTACAGTGTTTTGATTGTAAATATCAACAATAATTCATGGGGTGGTGGGTGTGGGGCGTCATTACATTGCTTTGACTTTAAAATCAACAGTCATTCATGGGGTGGTGGGTGTGTGGGTGTCATTACAGTGTTTTGATTCTAAATAACAACAGTCATTTATAAGGTGGTGGGTGTCATTAGAGTGCTTGGACTGTAAATATCAACAGTCATTCATGGGGTGGTGGGTGTGGGGGTGTCATTACAGTGCTTTGACTGTAAATATCAACAGTTGTTCATGGGGTGGTGGGTGTGTGGCTGTCATTACAGTGCTTGGACTGTAAATATCAACAGTCAATCATGGGGTGGTGGGTGTGGGGGTGTCATTACAGTGCTTTGACTCTAAATATCAACTGTTGTTCATGGGGTGGTGGGTGTGTGGGTGTCATTACAGTGTTTTGATTTGAATATCAACAGTCATTAATAAGGTAGTGGGTGTCATTAGAGTGCTTGGACTATAAATATCAACAGTCATTCATGGGGTGGTGGATGTGGGGGTGTCATTACAGTGCTTGGACTATAAATATCAAGTCATTCATGGTGCGGTGGGTGTGTGTGTGTCATTAGTGCTTGGACTGTAAATATCAACAGTCATTCATGGGGTTGTTGGTGTCATTACAGTGCTTGGACTGTAAATATCAACAGTCAATCATTTAATGTTGGGTGTCATTAGAGAGCTTGGACTGTAAATATTAACAGTCATTTATTGGGTGGTGGGTGTGTGGGTGTCATTACAGTGCTTGGACTGTAAATATCAACAGTCAATCATGGGGTGGTCGGTGTGTGGGTGTCATTACAGAGCTTGGACTATAAATATCAACAGTCATTCATGGGGTGGTGGGTGTGTGGGTGTCATTACAGTGTTTTAACTATAAATATCAACATTTATTTATTGGGTGGTGGGTGTTTTTAGAGTGCTTGGACTGTAAATATCAACAGTCATTCATGGGGTGGTGCGTGTGTGGGTGTCATGACAGTGTTTGGACTGTAAATATTAACAGTCATTCATGGGGTGGTGAGTGTGTGGGTGTCATTACAGTTCCTGGACTGTAAATATAAACCATCATTCATTAGGTGGTGGGTGTGTGGGCGTCATTACAGTGCTCAGACTGTAAATATTAATAGTCATTCATGGGGTGGTGGGTGTGTGGATGTCCTTACAGTGCTTGGACTGAAAATATCAACAGTCATTATTGGGGTAGTGGGTGTGTGGGTGTCATTACATTCCTTGGCCTATAAATATTAACCGTCATTTATGGGGTGAGGGGTGTGTGGGTGTCATTACAGTGCTTGGACTGTAAATATCAAGTCATTTATTGGGTGGTGGGTGTGTTAGTGTCATTACAGAGCTTGGACTGTAAATATCAACAGTTATTCATGGGGTGGTGGGTGTGTAGGTGTCATTACAGTGCTTGGACTGTAAATATCAAAAGTCATTCTTGGGGTGGTCGGTGTGTGGGTGTCATTACAGTGCTTAGACTGTAAATATCAACAGTCATTTATGAAGTGGTGGGTGTGTGGCTGTCATTACAGTGCTTGGACTGTAAATATCAACAGTCAATTATGGGGTGGTGGGTGTGTGGGTGTCATTACAGTGCTTTGACAATAAATATCAACAGTCATTCGTGGGGTGGTGGGTGTGTGGGTGTCATTACAGTGTTTTGATTGTAATTATCAACAGTCATTTATAAGGTGGTGGGTGTCATTACAGTGCTTAGACTGTAAGTATCAACAGTCATTTATGGGTTGTTGGGTGTGTGGCTGTCATTATAGTGCTTGGACTGTAAATATCAACAGTCAATCATGGGGTGCTGGGTATGTGGGTGTAATTACAGTGCTTAAACTGTAAATATCAACAGTCATTCATGGGATGACGGGTGTGTGGGTGTCTATGCAGTGCTTGGACTGTTAATATCAACAGTCAATCATGGAGTTGTGGGTGTCTGGGTGTCATTACAGTTCTTGGACTATAAATATCAACCCTTATTCACTAGGTGGTGGGTGTGTGGATGTCATTACAGTGCTTAGACTGTAAATATCAACAGTCATTCATGGGGTGGTGGGTGTTTGGGTGTCATTACAGTGCTTAAACTGTAAATATCAACAGTCAATCATGGTGTGGTGGGTATGTGGGTGTCATTACAGTGCTTGGACTGTAAATATCAACAGTCATTCATGGGGTGGTGGGTAACATTACAGTGCTTAGACTCTAATATCAACAGTCATTCATGGGGTAATGGGTGTGTGGGTGTCATTACAGTGCTTGGAGTGTATATATCAACAATCATTCATGGGGTGGTGGGTGTGTGGGTGTCATTATAGTGTTTGGACTGTATATATCAACAATCATTCATGGGGTGGTGGGTGTGTGGGTGTCATGACACTGCTTGGACAGTAAATATCAACAGTCATTCATGGGGTGGTGAGTGTGTGGGTGTTATTACAGTTCTTGGACTGTATATATCAACCATCATTCATTGGTTGGTGGGTGTGTGGGTGTTATTACAGTGCCCAGACTGTAAATATTATCAGTCATTCATGGGGTGGTGGGTGTGTGTATGTCATTACAGTGCTTAGACTAAAAATATCAACTGTCATTCATGGGGTGGTGGGTGTGTGGGTGTCATTACAGTGTTTTGATTGTGAATATCAACAGTCATTAATAAGGTGGTGGGTGTCATTAGAGTGCTTGGACTGTAAATATTAACAGTCATTCATGGGGTGGTGGGTGTGTGGGTGTCATTAGTGCTTGGACTGTAAATATCAACAGTCATTCATGGGGAGGTTGGTGTCATTACAGTGCTTGGACTGTAAGTATCATCAGTCAATCATGGAATGTTGGGTGTCATTAGGGTGCTTGGACTGTAAATATCAACAGTCATTTATTGGGTGGTGGGTGTTTGGGTGTCATTACAGTGCTTGGACTGTAAATATCAACAGTCAATCATGGGGTGGTCAGTGTGTGGGTGTCATTACAGTGCTTGGACTATAAATATCAACAGTAATTCATGGGGTGGTGGGTGTGTGGGTGTCATTAGAGTGTTTTAACTATAAATATCAATATTCATTTATTGGGTGGTTGGTGTCATTAGAGTGCTTGGACTGTAAATATCAACAGTCATTCATGGGGTGGTGCGTGTGTGGGTGTCATGACAGTGCTTGGACTGTAAATATCAACAGTCATTCATGGGGTTGTGAGTGTGTGAGTGTCATTACAGTTCCTGGACTGTAAATATATACCATCATTCATTAGGTGGTGGGTGTGTGGGTGTCATTACAGTGCTCAGACTGTAAATATTAATAGTCATTCATGGGGTGGTGGGTGTGTGGATGTCCTTACAGTGCTTGGACTGAAAATATCAACAGTCATTCTTGGGGTGGTGGTTGTGTGGGTGTCATTACATTGCTTGGCCTATAAATATTAACCATCATTTATGGGGTGGGGGGTGTGTGGGTGTCATTACAGTGCTTGGACTGTAAATATCAAGTCATTTATAGGGTGGTGGGTGTGTTAGTGTCATTACAGAGCTTGGACTGTAAATATCAACTGTTATTTATGGGGTGGTGGGTGTGTAGGTGTCATTACAGTGCTTGGACTGTAAATATCAAAAGTCATTCTTGGGGTGGTCGGTGTGTGGGTGTCATTATAGTGCTTAGACTGTAAATATCAACAGTCATTTATGAAGTGGGGGGTGTGTGGCTGTCATTACAGTGCTTGGACTGTAAATATCAACAGTCAATCACGGGGTGGTGGGTGTGTGGGTGTCAATACATTGCTTTGACTGTAAGTATCAACAGTCATTCGTGGGGTGGTGGGTGTGTGGGTGTCATTACAATGTTTTGATTGTAATTATCAACAGTCATTTATAAGGTGGTGGGTGTCATTACAGTGCTTAGACTGTAAGTATCAACAGTCATTTATGGGGTGGTGGTTTTGTGGCTGTCATTATAGTGCTTGGACTGTAAATATCAACAGTTAATCATGGGGTGGTGAGTATGTGGGTGTAATTACAGTGCTTGAACTGTAAATATCAACAGTCATTCATGGGGTTTTGGGTGTTTGGGTGTCTATGCAGTGCTTGGACTGTTAATATCAACAGTCAATGATGGAGTTATGGGTGTCTGGGTGTCATTACAGTGCTTGTACTGTAAATATCAACAGTGATTCATGGGGTGGTGGGTGTGTGGGTGTCATTACAGTGTTTTGATTGTAAATATCAACAGTCATTCATAGGGTGATGGGTGTCATTAGAGTGCTTAGACTGTAAATATCAACCATAATTAATGGGGTGGTGGGAGTGGAGCTGTCATTACAGTTCTTGGACTGTAAATATCAACCATCATTCATTGGGTGGTGGGTGTGTGTGTGACATTACAGTGCTTGGACTGTAAATATTAACAGTTATTCATGGGGTGGTGGGTGTGTGGATGTCATTACAGTGCTCGGACTGAAAATATTAACCGTCATTTATAGGGTGGTGGGTGTGTGGGTGTTATTACAATGGTTGGACTGTAAATATCAACAGTCATTCATAAAGTGCTGGGTGTGTGAGTGTCATTACAGAGCTTGGACTGTAAATATCAACAGTCATTCATGAAGTGGTGGGTGTGTGGGTGTCATTACAGTGCTTGGACTGTAAACATCAACAGTCATTTATGGTGTGGTGGGTGTGTGGGTGTCATTACAGTGCTTGGAGTGTAAATATTAACAGTCAATCACGGGGTGGTCGGAGTGTGTGTGTCATTACAGTGCTTGGACTGTAAATATCAACAGTCATTCATGAGGTGGTGTGTGTGTTGGTGTCATGACAGTGCTTGAACTGTAAATATCAACAGTCATTCAAGGGGTGGTAAGTGTGTGTGTGTCATTACAGTTCTTGGACAATAAATATCAACCCTTATTCTTTAGGTGGTGGGTTTGTGGGTGTCATTACAGTGCTCAGACTGTAAATATTAACAGTCATTCATGGGGTGGTGGGTGTGTGGATGTCATTACAGTGCTTAGACTGTAAATATCAACAGTCATTCATGGGGTGGTGGGTGTTTGAATGTCATTACAGTGCTTAAACTGTAAATATCAACAGTCATTTATTGGATGGTGGGTGTGTGGGTGTCATTACATTGCTTGGACTGTAAATATAAACAGTCATTCATGGGGTGGTGGGTGTGTGGGTGTCATTACAGTGTTTTAACTATAAATATCAACAGTCATTTATGGGGTGGTGGGTGTGTGGGTGTCATTACAGTGTTTTAACTATAAATATCAACATTCATTTATTGGGTGGTGGGTTTTCATTAGAGTGCTTGGACTGTAAATATCAACAGTCAATCATGGTGTGGTCGGTGTGTGGGTGTCATTACAGTGCTTGGACTGAAAATATCAACAGTCATTCTTGGGGTGGTGGGTGTGTGGGTGTCATTACAGTGCTTGGCCTATAAATATTAACCATCATTTATGGAGTGGTTGGTGTGTGGGTGTCATTACAGTGCTTGGACTATAAATATCAACAGTCTTTCATAGGGTGGTGGGTGTTTGAGTGTCATTACAGAGCTTGGACTGTAAATATCAACAGTCAATTATGGGGTGGTGGGTGTGTGGCTGTCATTACAGTGCTTGGACTGTAAATATCAACAGTCAATCATAGGGTGGTGGGTGTGTGGGTGTCATTACAATGCTTTGACTGTAAATATCAACAGTCATTCATGGGGTGGTGGGTGTGTGGGTGTCATTACAGTGTTTTGATTGTGAATATCAACAGTCATTAATAAGGTGGTGGGTGTCAGTAGAGTTCTTGGACTGTAAATATCAACAGTCATTCATGGGGTGGTGGGTGTGGGGGTGTCATTACAATGCTTTGTCTGTAAAAATCAACAGTCATTTATGGGATGGTGGGGGTGAGGGTGTCATTACAGTGCTTGGACTGTATATATCAACAATCATTCATGGGGTAATGGGTGTGTGGGTGTCATTATAATGTTTGGACTGTAAACATCAACAGTCATTCATGGGGTGGTGGGTGTGTGGGTGTCATTACATTGCTTGGACTGTAAATATCAAGCCATTCATGGGATGGTGGGCGTCTGTGTGTCATTAGTGCTTGGACTGTGAATATCAACAGTCATTCATGGGGTATTGGGTGGCATTACAGTGCTTAGACTCTAATATCAACAGTCATTCATTGGGTGATGTGTGTGTGGGTGTCATTACAGTGCTTGGACTGTAAATATAAACAGTTATTCATGGGGATGTGGGTGTTTGGGTGTCTATGCAGTGCTTGGACTGAAAATATCAACAGTCAATCATGTTGTGGTGGGTGTGCGGGTGTCATTAGAGTGCTTGGACTGTAAATATTAACAGTCATTCATGGGGTGGTTGGTTTGTGGGTGTCATTACAGTGTTTTGACTGTAAATATCAACAGTCATTGTTATGGTGTTGTGTGTCATTACAGTGCTTGGAATGTAAATATCAACAGTTATTCAAGGGGTTGTAGGTGTGTGGGTGTCATGACAGTGCTTGGACAGTAAATATCAACAGTCATTCATGGGGTGGTGAGTGTGTGGTTGTTATTACAGTTCTTGGACTGTATATATCAACCATCATTCATTGGTTGGTGGGTGTGTGGGTGTTATTACAGTGCTCAGACTGTAAATATTATCAGTCATTCATGGGGTGGTGGGTGTGTGGATGTCATTACAGTGCTTGGACTAAAAATATCAAGTCATTCATGGTGTGGTGGGTGTGTGTGTGTCATTAGAGCTTGGACTGTAGATATCAACAGTCATTCATGGGGTGGTTGTTGTTATTACAGTGCTTGAACTGTAAATATCAACAGTCAATTATTTAATGTTGGGTGTCATTAGAGTGCTTGGACTGTAAATATCAACAGTCATTTATTGGGTGGTGGGTGTGTGGGTGTCATTACAGTGCTTGGACTGTAAATATCAACAGTCAATCATGGAATGTTGGGTGTCATTAGAGTGCTTGGACTGTAAATATCAACAGTCATTCATGGAATGGTGGTAGTGTGGGTGTCATTACAGTGTTTTAACTATAAATATCAACATTCATTTATTGGGTGGTGGGTGTCATTAGAGTGCTTGGACTGTAAATATCAACAGTCATTCATGGGGTGGTGCGTGTGTGGGTGTCATGGCAGTGCTTGGACTGTAAATATCAACAGTCATTCATGGGGTGGTGGGTGTGTGGGTGTCATTACACTTCCTGGACTGTAAATATAAACCATCATTTATTAGGTGGTGGGTGTGTGGGTGTCATTACAGTGCTCAAACTATAAATATTAATAGTCATTCATGGGGTGGTGGGTGTGTGGATGTCATTACAGTGCTTGGACTGAAAATATCAACAGTCATTCTTGGGGTACTGGGTGTGTTGGTGTCATTACATTGTTTGGCCTATAAATATTAACCGTCATTTATGGGGTTGTGGGTTAGTGGGTGTCATTACAGTGCTTGGGCTGTAAATATCAAGTCATTTTTAGGGTGGTGGGTGTGTGAGTGTCATTACAGAGCTTGGACTGTAAATATCAACAGTTATTCATGGGGTGGTGGGTGTGTAGGTGTCATTACAGTGCTTGGACTGCAAATATCAAAAGTCATTCTTGGGGTGGTCGGTGTGTGGGTGTCATTACAGTGCTTAGACTGTAAATATCAACAGTCATTTAAGAAGTGGTGGGTGTTTGGCTGTCATTACAGTGCTTGGACTGTAAATATCAACAGTCAATCATGGGGTGGTGGGTGTGTGGGTGTCATTACAGTGCTTTGACTGTAAATATCAACAGTCATTCGTGGGGTGGTGGGTGTGTGGGTGTCATTACAGTGTTTTGATTGTAATTATCAACAGTCATTTATAAGGTGGTGGGTGTCATTACAGTGCTTAGACTGTAAGTATCAACAGTCATTTATGGGGTGGTGGGTGTGTGGCTATCATTATAGTGCTTGGACTGTAAATATCAACAGTCAATCATGGGGTGGTGGGTATGTGGGTGTCATTACAGTGCTTGGACCGTAAATATAAACAGTCATTCATGGGGTGGTGGGTGTGTGGGTGTCATTACAGTGTTTTAACTATAAATATCAACAGTCATTTATGGGGTGGTGGGTGTGTGGGTGTCATTACAGTGCTTAGACTGAAAATATCAACAGTCATTTATTGGGTGGTGGGTGTGTGGGTGTCATTACATTGCTTGGACTGTAAATATAAACAGTCATTCATGGGGTGGTGGGTGTGTGGGTTTCATTACAGTGTTTTAACTATAAATATCAACATTTATTTATTGGGTGGTGAGTTTTCATTAGAGTGCTTGGACTGTAAATATCAACAGTCATTTATGGGCTGGTGCATGTGTGGGTGTCATGACAGTGCATGAACTGTAAATATCAACAGTCATTCATGGGGTGGTGAGTGTGTGGGTGTCATTACAGTTCCTGGACTGAAAATATAAACCATCATTCATCAGGTGGTGGGTGTTTGGATGTCAGTACATTGCTTGGACTGAAAATATCAACAGTCATTCTTGGGGTGGTGGGTGTGTGGGTGTCATTACAGTGCTTGGTCTATAAATATAAACAATCATTTATGGAGTGATGGGTGTGTGGGTGTCATTACAGTGCTTGGACTATAAATAACAACAGTCATTTATAGGGTGGTGGGTGTTTGAGTGTCATTACAGAGCTTGAACTGTAAATATCAACAGTCAATCATGGGGTGGTGGGTGTGTGGGTGTCATTACAGTGCTTTGACTGTATATATCAACAGTCATTCATGGGGTGGTGGGTGTGTGTGTGTCATTACAGTGTTTTGATTGAGAATATCAACAGTCATTCATGGGGTGGTGGAAGTGAGGGTGTCATTACATTGCTTGGACTGTAAATATCAAGTCATTCATGGGATGGTGGTTGTCTGTGTGTCATTAGTGCTTGGACTGTGAATATCAACAGTCATTCATGGGGTAGTGGGTGGCATTACAGTGTTTAGACTCTAATATCAACAGTCATTCATGGGGTGATGGGTGTGTGGGTGTCATTACAGTGCTTGGACTGTAAATATCAACAGTCATTCATGGGGTGGTGGGTGGCATTACAGTGTTTAGACTCTAATATCAACAGTCATTCATGAGGTGGTGAGTGTGTGGGTGTTATTACAGTTCTTGGACTGTATATATCAACCATCATTCATTGGTTGGTGTGTGTGTGGGTGTTATTACAGTTCTCAGACTGTAAAAATTATCAGTCATTCATGGAATGGTGGGTGTCTGGGTGTCATTACAGTGTTTTAACTTTAAATATCAACATTCATTTATTGGGAGGTGGGTGTCATTAGAGTGCTTGGACTGTAAATATCAATAGTCATTCATTGGGTGGTGCGTGTGGCGGTGTCATGGCAGTGCTTGGACTGTAAATATCATCAGTCATTCATGGGGTGGTAAGAGTGTTGGTGTCATGACAGTGCAAGGACTGTAAATATCAACAGTCATTCATGGGGTGGTGAGTGTAAGGGTGTCATTACAGTGTTTTGATTATGAATATCAACAGTCATTAATAAGGTGGTGGGTGTCATTAGATTGCTTGGACTGTAAATATCAACAGTCATTCATGGGGTGGTGGGTGTGTGGGTGTCATTACAGTGCTTTGACTGTAAATATCAACAGTCATTCATGGGGTGGTGGGGGTGAGGGTGTCATTACAGTGCTTGGACTGTAAATATCAACAGTCATTCATGGGGTGGTGGGTATGTGGGTGTCATTATAGTGCTTGTACTGTAAATATCAACAGTCATTCATGGGGTGGTGGGTGTGTTGGTGTCAATACAGTGCTTGGACTATAAATATCAAGTCATTCATGGTGTGGTTGGCGTGTGTGTGTCATTAGTGCTTGGACTGTAAATATCAACAGTCATTCATGGGGTGGTTGTGTGTCATTACAGTGCTTGGACTGTAACTATCAACAGTCAATCATGGAATGTTGGGTGTCATTAGAGTGCTTGGACTGTAAATATCAACAGTCATTTATTGGGTGGTGGGTGTGTGGGTGTCATTACAGTGCTTGGACTGTAAATATCAACAGTCAATCATGGGGTGGTCGGTGTGTGGGGGTCATTACAATGCTTGGACTGTAAATATCAACAGTCATTCATGGAATGGTGGGTGTGTGGGTGTCATTACAGTGTTTTAACAATAAATATCAACATTCATTTATTGGGTGGTGGGTGTCATTAGAGTGCTTGGACTGTAAATATCAACAGTCATTCATGGGGTGGTGCGTGTGTGGGTGTCATTACAGTGCTTTGACTGTAAATATCAACAGTCATTCATGGGGTGGTGGGGGTGAGGGTGTCATTACAGTGCTTGGACTGTAAATATCAACAGTCATTCATGGGGTGGTGGGTATGTGGGTGTCATTATAGTGCTTGTACTGTAAATATCAACAGTCATTCATGGGGTGGTGGGTGTGTTGGTGTCAATACAGTGCTTGGACTATAAATATCAAGTCGTTCATGGTGTGGTTGGTGTGTGTGTGTCATTAGTGCTTGGACTGTAAATATCAACAGTCATTCATGGGGTGGTTGTGTGTCATTACAGTGCTTGGACTGTAACTATCAACAGTCAATCATGGAATGTTGGGTGTCATTAGAGTGCTTGGACTGTAAATATCAACAGTCATTTATTGGGTGGTGGGTGTGTGGGTGTCATTACAGTGCTTGGACTGTAAATATCAACATTCATTTATTGGGTGGTGGGTGTCATTAGAGTGCTTGGACTGTAAATATCAACAGTCATTCATGGGGTGGTGCGTGTGTGGGTGTCATGGCAGTGCTTGGACTGTAAATATCATCAGTCATTCATGGGGTGGTGAGTGTGTGGGTGTCATTACAGTTCCTGGACTGTAAATATAAACCATCATTCTTTAGGTGGTGGTTGTGTGGGTGTCATTACAGTGCTCAGACTGTAAATATTAATAGTCATTCATGGGGTGGTGGGTGTGTGGATGTCATTACAGTGCTTGGACTGAAAATATCAACAGTCATTCTTGGGGTAGTGGGTGTGTGGGTGTCATTACAATGCTTGGCCTATAAATATTAACCGTCATTTATGGGGTGGTGGGTGTGTGGGTGTCATTACAGTGCTTGAACTGTATATATCAAGTCATTTATAGGGTGTTGGGTGTGAGTGTCATTACAGAGCTTGGACTGTAAATATCAACACTCATTTATTGGGTGGTGGGTGTGTGGGTGTCATTACAGTGCTTGGACTGTAAATATCAACAGTCAATCATGGAGTGGTCGGTGTGTGGGGGTCATTACAATGCTTGGACTGTAAATATCAACAGTCATTCATGGAATGGTGGGTGTGTGGGTGTCATTACAGTGTTTTAACAATAAATATCAACATTCATTTATTGGGTGGTGGGTGTCATTAGAGTGCTTGGACTGTAAATATCAACAGTCATTCATGGGGTGGTGCGTGTGTGGGTGTCATTACAGTGCTTTGACTGTAAATATCAACAGTCATTCATGGGGTGGTGGGGGTGAGGGTGTCATTACAGTGCTTGGACTGTAAATATCAACAGTCATTCATGGGGTGGTGGGTATGTGGGTGTCATTATAGTGCTTGTACTGTAAATATCAACAGTCATTCATGGGGTGGTGGGTGTGTTGGTGTCAATACAGTGCTTGGACTATAAATATCAAGTCGTTCATGGTGTGGTTGGTGTGTGTGTGTCATTAGTGCTTGGACTGTAAATAACAACAGTCATTCATGGGGTGGTTGTGTGTCATTACAGTGCTTGGACTGTAACTATCAACAGTCAATCATGGAATGTTGGGTGTCATTAGAGTGCTTGGACTGTAAATATCAATAGTCATTTATTGGGTGGTGGGTGTGTGGGTGTCATTACAGTGCTTGGACTGTAAATATCAACAGTCAATCATGGGGTGGTCAGTGTGTGGGTGTCATTACAGTGATTGGACTGTAAATATCAACAGTCATTCATGGAATGGTGGGTGTGTGGGTGTCATTACAGTGTTTTAACAATAATTATCAACATTCATTTATTGGGTGGTGGGTGTCATTAGAGTGCTTGGACTGTAAATATCAACAGTCATTTATGGGGTGGTGCGTGTATGGGTGTCATGGCAGTGCTTGGACTGTAAATATCATCAGTCATTCATGGGGTGGTGAGTGTGTGGGTGTCATTACAGTTCCTGGACTGTAAATATAAACCATCATTCTTTAGGTGGTGGTTGTGTGGGTGTCATTACAGTGCTCAGACTGTAAATATTAATAGTCATTCATGGGGTGGTGGGTGTGTGGATGTCATTACAGTGCTTGGACTGAAAATATCAACAGTCATTCTTGGGGTAGTGGGTGTGTGGGTGTCATTACAATGCTTGGCCTATAAATATTAACCGTCATTTATGGGGTGGTGGGTGTGTGGGTGTCATTACAGTGCTTGAACTGTATATATCAAGTCATTTATAGGGTGTTGGGTGTGAGTGTCATTACAGAGCTTGGACTGTAAATATCAACAGTCATTCATGGAATGGTGGGTGTGTGGGTGTCATTACAGTGTTTTAACAATAAATATCAACATTCATTTATTGGGTGGTGGGTGTCATTAGAGTGGTTGGACTGTAAATATCAACAGTCATTCATGGGGTGGTGCGTGTGTGGGTGTCATTACAGTGCTTTGACTGTAAATATCAACAGTCATTCATGGGGTGGTGGGGGTGAGGGTGTCATTACAGTGCTTGGACTGTAAATATCAACAGTCATTCATGGGGTGGTGGGTATGTGGGTGTCATTATAGTGCTTGTACTATAAATATCAACAGTCATTCATGGGGTGGTGGGTGTGTTGGTGTCAATACAGTGCTTGGACTATAAATATCAAGTCGTTCATGGTGTGGTTGGTGTGTGTGTGTCATTAGTGCTTGGACTGTAAATAACAACAGTCATTCATGGGGTGGTTGTGTGTCATTACAGTGCTTGGACTGTAACTATCAACAGTCAATCATGGAATGTTGGGTGTCATTAGAGTGCTTGGACTGTAAATATCAATAGTCATTTATTGGGTGGTGGGTGTGTGGGTGTCATTACAGTGCTTGGACTGTAAATATCAACAGTCAATCATGGGGTGGTCAGTGTGTGGGTGTCATTACAGTGATTGGACTGTAAATATCAACAGTCATTCATGGAATGGTGGGTGTGTGGGTGTCATTACAGTGTTTTAACAATAATTATCAACATTCATTTATTGGGTGGTGGGTGTCATTAGAGTGCTTGGACTGTAAATATCAACAGTCATTTATGGGGTGGTGCGTGTATGGGTGTCATGGCAGTGCTTGGACTGTAAATATCATCAGTCATTCATGGGGTGGTGAGTGTGTGGGTGTCATTACAGTTCCTGGACTGTAAATATAAACCATCATTCTTTAGGTGGTGGTTGTGTGGGTGTCATTACAGTGCTCAGACTGTAAATATTAATAGTCATTCATGGGGTGGTGGGTGTGTGGATGTCATTACAGTGCTTGGACTGAAAATATCAACAGTCATTCTTGGGGTAGTGGGTGTGTGGGTGTCATTACAATGCTTGGCCTATAAATATTAACCGTCATTTATGGGGTGGTGGGTGTGTGGGTGTCATTACAGTGCTTGAACTGTATATATCAAGTCATTTATAGGGTGTTGGGTGTGAGTGTCATTACAGAGCTTGGACTGTAAATATCAACAGTTATTCATGGGGTGGTGGGTGTGTAGGTGTCATTACAGTGTTTTGATTGTAAATAACAACAGTTATTTATAAGGTCGTGGGTGTCATTAGAGTGCTTGGACTTTAAATATTAACAGTCATTTATGTAGTGGTGGGTGTGGGGCGTCATTACAGTGCTTTGACTGTAAATATCAACAGTCATTCATTGGGTTGTGGGGGTGAGGGTGTCATTACAGTGCTTGTAATGTAAATATCAAGTCATTTATGTTGTGGTGGGTGTGTGTATGTCATTAGTGCTTGGACTATAAATATCAACAGTGATACATGGGGTGGTTGGTGGCATTACAGTGCTTTGACTGTAAATATCAACAGTCATTCATAGGGTGATAGGTGTGTGGGAGTCATTACAGTGCTTTGACTGTAAATATCAACAGTCATTTATGGGGTGTTGGGTGTTTGGGTGTCATTACAGTGCTTGGACTGTAAATATCAACAGTCAGTCATGGGGTGGCGCGTGTGTTGGTGTCATGACAGTGCTTGGACTGTAAATATCAACAGTCAGTCATGGGGTGGCACATGTGTTGGTGTCATGACAGTGCTTGGACTGTAAATATCAACAGTCATTCATATGGTGGTGAGTGTGTGGGTGTCATTACAGTTCTTGAATTATAAATATCAACCTTCATTCATTAGGTGGTGGGTTTGTGGGTGTTATTACAGTGCTTAGACTGTAAATATTAACAGTCATTTATTGGGTGGTGGGTGTGTGGGTGTCATTACAGTGCTTTGGACTATAAATATTAACCGACATTTATGGGGTTGTTGGTGTGTGGGTGTCATTACAGTTCTTGGACTGTAAATATCAACAGTCATACATAGGGTGGTGGGTGTGTGAGTGTCATTACAGAGCTTGGACTGTAAATATCAACAGTCATTCATGGGGTTGTGGGTGTGTAGGTGTCATTACAGTGCTTGGACTGTAAATATCAAAAGTCATTCTTGGGGTGGTGGGTGTGTGGGTGTCATTACAGTGCTTGGACTATAAATATCAACAGTCAATCATGGGGTGGTGGGTATGTGGGTGTCATTACAGTGCTTGGACTGTAAATATCAACAGTCATTCATGGTGTGCTGGGTGTGTGGGTGTCATTACAGTGTTTGGACTGTAAATGTCAACCTGAATTCATGGGGTGGTGGGTGTGGGGTGTCATTACAGTTCTTGGACTGTAAATATCAACCATCATTCATTAGGTGGTGGGTTTATGGGTGTCATTACAGTGCTCAGACTGTAAATATTAACAGTCATTTATGGGGTTGTGGGTGTGTGGGTGTCATTACTGTTCTTGGACTGAAAAAATCAACAATCATTCATAGGGTGGTGGGTGTGTGGGTGTCATTACAGAGCTTGGACTGTAAATATCAACAGTCATTCATGGGGTTGTGTGTGTGTAGGTGTCATTACAGTGCTTAGACTTTAAGTATTAACAGTCATTTATGGGGTGGTGGGTGTGTGGTTGTCATTATAGTTCTTGAACTTTAAATATCAACAGTCGATCATGGGGTGGTGGGTATGTGGGTGTCATTGCAGTGCTTGGACTGTAAATATAAACAGTCATTCATGGGGTGGTGGGTGTGTGGGTGTCATTAAAGTGTTTTTATTGTAAATAACAACAGTCATTTATATGGTGGTGGGGGTCATTAGAGTGCTTGGACTGTAAATATCAACAGTCATTCATGGAGTGGTGGGTGTGTTGGTGTCATTACAGTGCTTGGACTGTAAATATCAACCATAATGCATGGGATGGTAGGTGTGGGGCGTCATTACAGTGCTTGGACTGTAAATATCAACCATAATGCATGGGATGGTAGGTGTGGGGCGTCATTACAGTGATTTGACTGTAAATATCAACAGTCATTCATGGGGTGGTGGGGGTGAGTGTGTCATTACAGTGCTTGGATGGTAAATATCAGTAACAACTCATGGGGTTGTGGGTATGTGGGTGTCATGATAGTGCTTGAACTGTAAATATCAACAGTCATTCATGGGGTGGTGGGTGTGTGGGTGTCATTACAGTACTTGGACTGTAAATATCAAGTCATTTATGGTGTTGTGGGTGTGTGTGTGTCTTTAGTGCTTGAACTGTAAATATCAACAGTGATTCATGGGGTGGTTAGTGGCATTATAGTGCTTGGACTATAAATATCAACAGTCATTCATGGGGTGATGGGTCTGTGGGTGTCATTACAGTGCTTGGACTGTAAATATCAACTTTCATTTTTGGGGTGTTGGGTGTTTGGGGGTCATTGCAGTGCTTGGACTGTAAATATCAACAGTCATTCATGAGGTGGTGGGTGTGTGGGTGTCATTGCAGTGCTTGGACAGTAAATATCAACAGTCATTCATGGGGTTGTGGGTGTGTGGGTGTCATTGCAGTGTTTTGACTGTAAATATCAACAGTCATTTATTGGGTGGTGGGTGTCATTAGAGTGCTTGGACTGTAAATATCAACAGTCATTCATGGGGTGGTGGGTCTGTGGGTGTCATGACAGTGCTTGGACTGTAAATATCAACAGTCATTCATGGGGTGGTGAGTGTGTGGGTGTCATTGCAGTTCTTGGACTGTAAATATCAACCATCATTCATTTGGTTGTGGGTGTGTGGGTGTCTTTACAGTGCTCAGACTGTAAATATTAACAGTCATTCATGTGGGGAAGGGTGTGTGGATGTCATTACACTGCTTGGACTGAAAAAATCAACAGGCATTCATGGGGTGGTGGGTGTGAGGGTGTCATTACAGTGCTTGGACTATAAATATCAACCATTATTTATGTGGTGGTGTTGTGTTTGGGTTTCATTACAGTGCTTGGACTGTAAATATCAACAGTCATTCATCGGGTGGTGGGTGTGTGAGTGTGATTACAGAGCTTGGAATGTAAATATCAACAGTCATTCATGGGGTGGTGGGTGTGTTGTTATCATTACCGTGTTGGGACTCTAAACATCAAAAGTCATTCTTGGGGTGGTGGGTGCGTAGGTGTCATTACAGTGCTTAGACTGTAAATATCAACATTCATATATTGGGTGTTAGGCGTGTGGCTGTTATTACAGTGCTTGGACTGTAAATATCAACAGTCAATCATGGGGTGGTGGGCCTATGAGTGTTATTACAGAGCTTGGACTGTATATATCAACAGTCATTAATCGGGTGGTGGGTGTGTGGTTGTCATTACAGTAATTGAACTGTAAAAATCAACAGTCATTCTTGGGGTGGTGGGTGTGTGGGTGTCATTACAGTGCTTAGACTGTAAATACCAACAGTCATTCATGAGGTGGTGGGTGTTTGGCTGTTATTACAGTGCTTGGACTATAAATATCAACAGTCATTAATGGGGTGGTGGCTGTGTGAGTGTCATTACAGTGCTTGGACTGTAAATATTAACAGTCATTCATGGGGTAGAGGGTTTGTGGGTGTCATTACAGTGTTTTGATTGTAAATATCAACAGTCATTCATAGGGTGGTGGGTGTCATTAGAGTGCTTGGACTGTAAATATCAACAGTCATCGTTTGGGTGGTTGGTGTGTAGGGGTCATTACAGTGTTTGGACTGTAAATATCAACCATAATTCATGGGTTGGTAGGTGTGGGGATGTCATTCCAGTGCTTCGATTGTAAATATCAACAGTTATTAATAGGGTGGTGGGTGTCATTAGAGTGCTTGAACTGGAAATATCAACAGTCATTCATGGGTTGTGAGGGTGTCATTAGAGTGCTTGGAATGTAAATATCAACAGTCATTCATGGGGTGCTGGGTGTGAGGGTGTCATTACAGTGCTTGGACTATAAATATCAACCGTCATTTATGGGGTGGTGTTGTGTGTGGGTTTCATTACAGTGCTTGGACTGTAAATATCAACAGTCATTCATAGGGTGGTGGGTGTGTGAGTGTCATTACAGAGCTTAAAATGTAAATATCAACAGTCATTCATGGGGTGGTGGGTGTGTGGGTGTCATTACAGTGATTGGACTGTAAATATCAACAGTCATTCTTGGGGTGGTGGGTGTGTAGGTGTCATTACAGTGCTTAGGCTGTAAATACCAACAGTCATTCATGAGGTGGTGGGTGTTTGGCTGTCATTACAGTGCTTGGACTGTAAATATCAACAGTCATTCATGGGGTGGTGGCTGTTTGTGTGTCATTACAGTGCTTGAGCTGTAAATATCAACAGTCATTCATGGGGTGGTGGGTATGTGGGTGTCATTACAGTGGTTGGATTGTAAATATAAACAGTCATTAATAGGGTGGTGGGTGTCATTAGAGTGCTTGAACTGGAAATATCAACAGTCATTCATGGGTTGTGAGAGTGTCATTAGAGTGCTTGGACTGTAAATATCAACAGTCATTCATGGGATGGTGGGTGTGTGAGTGTCATGACAGTGCTTGGACTGTAAATATCAACAGTCATTTATGGGGTGATGAGTGTGTGGGTGTCATTGCAGTGCTTGGACTATAAATATCAACAGTCATTTTTGGGGTTGTGAGTGTGTGAGTGTCATTACAGAGCTTGGACTGTAAATATGAACAGTCATTCATGGGGTGGTGTGTGTGTGGGTGTCATTACAGTGCTTGGACTGTAAATATCAACAGTCATTCATGGGATGGTGGGTGTGTGGGTGTCATTACAGTATTTTGATTGTAAATAACAACAGTCATTCATAGGGTGGTGGGTGTCATTAGAGTGCTTGGACTGTAAATATCAAAAGTCATTGATGGGTTGGTGGGTGTGTGGGTGTCATTACAGTGCTTGTACTGTAAATATCAAAAGTCATTCTTCGGGTGGTGGGTGTGTGGGTGTCATTACAGTGCTTGGACTATATATATCAACAGTCAATCATGGGGTGGTGTGTATGTTGGTGTCATTACAGTGCTTGGACTGTAAATATCAACAGTCATTCATGGTGTGCTGGGTGTGTGGGTGTCATTACAGTGTTTTGATTGTACATGTCAACAGTCATTTACAAGGTGGTGGGTGTCATTAGAGTGCTTGGAGTGTAAATATCAACAGTCATTCATGGAGTGGTGTGTGTGTTGGTGTCATTACAGTGTTTGGACTGTAAATGTCAACCATAATTCATGGGGTGGTGGGTGTGGGGTGTTATTACAGTTCTTGGACTGTAAATATCAACACTCATTCATTAGGTGGTGGGTTTGTGGGTGTCATTACAGTGCTCAGACTGTAAATATTAACAGTCATTTAAGGGGTTGTGGGTGTGTGGGTGTCATTACTGTTCTTGGACTGAAAAAATCAACAGTCATTCATAGGGTGGTGGGTGTGTGAGTGTCATTACAGAGCTTGGGCTGTAAATATCAACAGTCATTCATGGGGTTGTGTGTGTGTAGGTGTTATTACAGTGCTTAGACTTTAAGTATCAACAGTCATTTATGGGGTGGTGGGTGTGTGGCTGTCATTATAGTTCTTGGACTTTAAATATCAACAGTCAATCATGGGGTGGTGGGTATGTGGGTGTCATTGCTGTGCTTGGACTGTAAATATAAACAGTCATTCATGGGGTGGTGGGTGTGTGGGTGTCATTAAAGTGTTTTTATTGTAAATAACAACAGTCATTTATATGGTGGTGGGTGTCATTAGAGTGCTTGGACTGTAAATATTAACAGTCATTCATGGAGTGGTGGGTGTGTTGGTGTCATTACAGTGCTTGGACTGTAAATATCAACCATAATGCATGGGATAGTAGGTGTGGGGCATCATTTCAGTGATTTGACTGTAAATATCAACAGTCATTCATGGGGTGGTGGGGATGAGGGTGTCATTACAGTGCTTGGACGGTAAATATCATTAACAACTCATGGGGTTATGGGTATGTGGGTGTCATTATAGTGCTTGAACTGTAAATATCAACAGTCATTCATGGGGTGGTGGGTGTGTGGGTGTCATTACAGTGCTTGGACTGTAAATATCAAGTCATTCATGGGGTGGTGGGTGTGTGTGTGTCTTTAGTGCTTGAACTGTAAATATCAACAGTGATTCATGGGGTGGTTGGTGGCATTATAGTGCTTGGACTGTACATATCAACAGTCATTCATGGGGTGATGGGTCTGTGGGTGTCATTACAGTGCTTGGACTGTAAATATCAACAGTCATTTTTGGGGTGTTGGGTGTTTGGGGGTCATTAGAGTGCTTGGACAGTAAATATCAACAGTCAATCGTGAGGTGGTGGGTGTGTGGGTGTCATTGCAGTGCTTGGACAGTAAATATCAACAGTCATTCATGGGGTTGTTGGTGTGTGGGTGTCATTACAGTGTTTTGACTGTAAATATCAACAGTCATTTATTGGGTGGTGGGTGTCATTAGAGTGCTTGGAATGTAAATATCAACAGTCATTCATTGGGTGGTGGGTCTGTGGGTGTCATGACAGTGCTTGGACTGTAAATATCAACAGTCATTCATGGGGTTGTGAGTGTGTGGGTGTCATTGCAGTTCTTGGACTGTAAATATCAACCATCATTCATTGGGTTGTGGGTGTGTGGGTGTCATTACAGTGCTCAGACTGTAAATATTAACAGTCATTCATGTGTGGAAGGGTGTGTGGATGTCATTACAGTGCTTGGACTGAAAATATCAACAGTCATATATGGGGTGGTGGGTGTGAGGGTGTCATTACAGTGCTTGGACTATAAATATCAACCGTCATTTTTGGGGTGGTGTTGTGTGTGGGTTTCATTACAGTGCTTGGACTGTAAATATCAACAGTCATTCGTAGGGTGGTGGGTGTTTGAGTGTCATTACAGAGCTTGGAATGTAAATCTCAACAGTCATTCATGGGGTGGTGGGTGTGTTGTTATCATTACAGTGTTGGGACTGTAAACATCAAAAGTCATTCTTGGGGTGGTGAGTGCGTAGGTGTCATTACAGTGCTTAGACTGTAAATATCAACAGTCATATATTGGGTGGTGGGCATGTGGCTGTCATTACAGTGCTTGGACTGTAAATATCAACAGTCAATCATGGGGTGGTGGGCCTATGGGTGTTATTACAGAGCTTGGACTGTAAATATCAACAGTCATTAATGGGGTGGTGGGTGTGTGGGTGTCATTACAGTAATTGAACTGTAAAAATCAACAGTCATTCTTGGGGTGGTGTGTGTGTGGGTGTCATTACAGTGCTTAGACTGTAAATACCAACAGTCATTCATGAGGTGGTGGGTGTTTGGCTGTTATTACAGTGCTTGGACTATAAATATCAACAGTCATTAATGGGGTGGTGGCTGTGTGAGTGTCATTACAGTGCTTGGACTGTAAATATCAACAGTCATTCATGGGGTAGATGGCGTGTGGGTGTCATTACAGTGTTTTGATTGTAAATATCAACAGTCATTCATAGGGTGGTGGGTGTCATTAGAGTGCTTAGACTGTAAATATCAACAGTCATTCATAGGGTGGTAGGTGTGTGAGTGTTATTACAGAGCTTGGAATGTAAATATCAACAGCCATTCATGGGGTGGTGGGTGTGTTGTTATCATTACAGTGCTTGGACTGTAAATATCAACAGTCAATCATAGGGTAGTAGGTGTATGGGTGTCATTACAGAGTTTGGACTGTAAATATCAACAGTCATTTATGGGGTGGTGGGTGTGTGGGTGTCATTACAGTGATTGGACTGTAAATATCAACAGTCATTCTTGGGGTGGTGGGTGTGTAGGTGTCATTACAGTGCTTAGACTGTAAATACCAACAGTCATTCACGAGGTGGTGGGTTTTTGGCTGTCATTATAGTGCTTGGACTGTAAATATCAACAGTCATTCATGGGGTGGTTGCTGTGTGAGTGTCATTACAGTGCTTGAACTGTAAATATCAACAGTCATTCATGGGGTGGTGGGCTTGTGGGTGTCATTACAGTGGTTGGATTGTAAATATAAACAGTCATTAATAGGGTGGTGGGTGTCATTAGAGTGCTTGAACTGGAAATATCAACAGTCATTCTTGGGTTGTGAGGGTGTCATTAGAGTGCTTGGACTGTAAATATCAACAGTCATTCATGGGATGGTGGGTGTGTGGGTGTCATGACAGTGCTTGGACTGTAAATATCAACAGTCATTCATGGGGTGGTGAGTGTGTGGGTGTCATTGCAGTGCTTGGACTATAAATATCAACAGTCACTCATGGGGTGGTGGGTGTGTAGGTGTCATTACAGTGCTTTGACTGTAAATATCAACAGTCATTCATGGGGTTGTGTGTGTGTGAGTGTCATTACAGAGCTTGGACTGTAAATATCAACAGTCATTCATGGGATGATGGGTGTGTGGGTGTCATTCCAGTATTTTGATTGTAAATATCAACAGTCATTCATAGGGTGGTGGGTGTCATTAGAGTGCTTGGACTGTAAATATCAACAGTCATTGATGGGTTGGTGGGTGTGTGGGTGTTATTACTGTGCTTGGACTGTAAATATCAACCATAATTCATGGGGTAGTGGGTGTCGGGGTGTCATTACAGTGCTTTGACTGTAAATTTAAACAGTCATTCATGGGGTCGTGCATGTGAGGGTGACATTACAGTGCTTGGACTGTAAATATCAACAGTCATTCATGGGTTGGTGGGTGTGTGGGTGTCATTATAGTGTTTGGACTGTAAATATCACCAGTCATTCATGGGGTGGTGGGTGTGTGGGTGTCATTACAGTGCTTGGACTGTAAAAATCATGTCATTTATGGGGTGGTCGGTTTGTGTGTGTCATTAGTGCTTGGACTGTAAATATCAACAGTCATTCATGGGGTGGTGGGTGGCATTACAGTGCTTGGACTGTATATATTAACAGTCATTCATGGGTTGTGTGGGTGTCTTTACAGAGCTTGTACTGTAAATATCAACAGTCATTCATGAGGTGGTGGGTGTGTGGGTATCATTACAGTACTTGGACTGTAAATATCAACAGTCATTCATGGGGTGGTGGGTGATTGGATGTCATTCCAGTGCTTGGACTGTAAATATCAACCATCATTCATGAGGTGGTGGGTGTGTCTGTGTCATTACAGTGCTTGGACTGTAAATATCAACAGTCATTCATGGGGTGGTGGGTGTGTGGGTGTCATTACAGTTCTTGGACTGTAAATATCAACGGTCATTCATAGGGTGGTGGGTGTGTGGGTTTCATTACAGTGCTTGGGCTGTAAATATCAATAGTCATTCATGGGATTCTGGGTGTGTGAGTGTCATTACAGTGCTTGGACTGTAAATATCAACAGTCATTCATGAAGTGGTGGGTGTGTGAGTGTCATTACAGTGCTTGGACTGTAATTGTCAACAGTCATTAATGGGGTGGTGCAAATAAGTCCATCTAAACATTTTGGTTTTGATAAAATATTTTCAAAATTAATTGAAGACTTGAAGGAACTTGAGAACAACGGCATTCAAATTAATAATGATAATTTGAAGGGGACACTATATTGCATTACTTGGGATAACTTGGGGGGTCTCATGGCATTGGTGCTTTTACAGAAAATTTTTGTAGATATTGTAACATAACCCTAAAAGAATTTCCTACTGACCCTGTGCATGTTGGTGTAATGAGAACAGTGGAAGACTATACATTAGCAATACAACAACTTAAAAACGAGAACACTGTCAAAATTTTAAATAATGTCATAGGTATTAAATTTAATTATCCATTCAATGCACTGAAATATTATCATGTCTGCAAAGCAGGTTTTCCACCATGCCTGGGTCATGACATTTTTTAGGGTGTTGGTGATTATAATGCTGCTCTGATATTGAAGAATTTAGTAAATGAAAAGATATGGCTAACTTATGCAGAACTTAATCAGTGTATAATTATGTTTCTTTATCGTGGTACAGATGCTGCCTCAATGCCATGTCAAGTAAATACTTCAGGTACTAAATTAGGTGGTCAGGCTACACAAAACTGGTGTTTAATCAGGCTGTTGCCTGTTATATTATATGGCAAAATAGTTGATGCTAATGATCCTGTTTGGCAGTTGTTCCTGTTATTACGTAACATTACTGAAATTATCTGTGCCCCAAAGTTTGACGACTCTGACCTTGCATATCTAGCAATACTTAATAATGAATATTTAGAAGACAGACAAAGAATTTTTTCAAATGACAAACTGAGGCCAAAGCATCATTTTCTAAAACATTATCCAAACCTAATTTTGCTGTTTGGCCCATTAATTCGTTTGTGGACATTACGCTTTGAAAGCAAGCACTGCTAATTCAAAGGATGCATTAAAAGTGCCCATTCCTTCAAGAATGTGTATCAGACCATGAGTGAAAAACATCAGTTATTACAAGCATACAAACAGGCCAGTTCATATTTTCCCACTGATATAGAGGTTGTAAAAAACATTTTGTTAATCTCAGATACATAAAGTTCAGATATTAAAAAAGCCTTAATGATGTGTCAGATTACTGAAGGTGCAGAAGTTAGCTTGGAAGTGACAATAATGGGGACTCCATACAAGAAGGGACACTATGTGGTGTTAAGTAAATGTGAACAGGGTATAATGTTAGGTGAGATTCAGTTCATAATATTGAACTCCTGTACACAAGCATACTTTTTAGTAAAAAAATTCACAGAACAAATTTCCAAGGAGTTGCAATTATCTACAGTATTGAACACCTTCCTATGCTCTTCCTTTAAATGTACAGAATTTTCTAAACTCCTAGATTATTACCCACTGGTTGACTACAAAAGAGGAAAATAATTGTTGATCCCACTCAAACACAATATATCTGCATAAGACTTCCAAGAAAATTGAAAAGGTAATTTAAAGATTATAATTCTATATTCATGTAGACCATTAGATTTCCTGTACAGTACTGTATACCAGTACTACAGTACATTATATTCATCTCCTTTCCCTGGGGCATGATTTCAAGAAAATGACAAAAGGTTGAACTGAAATGGAAGTTAAATGTTAAAGTTCCATACAAAAGATTAAAACATTCTGAACTGGAATTGGTTGTAGCTAAGGACCATGATGGTTATGAAGCTGATGACAGTGATAGTGATACTTGTAGTACAAGTAGTAGAGAGACAGTGATTTACATGACAGGTAAAGTACAGTACTGTACCATATGCACTGTAATTATGAAAACTGCTTATATGAGTAATGTACAGCATACTAAAGTAACTCCACTTCTCTACCTTTAATTGTGTTCTACATTGAATTTTTTACACAAAAATCATAAGTAAAATGAAAATGGTTAAATGACTTCTGTAAAGTTCGACTTCCCTGAGCTCAGCTAGCTAAGTTAAACTGTTCTAATGAGATATGGTAGGCCTATGTGCAGTTATGGTAACTTACTTCCTTGTTTTGGATCATTATGGGTTTAATCTAGCAGTAGTTGTTTCATTTTCTAATTATTTTCTAATTATCAGAGACTGGATTGATTGATTTATTTATTGATGCTATTAGGCATCTGGCGGCGCAACAGCAATGGTCATATACCGCCCAACATAAAATGGTCATCTACATCATTAATAAAATATGTAAAAAGATTAAATAATTTTCACTACCTCGAAAGGGAGAAGCAGCTTGAATAAAACCCACATCTTCCAAAAAATCATATATTAATTAAATAACCTACTTAAGTTAGATATATAAAAGAATTGAAATATTAACGAAAGAAACATTAAACTTTAACTACCTAAAAATAAATAGCCATAAATACAATAAAATTTACAATTTGTGGAGAAGGCCAGCCTCCTCCACATATGAGAGGGTGTTCCCTCCCACACCACAAGCCTCCTCCCCGAGGACCTGAGAGAGACTGTAAGAACCGTCACCCTCCTGGTACTCAGAGAGGTGCCTACGACGAAGGTCACCAAGGCTGGGACACTCAACAATAAGATGCCGCATTGTCAAAGGGACCAGACAATCATCACAGTAGGGATGGTGAGCCCTCTCCATTAAAAAGCCATGAGTCAATAATGTGTGGTCAATGCGCAGACGGACAAGAGCCGTCTCCCACCGGCGGGACAGGCCACTGTAGCTCCACAAACCAAGGTGCTGGCGGATGTCGCGGAGCTTGTTAGCCCCGACGGCATCCCATCTGTCCTGCCAGCAGGAACAAACAGTAGCATCTATGTAGGGTCGAAGGTCCACTGCAGGAACAGGATGATGCCTGGTAGGAGGCCGGGAATTGGAGACCGCAGCCTTAGCCAGGGCGTCAGCCCGCTCATTCCCATCAACACCCACATGGGCCGGGACCCAACAACAAGTGACTTTGTGGCCACGACGACCCAGGAGGACAAGCCACTCAAGAATGGCCAACACCAGGGGATGGGAAGAGTTAAAATTACACAAGGCCTGCAAGGCACTACAGGAATCGCTAAAAATAGTAAACGGAGGCTGAGGGAGAGTAAAAATTACTTGGAGGGCATATAAAATAGCCGAGAGCTCAGCAGTAAAAATTGACATGACAGAAGGGAGCCTGCCGCCACGGCAAAAGTCAGGAAAGACAACTCCAAAGCCAACTCCAGCATCAGACTTTGACACATCAGTGTACACGAGTGAAGGCATGTTCTAAAAAGAGGGAACGAGCCACTGGAGGAGAAAGAGATTCCTTCTTGTCTGTAAAGCAGGTGCAGGGAAAAACTTCTGGAAAAAGCCATGGAGCCACCCTGGGGACCCTCACAGGACAAATCTGTAAGTCATCAATGCCCATCTCCTCCATAGCCTTCCTGACCTGGAAGCCAAAGGGCCATGGTGTACAAGAATGTAAAAGGTAGTACTGAGACATGATATCAGATGACACCGCCAAGCAGGGAAGGGAGTCAGGAAGTCGATGTAATCGATGCCAACAACGAACCATCAAGGACTGGCGACGGAGATCAAGAGGTGGCTCATTAGCGTTCACCAGGAGACTGGGGATTTGGGACGACCTGAAGGCTCCGGTCGCCAGACGTACTCCAGCATGATGAACAGGGTCTAAAACTCTGAGACGGGCATCGGTGGCAGAAGAGTACACCTCACACCCATAGTCGTGTTTTGACCTAATAAGAACATGGTATAGGCAGAGGAGGGTGGCCTGATCAGCCCCCCAGGATGTATGGCCCAGGGCCCTCAACAGGTTAAGAGCCTTGAGGCAAGAGACCTTAAGTGTACGTAAGTGTGGCACCCAAGTCAAAAGTTTGTCAAAAAGGAGACCCAAAAAGCGAGTCTCCTCGACACAGCGTATCCGATGACCATACATGAATAAGTCCGGATCGGGGTGGACGCCTCGGATGCCGCAGAAGTGCATAGCAACTGTCTTGGAAGGAGAAAATCGAAACCCATGAGAACCAGTCCAACGTGACACCCTGTCAAGGGCAAGCTGCATGCGCCGCTCTGCCACTGACATACGGGAAGCAGCAAACCAGACTGCTAGGTCGTCAACGTACATCGAGTTAGCTATACCGTCTGGAAGGGATGAGGCAATGGCAATAATTGCAACTGCAAACAATGTGACACTGAGGACGCTTTCCTGGGGGATGCCCTCCTCCTGTGCAACAGATGCTGAGTGGGTGGTACCAACCCTCACAGAAAAAACTGCGACCACTGAGAAACTCCTTAAGAAAGCGTGGAATGCTACACCGCAGGCCATATAAATGGAGTTGCTGCAGGATGCCATATTGCCATGTAGTGTCATAGGCTTTCTCTAAATCAAAGAATACACAGACAAGGTGTTGATGTCGTGCAAAGGCCTCGCATGCAGCAGCTTCCAACCTGACCAGAGCATCTGTAGTGGAACGGTGTTTACGAAAGCCAGACTGGGACGGAGACAGAAAATCACCCCGTTCTAAGAAGTATACCAGTCTGACATTCACCATCTTTCCAAATAGTTTACAGAGACAGGAGGTCAAGGCAATTGGTCGATAATTGAGGGCAACACCAGAGTCCTTGCCCAGCTTGAGGAAAGGAAGGATGGTAGCAACCCTGCACCCAGAAGGGAAGACACCCTCCAGCCAGATTCTGTTATATAAAGCTAAAAGAAGTGAGATCGCCTCCTCACCCAAGTGTCGTAACATTGCATATGGGATGTTGTCTGGCCCAGGAGAAGTGTCACCGCAGAGAGAGAGAGCAGAATGCAGGTCTCTCAGGTTGAATATATGGTTATAACTTTCATTCTCGTTTCCTGAGAAATCCAGGACAGTACGCTCCTTGGCTCTTAACTCATGCCTGACAGCCAGAGGTCGAGAGTCACGGCTGGAGACTTTCGCAAAAGCCTCCGCCATGGTATTGGCTACTGTCAAACCATCCATGATCTTAATTCCATTGACCTTAAGTACAGGTGGAGAACTAGGAGAAAACTTCCCTGCCATCATACGGACTCTCCTGAACACTTGGGTGAGTGCAGTTTTAGTATTAATTGAAGACACATAGGCCTTCCAAGATGCGCGTCGTGCCTCTTTTAAAACTCGTCTAGCCCGAGCCCTTGCCCGTCGGAAGTCCTCTTAAAGAGTTGGGTCCCCACGATTGCGACGAAGGCGAGAGAAAGCAGCGCGCTTCTCCCGCACAGCGTTGGTGCAGACTGATGACCACCAAGGGACAGGACGTTTGGGAAAGTAACCAGAAGTTCTAGTGATAGAGTTGAGAGCAGCAGAGTGGAGCATATCAGTGAAATATGTTACAGCCTCGTCAGAGCTACTAAAATCGGTTACAGAAGAGACCGAAGAAGTTAGCTCTCTAAAAAAACTGCCAGTCAGCCTTCTCTAATTTCCACCTAGGAAGACGAGACTGTGGTTCTTACCTGTTACCTTCTAAAAGTATAGGGAAATGGTCACTGCCATATAAATCAGGCAACACTCTCCAAGTAAAATCCAACAGAGCACTGGGTGAGCAGAGGGAAATGTCAATGGTGGTAAAAGTCCCAGTAATGCTATTAAAATGTGTCACATCTCCCGTATTTAAAACCCCTAATCCTTCATCCTCAATAAAAGAAGCCAATAAAACACCCCTGGGATTGACCGAACTGTCACCCCACAGAAGGACACAATTCCACTGAAGGACCTTGAACGGTGTTTCTTTAGTACTGATTTTTGGGAAGCCTCACGGAGGTACTTCCCACTACCACCTCGACCTGAGGGTTTACTCAAACAATAAGATTTGTCTAATCCTAGGCCACTAGAAGAAGAGCGAACCCGAGGAGTAGTATGTGGGGCAGTAATTGGGACCCGTAGACGAGTCCCTGAAGCATCTGATATGTTAGAAGATGAAGGTATATGAGCTGGGATATTCTTTGAAACAATTACATTGGTTTTGTCCTATACAGCAGTGGTATCACTGACACAGGCAGATACATCAACATCCATAATACAGGTGGTAGAATCACTCCGCTGCTCAAGCGGAAGAGAAACTGAATCTTTTGAAGTAACAACATCCGTGGCATCCACATTAACTTCACGCCCCTCTGATGATCCCGAAGGAAGCTTGCGAGGAGGAACTTCTGTTGAATCAAGAGATTCATCAGACCCACGAGAACGCTTCTTGTGAAATTGAGAGGAAACTATGGATGAGTCCACAGAGATGGTTGCCTTACAAGGTGGAATATCTATAGAGTCAAGTGCCTCAGAGGAACCACGAAGGCATCTCTGTGGCAGTTTAGGTGACTTAAGTTTCCTTTTTGGAGAGCGTGTGGCAGCGTGAGCCTCTAAAACATGGACACCTTTAGCTAAAATCTGAGAATTGTCATCAGTTGAAGGTTTAACAGAATGAGAGTCTGATAAAGTTTCCAAGACAGAGAAACTATTATGTAGAGTAACCTTAGAAACATTCTCACTTGAGCAAAAAGCAGAAAGCAGCTGCCTCTTGAGAGGGTTGAGAGGGTGCTGCAACCAATTTAGGGCAAAGGGAGGAGGCGTATGTCTTCACACCACCATCCTTCTCTCGCCTGAAGTTGAGTTGCCGTCTGGCACTACCTATGCTAATGAATTGAATATTAGCCAAGTGGAGGATATCCTGCTCAAGGAGGTACATCTTACATTGGCGAGAACGCAAGGGGTGAGCATCTCTGCATTAAAAGCAGTAACTCTCTGACCGACACTCAGAAGTAAGATGTGAGTCAAGAGCAGAACAATTACCACACCGGGAACGGTTGTTGCAGTTCCTCCTCCCATGACCAAACTCATAACAACAAAAACACTGTAGGGGATGCTCAACAAAAGGCTTCACCTCAAATGAGGTGGGGTTAATGTTAATGCGATCTGGGATATGCAAGCCATAGAAAGTGAGGATGATCATATTTTTACTGCCTTTCATCTTCGTTACCAGTTGGACACTGTCTGGGCACATAGCGAGAATGTCCTCTTCAGAGAATTCATACAGGTCCTCATTATATATACGCCCCTTGCTATAATTAAATGTTCGATGTGGTTTAATAGATTCAAACATGCTATCAGAAGGACAGGGGAGATTGAGGAGCATCATGGCCTGTGTAAGATCTTTGGCTCTGATTAAAATGCCCGTACTATATTTCTTTATGTGGCCCATTGGTAATAATCCAATTTCTTTCTCCAGATACTGGGAAGCATGGATAAGGTTACCACGTCCCTCCCTGTAGTAAGCCACAAACCAAAAGGGTGTAGGAACCCGACATTCCTTTGGGACATACTCTACAGAGTCATCAAATATATTAGGGCAGTAGTCATTGTCACTGTCAACTACATTGGTGGACCGCATCATCTGAACTTTACAATGAGTATCCCCCACCGTCAGAGAATCTTTTGCCTCAAATGCTGCTTTGGCAGCAACATTTGTATTGAAAGTAATATAGCACTGATTAGACCTACAATCACTGTCATATGTGATTCGGATTCGAAGAACTACTCCAAAACACTTAAAAATGGAGTGGATAGCGCCATAGGAAAAGGATGCAAGTACATTCGTTAACATTAACGTGTCCAAATCGCTAACAGGTTCTTCGACACAACACCCAACCTGCTAGGTCTAGTCTTATTTGCAGCTTTCTGCATATTACCACTACCAGAGAGTGACGTCTCGAGGGCCTGGTCGACCACCGCTCGAGGAAGAGATTGGGGCTTTTCTTTATCCATATATCATTGATTTGATATTTTTGGCCCCAGGAGCCAAGAGCTACTACCTACCGGGCAGATGAGGGGACCGAGCGCTGGTCGCTGTGGGCGACCACTGGGCCACTCGTTTTAAAAAGCAGCCCCAATGGCTCGAAAGTTTGCCCACGATGGTGCTGAGACCCCCTTCCCCAACATCTCCCGGCCCAGACACCCAACCATCCAACATAGGACAGCCCCTAGAGGGCAGTCCCTATGGAGGGCAGCGCTGTTGGCCCATACTGGCAGCCTAATGCATGGGAACCATTTAGTCTGGTCTCTCACTGGCGACCTTACTAGCATGGGAAGCCCTCTCTCCCCGAAATCGGGGCAGAGGAGGGGCCGGAGCCCCCTCTAGTCTAGCTCGCCAGGTCTCAGAGACACACAAGCCCCCCTACCATGTCAAGGCGGTTCCCGTTGGGGGGGATCAGAGACTGGAGATGGAGGAAATCAAGGAGACCATTGAAGAAATATTCTTCCAACCCTTCCTCCACAGTTACTGGAGGAAGTGTGTGAACACCTTATCAGCATTGGTGTAGAAACTGTTAATGATATTCACTATGTGAAGGCATCCCATCTTACACCCATGTAGAAAGAGATTCAAGCACGTAAACTTATTGATAAATGGAAACAAGGTACAGTATAATGCATGCCATATTTTTTTAAGATTAGTTTACCTTACTGTACAGTTCTTGCCTGCATTTAAGACTCAGGTAATATTCTATATTAGCTTATGAGTTGTGTCCTAGCAAACTTGGCCAATCTTTTTTTTTTTTTACAGTACCGGTACAGTACTGTATATTCAGACACTTGATGTGGGTTGTCATTTAACTGCAGGTCCAATTAAAACAGAGTATCACTGTTGCTTGTTATGTAACTTATTGTTCCCATGTACCCACAAAATACTTATACATCATCTTTTTGATGAAATGTTGTCTCATTTTCTTCTCAATTATGTTTCTTATAAATTAACTCATACAAAAATGGAATGCAGGAAGGGAGAAGTGAAGGAAGGAAGCACTGTGTGAATTATGTACAGTGTTGTGGATGGGCATGTTATTGCATATGGGCTTAAGTACTATGCATAATCAACACCAACATTTTTTATTGGTTCTCTTAATATTTCAGTGGCACCGGCATCACATGAATTATCACACTCATCACAGGAACTATCACACTCATCACATGAATTATCACACTCATCACAGGAAGATACACACTCATCACAGGAAGATACACACTCATCACAGGAATTATCACACTCATCACAGGAAGATGCACACTCATCACAGCAAGATACACACTCATCACAGGAATTATCACACTCATCACAGGAAGATACACACTCATCACAGGAAGATGCACACTCATCACAGGAAGATACACACTCATCACAGGAATTATCACACTCATCACAGGAAGATACACACTCACCACAGGAAGATACACACTCATCACAGGAAGATGCACACTCATCACAGGAAGATATACAATCATCACAGGAAGATATACAATCATCACAGGAAGATACACACTCACCACAGGAAGATACACACTCATCACAGGAAGATACACACTCAATTCAGCCAACTGTTTCAGCTCTAGATGATGGAGAAATCAGTGCCAAGCTACAACCAATCACATTGGGCTGAAGATTATACAATACCCTGGAAAAGATTTTCAAAGACAAATTTGCTCGTTTCCTTAGAAAAAGGACAGAGACTTAAGCCTTCTGCTAGAAGAGAGATGGTGAGAGTGTTGGTGGATGATATATCAAAAATCTCAGAAAGACCAGGGAAGAAATCACTGGCAGTAATTGCTGAGAGAATTGTTAAAACTTATCCGGCATCGTTTTTAGATGAAATTGATGAAACACTTGTTCGAACAGGTTTTGACTCTTTATTTAAACAGTTAATGGCAAGGTTTGATAATATAAATAGAGGGCCTAATAGTAATTCAATCAAAAGAAAAGTAAACTGTTCCCATGAAAATGAAGAAATAGACACTGAGGGAGCTGGTCTAATCAGAAGAGTACAGGTGTGTTTTAATGATAAATATAGGTGTATTAATTATATGCCCAAAGATTATCCGGATGGGGAATCTGAAACAACACAAGAAGACAGGAAAACTTACTGAATAATTACTGAAAACATTACTGAATAATGAGAGTTTGGAGGACTACATTGACTCCAAATTGACCACAAAAGGTCGATTTCCTTAAGGTGGCATATAGCACATTGTTATGGGTGATAAATTTAGAGCAATGATTTCTCCAAACTATTCCAGATATTGTATCAATATTTCTGCCTTTATTAAATTGAATATTGTATGAATATTTCTGCTTTAAATTAAATTGAATAGTGCATGAATATTTCTGCTTTAAATTAAATTGAATATTGTATAAATATTTCTGCTTTAAACTGAATATTGTATGAACGTGATATAAGTTGTTAATGTCAAACATCCCTAAGTTTGATATACCGTAGGTCTTACCTTGTGCAACTCCGTATAGGCTGTTCAGGTTAGGTCTTGGTAGTCTGCTATGGTTAGGTCCCGCTAGTCTGCAATGGTCCAGATTAGGTTAGATTGGGTTGGGTCGGGTTGGGTTGGGTTTGGTTGGGGTGGGTTAGGTTGGATTAGATTATGTTAGGTTAGGTTAGGTATGTATGGCTAAAAACAGGACATTTGCACAATAAATGGATGTAAAAATTGAACTAATCACTTGAAAAAAATTGAACTAATCACTTGAAAAAATCTTAGAAAAGCAATATTTTGTCTGAAAATTTCACACGTGTAGCTCAGAAAATGTACCCAATTTTTTAATTACAAAAAAAAACATTATATAGACAAGGGAAACCATTATGAAATATGAGTAATAAAAACATCCGGTAATTATCTAATCTATTGCCATTTTCTATTACAATATTTTTATCTTCTTTATTCACAAATTCATAACATTCTAAAACACTTTTATTCGGAAATGCCCCATTTCCAAGTTAGGTCATAATCAAATTTTGAAATTAGTATGACCTTACATGACATAATTAGGGGAAACCACAATCTGACTCAGCTCCTTTTTACTGTAGAGGCAAAAGCTCATTACCATCGTATTCCTCGTGTGTTTTTACGTATAATAACCAATTTTCATTGAAATCGTACATCAAATATTATTTTTCCCAATTTTTTTCACCAACTGAGGGAATTTTTTTTTTTTTTTTTTTTTTTCAGAACTTCCTCATACTTTATGTGGACACTCTCCTTAGATACAGCAACACTGTCATGAGCCAAGAACCCCATATCACTGCTACAAATGGGAAATTGAAATCGCTTGAAAAGGGAGATAAAATTCCTGAGATGAAAAAGTTCCTCAAAAATAGGGTAATCATTTATCAAGGAAATGGAAACAACAAAATATGCTCATATATACGTGTATCACTTGTGAAAAGCTTCATGAACATGACATAAACACTGTTCGAGCTGTTATCAATTGCACCTGAAAAAGTGGGTCCTGAGAAAACTGCGAATTTGTGATATAGGAAAGTTGGGCAGTCTAAAATAGTATCCACCGTTTCCTTTACGTACTCTATCATATCTCAAGTATAGAGAATGTGTCTGATGTATGGTAAACTATTATTTTTGCATATATAACTACGAGAATCTTAATTCCTCGTTCATCACTGACATATACCAGCACAGTATGATACATATATATATATGATGCTATATAGCAAAATATTATGATGTATTATGAATAATAAACAGTTCATATGATGGACTGAGAAGGGAGAATGAGATTTGAGATGGGTATGGGAGGTCTTATTGAATTTGTGTGTGTGTGTGTGTGCCTACACTGCAATTATTTGTATGATCATTCACTTATTCATTATTTATTTGTTTATTTACCTATATAATTAGCCTTAACCGACAAGTGTAACTTGTCTCACCCCTGGGGGATTATGGAAGTAGCTGACTCAACGAAAAGGGGTTTATTTTTACCAGGGATTGGCTCTTCCCTTTCCTCCTCAGCTACTTCTACCCTTTTACTCACGTCCTTGCTTAGAAGGCTCCTGCTTCATATGTGGTGCCTTCTTTGATGACTTTCTTTGCTTCTTCTTCCATTGCCTTTCGTTTCTTTGATCATCTTTCTTCCTTCTTTTCTTGGCGGCTTTCAAACAATTTGTGTTTTTTCACGTCCTGCCCTGTTCCAATTTTCTTCCCTATTTTTCCAGAAGACACAAGGCCTCCAGAACGCGCAAATCCAAAGTTGAACTCAGTTATGGCCTTAGCACACAGGTAATGCACCCTCTCCTTTTGATAAAACACAGCTTTAGAGCACTTGCTCCATATGACTGAATTCAGGCATTCATTGGCATTCTGTGTTCGTCCAGTGCACCTTGACAAGAGTTCATCTGTGCTGTACTTTCTGATTATGTCGTACAGGTCACCCTTGAGATCTTGGCGTATTGGGTAGTGAATTTGCTGGTCATGGCTTCCAGTAGGCTTTCCTTCAGCTCGAGCTTTGTTGAAGAAGCACCAGGAATCAACTTTTTCTGGGCACATCTCGTGGCAAGGATCGTCATCGGTGCTACAACAGTGTTCAATTATTGCAAAAATTGCCTTTTTCATCTTCTCCACATCATCCAGGTTACGAATTATGGCATACCTGTAAAAATCCTGGATTTTCCCTAAAGTAACCTGGGTCAGGGATCCTCTTCTCCTCCCTCCAACACCTTCTCCTTTCCTACTCTTTTCTTGTACATAGTCTCTCAATGCCTTCCCAACTCTCTTTGCAACTTGATTGATGCATTCGTCTTTGCGAATTTCCACATCTCCATACACTTTTTCTTTCACTACAGATGAGTAGGCCTTCGAGTCACCATCTGAAATTACAGTGGTATATCGAAAGTTACATTTTTCCACTGACCTTTTCCACAGTTTCATCCAACCCTCTGTCTCCATTGCAGGAGAACTTCCATCAAAGTTTTTTACGCACTGTGGCTGATGTGCAGCATACCAGTCACCTTCTGTTTTTTTATTTTTCTCACATATTCTGCAGTATTTACTCAATACTTCATAGTCCACAACAAGTCCTGTGTCAAAGTGTATGACTGGTACCACACAAAACTTTGCCACAAACCCTCTCTTTGACCAGGAACCATCACATGTCACTGTTATATTCTTCACTTCAGGAGAACCTGGTTGTTCATTTTCAAGATATTCATGGACGAGTTCCCGTGCTCGTCTCAAACTCACTTCACCATCTTGGATTCCTTTTGCCTCAATTTCTCGGGCAATGTAAAAGAACCTGGTACTTGACATTATTTTCATCTCGAACACTTTTTCCATGTCCTCAAGTGTTTTATAGAAATTGTTTTCTAGGCCAAATTCTACGAACTTCATATTCACATCATACTTGCCATGTGGTTCGTACCTGAAGGAGGTCCAGGCAACAGACGTCTCGCCACACACACTACACTCGCACACGATTTTGTTCGCTGCACCAAGTCGCCTTCCTACACTGGGGATACCCAATGCAACATTTCTACACTTTTCACATTTTTTTTTGAAATTTTGGAACAATTTTCTCTTCGAAATCATGACATATTCGTCTTTCACTCTGTCAAGAGGAACAGCGATACTTTCTCGCAGCTGTCTCTTCACAGCGGCTGGTGACACTTGGGTTGTCCCCTCCTCTTGTGGTTGTGGTTGCTCCCCCGATGGTCCTGGTTGTGGCTGGGGTTGTGGTTGTACCCCCGATGGTCCTGGTTGTGGCTGGGGTTGTGGTTGCTCCCCTGATGGTCCTGGTTGTTGCTGGGGTTGTGGTTGCTCCCCTGCTTTTTCTGCAATAGCAGCCAGGGCCTTCTCCTTCTTCTTCCTCGCTATATCAGCCATCTTTCTTCTAAGCTTTGACTTGGGTCCCATCTTGAGAAAAAGATTGCTTGCTTGCTTGATTTGAGCTCGTACAATAATACTCGACAGAGTCTGGAGTAAAAGTGAAGGAAAGTGGTAGTGGTAGGATGCGCTGTTTATGGTCGCGTTCTGAATCCTTTGAGACAACTTGAGGGTAAAGGCTAATTTCATTTTACATTTCTGTTTTTTTCCTTTTATCATTCACAGTGAGTTTCATATAGAGTATTGTACATAAAAAAAAAACACACACACATATATATGTGTATTTGTATATGGGTTTGTTATATAGTCTACGACTGTTCAGAAAATGAATAGAGTGTGTATTGAAGACATCTACGTATAATTTGAATGCAGCCAGGCCAGGGGTAGGCCTCCTTATCAGCAGTGGTTGACCGTGTGAAGAAGGGTCGCGATATGGGTAGTGAACAAGGTTGGAGGTTATGGGGTTGGGGATTGGGAGTTAGGGGGAGAGAGTTATGGGGTGGGGGTTATGGGACTGGGGGTTATGTGGTTGGGGTTTATGGGGTGGGGTTTGGGATTGGGGGTTATGTGGTTGGAGATATGGGGTGGGGTTTGGGATTGGGGGTTATGGGTTGGGGGCTATGGGGTGGGAGTTATGGGGTGGGGTGTATGGGGTGGGGATCATGGGTTGAGGGTTATGGGGTGGGGGTTATGGGGTGGGGTTTATGGGGTTGGGGGTTATGGGGTGGGGGTTATGGGGTTGGGGGTTATGGGTTGGGGGTTATGATGTGGGGGTTATGGGGTGGGGGTTATGGGATGGGGGTTATGGGATGGGGGTTGTGGGGTGGGGGTTGTGGGGTGGGGGTTGTGGGGTGGGGGTTATGTGGTTGGGGGTTGTAGGGTGGGGTTCATGGGGTTGGGGTTTATGGGGTGGGGGTTATGGGGTGGGGGTTATGGGGTGGGGATTATGGGGTGGGGGTTGTGCGGTGGGGGTTGTGGGGTGTGGGTTGTGGGGTGGGGGTTGTGGAGTGGGGGTTATGGGGTTGGGGGTTGTGGGGTGGGGTTTATGGGGTTGGGGTTTATGGGGTGGGTGTTATGGGGTGGGGGTTATGGGATGGTGGTTGGGGGTTGTGGGGTGGGGGTTGTGGGGTGTGGGTTATTGGGTTGGGGGTTGTGGGGTGAGGGTTGTGGGGTGGGGTGGGGGTTATGGGGTTGGGGGTTGTGGGGTGGGGATTGTGGGGTGGGGGTTGTGGGGTGGGGATTGTGGGTTGGGGGTTTTGGGGTGGGGTTTATGGGGTTGGGGGTTGTGGGGTGGGGTTTATGGGGTTGGGGAACATAATAATACTAATCAAATTACTAATTCAATGACCATATATAACATAGGAAACAAAAATGGAATTTCGAGTGTTTGGGGGTAGTTGGGGGCGGGGGGGTTGGAGGGGTTTGAAGGCTGATAAGCAAGTTTGGTTGCTACTACATGATGCGTAGGACCTCAAAGAACATATTTAGCATGGAATTGAAAAATGCAAAATTTAGGCCAAAATTATAATGTCAGAGTGTGGTCTCCCCTCCTAACCTAAACTGCAGTAAACTACCGGGACCTAACCTGGGCAAACTACCGGGAATTAAACGTGGTAAGGACCGTGGCAAAATACGGTAAATATTGAAACAACTGCCGTTATCATGTACGTTTTTTCTACCTTCATTACCCACTTATTTAGACCATTCTAAGACTATTTTCTTCTATGGCATTTCCAAGATAGGGCATATTCAAATGGGGCATTTTGAACTTAGCCTAGCCTAACCTAACCTAACCTAGACCGCATCAGACCACAGGGACCTAATCTGGGCAAACTACCGGAATCTAACCTGGTCAAACTACCGGGAAATAACTGTGGTAAAGTACAGGAAATGACCGGGGCAGAATACTGGGACCTAGCCGGATGTGGTAACACTGCTACAAAACGGTAATGGGCCAAACTTTACCTTAAATGGCACCAAACTATGGTAATCTGGGGTAATTACCTTGGAAATGACAACACTGAAGAAATTAGCAATGCTGGTGTAAATAAAAGGGATTATGAGTGTTCACTATTATTATTATCATTATTATTATTATTATTTATTTATTTATTTATTTATCTAGTTATTGGGTTCTAAATATTCATTGGTATTTATTCAAATATATTTCATTTTTTTTATAATACTCCTATTGTTATTATTATTGTTATTATTATTACTTTTACATTCATCATCTCAATATAAACAAACTGGCGGCCATCATGGATTTTGACGTTATTATTGACAGTGTCGTGAAATCAGTGTTGCCATGTAAGAGGCAATTTTTTTTTTAATACTTACAAAAAAAAAAAAAAATAATACATACAAAAAATTAATACTAAACAAAATTAATACATAAAAAAATAATATTACTTAAAAAAATAATACTTAAACAAAATTAATACTTATTAAAAAATTAATACTTAAAAAAAAATAATACTTACAAAAAGAAAATGAAAAAAAATAATACTTACAAAAAATAGCACTTAAAAAAATTGATACTTAAAAAAAAATTTAATACTTAAACAAATGATATTAAAAAAAAATAATACTTAAAAAAAATTGTTACCTAAAAAAATAATACTTAAAAAAAATTAATACTTAAAAAAAAATTGTTACTTATCAAACCTTGGTTTGGCACTTACGACTGTCTTAGCCACTAAGGATATTATGGTTAAAGTTTAAAATTTTAGAAGTTACTATTAGGGTGCCAAATCAATCTTTAGATACATAAACAAATTCCAAAGTCAATATGACTTCAGCGGGAAACGTATGTCAGTATGGCCAGTTTGGTAACTATAACAAGTAGCAAAAAGAATAACCTAAGTTGGATGTTAGGGAGAATAAAGTCAATGAAGCACCTGTAAAGACTCTCAAAATGAAACTTAGCTGTAGGGTTGCAGACACTTCGTTCTCCCAAGGTGAAGAAATGAGGCACGAGAATAGTATGGGTTATCACCAATAGTCAGTCACCCAGTCGAGTACCGGTATAAGGTTTCTTGGATAAGTCAAGAGGATATGTAGAAAAGAGCTCGTTAACTGAGAGCTATGACAATCAAGAATAAGGTATAAATGAAAGAACTTGAAGTGACTTGTACCACCACCAGTATTTGACTGGGCGAGATCCAGAACAGAACTGCCTTCCACACTCACTCTCTCCTCCTCCATCACCTCGGATTATATGTTATGAATCATCCCCAAAAGTCTCGAACTGAGGAAAACAGTTTCATACAGTTTTCACAACACAGAAAATTAGATTCATGAACATGGATCCATGTATTCATCGAATCATATCTTAACAAAACTAAATATACAGCATCCAATAATTATAACAAATACATGTATATGTTACACATGCAAAAAATCGATATTTTGGGTGCCCAAAGTCAATATGTGCATGCATCTTCTGTACCCGTTTATATCCCAAATTCAGGCTCAAAACACCCAAAAAATCGATATTTTTGTGTCCCAGAAGCGATCTGTACATACCTACTCAGTGCTAGAATGTTTTCGAAATATAGGCTCAAAACATGCTAATAATCGATATTTTATGTGTCCAAAGTCGATATGTACATGCATCTTCTGTACCCGTTTTTATCTTAAATTCAGGCTTAAAACACCCGAAAATTCGATATTTTTGGGTCCCAGAAGCGATCTGTACATGCTTACCCAGTGTTAGAATATTTTTAAGATACAGGCCCAAAACATGCTGAAAATCGATATTTTATCTGCCCAAAGTCGATATGTGTATGCATATTTTGTACCCGATTATATCTCAAATTCAGTCTCAAAACACCCGAAAATTCGATATTCTTGGGTCCCAGAAGCGATCTGTACATGCCTACTCAGTGTTAGAATATTTTACAAAATACAGGCCCAAAGCATGCTAAAAATTGGTATTTTAGTTGCCCAAAGTCAATATGTGTATGCGTATTCTGTACACGTTTATATCCCAAATTCATGCTCAAAACACCCGAAAATTCTATATTTTTGGGTCCCAGAAGCGATCTGTACATGACTACTCAGTGTTAGAATATTTTCAATATACAGGCACAAAACAAGTTGAAAATCGATATTTAAGGTGCCCTAAATCGATATGTGCATGCATCTTCTGTACCCGTTTAAAACTCAAATTCAGGCTCAAAACACCCAAAAATTCGATATTTTTGGGTCCCAGAAGCGATCTGTACATGCCTACTCAGTACTAGAATATCATCAAAATATACCCCCAAAAGATGCTAAAAATCGATATTTTTGGTGCCCAATGTCGATATGTAAATGCATCTTCAGTACTCGTTTATATCTCAAATTCAGGCTCAAAACACCCGAAAATTCAATTTTAGGTGGTTGTAGGAACGATCCGTACATACCTACTCAGTTTTAGAATATTTTAAAAATACAGGCACAAAACAAGTTGAAAATCGATATTTTAGGTGTCCTAAATCGATATGTGCAATGCATCTTCTGTACCCGTTTATATCTCAAATTCAGGCTCAAAACACCTGACAATTTGATATTTTTGGGTCCCCGAAGCGATCTGTGTATGCATCTTCTGTACCCGTTTACATCCCTAATTCAGGCTCAAAACACCCGAAAATTCTATATTTTTAGGTCCCATAAGCGATCTGTACATATCTACTCAGTGACAGAATATTTTCAAAATACAGGCCCAAAACATGCTAAAAATCGATATTTTAGGTGCCTAATGTCGATATGTGAATGCATCATCAGTACCCGTTTATATCTCAAATACACGCTCAAAACACCCGAAAATTCGATATTTTGGCGTCCCAGAAGCGATCTGTACATGCCTACTCAGTACTAGAATATTGTCAAAATATAGGGCAAAAACATGCTAAAAATCGATATTTTTGGTGCCCAAAGTCGATATGTACATGCATCTTCTGTTCCCGTTTATATCTCGAATTCGAGATCAAAATACCCGAAAATTCGATATTTTTGGGTTCAAGGAGCGATCTGTACATGCCTACTCAGTATTAGAATATTTTTAAAATACATGCACAAAACAAGTTGAAAATCGATATTTTAGGTGTCCTAAATCGATATGTGCATGCATCTTCTGTACCCGTTTATATCTCAAATTCAGGCTCAAAACACCCGAAAATGTGATATTTTTGGGTCCCAGAAGCGATCTGTGCATGCATCTTCAGTACCCGTTAATATCTCAAATTCAGGCTAAAAAACCCCGAAAATTCGATATTTTTGGGTCCAAGAAGCGATCTATACATGCCTACTCAGTGACAGAATATTTTCAAAATACAAGCCCAAAACATGCTGAAATACTATATTGTAGGTGCAAAAAGTCGTTCTATGCATACATCTTCATTACCCGTATACATCTCAAATTCAGGCTCAAAACACCCGAAAATTCGATATTTTTGGGTCCCAGAAGCGATCTATACTTGCCTACTCAGTGACAGAATATTTTCAAAATACAAGCCCAAAACATGCTGAAAATCGATACTTTAGTTGCCCAAAGTCAATATGTGTATGAATATTCTGTACCCGTTTATATCCCAAATTCAGGCTCAAAACACCCGAAAATTCTATATTTTTAGGTCCCAGAAGCGTTGTGTACATGCCTACTCAGTGCTAAAATATTTTCAAAATATAGGCCCAAAACATGCTAAAATCGATATTTTTGGTACCCAATGTCGATATGTGAATGCATCTTAAGTACTCGTTTATATCTCAAATTCAGGCTCAAAACACACCAAAATTCAATTTTTTTGGGTTGTAGGAGCGATCTTTACATGCCTACTCAGTGTTAGAATATTTTCAAAATACAGGCACAAAACAAGTTAAAAATCGATATTTTAGGTTCCCTAAATCAATATATGCAATGCATCTACTGTACAGGTTCATATCTCAAATTCAGGCTCAAAACACCCGAAAATTCGATATTTTTGGGTCCCAGAAGGGATCTCTACTTGCCTACTCAGTGCTAGAATTTCTTTTTAAATATAGGCTTAAAACATGCTAAAAATCGATATTTTAAGTGTCCAAAGTCGATATGTGCATGCATCATCTGTACCCGTTTATATCCCCAAAGTCAACATGTGTATGCATCTTCTACACTCGTTTATATCTCAAATTCAACCTCAAAACACCCGAAAGTTCGATAATTTTGGGTCCCAGAAGCGATCTGTATATGTCTAGTCAGTGCTAGAATGTTTTCAATATATAGGCTCAAAACATGCTAAAAATCGATATTTTAAGTGTCCAAAGTCAATATGTTCATGCATCTTCTGTACCCGTTTATATCTCAAATTCAGGCTCAAAACACCCGAAAATTCGGTTTATTTGGGTCCTAGAAGCGATCTGTACATCCCTACTCCTAGTTAGAATGTTTTCAAGATACAGACCCAAAACATGCTCAAAATCGATATTTTAGGTGCCCAAAAGTCGATAAGAGCATGCATCTTCTGTACCCGTTTATATCTCAAATTCATGCTCAAAACACCCGAAAAATCGATATTTTGGGGTCCCAGAAGCGATCTGTAAATGCCTACTCAGTGCTAGAATATTTTCAAAATATAGGCCCAAAACATGCTAAAAATCGATATTTTAGGTGCCCAATGTCGATATCTCAAATTCAGGCCCAATACACCCAAAAAATCGATATTTTGGGATCCCAGAATCGATCTGTACATGTCTACTCCGTGTTAGAGTATTTTCAATATACAGGCCCAAAACATACTGAAAATCGATCTTTTAGGTGCCCAAATGTCGATATGTGGATGTATCTTCTGTACCCGTTTTATCTCAAATTCAGGCTCAAAACACCCGAAAATTTGATATTTTGGGGTCCCAGTGGCGATCTGTACTTGCATACTCCGTTTTAGAGTATTTTCAAAATACAGGCCCAAAAACAAGCTGAAAGTCGATATTTTAGGTGACCAAAGTCAATATGTGTATGCATCTTCTGCACCCGTTTATATCCCAAATTTAACTTCAAAACACCCAAAAATTCGATATTTTTGGGTCCCAGAAGCGATCTGTACATGCCTACTCAGTGCTAAAATGTTTTCAAAATATAGGCCCAAAACATGCTAAAAATCGATATTTTAAGTGTCCAAAATCGATATGTGAATGCATCATCTGTACCCGTTTATATCTCAAATTCAGGCTCAAAACACCCGAAAATTCGTTATTTTGGGGTCCCAGAAGTGATCTGTACATGCCTACTTAGTGCTAGAATATTTTCAAAATATAGGCCCAAAACATGCTAAAAATCGATATTTTAGGTGCCCAAAGTCGATACCTCAATTGCAGGACCAAAACACTCGAAAATTCGATATTTTGGGGTCCCAGAAGCGAACTGTACATGCCTACTCCGTGTTAGAGTATTTTCAAAATACAGGTCCAAAACAAGCTGAAAATCGATATTTTAGGTGACCAGAGTCAATATGTGTATGCATTTTCTGCACCCGTATATATCCCACATTCAACCTCAAAACACCCGAAAATTCGATATTGTTGGGTCCTAGAAGGGATCTGTACTTGCCTACTCAGTGCTAGAATTTTTTCAATATATAGGCTCAAAACATACTAAAAATCGATATTTTAAGTGTCCAAAGTCGATATGTGAATTCATCTTCTGTACCCGTTTATATTTCAAATTCAGGCTCAAAACACCCGAAAATTCGATATTTTGGGGTCCCAGAAGCGATCTGTACATGCCTACTCCTAGTTAGAGTATTTTCAAAATACAGACCCAAAGCATGCTGAAAATCGATATTTTTGGTGCCCAAAGTCAATATGTGCATGCATCTTCTGTACCCGTTTATATCTCAAATTCAGGCTCAAAACACCGGAAAATTCGGTATTTTTGGGTCCTGGAAGCGATCTGTACATCCCTAATCCTAGTTAGAATGTTTTCAAGATACAGACCCAAAACATGCTCAAAATCGATATTTTAGGTGCCCAAAAGTCGATAAGAGCATGCATCTTCTGTACCCGTTTATATCTCAAATTCAGGCTCAAAACACCCGAAAATTCGATATTTTGGGGTCCCAGTAGCGATCTGTACATGCCTACTCAGTGCTAGAATATTTTCAAAATATAGGCCCAAAACATGCTAAAAATCGATATTTTAGGTGCCCAAAGTTGATATCTCAAATTCAGGCCCAATACACCCAAAAATTCGATATTTTAAGGTCCCAGAATCGATCTGTACATGTCTACTCCGTGTTAGAGTATTTTAAATATACAGGCCCAAAACATACTGAAAATCGTTCTTTTAGGTGCCCAAAAGTCGATATGTGGATGCATCTTCTGTACCCGTTTTTTCTCAAATTCAAGCTCAAAACACCCGAAAATTTGATATTTTGGGGTCCCAGAGGCGATCTGTACTTGCATACTCTGTTTTAGAGTATTTTCAAAATACAGGCCCAAAACAAGCTGAAAGTCGATATTTTATGTGACCAAAGTCAATATGTGTATGCATCTTCTGCACCCGTTTATATCCCAAATTCAACCTCAAAACACCCGAAAATTCGATATTTTTGGGTCCCAGAAGGGATCTGTACTTGCCTACTCAGTGCTAGAATGTTTTCAAAATATAGGCTCAAAACATGCTAAAAATCGATATTTTAAGTGTCCAAAGTCGATATGTGCATGCATCATCTGTACCCGTTTATATCTCAAATTCAGGCTCAAAACACCCGAAAATTCGATATTTTGGGGTCCCAGAAGTGATCTGTACATGCCTACTTAGTGCTAGAATATTTTCAAAATATAGGCCCAAAACTTGCTAAAAATCGATATTTTAGGTGCCCAAAGTCGATATCTCAAATTCAGGCCCAAAACACCCGAAAATTCGATATTCTGGGGTCCCAGAAGCGAACTGTACATGCCTACTCCGTGTTAAAGTATTTTCAAAATACAGGCCCAAAACATACTGAAAATCGATCTTTTAGGTGCCCAAAAGTCGATATGTGCATGGATCTTCTGTACCCGTTTATATCTCAAATTCAGGCTCAAAACACCCGAAAATTCGATATTTTTGGGTCCCAGAAGCGATCTGTACATGCCTACTCAGATGCAGGCCCAAAACATGCTGAAAATCGATATTTTAGGTGCCCAAAGTCAACATGTGTATGCATCTTCTACACTCGTATATATCTAAAATTCAACCTCAAAACACCCGAAAGTTCGATAATTTTAGGTCCCAGAAGCGATCTGTACATGTCTAGTCAGTGCTAGAATGTTTTCAAAATATAGGCTCAAAACATGCTAAAAATCGATATTTTAAGTGTCCAAAGTAGATATGTGCATGCATCTTCTGTACCCGTTTATATCTCAAATTCAGGCTCAAAACACCCGAAAACTCGATATCTTGGGGTCCCAGAAGCAATCTGTACATGCCTACTCCTAGTTAGAGTATTTTAAAAATACAGGCCCAGAACATGCTGAAAATCGATATGTTAGGTGCCCAAAGTCAATATGTGCATGCATCTTCTGTACCCGTTTATATCTCAAATTCAGGCTCAAAACACCCGAAAATTCGGTATTTTAGGGTCCTAGAAGCGATCTGTACATCTCTACTCCTAGTTAGAATGTTTTCAAGATACAGACCCAAAACATGCTCAAAATCGATTTTTTAATTGCCCAAAAGTCGATATGTGCATGCATCTTCTGTACCCGTTTATATCTCAAATTTAGGCTCAAAACACCCGAAAATTCGATATTTTGGGGTCCCAGAGGCGATCTGTACATGCCTACTCAGTGCTAGAATATTTTCAAAATATAAGCCCAAAACATGCTAAAAATCGATATTTTAGGTGCCCAACGTCGATATCTCAATTTCAGGCCCAAAACACCCAAAAATTCGATATTTTGGGGTCCCAGAAGCGATCTGTACATGTCTACTCCGTGTTAGAGTATTTTCAATATACAGGCCCAAAACATAATGAAAATCGATCTTTTAGGTGCCCAAAAGTCGATATGTGGATGCATCTTCTGTACCCGTTTATATCTCAAATTCAAGCTCAAAACACCTGATAATTCGATATTTTGTGGTCCCAGAGGCGATCTGTACTTGCCTACTCCGTTTTAGAGTATTTTAAAAATACAGGCCCAAAACAAACTGAAAATCGATATTTTAGGTGACCAAAGTCAATATGTGTATGCATCTTCTGCACCCGTTTATATCCCAAATTCAACCTCGAAACTCCCGAAAATTCGATATTTTTGGGTCCCAGAAGCGATCTGTATATGCCTACTCAGGGCTAGAATATTTCCAAAATATAGGCTTAAAACATGCTAAAAAATCGATATTTTAAGTGTCCAAAATCGATATGTGCATGCATCATCTGTACCCGTTTATATCTCAAATTCAGGCTCAAAACACCCGAAAATTCGATATTTTGGGGTCCCAGAAGTGATCTGTACATGCCTACTTAGTGCCTGAATATTTTCAAAATATAGGCCCAAAACATGCTAAAAATCGATATTTTAGGTGCCCAAAGTCGATTTCTCAAATTCAGGCCCAAAACACCGGAAAATTCGATATTTTGGGGTCCCAGAAGAGAACTGTACATGCCTACTCCGTGTTAGAGTATTTTTTAAATACAGGCCCAAAACATACTGAAAATCGATATATTAGGTGCCCAAAAGTCGATATGTGCATGCATCTTCTGTAACCGTTTATATCTCAAATTTAGGCTCAAATCACCCGAAAATTCGATATTTTTGGGTCCCAGAAGCGATCTGTACATGCCTACTCCTAGTTAGAGTATTTTCAAAATTCAGGCCCAAAACATGCTGAAAATCGATATTTTAGGTGCCAAAAGTCAATATGTGCATGCATCTTCTGTACCCGTTTATATCACAAATTCAGGCTCAAAACACCCGAAAATTCGGTATTTTTGGGTCCTAGAAGCGATCTGTACATCCCTACTCCTAGATAGCATGTTTTCAAGATACAGACCCAAAACATGCTCAAAATCGATATTTTAGGTGCCCAAAAGTCGATTAGAGCATGCATCTTCTGTACCCGTTTATATCTCGAATTCAGGCTCAAAACACCCAAAAATTCGATATTTTTGGGTCCCAAAAGCGATCTGTACATGCCTACTCAGTGCTAGAATATTTTCAAAATATAGGCCCAAAACATGCTAAAAATCGATATTTTAGGTGCCCAACGTCGATATCTCAAATTCAGGCCCAATACACCCAAAAATTCGATATTTTGGGGTCCCAGAATCGATCTGTACATGTCTACTCCGTGTTAGAGTATTTTCAATATACCGGCCCAATACATAATGAAAATCGATCTTTTAGGTGCCCAAATGTCAATATGTGTATGCATCTTCTGCACCCGTTTATATCCCAAATTCAACCTCAAATCACCCAAAAATTCGATATTTTTGGGTCCCAGAAGCGATCTGTACATGCCTACTCAGTGCTAGAATGTTTTCAAAATATAGGCTCAAAATATGATGCTGAAAATCGATATTTTAAGTGTACAAAATCGATATGTGTATGCATCATCTGTACCCGTTTATATCTCAAATTCAGGATCAAAACACCCGAAAATTCGATATTTTGGGGTCCCAGAAGTGATCTGTAAATGCCTACTTAGTGCTAGAATATTTTCAAAATATAGGGCCAAAACATGCTAAAAATCGATGTTTTAGGTGCCCAAAATCGATATCTCAAATGCAGGCCCAAAACACCCGAAAATTCGATATTTTGGGGTCCCAGAAGCGAACTGTACATGCCTACTCCGTGTTAGAGTATTTTCAAAATACAGGCCCAAAGCATACTGAAAATCGATCTTTTAGGTGCCCAAAAGTCGATATGTGCATGCATCTTCTGTACCCGTTTATATCCCTAATTTAACCTCTAAACACCCGAAAATTCGATATTTTTGGGTCCCAGAAGCGATCTGTACATGCCTACTTAGTGCTAGAATATTTTCAAAATATAGGCCCAAAACATGCTAAAAATCGATATTTTAGGTGCCCAAAGTCGATATCTCAAATTCAGGCCCAAAACACCCGAAAAATCGATATTTTGGGGTCCCAGAAGCGAACTGTACATGCCTACACCGTGTTAGAGTATTTTCAAAATACAGGCCCAAAACATACTGAAAATCGATCTTTTAGGTGCCCAAAAGTCGATATGTGCATGCATCTTCTATACCCGTTTATATCTCAAATTCAGGCTCCAAACACCCGAAAATTCGATATTTTGGGGTCCCAGAAGCAATCTGTACACGTCTACTCAGAAGCAGGCCCAAAACATGCTGAAAATCGATATTTTAGGTGCCCAAAGTCAACATGTGTATGCATCTTCTGCACTTGTTTATATCTCAAATTCAACCTCAAAAAACCTGAAAATTCGATAATTTTGTGTCCCAGAAGCGATCTGTACATGTCTAGTTAGTGGTAGAATGTTTTCAAAATATAGGTTCAAAACATGCTAAAAATCGATATTTTAAGTGTCCAAAGTCGATATGTGCATGAATCTTCTGAACCCGTTTATATCTCAAATTCAGGCTCAAAACACCCGAAAATTCGATATTTTTGAGTCCCAGAAGCGATCTGTACATGCCTACTCCTAATTAGAGTATTTTCAAGATATAGGCCCAAAACATGCTGAAAATCGATATTTTATGTGCCCAAAGTCAATATGTGCATTCATCTTATGTACCCGTTTATATCTCAAATTCATGCTGAAAACACCCGAAAATTCGATATTTTGGGGTCCCAGAAGCGATCTGTACATGCCTACTCTGTGTTAGAGTATTTTCATAATACAGGCCCAAAACATACTGAAAATCGATCTTTTAGGTGCCCAAAAGTCGACATGTGGAAGCATCTTCTGTACCGGTTTATATCTCAAATTCAGGCTCAAAACACCCGAAAATTCGATATTTTTGGGTCCCAGAAGCGATCTGTACTTGCCTACTCCGTGTTAGAGTATTTTCAAAATAGAGGCCCAAAACAAGCTGAAAATCGATATTTTAGGTGACCAAAGTCAATATGTGTATGCATCTTCTGCACCCGTTTATATCCGAAATTAAACCTCAAAACACCCGAAAATTCGATATTTTTTGGTCCCAGAAGCGATCTGTACATGCCTACTCGGTGCTAGAATTGTTTTAATATATAGGCTCAAAACATGCTAAAAATCGATATTTTAAGTGTCCAAAGTCGATATGTGCATGCATCATCTGTACCCGTTTATATCTCAAATTCAGGCTCAAAACACCCGAAAAATCGATATTTTGGGGTCCCAGAACTGATCTGTACATGCCTACTTAGTGCTAGAATATTTTCAAAATATAGGCCCAAAACATGCTGAAAATCGATATTTTAGGTGCCCAAAGTCAATATGTGCATGATCTTCTGTACCCGTTTATATCTCAAATTCAGGCTCAAAACACCCGAAAATTCGATATTTTGGGGTCCCAGAAGCAATCTGTACATGCCTACTCAGTGCTAGAATATTTTCAAAATATAGGCCCAAAACATGCTAAAAATCGATATTTTAGGTGCCCAAAGTAGATATCTCAAATTCAGGCCCAAAACACCCGAAAATTCGATATTTTTGGGTCCCAGAAGCGATCTGTACATGCCTACTCAGTGCTAGAATGTTTTCAAAATATAGGCTCAAAACATGCTAAAAATCGATATTTTAAGTGTCCAAAGTCGATATGTGCATTCATCATCTGTACCCGTTTATATCTAGAATTCAGGCTCAAAACACCCGAAAATTCGATTTTTGGGGGTCCCAGAAGTGATCTGTACATGCCTACTTAGTGCTAGAATATTTTCAAAATATAGGCCCCAAACATGCTTAAAATCGATATTTTAGGTGCCCAAAGTCGATATCTCAAATTCAGGCCCAAAACACCCGAAAATTAGATAGTTTTGGGTCCCAGAAGCGATCTGTACATGCCTACTCAGTGCTAGAATTGTTTCAAAATATAGGCTCAAAACATGCAAAAAATCGATATTTTAAGTGTCCAACGTCGATATGTGCTTGCATCATCTGTACCCGTTTATATCTCAAATTCAGGCTCAAAACACCCGAAAATTCGATATTTTGGGGTCCCAGAAGTAATCTGTACATGCCTACTTAGTGCTAGAATATTTTCAAAATACAGGCCCAAAACATACTGGAAATCGATCTTTTAGGTGCCTAAAAGTCGATAGGTGCATGCATCTTCTGTACCCGTTTAAATCTCAAATTCAGGCTCCAAACACCCGAAATTTCGATATTTTGGGGTCCCAGAAGCGATCTTTACATGCCTACTTAGATGCAGGCCCAAAACATGCTGAAAATCGATATTTAAGGTGCCCAAAGTCAACATGTGTATGCATCTTATGCACTCGTTTATATCTCAAATTCAACCTCAAAACACCCGAAAATTCGATAATTTTGGGTCCCAGAAGCGATCTGTACATGTCTAGTCAGTGCTAGAATGTCTTCAAAATATAGGCTCAAAACATGCTAAAAATCGATATTTTAAGTGTACAAAGTCGATATGTGCATGCATCTTCTGTACCCGTTTATATCTCAAATTCAGGTTCAAAACACCCGAAAATTCAATATTTTTGGGACCTAGAAGCGATCTGTACATGCCTATTCCTAGTTAGAGTATTTTCAAAATAAAGGCCCAAAACATGCTGAAAATCGATATTTTAGGTGCACAAAGTCAATATGTGCATGCATAATCTGTACCCGTTTATATCTCAAATTCAGGCTCAAAACACCCGAAAATTCGGTTTTTAGGGGGTCCCAGAAGCGATCTGTACATGCCTACTCAGTGCTAGAATATTTTCAAAATAAAAGCCCAAAAAATGCTAAAAATCGATATTTTAGGTGCCCAAAGTCGATATCTCAAATTCAGGCCCAAAACACCCAAAAATTCGATATTTTGGGGTCCCAGAAGCGATCTGTACATGCCTACTCCGTGTTAGAGTATTTTTAATATACAGGCCCAAAACATACTGAAAATCGATCATTTAGGTGCCCAAAAGTCGATATGTGGATGCATTTTCTGTACCCGTTTATATCTCAAATTCAGGCTCAAAACACCCGAAAATTCGATATTTTGTTGTCTCAGAAGTGATCTGTACATGCCTACTTAGTGCTAGAATATTTTCAAAATATAGGATCAAAACATGCTAAAAATTGATATTTTAGGTGCCTTAAGTCGATATCTCAAATGCAGGCCCAAAACACCCGAAAATTCGATATTTTGGGGTCCCAGAAGGGAACTGTACATGCCTACTCCGTGTTAAAGTATTTTCAAAATATAGGCCCAAAACATACTGAAAATCGATCTTTTAGGTGCCCAAAAGTCGATATGTGCATGCATCTTCTGTACCCGTTAATATCTCAAATTCAGGCTCCAAACACCCGAAAATTCGATATTTTGGGGTCCCAGAAGCGATCTGTACACGCCTACTCAGATGCATGCCCAAAACATGCTGAAAATCGATATTTTAGGTGCCCAAAGTCAACATGTGTATGCATCTTCTGCACTCGTTTATAGCTCAAATTCAACCTCAAAACACCCGAAAATTCGATAATTTTGGGTCCCAGAAGCGATCTGTACATGTCTAGTCAGTGCTAGAATGTTTTCAAAATATAGGCTCAAAACATGCTAAAAATCGATATTTTAAGTGTGCAAAGTCGATATGTGCAGACATCTTCTGTATCCGTTTATATCACAAATTCAGGTTCAAAACACCCAAAAATTCGATATTTGTGGGTCCCAGAAGCGATCTGTACATGCCTACTCCTAGTTAGAGTATTTTCAAAATACAGGCCCAAAACATGCTGAAAATCGATATTTTAGGTGCCCAAAGTCAACATGTGTATGCATCTTATGCACTTGTTTATATCTTAAACTCAACCTCAAAACACCCGAAAATTCGATAATTTTGTTTCCCAGAAGCGATCTGTACATGTCTAGTCAGTGCTAGAATGTTTTGAAAATATAGGCTTAAAACATGCTAAAAATCGATATTTTAAGTGTCCAAAGTCGATATGTGCATGCATCTTCTGTACCCGTTTATATCTCAAATTCAGGTTCAAAACACCCGAAAATTCGATATTTTTTGTCCCAGAAGCGATCTGTACATGCCTACTCCTAGTTAGAGTATTTTCAAAATATAGGCCCAAAACATGCTGAAAATCGATATTTTAGGTGACCAAAGTCAATATGTGCATGCATCTTCTGTACCCGTTTATATCTCAAATTCAGGCTCAAAACACCCGAAAATTCGATATTTTGGGGTCCCAGAAGCGATCTGTACATGCCTACTCAGTGCTAGAATATTTTCAAAATATAGGCCCAAAACATGCTAAAAAATCGATAATTTAGGTGCCCAAAGTAGATATCTCAAATTCAGGCCCAAAACACCCAAAAATTCGATATTTTGGGGTCACAGAAGCGATCTGTACATGCCTACTCCGTGTTAGAGTATTTTCAATATACAGGCCCAAAACATACTGAAAATCGATCTTTTAGGTGCCCAAAAGTCGACATGTGGATGCATCTTCTGTACTCGTTTATATCTGAAATTCAAACTCAAAACACCCGAAAATTCGATATTTTGGGGTCCCAGAAGCGATCTGTACTTGCCTACTCCGTGTTAGAGTATTTTCAAAATACAGGCCCAAAACAAGCTGAAAATCGATATTTTAGGTGACCAAAGTCAATATGTGTATGCATCTTCTGCACCCGTTTATATCCGAAATTCAACCTTAAAACACCCGAAAATTCGATATTTTTGGGTCCCAGAAGCGATCTGTACATGCCTATTCAGTGCTGGAATTGTTTTAATATATTGGCTCAAAACATGCTAAAAATCGATATTTTAAGTGTCCATAGTCGATATGTGCATGCATCATCTGTACCCGTTTATATCTCAAATTCAGGCTCAAAACACGCGAAAATTCGATATTTTGGGGTCCCAGAACTGATCTGTACATGCCTACTTAGTTCTAGAATATTTTCAAAATATAGGCCCAAAACATGCTACAAATCGATATTTTAGGTGCTCAAAGTCGATATCTCAAATTCAGGCCCAAAACACCCGAAAATTAGATATTTTTGGGTCCCAGAAGCGATCTGTACATGCCTACTCAGTGCTAGAATGTTTTCAAAATATAAGCTCAAAACATGCTAAAAATCGATATTTTAAGTGTCCAAAGTCGATATGTGCATGCATCATCTGTACCCGTTTATATCTCAAATTCAGGCTCAAAACACCCGAAAATTCGATATTTTGGGGTCCAAGAAGTAAACTGTACATGCCTACTTTGTGCTAGAATATTTTCAAAATATAGGCCCAAAACATGCTAAAAATCGATATTTTAAGTGCCCAAAGTCGATATCTCAAATTCAGGCCCAAAACACCCGAAAATTCGATATTTTTGGGTCCCAGAAGCAATCTGTACATGCCTACTCAGTGCTAGAATTGTTTCAAAATATATGCTTACAACATGCTAAAAATCGATATTTTAAGTGTCCAAAGTCGATATGTGCATGCATCATCTGTACCCGTTTATATCTCAAATTCAGGCTCAAAACACCCGAAAATTCGATATTTTTGGGTCCCAGAAGTAATCTGTACATGCCTACTTAGTGCTAGAATATTTTCAAAATACAGGCCCAAAACATACTGGAAATCGATCTTTTAGGTGCTCAAAAGTCGATATGTGCATGCATCTTCTGTACCCGTTTATATCTCAAATTCAGGCTCCAAACACCCGAAAATTCGATAATTTTGGGTCCCAGAAGCGATCTGTACATGTCTAGTTAGTGATAGAATGTTTTAAAAATATAGGCTCAAAACATGCTAAAAATCGATATTTTAAGTGTACAAAGTCGATATGTGCATGCATCTTCTGTACCCGTTTATATCTCAAATTCAGGTTCAAAACACCCGAAAATTCGATATTTTTGGGTCCTATAAGCGATCTGTACATGCCTATTCCTAGTTAGAGTATTTAAAAAAAACAGGCCCAAAACATGCTAAAAATCGATATTTTAGGTGCCCAAAGTCAATATGTGCATGCATCATCTGTACCCGTTTATATTTCAAATTCAGGCTCAAAACACCCGAAAATTCGATTTTTGGGAGGTCCCAGAAGCGATCTGTACATGCCTACTCAGTTCTAGAATATTTTCAAAATATAGGCCCAAAACATGCTAAAAATCGATATTTTAGGTGCCCAAAGTCGATATCTCAAATTCAGGCCCAAAACACCCAAAAATTCGATATTTTGGGGTCCCAGAAGCGATCTGTACATGCCTTCTCCGTGTTAGAGTATTTTCAATATACAGGCCCAAAACATACTAAAAATCGATCTTTTAGGTGCCCAAAAGTTGATATGTGGATGCATCTTCTGTACCCGTTTATACCTCAAATTCAGGCTCAAAACACCCGAAAATTCGATATTTTTGGGTCCCAGAAGCGATCTGTACTTGCCTACTCCGTGTTAGAGTATTTTCAAAATACAGGCCCAAAACAAGCTGAAAATCGACATTTTAGGTGACCAAAGTCAATATGTGAATGCATCTTCTGCACCCGTTTATATCCCAAATTCAACCTCAAAACACCCAAAAATTCGATATTTTGGGGTCCCAGAAGCGATCTGTACATGCCTACTCAGTGCTTGATTTTTTTCAAAATATAGGCTCAAAACATGCTAAAAATCGATATTTTAAGTGTCCAAAGTCGATATGTGCATGCATAATCTGTACCCGTTTATATCTCAAATTCAGGCTCAAAACATCCGAAAATTCGATATTTTGGGGTCCCAAAAGTGATCTGTACATGCCTAATTAGTGCTAGAATATTTTCAAAATATAGGCCCAAAACATGCTAAAAATCGATATTTTAGGTGCCCAAAGTGGATATCTCAAATTCAGGCCCAAAACACCCGAAAATTCGATATTTTGGTGTCCCAGAAGGGAACTGTACATGCCTACTCCGTGTTAGAGTATTTTCAAAATACAGGCCCAAAACATACTGGAAATCGATCTTTTAGGTGCCTAAAAGTCGATATGTGCATGCATCTTCTGTACCCGTTTATATATCAAATTCAGGCTTCAAACACCCGAAAATTCGATATATTGGGGTCCCAGAAGCGATCTGTACATGCCTACTCAAGGGCAGGCCCAAAACATGCTGAAAATCGATATTTTAGGTGCCCAAAGTCAACATGTGTATGAATCTTATGTACCCGTTTATATCTCAAATTCAGGCTCAAAACACGCGAAAATTCGATAATTTAGGGTCCCAGACGCGATCTGTACATGCCTACTCCTAGTTAGGGTATTTTCAAAATACAGGCCCAAAACATGCTGAAAATCGATATTTTAGGTGCCCAAAGTCAATATGTGCATTCATTTTCTGTACCCGTTTATATCTCAAATTACGGCTCAAAACACCCGAAAATTCGGTGTTTTTGGGTCCTAGAAGTGATCTGTACATCACTACTCCTAGTTAGAATGTTTTCAAGATACAGACCCAAAACATGCTCAAAATCGATATTTTAGGTGCCCAAAAGTCGATATGTGCATGCATCTTCTGTACCCGTTTATATCTCAAATTCAGGCTCAAAACACCCGAAAATTCGATATTTTTGGGTCCCAGAAGCGATCTGTATATGCCTACTCCGTGTTAGAGCATTTTCAATATACAGGCCAAAAAAATACTGAAAATCGATCTTTTAGGTGACCAAAAGTCGATATGTGCATGCATCTTCTGTACCCGTTTATATCCCAAATACAACCTGAAAACACCCGAAAAATCAATGTTTTTGGGTCCCAGAAGCGATCTGTACATGCCTACTCAGTGCTAGAATTTTTTCAAAATATAGGCTCAAAACATGCTAAAAATCGATATTTTAGGTGCCCAAATTTGATATCTTAAATTCAAGCCCAAAACACCCAAACATTCGATATTTTTGGGTCCCAGAAGCGATCTGTACATGCCTACTCAGATGCAGGCCCAAAACATGCTGAAAATCGATATTTTAGGTGCCCAATGTCAACATGTGTATGCATCTTCTGCACTCGTTTATATCTCAAATTCATCCTCAAAACAGCCGAAAATTCGATAATTTTGGGTCCCAGAAGCGATCTGTACATGTCTAGTCAGTGCTAGAATGTTTTAAAAATATAGGCTCATAACATGCTAAAAATCGATATTTTAAGTGTCCAAAGTCGATATGTGCTTGCATCTTCTGTACCCGTTTATATCTCAAATTCAGGCTCAAAACACCCACAAATTCGATATTTTGGGGTCCCAGAAGCGATCTGTACATGCCTACTCAGTGCTTGAATTTTTTCAAAATATAGGCTCAGAACATGCTAAAAATCGATATTTTAAGTGTCCAAAGTCGATATGTGCATGCATCTTCTGTACCCGTTTATATCTCAAATTCAGGCTCAAAACACCCGAAAATTCGATATATTGGGGTCCCAGAAGCGATCTGTACATGCCTACTCAAGGGCAGGCCCAAAACATGCTGAAAATCGATATTTTAGGTGCCCAAAGTCAACATGTGTATGAATCTTATGTACCCGTTTATATCTCAAATTCAGGCTCAAAACACCCGAAAATTCGATAATTTAGGGTCCCAGACGCGATCTGTACATGCCTACTCCTAGTTAGAGTATTTTCAAAATACAGGCCCAAAACATGCTGAAAATCGATATTTTAGGTGCCCAAAGTCAATATGTGCATGCATTTTCTGTACCCGTTTATATCTCAAATTCCGGCTCAAAACACCCGAAATTTCGGTGTTTTTGGGTCCTAGAAGTGATCTGTACATCCCTACTCCTAGTTAGAATGTTTTCAAGATACAGACCCAAAACATGCTCAAAATCGATATTTTAGGTGCCAAAAAGTCGATATGTGCATGCATCTTCTGTACCCGTTTATATCTCAAATTCAGGCTCAAAACACCCGAAAATTCGATATTTTTGGGTCCCAGAAGCGATCTGTATATGCCTACTCCGTGTTAGAGTATTTTCAATATACAGGCCAAAAAAATACTGAAAATCGATCTTTTAGGTGACCAAAAGTCGATATGTGCATGCATCTTCTGTACCCGTTTATATCCCAAATACAACCTAAAAACATCCGAAAATTCGATGTTTTTGGGTCCCAGAAGCGATCTGTACATGCCTACTCAGTGCTAGAATTTTTTCAAAATATAGGCTCAAAACATGCTAAAAATCGATATTTTAGGTGCCCAAATTTGATATCTTAAATTCAGGCCCAAAACACCCAAAAATTCGATATTTTTGGGTCCCAGAAGCGATCTGTACATGCCTACTCAGATGCAGGCCCAATACATGCTGAAAATCGATATTTTAGGTGCCCAATGTCAACATGTGTATGCATCTTCTGCACTCGTTTATATCTCAAATTCATCCTCAAAACAGCCGATAATTCGATAATTTTGGGTCCCAGAAGCGATCTGTACATGTCTAGTCAGTGCTAGAATGTTTTCAAAATATAGGCTCATAACATGCTAAAAATCGATATTTTAAGTGTCCAAAGTCGATATGTGCATGCATCATCTGTACACGTTTATATCTCAAATTCAGGCTCAAAACACCCGAAAATTCGGTATTTTTGAGTCGTAGAAGCGATCTGTACATCCCTACTTCTAGTTAGAATGTTTTCAAGATACAGACCCAAAACATGCTCAAAATCGATATTTTAGGTGCCCAAAAGTCGATATGTGCATGCATCTTCTGTACCCGTTTATATCTCAAATTCAGGCTCAAAACATTCGAAAATTCGATATTTTTGGGTCCCAGAAGTGATCTGTACATGCCTCCTTAGTGCTAGAATATTTTCGAAATATAGGCCCAAAACATGCTAAAATTCGATATTTTAGGTGCCCAAAGTCGATATCTCAAATTCAGGCCCAAAACACCCGAAAATTCGATATTTTGGGGTCCCAGAAGCGAACTGTACATGCCTACTCCGTGTTAGAATATTTTCAAAATACAGGCCCAAAACATACTGAAAATCGATCTTATAGGTTCCCAAAAGTCGATATGTTCATGCATCTTCTGTACCCGTTTAAATCCTAAATTCAACCTCAAAACACCCGGAAATTCGATATTTTTGGGTCCCAGAAGCGATCTGTACATGCCTACTCAGTGCTAGAATGTTTTCAAAATATAGGCTCAAAACATGCTAAAAATCGATATTTTAAGTGTCCAAAGTCGATATGTGCATGCATCATCTGTTCCCGTTTATATCTCAAATTCAGGCTGAAAACACCCGAAAATTCGATATTTTGGAGTCCCAGAAGTGAATTGTACATGCCTACTTAGTGCAAGAATATTTTCAAAATATAGGCCCAAAACATGCTAAAAATCGATATTTAAGGTGCCCAAAGTCGATATCTCAAATTCAGGCCAAAAACACCCGAAAATTCGTTATTTTGGAGTCCCAGAAGCGAACTCTACATGCCTACTCCGTGTTAGAGTATTTTCAAAATACAGGCCCAAAACATACTGAAAATCGATCTCTTAGGTGCCCAAAGTCAACATCTGTATGCATCTTCTGCACTCGTTTATATCTCAAATTCAAACTCAAAACACCCGAAAATTCGATAATTTTGGGTCCCAGAAGCGATCTGTACATGTCTAGTCAGTGCTAGAATTTTTTCAAAATATAGGCTTAAAAGATGCTAAAAATCGATATTTTAAGAGTCAAAAGTTGATATCTTAAAATCAGGCCCAAAACACCCAAAAATTCGATATTTTGGGGTCCCAGAAGCGATCTGTACATGCCTACTCAGATGCAGGCCCAAAACATGCTGAAAATCGATATTTTAGGTGTCCAAAGTCGATATGTGCATGCATCTTCTGTACTCGTTTATATCTCAATTTCAGGCTCAAAACACCCGAAAATTCGGTATTTTTGGTCCTAGAAGCGATATGTACATCCCTACTCCTAGTTAGAATGTTTTCAAGATACAGGCCCAAAACATGCTGAAAATCGATATTTTAGGTGCCCAAAAGTCGATATGTGCATGCATCTTCTGTACCCGTTTATATCTCAAATTCAGGCTCAAAACATTCGAAAATTCGATATTTTGGGGTCCCAGAAGTGATCTGTACATGCCTACTTAGTGCTAGAATATTTTCAATATTTAGGCCCAAAACATGCTAAAATTCGATATTTTAGGTGCCCATAGTCGATATCTCAAATTCAGGCCCAAAACACCCGAAAATTCGATATTTTGGGGTCCCAGAAGCGAACTGTACATGCCTACTCCTTGTTAGAATATTTTCAAAATACAGGCCCAAAACATACTGAAAATCGATCTTTTAGGTGCCCAAAAGTCGATATGTGCATGCATCTTCTGTACCCGTTTATATCCCAATTTCAACCACTAAACACACGAAAATTCGATATTTTTGGGTCCCAGAAGCGATCCGTACATGCCTAGTCAGTGCTAGAATTTTTTCAAAATATAGGCTCAAAACATGCTAAAAATCGATATTTTAAGTGTCCAAAGTCGATATGTGCATGCATCATCTGTACCCGTTTATATCTCAAATTCAGGCTCAGAACACACGAAAATTCCATATTTTGGGGTCCCAGAAGTGATCTGTACATGCCTACTTAGTGCTAGAATATTTTCAAAATATAGGCCCAGAACATGCTAAAAATCGATATTTTAGGTGCCCAAAGTCGATATCTCAAATTCAGGCCCAAAACACCCGAAAATTCGATATTTTGGGGGCCCAGAAGCGAACTGTACATGCCTACTCCGTGTTAGAGTATTTTCAAAATACAGGCTCAAAACATGCTAAAAATCGATATTTTAGGTGCCCAAAGTTGATATCTTAAATTCAGGCCCAAAACACCCAAAAATTCGATATTTTGGGGTCCCAGAAGCGATCTGTACATGCCTACTCAGATGCAGGCCCAAAACATGCTGAAAATCGATATTTTAGGTGTCCAAAGTCGATATGTGCATGCATCTTCTGTACTCGTTTATATCTCAATTTCAGGCTCAAAACACCCGAAAATTCGGTTTTTTGGGGTCCCAGAAGCGATCCGTACATGCCTAGTCAGTGCTAGAATTTTTTCAAAATATAGGCTCAAAACATGCTAAAAATTGATATTTTAAGTGTCCAAAGTCAATATGTGCATGCATCATCTGTACCCGTTTATATCTCAAATTCAGGCTCAAAACCCCCGAAAATTCCATATTTTGGGGTCCTAGAAGTGATCTGTACATGCCTACTTAGTGCTAGAATATTTTCAAAATATAGGCCCAGAGCATGCTAAAAATCGATATTTTAGGTGTCTAAAGTCGATATCTCAAATTCAGGCCCAGAACACCCGAAAATTCGATATTTTGGGGGCCCAGAAGCGAACTGTACATGCCTACTCCGTTTTAGAGTATTTTCAAAATACAGGCCCAAAACATACTGAAAATCGATCTTTTAGGTGCCCAAAAGTCGATATGTGCATGCATCTTCTGTACCCGTTTATATCCCAATTTCAACCACTAAACACCCGAAAATTCGATATTTTTGGGTCCCAGAAGCGATCCGTACATGCCTAGTCAGTGCAAGAATTTTTTCAAAATATAGGCTCAAAACATGCTAAAAATTGATATTTTAAGTGTCCAAAGTCGATATGTGCATGCATCATCTGTACCCGTTTATATCTCAAATTCAGGCTCAAAACCCCCGAAAATTCCATATTTTGGGGTCCCAGAAGTGATCTGTACATGCCTACTTAGTGCTAGAATATTTTCAAAATATAGGCCCAGAGCATGCTAAAAATCGATATTTTAGGTGCCTAAAGTCGATATCTCAAATTCAGGCCCAAAACACCCGAAAATTCGATATTTTGGGGGCCCAGAAGCGAACTGTACATGCCTACTCCGTGTTAGAGTATTTTCAAAATACAGGCCCAAAACATGCTAAAAATCGATATTTTAGGTGCCCAAAGTTGATATCTTAAATTCATGCCCAAAACACCAAAAAATTCGATATTTTGGGGTCCCAGAAGCGATCTGTACATGCCTACTCAGATGCAGGCCCAAAACATGCTGAAAATCGATATTTTAGGTGTCCAAAGTCGATATGTGCATGCATCTTCTGTACTCGTTTATATCCCAATTTCAACCACTAAACACCCGAAAATTCGATATTTTTGGGTCCCAGAAGCGATCCGTACATGCCTAGTCAGTGCAAGAATTTTTTCAAAATATAGGCTCAAAACATGCTAAAAATTGATATTTTAAGTGTCCAAAGTCGATATGTGCATGCATCTTCTGTACCCGTTTATATCTCAAATTCAGGCTCAAAACACCCGAAAATTCGGTATTTTTGGGTTCTAGAAGTGATCTGTACATCCCTTCTCCTAGTTAGAATGTTTTCAAGATGCAGACCCAAAACATGCTCAAATCGATATTTTAGGTGCCCTAAAGTCGATATGTGCATGCATATTCTGTACCCGTTTATATCTCAAATTCAGGCTCAAAACACCCGAAAATTTGGTATTTTTGGGTCCTAGAAGCGATCTGTACATCCCTACTCCTAGTTAGAATGTTTTCAAGATACAGACCCAAAACATGCTCAAAATCGATATTTTAGGTGCCCAAAAGTCGATATGTGCATGCATCTTCTGTACCCGTTTATATCCCAAATTCAACCTCAAAATACCCGAAAATTCGATAGTTTTGGGTCACAGAAGCGATCTGTACATGCCTACTCATTGCTAGAATGTTTTCAAAATATAGGCTCAAAACATTCTAAAAATCGATATTTTAAATGTCCAAAGTCGATATATGCATGCATCTGTACCCGTTTATATCTCAAATTCAGGCTCAAAACACCCGAAAATTCGATATTTTGGGGTCCCAGAAGTGATCTGTACATGCCTACTTAGTGCTAGAATATTTTCAAAATATAGGCCCAAAACATGCTAAAAATCGATATTCTAGGTGCCCAAAGTCGATATCTCAAATTCAGGCCCAAAACACCCGAAAATTCGATATTTTTGGGTCCAAGAAGCGATCTGTACATGCCTACTCAGTGCTAGAATGTTTTCAAAATATAGGCTCAAAACATGCTAAAAATCGATATTTTAAGTGTCCAAAGTCGATATGTGCATGCATCATCTGTACCCGTTTATATCTCGAATTCAGGCTCAAAACACCCGAAAATTCGATATTTTGGGGTCCCAGAAGTGATCCGTACATGCATACTTTATGCTAGAATATTTTCAAAATATAAGCCCAAAACATGCTAAAATCGATATTTTAGGTGCCCAAAGTCGATATCTCAAATTCAGGCCCAAAACACCCGAAAATTAGATAGTTTTGGGTCCCAGAAGCGATCTGTACATGCCTACTCAGTGCTAGAATTGTTTCAAAATATAGGCTCAAAACATGCAAAAATTCGATATATTAAGTGTCCAAAGTCGATATGTGCATGCATCATCTGTACCCGTTTATATCTCAAATTCAGGCTCAAAAACAGCCGAAAATTCGATATTTTGGGGTCCTAGAAGTAAACTGTACATGCCTACTTAGTGCTAGAATATTTTCAAAATATAGGCCCAAAACATGCTAAAAATCGATATTTTAAGTGCCTAAAGTCGATATCTCAAATTCAGGCCCAAAACACCCGAAAATTCGATATTTTTGGGTCCCAGAAGCAATCTGTAAATGCCTACTCAGTGCTAGAATTGTTTCAAAATATAGGCTCACAACATGCTAAAAATTGATATTTTAAGTGTCCAAAGTCGATATGTGCATGCATCATCTGTACCCGTTTATATCTCAAATTCAGGCTCAAAACACCCGAAAATTCGATATTTTGGGGTCCCAGAAGCAATCTGTACATGCCTACTCAGTGCTAGAATTGTTTCAAAATATAGGCTCACAACATGCTAAAAATCGATATTTTAAGTGTCCAAAGTCGATATGTGCATGCATCATCTGTACCCGTTTATATCTCAAATTCAGGCTCCAAACTCCCGAAAATTCGATTTTTTGGGGTCCCAGAAGCGATCTGTACATGCCTACTCAGATGCAGGCCCAAAACATGTTGAAAATCGATATTTTAGGTGCCCAAAGTCAACATGTGTATGCATTTTATGCACTCGTTTATATATCAAATTCAACCTCAAAACACCCGAAAATTCGGTAATTTTGGGTCCCAGAAGCGATCTGTACATGTCTAGTCAGTGACAGAATGTTTTCAAAATATAGGCTCAAAACATGCTAAAAATCGATATTTTAAGTGTACAAAGTCGATATGTGCATGCATCTTCTGTACCCGTTTATATCTCAAATTCAGGTTCAAAACACCCGAAAATTCGATATTTTTGGGTCCTAGAAGCGATCTGTACATGCCTATTCCTAGTTAGAGTATTTTCAAAAAACAGGCCCAAAACATCCTGAAAATCGATATTTTAGGTGCCCAAAGTCAATATGTCCATGCATCATCTGTACCCGTTTATATCTCAAATTCAGGCTCAAAACATCCGAAAATTCGGTTTTTGGGAGGTCCCAGAAGCGATCTGTACATGCCTACTCAGTTCTAGAATATTTTCAAAATAAAGGCCCAAAACACCCAAAAATTCGATATTTTGGGGTCCCAGAAGCGATCTGTACATGCCTACTCCGTGTGAGAGTATTTTCAATATACAGGCCCAAAACATACTAAAAATCGATCTTTTAGGTGCCCAAAAGTCGATATGTGGATGCATCTTCTGTACCCGTTTATAACTCAAATTCAGGCTCAAAACACCCGAAAATTCGATATTTTGGGGTCCCAGAAGCGATCTGTACTTGCCTACTTAGTGCTAGAATATTTTCAAAATATAGGCGCAGAGCATGCTAAAAATCGATATTTTAGGTGCCCAAAGTCGATATCTCAAATTCAGGCTCAAAACACCCGAAAATTCGATATTTTTGGGGCCCAGAAGCGAACTGTACATGACTACTCCGTGTTAGAGTATTTTCAAAATACAGGCCCAAAACATGCTAAAAATCGATATTTTAGGTGCCCAAAGTTGATATCTTAAATTCATGCCCAAAACACCAAAAAATTCGATATTTTGGGGTCCCAGAAGCGATCTGTACATGCCTACTCAGATGCAGGCTCAAAACATGCTGAAAATCGATATTTTAGGTGTCCAAAGTCGATATGTGCATGCATCTTCTGTACTCGTTTATATCTCAATTTCAGGCTCAAAACACCCGAAAATTCGGTATTTTTGGGTCTTAGAAGCGATATGTACATCCCTACTCCTAGTTAGAATATTTTCAATATACAGACCCAAAACATGCTCAAAATCGATATTTTAGGTGCCCAAAAGTCGATATGTGCATGTATCTTCTGTACCCGTTTATATCTCAAATTCAGGCTAAAAACACCCGAAAATTCGATATTTTCGGGTCCCAGAAGTGATCTGTACATGCCTACTTAGTGCTAGAATATTTTCAAAATATAGGCCCGAAACATGCTAAAATTCGATATTTTAGGTGCCCAAAGTCGATATCTCAAATTCAGGCCCAAAACACCCGAAAATTCGATATTTAGGGGTCCCAGAAGGGAACTGTACATGCCTACTCCTTGTTAGAATATTTTCAAAATACAGGCCCAAAACATACTGAAAATCGATCTTTTAGGTGCCCAAAAGTCGATATGTGCATGCATCTTCTGTACCCGTTTATATCCCTATTTCAACCACTAAACACCCGAAAATTCGATATTTTTGGGTCCCAGAAGCGATCCGTACATGCCTAGTCAGTGCTAGAATTTTTTCAAAATATAGGCTCAAAACATGCTAAAAATTGATATTTTAAGTGTCCAAAGTCGATATGTGCATGCATCATCTGTACCCGTTTATATCTCAAATTCAGGCTCAAAACCCCCGAAAATTCCATATTTTGGGGTCCCAGAAGTGATCTGTACATGCCTACTTAGTGCTAGAATATTTTCAAAATATAGGCCCAGAGCATGCTAAAAATCGATATTTTAGGTGTCTAAAGTCGATATCTCAAATTCAGGCCCAAAACACCCGAAAATTCGATATTTTGGGGGCCCAGAAGCGAACTGTATATGCCTACTCCGTGTTAGAGTATTTTCAAAATACAGGCCCAAAACATACTGAAAATCGATCTTTTAGGTGCCCAAAAGTCGATATGTGCATGCATCTTCTGTACCCGTTTATATCTCAAATTCAGGCTCAAAACACCTGAAAATTCGGTATTTTTGGGTTCTAGAAGTGATCTGTACATTCCTTCTCCTAGTTAGAATGTTTTCAAGATGCAGACCCAAAACATGCTCAAAATCGATATTTTAGGTGCCCAAAAGTCGATATGTGCATGCTTATTCTGTACCCGTTTATATCTCAAATTCAGGCTCAAAACACCCGAAAATTTGGTATTTTTTGGTCCTAGAAGCGATCTGTACATCCCTACTCCTAGTTAGAATGTTTTCAAGATACAGACCCAAAACATGCTCAAAATCGATATTTTAGGTGCCCAAAAGTCGATATGTGCATGCATCTTCTGTACCCGTTTATATCCCAAATTCAACCTCAAAATACCCGAAAATTCGATAGTTTTGGGTCCCAGAAGCGATCTGTACATGCCTACTCATTGCTAGAATGTTTTCAAAATATAGGCTCAAAACATTTTTAAAAATCGATATTTTAAATGTCCAAAGTCGATATGTGCATGCATCTGTACCCGTTTATATCTCAAATTCAGGTTCAAAACACCCGAAAATTCGATATTTTGGGGTCCCAGAAGTGATCTGTACATGCTTACTTAGTGAAAGAATATTTTCAAAATATAGGCCCAAAACATGCTAAAAATCGATATTTTAGGTGCCCAAAGTCGATATCTCAAATTCAGGCCCAAAACACTCGAAAATTCGATATTTTTGGGTCCCAGAAGCGATCTGTACATGCCTACTCAGTGCTAGAATGTTTTCAAAATATAGGCTCAAAACATGCTAAAAATCGATATTTTAAGTGTCCAAAGTCGATATGTGCATGCATCATCTGTACCCGTTTATATCTCGAATTCAGGCTCAAAACACCCGAAAATTCGATATTTTGGGGTCCCAGAAGTGATCTGTACATGAATACTTAGTGCTAGAATATTTTCAAAATATAAGCCCAAAACATGCTAAAAATCGATATTTTAGGTGCCCAAAGTCGATATCTCAAATTCAGGCCCAAAACACCCGAAAATTCGATAGTTTTGGGTCCCAAAAGCGATCTGTACATGCCTACTCAGTGCTAGAATTGTTTCAAAATATAGGCTCAAAACATGCAAAAATTCGATATATTAAGTGTCCAAAGTCGATATGTGCATGCATCATCTGTACCCGTTTATATCTCAAATTCAGGCTCAAAAACAGCCGAAAATTCGATATTTTGGGGTCCTAGAAGTAAACTGTACATGCCTACTTAGTGCTAGAATATTTTCAAAATATAGGCCCAAAACATGCTAAAAATCGATATTTTAAGTGCCTAAAGTCGATATCTCAAATTCAGGCCCAAAACACCCGAAAATTCGATATTTTTGGGTCCCAGAAGCAATCTGTACATGCTTACTCAGTGCTAGAATTGTTTCAAAATACAGGCCCAAAACATACTGGAAATCGATCTTTTAGGTGCCCAAAAGTCGATATGTGCATGCATCTTCTGTACCCGTTTATATCTCAAATTCAGGCTTCAAACACCCGAAAATTAGATAGTTTTGGGTCCCAGAAGCGATCTGTACATGCCTACTCAGTGCTAGAATTGTTTCAAAATATAGGCTCAAAACATGCAAAAATTCGATATATTAAGTGTCCAAAGTCGATATGTGCATGCATCATCTGTACCCGTTTATATCTCAAATTCAGGCTCAAAAACATCCGAAAATTCGATATTTTGGGGTCCTAGAAGTAAACTGTACATGCCTACTTAGTGCTAGAATATTTTCAAAATATAGGCCCAAAACATGCTAAAAATCGATATTTTAAGTGCCTAAAGTCGATATCTCAAATTCAGGCCCAAAACACCCGAAAATTCGATATTTTTGGGTCCCAGAAGCAATCTGTACATGCCTACTCAGTGCTAGAATTGTTTCAATATATAGGCTCACAACATGCTAAAAATTGATATTTTAAGTGTCCAAAGTCGATATGTGCATGCATCATCTGTACCCGTTTATATCTCAAATTCAGGCTCAAAACACCCGAAAATTCGATATTTTGGGGTCCCAGAAGCAATCTGTACATGCCTACTCAGTGCTAGAATTGTTTCAAAATATAGGCTCACAACATGCTAAAAATCGATATTTTAAGTGTCCAAAGTCGATATGTGCATGCATCATCTGTACCCGTTTATATCTCAAATTCAGGCTCCAAACTCCCGAAAATTCGATATTTTGGGGTCCCAGAAGCGATCTGTACATGCCTACTCAGATGCAGGCCCAAAACATGTTGAAAATCGATATTTTAGGTGCCCAAAGTCAACATGTGTATGCATTTTATGCACTCGTTTATATATCAAATTCAACCTCAAAACACCCGAAAATTCGGTAATTTTGGGTCCCAGAAGCGATCTGTACATGTCTAGTCAGTGACAGAATGTTTTCAAAATATAGGCTCAAAACATGCTAAAAATCGATATTTTAAGTGTACAAAGTCGATATGTGCATGCATCTTCTGTACCCGTTTATATCTCAAATTCAGGTTCAAAACACCCGAAAATTCGATATTTTTGGGTCCTAGAAGCGATCTGTACATGCCTATTCCTAGTTAGAGTATTTTCAAAAAACAGGCCCAAAACATGCTGAAAATCGATATTTTAGGTGCCCAAAGTCAATATGTCCATGCATCATCTGTACCCGTTTATATCTCAAATTCAGGCTCAAAACATCCGAAAATTCGGTTTTTGGGAGGTCCCAGAAGCGATCTGTACATGCCTACTCAGTTCTAGAATATTTTCAAAATAAAGGCCCAAAACACCCAAAAATTCGATATTTTGGGGTCCCAGAAGCGATCTGTACATGCCTACTCCGTGTGAGAGTATTTTCAATATACAGGCCCAAAACATACTAAAAATCGATCTTTTAGGTGCCCAAAAGTCGATATGTGGATGCATCTTCTGTACCCGTTTATAACTCAAATTCAGGCTCAAAACACCCGAAAATTCGATATTTTGGGGTCCCAGAAGCGATCTGTACTTGCCTACTTAGTGCTAGAATATTTTCAAAATATAGGCGCAGAGCATGCTAAAAATCGATATTTTAGGTGCCCAAAGTCGATATCTCAAATTCAGGCTCAAAACACCCGAAAATTCGATATTTTTGGGGCCCAGAAGCGAACTGTACATGCCTACTCCGTGTTAGAGTATTTTCAAAATACAGGCCCAAAACATGCTAAAAATCGATATTTTAGGTGCCCAAAGTTGATATCTTAAATTCATGCCCAAAACACCAAAAAATTCGATATTTTGGGGTCCCAGAAGCGATCTGTACATGCCTACTCAGATGCAGGCTCAAAACATGCTGAAAATCGATATTTTAGGTGTCCAAAGTCGATATGTGCATGCATCTTCTGTACTCGTTTATATCTCAATTTCAGGCTCAAAACACCCGAAAATTCGGTATTTTTGGGTCTTAGAAGCGATATGTACATCCCTACTCCTAGTTAGAATATTTTCAATATACAGACCCAAAACATGCTCAAAATCGATATTTTAGGTGCCCAAAAGTCGATATGTGCATGTATCTTCTGTACCCGTTTATATCTCAAATTCAGGCTAAAAACACCCGAAAATTCGATATTTTCGGGTCCCAGAAGTGATCTGTACATGCCTACTTAGTGCTAGAATATTTTCAAAATATAGGCCCGAAACATGCTAAAATTCGATATTTTAGGTGCCCAAAGTCGATATCTCAAATTCAGGCCCAAAACACCCGAAAATTCGATATTTTGGGGTCCCAGAAGGGAACTGTACATGCCTACTCCTTGTTAGAATATTTTCAAAATACAGGCCCAAAACATACTGAAAATCGATCTTTTAGGTGCCCAAAAGTCGATATGTGCATGCATCTTCTGTACCCGTTTATATCCCTATTTCAACCACTAAACACCCGAAAATTCGATATTTTTGGGTCCCAGAAGCGATCCGTACATGCCTAGTCAGTGCTAGAATTTTTTCAAAATATAGGCTCAAAACATGCTAAAAATTGATATTTTAAGTGTCCAAAGTCGATATGTGCATGCATCATCTGTACCCGTTTATATCTCAAATTCAGGCTCAAAACCCCCGAAAATTCCATATTTTGGGGTCCCAGAAGTGATCTGTACATGCCTACTTAGTGCTAGAATATTTTCAAAATATAGGCCCAGAGCATGCTAAAAATCGATATTTTAGGTGTCTAAAGTCGATATCTCAAATTCAGGCCCAAAACACCCGAAAATTCGATATTTTGGGGGCCCAGAAGCGAACTGTATATGCCTACTCCGTGTTAGAGTATTTTCAAAATACAGGCCCAAAACATACTGAAAATCGATCTTTTAGGTGCCCAAAAGTCGATATGTGCATGCATCTTCTGTACCCGTTTATATCTCAAATTCAGGCTCAAAACACCTGAAAATTCGGTATTTTTGGGTTCTAGAAGTGATCTGTACATTCCTTCTCCTAGTTAGAATGTTTTCAAGATGCAGACCCAAAACATGCTCAAAATCGATATTTTAGGTGCCCAAAAGTCGATATGTGCATGCTTATTCTGTACCCGTTTATATCTCAAATTCAGGATCAAAACACCCGAAAATTTGGTATTTTTTGGTCCTAGAAGCGATCTGTACATCCCTACTCCTAGTTAGAATGTTTTCAAGATACAGACCCAAAACATGCTCAAAATCGATATTTTAGGTGCCCAAAAGTCGATATGTGCATGCATCTTCTGTACCCGTTTATATCCCAAATTCAACCTCAAAATACCCGAAAATTCGATAGTTTTGGGTCCCAGAAGCGATCTGTACATGCCTACTCATTGCTAGAATGTTTTCAAAATATAGGCTCAAAACATTCTAAAAATCGATATTTTAAATGTCCAAAGTCGATATGTGCATGCATCTGTACCCGTTTATATCTCAAATTCAGGTTCAAAACACCCGAAAATTCGATATTTTGGGGTCCCAGAAGTGATCTGTACATGCTTACTTAGTGAAAGAATATTTTCAAAATATAGGGCCAAAACATGCTAAAAATCGATATTTTAGGTGCCCAAAGTCGATATCTCAAATTCAGGCCCAAAACACTCGAAAATTCGATATTTTTGGGTACCAGAAGCGATCTGTACATGCCTACTCAGTGCTAGAATGTTTTCAAAATATAGGCTCAAAACATGCTAAAAATCGATATTTTAAGTGTCCAAAGTCGATATGTGCATGCATCATCTGTACCCGTTTATATCTCGAATTCAGGCTCAAAACACCCGAAAATTCGATATTTTGGGGTCCCAGAAGTGATCTGTACATGAATACTTAGTGCTAGAATATTTTCAAAATATAAGCCCAAAACATGCTAAAAATCGATATTTTAGGTGCCCAAAGTCGATATCTCAAATTCAGGCCCAAAACACCCGAAAATTCGATAGTTTTGGGTCCCAAAAGCGATCTGTACATGCCTACTCAGTGCTAGAATTGTTTCAAAATATAGGCTCAAAACATGCAAAAATTCGATATATTAAGTGTCCAAAGTCGATATGTGCATGCATCATCTGTACCCGTTTATATCTCAAATTCAGGCTCAAAAACAGCCGAAAATTCGATATTTTGGGGTCCTAGAAGTAAACTGTACATGCCTACTTAGTGCTAGAATATTTTCAAAATATAGGCCCAAAACATGCTAAAAATCGATATTTTAAGTGCCTAAAGTCGATATCTCAAATTCAGGCCCAAAACACCCGAAAATTCGATATTTTTGGGTCCCAGAAGCAATCTGTACATGCTTACTCAGTGCTAGAATTGTTTCAAAATACAGGCCCAAAACATACTGGAAATCGATCTTTTAGGTGCCCAAAAGTCGATATGTGCATGCATCTTCTGTACCCGTTTATATCTCAAATTCAGGCTTCAAACACCCGAAAATTCGATTTTTTGGGGTCCCAGAATCGATCTGTACATGCCTACTCAGATGCAGGCCCAAAACATGTTGAAAATCGATATTTTAGGTGCCCAAAGTCAACATGTGTATGCATTTTATGCACTCGTTTATATCTCAAATTCAACCTCAAAACACCCGAAAATTCGATAATTTTGGGTCCCAGAAGCGATCTGTACATGTCTAGTTAGTGATAGAATGTTTTCAAAATATAGGCTCAAAACATGCAAAAAATCTATATTTTAAGTGTACAAAGTCGATATGTGTATGCATCTTCTGTACCCGTTTATATCTCAAATTCAGGTTCAAAACACCCGTAAATTCGATATTTTTGGGTCCTAGAAGCGATCTGTACATGCCTATTCCTAGTTAGAGTATTTTCAAAAAACAGGCCCAAAACATGCTGAAAATCGATATTTTAGGTGCCCAAAGTCAATATGTGCATGCATCTTCTATACCCGTTTATATCTCAAATTCAGGCTCAAAACATCCAAAAAATTTGGTTTTTGGGAGGTCCCATAAGCGATCTGTACATGCCTTCTCAGTTCTAGAATGTTTTCAAAATATAGGCTCAAAACATGCTAAAAATCGATATTTTAAGTGTCCAAAGTCGATATGTGCATGCATCATCTGTACCCGTTTATATCTCGAATTCAGGCTCAAAACACCCGAAAATTCGATATTTTGGGGTCCCAGAAGTGATCTGTACATGAATACTTAGTGCTAGAATATTTTCAAAATATAAGCCCAAAACATGCTAAAAATCGATATTTTAGGTGCCCAAAGTCGATATCTCAAATTCAGGCCCAAAACACCCGAAAATTCGATAGTTTTGGGTCCCAAAAGCGATCTGTACATGCCTACTCAGTGCTAGAATTGTTTCAAAATATAGGCTCAAAACATGCAAAAATTCGATATATTAAGTGTCCAAAGTCGATATGTGCATGCATCATCTGTACCCGTTTATATCTCAAATTCAGGCTCAAAAACAGCCGAAAATTCGATATTTTGGGGTCCTAGAAGTAAACTGTACATGCCTACTTAGTGCTAGAATATTTTCAAAATATAGGCCCAAAACATGCTAAAAATCGATATTTTAAGTGCCTAAAGTCGATATCTCAAATTCAGGCCCAAAACACCCGAAAATTCGATATTTTTGGGTCCCAGAAGCAATCTGTACATGCTTACTCAGTGCTAGAATTGTTTCAAAATACAGGCCCAAAACATACTGGAAATCGATCTTTTAGGTGCCCAAAAGTCGATATGTGCATGCATCTTCTGTACCCGTTTATATCTCAAATTCAGGCTTCAAACACCCGAAAATTCGATTTTTTGGGGTCCCAGAAGCGATCTGTACATGCCTACTCAGATGCAGGCCCAAAACATGTTGAAAATCGATATTTTAGGTGCCCAAAGTCAACATGTGTATGCATTTTATGCACTCGTTTATATCTCAAATTCAACCTCAAAACACCCGAAAATTCGATAATTTTGGGTCCCAGAAGCGATCTGTACATGTCTAGTTAGTGATAGAATGTTTTCAAAATATAGGCTCAAAACATGCAAAAAATCTATATTTTAAGTGTACAAAGTCGATATGTGTATGCATCTTCTGTACCCGTTTATATCTCAAATTCAGGTTCAAAACACCCGTAAATTCGATATTTTTGGGTCCTAGAAGCGATCTGTACATGCCTATTCCTAGTTAGAGTATTTTCAAAAAACAGGCCCAAAACATGCTGAAAATCGATATTTTAGGTGCCCAAAGTCAATATGTGCATGCATCTTCTATACCCGTTTATATCTCAAATTCAGGCTCAAAACATCCAAAAAATTTGGTTTTTGGGAGGTCCCATAAGCGATCTGTACATGCCTTCTCAGTTCTAGAATATTTTCAAAATAAAGGCCCAATACATGCTAAAAATCGATATTTTAGGTGTCCAAAGTCGATATCTCAAATTCAGGCCCAAAACACCCAAAAATTCGATATTTTGGGGTCCCAGAAGCGATCTGTACATGCCTACTCAGTGCTAGAATTTTTTCAAAATATAGGCTCAAAAAATGCTAAAAATCGATATTTTAAGTGTCCAAAATCGATATGTGCATGCATCATCTGTACCCGTTTATATCTCAAATTCAGGCTCAAAACACCCGAAAATTCGATATTTTGGGGTCCCAGAAGTGATCTGTACATGCCTACTCCATGTTAGAGTATTTTCAAAATATAGGCCTAAAACATGCTAAAAATCGATATTTTAGGTGCCCAAAGTCGATATCTCAAATTCAGGCCCAAAACACCCGAAAATTCGATATTTTGGGGTCCCGGAAGCGATCTGTACATGCCTACTCAGTGCTAGAATTGTTTCAAAATATAGGCTCAAAACATGCTAAAAATCGATATTTTAAGTGTCCAAAGTCGATATGTGCATGCATCATCTGTACCCGTTTATATCTCAAATTCAGGCTCAAAACACCCTAAAATTCGATATTTTGGGGTCCCAAAAGTGATCTGTACATGCCTACTTAGTACTAGAATATTTTCAAAATATAGGCCCAAAACATGCTAAAAATCGATATTTTAGGTGCCCAAAGTCGATATCTCAAATTCAGGCCCAAAACACCCGAAAATTCGATATTTTGGGGACCCAGAAGGGAACTGTACATGCCTACTCCGTGTTAGAGTATTTCCAAAATACAGGCCCAAAACATACTGGAAATCGATCTTTTAGGTGCCTAAAAGTCGATATGTGCATGCATCTTCTGTACCCGTTTATATATCAAATTCAGGCTCCAAACACCCGAAAATTCGATATTTTGGGGTCCCAGAAGCGATCTGTACATGCCTACTCAGGGGCAGGCCCAAAACATGCTGAAAATCGATATTTTAGGTGCCCAAAGTCAACATGTGTATGAATCTTATGTACCCGTTTATATCTCAAATTCAGGCTCAAAACACCCGAAAGTTCGATAATTTAGGGTCCCAGACGCGATTTGTACATGCCTACTCCTAGTTAGAGTATTTTCAAAATACAGGTACAAAACATGCTGAAAATCGATATTTTAGGTGCCCAAAGTCAATATGTGCATGCATCTTCTGTACCCGTTTATATCTCAAATTCCGGCTCAAAACACCCGAAAATTCGGTGTTTTTGGGTCCTAGAAGCGATCTATACATCCCTACTCCTAGTTAGAATGTTTTCAAGATACAGACCCAAAACATGCTCAAAATCGATATTTTAGGTGCCCAAAAGTCGATATGTGCATGCATCTTCTGTACCCGTTTATATCCCAAATTCAACCTGAAAACACCCGAAAATTCGATATTTTTGGGTCCCAGAAGCGATCTGTACATGCCTACCTAGTGCTAGAATTTTTTCAAAATATAGGCTCAAAACATGCTAAAAATCGATATTTTAGGTGCCCAAAGTTGATATCCTTAATTCAGGCCCAAAACACCCAAAAATTCGATATTTTTGGGTCCCAGAAGCGATCTGTACATGCCTACTCAGAAGCAGGCCGAAAACATGCTGAAAATCGATATTTTAGGTGCCCAATGTCAACATGTGTATGCATCTTCTGCAATCGTTTATATCTCAAATTCATCCTCAAAACACCCGAAAATTCGATAATTTTGGGTCCCAGAAGCGATCTATACATGCCTACTCAGTGCTAGAATGTTTTCAAAATATAGGCTTAAAACATTCTAAAAATCTATATTTTAAGTGTCCAAAGTCGATATGTGGATGCATCTTCTGTACCCGTTTATATCTCAAATTCAGGCTCAAAACACCCGAAAATTCGGTATTTTTGGGTCGTAGAAGCGATCTGTACATCCCTACTCCTAGTTAGAATGTTTTCAAGATACAGACCCAAAACATGCTCAAAATCGATATTTTAGGTGCCCAAAAGTCGATATGTGCATGCATCTTCTGTACCCGTTTATATCTCAAATTCAGGCTCAAAACATTCGAAAGTTCGATATTTTGGGGTCTCAGAAGTGATCTGTACATGCCTACTTAGTGCTAGAATATTTTCAAAATATAGGCCCAAAACTTGCTAAAATTCGATATTTTAGGTGCCCAAAGTCGATATCTCAAATTCAGGCCCAAAACACCCGAAAATTCGATATTTTGGGGTCCCAGAAGCGAACTGTACATGCCTACTCCGTGTTAGAATATTTTCAAAATACAGGCCCAAAACATACTGAAAATCGATCTATTAGGTGCCCAAAAGTCGATATGTGCATGCATCTTCTGTACCCGTTTATATCCTAAATTCAACCTCAAAACACCCGGAAATTCGATATTTTTGGGTCCCAGAAGCGATCTGTACATGCCTACTCAGTGCTAGAGTGTTTTCAAAATATAGGCTCAAAACATGTTAAAAATCGATATTTTAAGTGTCCAAAGTCGATATGTGCATGCATCATCTGTTCCCGTTTATATCTCAAATGCAGGCTCAAAACACCCGAAAATTCGATATTTTGGGGTCCCAGAAGTGAATTGTACATGCCTACTTAGTGAAAGAATATTTTCAAAATATAGGCCCAAAACATGCTAGAAATCGATATTTTTGGTGCCCAAAGTCGATATCTCAAATTCAGGCCAAAAACACCCGAAAATTCGTTATTTTGGGGTCCAAGAAGCGAACTGTACATGCCTACTCCGTGTTAGAGTATTTTCAAAATACAGGCCCAAAACATACTGAAAATCGATCTCTTAGGTGCCCAAAGTCAACATCTGTATGCATCTTCTGCACTCGTTTATATCTCAAATTCAAACTCAAAACACCCGAAAATTCGATAATTTTGGGTCCCAGAAGCGATCTGTACATGTCAAGTCAGTGCTAGAATTTTTTCAAAATATAGGCTCAAAAGATGCTTAAAATCGATATTTTAAGAGTCAAAAGTCGATATGTGCATGCTTCTTCTGTACCCGTTTATATCTCAAATTCAGGCTCAAAACACCCGAAAATTCGGTATTTTTGGGTCGTAGAAGCGATCTGTACATCCCTACTCCTAGTTAGAATGTTTTCAAGATACAGACCCAAAACATGCTCAAAATCGATATTTTAGGTGCCCAAAAGTCGATATGTGCATGCATCTTCTGTAAACGTTTATATCTCAAATTCAGGCTCAAAACATTCGAAAATTCGATATTTTGGGGTCTCAGAAGTGATCTGTACATGCCTACTTAGTGCTAGAATATTTTAAAAATATAGGCCCAAAACATGCTAAAATTCGATATTTTAGGTGCCCAAAGTCGATATCTCAAATTCAGGCCCAAAACACCCGAAAATTCGATATTTTTGGGTCCCAGAAGCGATCTGTACATGCCTACTCCGTGTTAGAATGCTTTCAAAATATAGGCTCAAAACATGCTAAAAATCGGTATTTTAAGTGTCCAAAGTCGATATGTGCATGCATCATCTGTTCCCGTTTATATCTCAAATTCAGGCTCAAAACACCCGAAAATTCGATATTTTGGGGTCCCAGAAGTGAATTGTACATGCCTACTTAGTGCAAGAATATTTTCAAAATATAGGCCCAAAACATGCTAAAAATCGATATTTTAGGTGCCCAAAGTCGATATCTCAAATTCAGGCCCAAAACACCCGAAAATTCGTTATTTTTGGGTCCCAAAAGCCCACTGTACATGCCTACTCCGTGTTAGAGTATTTTCAAAATACAGGCCCAAAACTTACTGAAAATCGAACTCTTAGGTGCCCAAAGTCAACATCTGTATGCATCTTCTGCACTCGTTTATATCTCAAATTCAAACTCTAAACACCCGAAAATTCGATAATTTTGGGTCCCAGAAGCGATCTGTACATGTGAAGTCAGTGCTAGAATTTTTTCAAAATATAGGCTCAAAAGATGCTAAAAATCGATATTTTAAGAGTCAAAAGTCGATATGTGCATGCTTCTTCTGTACCCGTTTATATCTCAAATTCAAGCTCAAAACACCCGAAAATTCGATATTTTTGGGTCCCAGAAACGAACTGTACATGCCTACTCCGTGTTAGAGTATTTTCAAAATACAGGCCCAAAACATGCTAAAAATCGATATTTTAGGTGCCCAAAGTTGATATCTTAAATTCAGGCCCAAAACACCCAAAAATTCGATATTTTGGGGTCCAAGAAGCGATCTGTACATGCCTACTCAGATGCAGGCCCAAAACATGCTGAAAATCGATATTTTAGGTGTCCAAAGTCGATATGTGCATGCATCTTCTGTACTCGTTTATATCTCAATTTCAGGCTCAAAACACCTGAAAATTCGGTATTTTTGGTCCTAGAAGCGATATGTACATCCCAATCCTAGTTAGAATGTTTTCAAGATACAGACCCAAAACATGCTCAAAATCGATATTTTAGGTTCCCAAAAGTCGATATGTGCATGCATCTTCTGTACCCGTTTATATCTCAAATTCAGGCTCAAAACATTCGAAAATTCGATATTTTGGGGTCCCAGAAGTGATCTGTACATGCCTAGTTAGTGCTAGAATATTTTCAAAATATAGGCCCAAAACATGCTAAAATTCGATATTTTAGGTGCCCAAAGTCGATATCTCAAATTCAGGCCCAAAACACCCGAAAATTCGATATTTTGGGGTCCCAGAAGCGAACTGTACATGCCTACTCCTTGTTAGAATATTTTCAAAATACCGGCCCAAAACATACTGAAAATCGATCTTTTAGGTGCCCAAAAGTCGATATGTGCATGCATCTTCTGTACCCGTTTATATCCCAATTTCAACCACTAAACACCCGAAAATTCGATATTTTTGGGTCCCAGAAGCGATCCATAAATCCCTAGTCAGTGCTAGAATTTTTTCAAAATATAGGCTCAAAACATGCTAAAAATCGATATTTTAAGTGTCCAAAGTCGATATATGCATGCATCATCTGTACCCGTTTATATCTCAAATTCAGGCTCAAAACCCCCGATAATTCCATGTTTTATGGTCCCAGAAGTGATCTGTACATGCCTACTTAGTGCTAGAATATTTTCAAAATATAGGCCCAGAGCATGCTAAAAATCGATATTTTAGGTGCCCAAAGTCGATATCTCAAATTCAGGCCCAAAACACCCGAAAATTCGATATTTTGGGGGCCCAGAAGCGAACTGTACATGCATACTCCGTGTTAGAGTATTTTCAAAATACAGGCCCAAAACATGCTAAAATCGATATTTTAGGTGCCCAAAGTTGATATCTTAAATTCAGGCCCAAAACACCCAAAAATTCGATATTTTGGGGTCCCAGAAGCGATCTGTACATGCCTACTCAGATGCAAGCCCAAAACATGCTGAAAATCGATATTTTAGGTGTCCAAAGTCGATATGTGCATGCATCTTCGGTACTCGTTTACATCTCAATTTCAGGCTCAAAACACCCGAAAATTCGGTATTTTTGGGTCCTAGAAGCGATATGTACATCCCTACTCCTAGTTAGAATGTTTTCAAGATACAGACCCAAAACATGCTCAAAATCGATATTTTAGGTGCCCAAAAGTCGATATGTGCATGCATCTTCTGTACCCGTACATATCTCAAATTCAGGCCCAAAACACCCGAAAATTCGATATTTTGGGGGCCCAGAAGCGAACTGTACATGCCTACTCCGTGTTAGAGTATTTTCAAAATACAGGCCCAAAACATACTGAAAATCGATCTTTTAGGTGCCCAAAAGTCGATATGTGCATGCATCTTCTGTACCCGTTTATATCTCAAATTCAGGCTCAAAACACCCGAAAATTCGGTATTTTTGGGTTCTAGAAGTGATCTGTACATCCCTTCTCCAAGTTAGAATGTTTTCAAGATACAGACCCAAAACATGCTCAAAATCGATATTTTAGGTGCCCAAAAGTCGATATGTGCATGCATATTCTGTACCCGTTTATATCTCAAATTCAGGCTCAAAACACCCGAAAATTTGGTATTTTTGGGTCCTAGAAGCGATCTGTACAACCCTACTCCTAGTTAGAATGTTTTCAAGATACAGACCCAAAACATGCTCAAAATCGATATATTAGGTGCCCAAAAGTCGATATGTGTATGCATCTTCTGTACCCGTTTATATCCCAAATTCAACCTCAAAATACCCGAAAATTCGATAGTTTTGGGTCCCAGAAGCGATCTGTACATGCCTACTCATTGCTAGAATGTTTTCAAAATATAGGCTCAAAACATTCTAAAAATCGATATTTTAAATGTCCAAAGTCGATATGTGCATGCATCTGTACCCGTTTATATCTCAAATTCAGGCTCAAAACACCCGAAAATTCGATATTTTGGGGTCCCAGAAGTGATCTGTACATGCCTACTTAGTGCTAGAATGTTTTCAAAATATAGGCACAAAACATGCTTTAAAATCAATATTCTAGGTGCCCAAAGTCGATATCTCAAATTCACGCCCAAAACACCCGAAAATTCGATATTTTTGGGTCCCAGAAGCGAACTGTACATGCCTACTCCGTGTTAGAGTATTTTCAAAATACAGGACCAAAACATACTGAAAATCGATCTTTTAGGTGCCCAAAAGTCGATATGTGCATGCATCTTCTGTACCCGTTTATATCTCATTTTCAGGCTCCAAACACCCGAAAATTCGATATTTTGGGGTCCCAGAAGCGAACTGTACATGCCTACTCAGATGCAGGCCCTAAACATGCTGAAAATCGATATTTTAGGTGCCCAAAGTCAACATGTGTATGCATCTTTTGCACTCGTTTATATCTTAAATTCAACCTCAAAACGCCCGAAAATTCGATAATTTTGGGTCCCAGAAGCGATCTGTACATGTCTAGTCAGTGCTAGAATGTTTTCAAAATACAGGCCAAAAACATGCTGAAAATCGATATTTTAGGTGCCCAAAGTCGATATGTGCATGCATCATCTGTGCCCGTTTATATCTCAAATTCAGGCTCAAAACACCCGAAAATTCGATATTTTGGGGTCCCAGAAGTGATCTGTACATGCCTACTTAGTGCTAGAATATTTTCAAAATATAGGCCCAAAACATGCTTTAAAATCGATATTCTAGGTGCCCAAAGTCGATATCTCAAATTCACGCCCAAAACACCCGAAAATTCGATATTTTTGGGTCCCAGAAGCGAACTGTACATGCCTACTCCGTGTTAGAGTATTTTCAAAATACAGGACCAAAACATACTGAAAATCGATCTTTTAGGTGCCCAAAAGTCGATATGTGCATGCATCTTCTGTACCCGTTTATATCTCATTTTCAGGCTCCAAACACCCGAAAATTCGATATTTTGGGGTCCCAGAAGCGAACTGTACATGCCTACTCAGATGCAGGCCCTAAACATGCTGAAAATCGATATTTTAGGTGCCCAAAGTCAACATGTGTATGCATCTTTTGCACTCGTTTATATCTTAAATTCAACCTCAAAACGCCCGAAAATTCGATAATTTTGGGTCCCAGAAGCGATCTGTACATGTCTAGTCAGTGCTAGAATGTTTTCAAAATACAGGCCAAAAACATGCTGAAAATCGATATTTTAGGTGCCCAAAGTCGATATGTGCATGCATCATCTGTGCCCGTTTATATCTCAAATTCAGGCTCAAAACACCCGAAAATTCGATATTTTGGGGTCCCAGAAGCAAACTGTACTTGCCTACTCCGTGTTAGAGTATCTTCAAAATACAGGCCCAAAACAAGATGAAAATCGACATTTTAGGTGACCAAAGTCAATATGTGTATGCATCTTCTGCACCCGTTTATATCCCAATTTTAACCTCAAAACACCCGAAAATTCGATATTTTTGGGTCCCAGAAGCGATCTGTACACGCCTACTCAGTGCTAGAATGTTTTCAAAATATAGGCTCAAAACATGCTAAAAATCGATATTTTAAGTGTCCAAAGTCGATATGTGCATTCATCATCTGTACCCGTTTATATCTCAAATTCAGGCTCAAAACACCCGAAAATTCGATATTTTGGGGTCCCAGAAGTGATCTGTACATCCCTACTCCTAGTTAGAATGTTTTCAAGATACATACCTAAAACATGCTCAAAATCGATATTTTAGGTGCCCAAAAGTCGATATGTGCATGCATCTTCTGTACCCGTTTATACCTCAAATTCAGGCTCAAAACCCCCGAAAATTAGATATTTTTGGGTCCCAGAAGCGATCTGTAAATGCCTACTCATTGCTAGAATATTTTCAAAATATAGGCTTAAAACATGCTAAAAATCGATATTTTAGGTGCCCAAAGTCGATACCTCAAATTCAGGCCCAAAACACCCAAAAATTCAATATTTTGGGGTCCCAGAAGCGATCTGTACATGCCTAATCCGTGTTAGAGTATTTACAATATACAGGCCCAAGACATACTGAAAATCGATCTTTTAGGTGCCCAAAAGTCAATATGTGGATGCATCTTCTGTACCCGTTTATATCTCAAATTCAGGCTCAAAACACCCGATAATTCGATATTTTGGGGTCCGAAAAGCGATCTGTACTTGCCAACTCCGTTATAGAGTATTTTCAAAATACAGGCCCAAAACAAGCTGAAAATCGATATTTTAGGTGACCAAAGTCAATATGTGTATACATCTTCTGCACCCGTTTATATCCCAAATTCAACCTCAAAACACCCGAAAATTCAATATTTTTGGGTCCCAGAAGCGATCTGTACATGCCTACTCAGTGCTAGAATGTTTTCAAAATATAGGCTTAAAACATGCTAAAAATCGATATTTTAAGTGTCCACAGTCGATATGTGCATGCATCATCTGTACCCGTTTATATCTCAAATTCAAGCTCAAAACACCCAAAAATTCGATATTTTAGGGTCCCAGAAGTGATCTGTACATGCCTACTTAGTGCTAGAATATTTTCAAAATATAGGCTTAAAACATGCTAAAAATCTATATTTTAGGTGCCCAAAGTCGATATCTCAAATTTAGGCCCAAAACACTCGAAAACTCGATATTTTGGGGTCCCAGAAGCGATCTGTACATGCCTACTCAGATGCAGGCCCAAAACAAGCTGAAAATCGATATTTTAGGTACCCAAAGTCAACATGTGTATGCATCTTCTGCACTCGTTTATATCTCAAATTCAACCTCAAAACACCCGAAAATTCGATAATTTTTTGTTCCAGAAGTGATCTGTACATGTCTAGTCAGTGCTAGAATGTTTTCAAAATACAGGCCCAAAACATGCTGAAAATCGATATTTTAAGTGTCCAAAGTCGATATGTGCATGCATCTTCTGTACCCGTTTATATCTCAAATTCAAGATCAAAACACCCGAAAACTCGATATTTTTTGGGTCCCAGAAGCGATCTGTACATGCCTACTCCTAGTTAGAGTATTTTCAAAATACAGGCCCAAAACATGCTGAAAATCGATATTTTAGGTGCCCAAAGTCAATATGTGCATGCATCTTCTGTACCCGTTTATATCTCAAATTCAGGCTCAACACACCCGAAAATTCTGTATTTTTGGGTCCTAGAAGCGATCTGTACATCCCTACTCCTAGTTAGAATGTTTTCAAGATACAGACCCAAAACATGCTCAAAATCGATATTTTAGGTGCCCAAAAGTCGATATGTGCATGCATCTTCTGTACCCGTTTATATCTCAAATTCAGGCTCAAAACACCCGAAAATTCGATATTTTGGGGTCCCAGAAGCAAACTGTACTTGCCTACTCCGTGTTAGAGTATTTTCAAAATACAGGCCCAAAACAAGATGAAAATCGACATTTTAGGTGACCAAAGTCAATATGTGTATGCATCTTCTGCACCCGTTTATATCCCAATTTTAACCTCAAAACACCCGAAAATTCGATATTTTTGGGTCCCAGAAGCGATCTGTACATGCTTACTCAGTGCTAGAATGTTTTCAAAATATAGGCTCAAAACATGCTAAAAATCGATATTTTAAGTGTCCAAAGTCGATATGTACATTCATCATCTGTACCCGTTTATATCTCAAATTCAGGCTCAAAACACCCGAAAATTCGATATTTTGGGGTCCCAGAAGTGATCTGTACATCCCTACTCCTAGTTAGAATGTTTTCAAGATACATACCTAAAACATGCTCAAAATCGATATTTTAGGTGCCCAAAAGTCGATATGTGCATGCATCTTCTGTACCCGTTTATATCTCAAATTCAGGCTCAAAACCCCCGAAAATTAGATATTTTTGGGTCCCAGAAGCGATCTGTAAATGCCTACTCATTGCTAGAATATTTTCAAAATATAGGCTTAAAACATGCTAAAAATCGATATTTTAGGTGCCCAAAGTCGATATCTCAAATTCAGGCCCAAAACATCCAAAAATGCAATATTTTGGGGTCCCAGAAGCGATCTGTACATGCCTAATCCGTGTTAGAGTATTTACAATATACAGGCCCAAGACATACTGAAAATCGATCTTTTAGGTGCCCAAAAGTCGATATGTGGATGCATCTTCTGTACCCGTTTATATCTCAAATTCAGGCTCAAAACACCCGATAATTCGATATTTTGGGGTCCGAAAAGCGATCTGTACTTGCCAACTCCGTGGTAGAGTATTTTCAAAATACAGGCCCAAAACAAGCTGAAAATCGATATTTTAGGTGACCAAAGTCAATATGTGTATGCATCTTCTGCACCGGTTTATATCCCAAATTCAACCTCAAAACACCCGAAAATTCAATATTTTTGGGTCCCAGAAGCGATCTGTACATGCCTACTCAGATGCAGGCCCAAAACATGCTGAAAATCGATATTTTAGGTGCCCAAAGTCAACTTGTGTATGCATCTTCTGCACTCGTTTATATCTCAAATTTAACCTCAAAACGCCCGAAAATTCGATATTTATGGGTCCCAGAAGCGATCTGTACATGCCTACTCAGTGCTAGAATGTTTTTAAAATATAGGCTAAAAACATGCTAAAAATCGATATTTTAAGTGTCCACAGTCGATATGTGCATGCATCATCTGTACCCGTTTATATCTCAAATTCAAGCTCAAAACACCCAAAAATTCGATATTTTAGGGTCCCAGAAGTGATCTGTACATGCCTACTTAGTGCTAGAATATTTTAAAAATATAGGCTTAAAACATGCTAAAAATCTATATTTTAGGTGCCCAAAGTCGATATCTCAAATTTAGGCCCAAAACACTCGAAAACTCGATATTTTGGGGTCCCAGAAGCGATCTGTACATGCCTACTCAGATGCAGGCCCAAAACATGCTGAAAATCGATATTTTAGGTACCCAAAGTCAACATGTGTATGCATCTTCTGCACTCGTTTATATCTCAAATTCAACCTCAAAACACCCGAAAATTCGATAATTTTTTGTTCCAGAAGTAATCTGTACATGTCTAGTCAGTGCTAGAATGTTTTCAAAATACAGGCCCAAAACATGCTGAAAATCGATATTTTAAGTGTCCAAAGTCGATATGTGCATGCATCTTCTGTACCGGTTTATATCTCAAATTCAAGATCAAAACACCCGAAAACTCGATATTTTTTGAGTCCCAGAAGCGATCTGTACATGCCTACTCCTAGTTAGAGTATTTTCAAAATACAGGCCCAAAACATGCTGAAAATCGATATTTTAGGTGCCCAAAGTCAATATGTGCATGCATCTTCTGTACCCGTTTATATCTCAAATTCAGGCTCAACACACCCGAAAATTCTGTATTTTTGGGTCCTAGAAGCGATCTGTACATCCCTACTCCTAGTTAGAATGTTTTCAATATACAGACCCAAAACATGCTCAAAATCGATATTTTAGGTGCCCAAAAGTCGATATGTGCATGCATCTTCTGTACCCGTTTATATCTCAAATTCAGGCTCAAAACACCCGAAAATTCGATATTTTGGGGTCCCAGAAGCAAACTGTACTTGCCTACTCCGTGTTAGAGTATTTTCAAAATACAGGCCCAAAACAAGATGAAAATCGACATTTTAGGTGACCAAAGTCAATATGTGTATGCATCTTCTGCACCCGTTTATATCCCAATTTTAACCTCAAAACACCAGAAAATTCGATATTTTTGGGTCCCAGAAGCGATCTGTACATGCCTACTCAGTACTAGAATGTTTTCAAAATATAGGCTCAAAACATGCTAAAAATCGATATTTTAAGTGTCCAAAGTCGATATGTGCATTCATCATCTGTACCCGTTTATATCTCAAATTCAGGCTCAAAACACCCGAAAATTCGATATTTTGGGGTCCCAGAAGTGATCTGTACATCCCTACTCCTAGTTAGAATGTTTTCAAGATACATACCTAAAACATGCTCAAAATCGATATTTTAGGTGCCCAAAAGTCGATATGTGCATGCATCTTCTGTACCCGTTTATATCTCAAATTCAGGCTCAAAACCCCCGAAAATTAGATATTTTTGGGTCCCAGAAGCGATCTGTAAATGCCTACTCATTGCTAGAATATTTTTAAAATATAGGCTTAAAACATGCTAAAAATCGATATTTTAGGTGCCCAAAGTCAATATCTCAAATTCAGGCCCAAAACACCCAAAAATTCAATATTTTGGGGTCCCAGAAGCGATCTGTACATGCCTAATCCGTGTTAGAGTATTTACAATATACAGGCCCAAGACATACTGAAAATCGATCTTTTAGGTGCCCAAAAGTCGATATGTGGATGCATCTTCTGTACCCGTTTATATCTCAAATTCAGGCTCAAAACACCCGATAATTCGATATTTTGGGGTCCGAAAAGCGATCTGTACTTGCCAACTCCGTGGTAGAGTATTTTCAAAATACAGGCCCAAAACAAGCTGAAAATCGATATTTTAGGTGACCAAAGTCAATATGTGTATGCATCTTCTGCACACGTTTATATCCCAAATTCAACCTCAAAACACCCGAAAATTCAATATTTTTGGGTCCCAGAAGCGATCTGTACATGCCTACTCAGTGCTAGAATGTTTTCAAAATATAGGCTTAAAACATGCTAAAAATCGATATTTTAAGTGTCCAAAGTCGATATGTGCATGCATCATCTGTACCCGTTTATATCTCAAATTCAAGCTCAAAACACCCAAAAATTCGATATTTTGAGGTCCCAGAAGTGATCTGTACATGCCTACTTAGTGCTAGAATATTTTCAAAATATAGGCTTAAAACATGCTAAAAATCGATATTTTATGTGCCCAAAGTCGATATCTCAATTTTAGCCCCAAAACACTCGAAAACTCGATATTTTGGGGTCCCAGAAGCGATCTGTACATGCCTACTCAGATGCAGGCCCAAAACATGCTGAAAATCGATATTTTAGGTACCCAAAGTCAACATGTGTATGCATCTGCTGCACTCGTTTATATCTCAAATTCAACCTCAAAACACCCGAAAATTCGATAATTTTTTGTTCCAGAAGTGATCTGTACATGTCTAGTCAGTGCTAGAATGTTTTCAAAATACAGGCCCAAAACATGCTGAAAATCGATATTTTAAGTGTCCAAAGTCGATATGTGCATGCATCTTCTGTACCGGTTTATATCTCAAATTCAAGATCAAAACACCCGAAAACTCGATATTTTTTGGGTCCCAGAAGCGATCTGTACATGCCTACTCCTAGTTAGAGTATTTTCAAAATACATGCCCAAAACATGCTGAAAATCGATATTTTAGGTGCCCAAAGTCAATATGTGCATGCATCTTCTGTACCCGTTTATATCTCAAATTCAGGCTCAACACACCCGAAAATTCTGTATTTTTGGGTCCTAGAAGCGATCTGTACATCCCTACTCCTAGTTAGAATGTTTTCAAGATACAGACCCAAAACATGCTCAAAATCGATATTTTAGGTGCCCAAAAGTCGATATGTGCATGCATCTTCTGTACCCGTTTATATCTCAAATTCAGGCCCAAAACACCCGAAAATTCGATATTTTTGGGTACCAGAAGCAAACTGTACATGCCTACTCCGTGTTAGAGTATTTTCAAAATACAGGCCCAAAACATACTGAAAATCGATTTTTTAGGTGCCCAAAAGTCGATATGTGCATGCATCTTCTGTACCCGTCTATATCTCAAATTCAGGCTCAAAACACCAGAAAATTCGATATTTTTGGGTCCCAGAAGCGATATGTTCATGCCTACTCAGATGCAGGCCCAAAACATGCTGAAAATCGATATTTTAGGTGCCCAAAGTCAACTTGTGTATGCATCTTCTGCACTCGTTTATATCTCAAATTTAACCTCAAAACGGCCGAAAATTCGATAATTATGGGTCCCAGAAGCGATCTGGACATGTCTAGTCAGTACTAGAATGTTTTCAAAATATAGGCTCAAAACATGCTAAAAATCGATATTTTAAGTGTCCAAAGTCGATATGTGCATGCATCTTCTGTACCCGATTATATCTCAAATTCAGGCTCAAAACACCTGAAAATTCGGTATTTTTGGGTCCTAGAAGCGATCTGTACATCCCTACTCCTATTTAGAATGAATTCAAGATTCAGACCCAAAACATGCTTAAAATCGATATTTTAGGTGCCCAAAGTCAATATCTCAAATTCAGGCCCAAAACACCCGAAAATTCGATATTTTGGGGTCCCAGAAGCGAAACGTACATGACTACTCCGTGTTAGAGTATTTTCAAAATACAGTCCCAAAACAAGCTGAAAATCGATATTTTAGGTGACCAAAGTCAATATATGTATGCATCTTCTGCACCCGTTTATATCCCAAATTTAACCTCAAAACACCCGAAAATTCGATATTTTTGGGTATCAGAAGCGATCTGTACATGCCTACTCAGTACTAGAATGTTTTCAAAATATAGGCTCAAAACATGCTAAAAATCGATATTTTAAGTGTCCAAAGTCGATATTTGCATGCATCATCTGTACCCGTTTATATCTCAAATTTAGGCTCAAAACACCCGATAATTCGATATTTTGGGGTCCCAGAAGCGAAACGTACATGCCTACTCCGTGTTAGAGTATTTTCAAATTACAGGCCTAAAACATACTGAAAATCGATCTTTTAGGTGCCCAAAAGTCGATATGTGCATGCATCTTCTGTACCCGTTTATATCCCAAATTCAACGTCAAAACACCCGAAAATTCGATAATTCTGGGTCCCAGAAGCGATCTGTACATGTCTAGTCAGTGCTAGAATGTTTTCAAAATACAGTCCCAAAACATGCTGAAAATCGATATTTTAAGTGTCCAAAGTCGATATTTGCATGAATCTTCTGTACCGGTTTATATCTCAAATTCAAGATCAAAACACCCTAAAACTCGATATTTTTTGGGTCCCAGAAGCGATCTGTACATGCCTACTCCTAGTTAGAGTATTTTCAAAATACAGGCCCAAAACATGCTGAAAATCGATATTTTAGGTGCCCAAAAGTCGATATGTGCATGCATCTTCTGTACCCGTTTATATGTCAAATTCAGGCTCAAAACACCAAAAAATTCGATATTTTGGGGTCCCAGAAGCGATCTGTACTTGCCTACTCCGTGTTAGAGTATTTTCAGAATACAGGCCCAAAACAAGCTGAAAATCGATATTTTAGGTGACCAAAGTCAATATGTGTATGAATCTTCTGCACCCGTTTATATTTAAAATTCAGGCTCAAAACACCAAAAAATTCGATATTTTGGGGTCCCAGAAGCGATCTCTACTTGCCTACTTCGTGTTAGAGTATTTTCAGAATACAGGCCCAAAACAAGCTGAAAATCGATATTTTAGGTGACCAAAGTCAATATATGAATGCATCTTCTGCAGTCGTTTATATCCCAAATTCAACCTCAAAACACCCGAAAATTCGATATTTTTGGGTCCCAAAAGTGATCTGTACATGCCTACTCCGTGTTAGAGTATTTTCAAAATACAGGCATAAAACATATTGAAAATCGATTTTTTAGGTGCCCAAAAGTCGATATGTGCATGCATCTTCTGTACCCGTTTATATCTCAAATTCAGACTCAAAACACCAGAAAATTCGATATTTTGGGGTCCCAGAAGCGATATGTTCATGCCTACTCAGATGCAGGCCCAAAACATGCTGAAAATCGATATTTTAGGTGCCTAAAGTCAACTTGTGTATGCATCTTCTGCACTCGTTTATATCTCAAATTTAACCTCAAAACGCCCGAAAATTCGATAATTATGGGTCCCAGAAGCGATCTGTACATGTCTAGTCAGTACTAGAATGTTTTCAAAATATAGGCTCAAAACATGCTAAAAATCGATATTTTAAGTGTCCAAAGTCGATATGTGCATACATCTTCTGTACCCGTTTATATCTCAAATTCAGGCTCAAAACACCCGAAAATTCGATATCTTGGGGTCCCAGAAGTGATCTGTACATGCCTACTTAGTGCTAGAATATTTTTAAAATATAGGCCCAAAACATGCTAAAAATCGATATTTTAGGTGCCCAAAGTCGATATCTCAAATTTAGGCCCAAAACACCCGAAAATTCGATATTTTTGGGACCCAGAAGCGAACTGTACATGCCTACTCCGTGTTAGAGTATTTTCAAAATACAGGCCCAAAACATATTGAAAATCGATCTTTTAGGTGCCATAAAGTCGATATGTGCATTCATCTTCTGTACCCGTTTATATCTCAAATTCAGGCTCCAAACACCCGAAAATTCGATATTTTGGGGTCCCAGAAGCGATCTGGTTATGCCTTATCAGATGCAGGCCCAAAACATGCTGAAAATCGATATTTTAGGTGCTCAAAGTCAACATGTGTATACATCTTCTGCACTCGTTTATATCTCAAATTCAACCTCAAAACACCCGATAATTCGATATTTTTTTGTTCCAGAAGTGATCTGTACATGTCTAGTCAGTACTAGAATGTTTTCAAAATATAGGCTCAAAACATGCTAAAAATCGATATTTTAAGTGTCCAAAGTCGATATGTGCATGCATCTTCTGTACCCGATTATATCTCAAATTCAGGCTCAAAACACCTGAAAATTCGGTATTTTTGGGTCCTAGAAGCGATCTGTACATCCCTACTCCTATTTGGAATGTATTCAAGATTCAGACCCAAAACATGCTTAAAATCGATATTTTAGGTGCCCAAAAGTCGATATGTGCATGCATCTTCTGTACCCGTTTATATCTCAAATTCAGGATTAAAACACCCGAAAATTCGATATTTTGGGGTCCCAAAAGCGATCTGTACATGCCTACTCAGTTCTAGAATATTTTCAAAATATAGGCCCAAAACATGCTAAAAATCGATATTTTAGGTGCCCAAAGTCGATATCTCAAATTTAGGCCCAAAACACCCAAAAATTCGATATTTTGGGGTCCCAGAAGCGATCTATACATGCCTACTCCGTGTTAGAGTATTTTCAATATACAGGCACAAAACATCCTGAAAATCGATCTTTTTGGTGCCCAAAAGTCGATATGTGGATGCATCTTCTGCACCCGTTTATATCCCAAATTCAACCTCAAAACACCCGAAAATTCGATATTTTTGGGTATCAGAAGCGATCTGTACATGCCTACTCAGTGCTAGAATGTTTTCAAAATATAGGCTCAAAACATGCTAAAAATCGATATTTTAAGTGTCCAAAGTCGATATGTCCATGCATTATCTGTACCCGTTTATATCTCAAATTCAGGCTCAAAACACCAGAAAATTCGATATTTTGGGGTCCCAGAAGTGATCTGTACATGCCTACTTAGTGCTAGAATATTTTCAATATATAGGCCCAAAACATGCTAAAAATCGATATTTTAGGTGCCAAAAGTCGATATCTCAAATTCAGGCCCAAAACACCCAAAAATTCGATATACAGTCCCAAAACAAGCTGAAAATCGATATTTTAGGTGACCAAAGTCAATATATGTATGCATCTTCTGCACCCGTTTATATCCCAAATTCAACCTCAAAACACCCGAAAATTCGATATTTTTGGGTATCAGAAGCGATCTGTACATGCCTACTCAGTGCTAGAATGTTTTCAAAATATAGACTCAAAACATGCTAAAAATCGATATTTTAAGTGTCCAAAGTCGATATTTGCATGTATCATCTGTACCCGTTTATATCTGAAATTTAGGCTCAAAACACCCGAAAATTCGATATTTTGGGGTCCCAGAAGTGATCTGTACATGCCTACTTAGTGCTAGAATATTTTCAAAATATAGGCCCAAAACATGCTAAAAATCGATATTTTAGGTGCCCAAAGTCGATATCTCAAATTCAGGCCCAAAACACCCGAAAATTCGATATTTTGGGGTCCCAGAAGCGAAGTGTACATGTCTACTCCGTGTTAGAGTATTTTCAAAATACAGGCCCAAAACAAACTGAAAATCGATCTTTTAGGTGCCCAAAAAGTCGATATGTGCATGCATCTTCTGTACCCGTTTATATCCCAAATTCAACCTCAAAACACCCGAAAATTCGATATTTTTGGGTCCCAGAAGCGATTGGTACATGCCTACTCAGTGCTAGAATTTTTTCAAAATATAGGCTCAAAACATCTTAAAAATCAATATTTTAAGTGTCCAAAGTCGATATGTGCATGCATCATCTGTACCCGTTTATATCTCAAATTCAGACTCAAAACACCCGAAAATTCGATAATTTGGGGTCCCAGAAGTGATCTGTACATGCCTACTTAGTGCTAGAATATTTTCAAAATATAGGCCCAAAACATGCTAAAAATCGATATTTTTGGTGCCCAAAGTCGATATCTCAAATTCAGGCCCAAAACACCCAAAAATTCGATATTTTGGGGTCCCAGAAGCGATCTATACATGCCTACTCTGTGTTAGAGTATTTTCAATATACAGGCACAAAACATCCTGAAAATCGATGTTTTTGGTGCCCAAAAGTCGATATGTGGATGCATCTTCTGCACCCGTTTATATCCCAAATTCAACCACAAAACACCCGAAAATTCGATATTTTTGGGTATCAGAAGCGATATGTACATGCCTACTCAGTGCTAGAATGTTTTCAAAATATAGGCTCAAAACATGCTAAAAATCGATATTTTAAGTGTCCAAAGTCGATATGTCCATGCATCATCTGTAGCCGTTTATATCTCAAATTCAGGCTCAAAACACCAGAAAATTCGATATTTTGGGGTCCCAGAAGTGATCTGTACATGCCTACTTAGTGCTAGAATATTTTCAATATATAGGCCCAAAACATGCTAAAAATCGATATTTTAGGTGCCAAAAGTCGATATCTCAAATTCAGGCCCAAAACACCCAAAAATTCGATATACAGGCCCAAAACAAGCTGAAAATCGATATTTTAGGTGACCAAAGTCAATATATGTATGCATCTTCTGCACCCGTTTATATCCCAAATTCAACCTCAAAACACCCGAAAATTCGATATTTTTGGGTATCAGAAGCGATCTGTACATGCCTACTCAGTGCTAGAATGTTTTCAATATATAGGCTCAAAACATGCTAAAAATCGATATTTTAAGTGTCCAAAGTCGATATTTGCATGTATCATCTGTACCCGTTTATATCTGAAATTTAGGCTCAAAACACGCGAAAATTCGATATTTTGGGGTCCTAGAAGCGATCTGTACTTGCCTACTCCGTGTTAGAGTATTTTCAGAATACAGGCCCAAAACAAGCTGAAAATCGATATTTTAGGTGACCAAAGTCAATATGTGTATGAATCTTCTGCACCCGTTTATATCTAAAATTCAGGCTCAAAACACCAAAAAATTCGATATTTTGGGGTCCCAGAAGCGATCTGTACTTGCCTACTTCGTGTTAGAGTATTTTCAGAATACAGGCCCAAAACAAGCTGAAAATCGATATTTTAGGTGACCAAAGTCAATATATGAATGCATCTTCTGCAGTCGTTTATATCCCAAATTCAACCTCAAAACACCCGAAAATTCGATATTTTTGGGTCCCAAAAGTGATCTGTACATGCCTACTCCGTGTTAGAGTATTTTCAAAATACAGGCATAAAACATACTGAAAATCGATTTTTTAGGTGCCCAAAAGTCGATATGTGCATGCATCTTCTGTACCCGTTTATATCTCAAATTCAGACTCAAAACACCAGAAAATTCGATATTTTGGGGTCCCAGAAGCGATATGTTCATGCCTACTCAGATGCAGGCCCAAAACATGCTGAAAATCGATATTTTAGGTGCCTAAAGTCAACTTGTGTATGCATCTTCTGCACTCGTTTATATCTCAAATTTAACCTCAAAACGCCCGAAAATTCGATAATTATGGGTCCCAGAAGCGATCTGTACATATCTAGTCAGTACTAGAATGTTTTCAAAATATAGGCTCAAAACATGCTAAAAATCGATATTTTAAGTGTCCAAAGTCGATATGTGCATACATCTTCTGTACCCGTTTATATCTCAAATTCAGGCTCAAAACACCCGAAAATTCGATATCTTTGGGTCCCAGAAGTGATCTGTACATGCCTACTTAGTGCTAGAATATTTTCAAAATATAGGCCCAAAACATGCTAAAAATCGATATTTTAGGTGCCCAAAGTCGATATCTCAAATTTAGGCCCAAAACACCCGAAAATTCGATATTTTTGGGACCCAGAAGCGAACTGTACATGCCTACTCCGTGTTAGAGTATTTTCAAAATACAGGCCCAAAACATATTGAAAATCGATCTTTTAGGTGCCCTAAAGTCGATATGTGCATTCATCTTCTGTACCCGTTTATATCTCAAATTCAGGCTCCAAACACCAGAAAATTCGATATTTTGGGGTCCCAGAAGCGATCTGGTTATGCCTTATCGGATGCAGGCCCAAAACATGCTGAAAATCGATATTTTAGGTGCTCAAAGTCAACATGTGTATGCATCTTCTGCACTCGTTTATATCTCAAATTCAACCTCAAAACACCCGAAAATTCGATATTTTTTTGTTCCAGAAGTGATCTGTACATGTCTAGTCAGTACTAGAATGTTTTCAAAATATAGGCTCAAAACATGCTAAAAATCGATATTTTAAGTGTCCAAAGTCGATATGTGCATGCATCTTCTGTACCCGATTATATCTCAAATTCAGGCTCAAAACACCTGAAAATTCGGTATTTTTGGGTCCTTGAAGCGATCTGTACATCCCTACTCCTATTTGGAATGTATTCAAGATTCAGACCCAAAACATGCTTAAAATCGATATTTTAGGTGCCCAAAAGTCGATATGTGCATGCATCTTCTGTACCCGTTTATATCTCAAATTCAGGATTAAAACACCCGAAAATTCGATATTTTGGGGTCCCAAAAGCGATCTGTACATGCCTACTCAGTTCTAGAATATTTTCAAAATATAGGCCCAAAACATGCTAAAAATCGATATTTTAGGTGCCCAAAGTCGATATCTCAAATTTAGGCCCAAAACACCCAAAAATTCGATATTTTGGGGTCCCAGAAGCGATCTATACATGCCTACTCCGTGTTAGAGTATTTTCAATATACAGGCACAAAACATCCTGAAAATCGATCTTTTTGGTGCCCAAAAGTCGATATGTGGATGCATCTTCTGCACCCGTTTATATCCCAAATTCAACCTCAAAACACCCGAAAATTCGATATTTTTGGGTATCAGAAGCGATCTGTACATGCCTACTCAGTGCTAGAATGTTTTCAAAATATAGGCTCAAAACATGCTAAAAATCGATATTTTAAGTGTCCAAAGTCGATATGTCCATGCATTATCTGTACCCGTTTATATCTCAAATTCAGGCTCAAAACACCAGAAAATTCGATATTTTGGGGTCCCAGAAGTGATCTGTACATGCCTACTTAGTGCTAGAATATTTTCAATATATAGGCCCAAAACATGCTAAAAATCGATATTTTAGGTGCCAAAAGTCGATATCTCAAATTCAGGCCCAAAACACCCAAAAATTCGATATACAGGCCCAAAACAAGCTGAAAATCGATATTTTAGGTGACCAAAGTCAATATATGTATGCATCTTCTGCACCCGTTTATATCCCAAATTCAACCTCAAAACACCCGAAAATTCGATATTTTTGGGTATCAGAAGCGATCTGTACATGCCTACTCAGTGCTAGAATTTTTTCAAAATATAGGCTCAAAACATGCTAAAAATCGATATTTTAAGTGTCCAAAGTCGATATTTGCATGTATCATCTGTACCCGTTTATATCTGAAATTTAGGCTCAAAACACCCGAAAATTCGATATTTTGGGGTCCCAGAAGTGATCTGTACATGCCTACTTAGTGCTAGAATATTTTTAAAATATAGGCCCAAAACATGCTAAAAATCGATATTTTAGGTGCCCAAAGTCGATATCTCAAATTCAGGCCCAAAACACCCGAAAATTCGATATTTTGGGGTCCCAGAAGCGAAGTGTACATGTCTACTCCGTGTTAGAGTATTTTCAAAATACAGGCCCAAAACAAACTGAAAATCGATCTTTTAGGTGCCCAAAAAGTCGATATGTGCATGCATCTTCTGTACCCGTTTATATCCCAAATTCAACCTCAAAACACCCGAAAATTCGATATTTTTGGGTCCCAGAAGCGATTGGTACATGCCTACTCAGTGCTAGAATTTTTTCAAAATATAGGCTCAAAACATCTTAAAAATCAATATTTTAAGTGTCCAAAGTCGATATGTGCATGCATAATCTGTACCCGTTTATATCTCAAATTCAGACTCAAAACACCCGAAAATTCGATAATTTGGGGTCCCAGAAGTGATCTGTACATGCCTACTTAGTGCTAGAATATTTTCAATATATAGGCCCAAAACATGCTAAAAATCGATATTTTAGGTGCCAAAAGTCGATATCTCAAATTCAGGCCCAAAACACCCAAAAATTCGATATACAGGCCCAAAACAAACTGAAAATCGATATTTTAGGTGACCAAAGTCAATATATGTATGCATCTTCTGCACCCGTTTATATCCCAAATTCAACCTCAAAACACCCGAAAATTCGATATTTTTGGGTATCAGAAGCGATCTGTACATGCCTACTCAGTGCTAGAATGTTTTCAAAATATAGGCTCAAAACATGCTAAAAATCGATATTTTAAGTGTCCAAAGTCGATATTTGCATGTATCATCTGTACCCGTTTATATCTGAAATTTAGGCTCAAAACACCCGAAAATTCGATATTTTGGGGTCCCAGAAGTGATCTGTACATGCCTACTTAGTGCTAGAATATTTTTAAAATATAGGCCCAAAACATGCTAAAAATCGATATTTTAGGTGCCCAAAGTCGATATCTCAAATTCAGGCCCAAAACACCCGAAAATTCGATATTTTGGGGTCCCAGAAGCGAAGTGTACATGTCTACTCCGTGTTAGAGTATTTTCAAAATACAGGCCCAAAACAAACTGAAAATCGATCTTTTAGGTGCCCAAAAAGTCGATATGTGCATGCATCTTCTGTACCCGTTTATATCCCAAATTCAACCTCAAAACACCCGAAAATTCGATATTTTTGGGTCCCAGAAGCGATTGGTACATGCCTACTCAGTGCTAGAATTTTTTCAAAATATAGGCTCAAAACATCTTAAAAATCAATATTTTAAGTGTCCAAAGTCGATATGTGCATGCATCATCTGTACCCGTTTATATCTCAAATTCAGACTCAAAACACCCGAAAATTCGATAATTTGGGGTCCCAGAAGTGATCTGTACATGCCTACTTAGTGCTAGAATTTTTTCAAAATATAGGCCCAAAACATGCTAAAAATCGATATTTTTGGTGCCCAAAGTCGATATCTCAAATTCAGGCCCAAAACACCCAAAAATTCGATATTTTGGGGTCCCAGAAGCGATCTATACATGCCTACTCCGTGTTAGAGTATTTTCAATATACAGGCACAAAACATCCTGAAAATCGATGTTTTTGGTGCCCAAAAGTCGATATGTGGATGCATCTTCTGCACCCGTTTATATCCCAAATTCAACCACAAAACACCCGAAAATTCGATATTTTTGGGTATCAGAAGCGATATGTACATGCCTACTCAGTGCTAGAATGTTTTCAAAAATAGGCTCAAAACATGCTAAAAATCGATATTTTAAGTGTCCAAAGTCGATATGTCCATGCATCATCTGTAGCCGTTTATATCTCAAATTCAGGCTCAAAACACCAGAAAATTCGATATTTTGGGGTCCCAGAAGTGATCTGTACATGCCTACTTAGTGCTAGAATATTTTCAATATATAGGCCCAAAACATGCTAAAAATCGATATTTTAGGTGCCAAAAGTCGATATCTCAAATTCAGGCCCAAAACACCCAAAAATTCGATATACAGGCCCAAAACAAGCTGAAAATCGATATTTTAGGTGACCAAAGTCAATATATGTATGCATCTTCTGCACCCGTTTATATCCCAAATTCAACCTCAAAACACCCGAAAATTCGATATTTTTGGGTATCAGAAGCGATCTGTACATGCCTACTCAGTGCTAGAATGTTTTCAATATATAGGCTCAAAACATGCTAAAAATCGATATTTTAAGTGTCCAAAGTCGATATTTGCATGTATCATCTGTACCCGATTATATCTGAAATTTAGGCTCAAAACACCCGAAAATTCGATATTTTGGGGTCCCAGAAGTGATCTGTACATGCCTACTTAGTGCTAGAATATTTTCAAAATATAGGCCCAAAACATGCTAAAAATCGATATTTTAGGTGCCCAAAGTCGATATCTCAAATTCAGGCCCAAAACACCCGAAAATTCGATATTTTGGGGTCCCAGAAGCGAAGTGTACATGTCTACTCCGTGTTAGAGTATTTTCAAAATACATGCCCAAAACATACTGAAAATCGATCTTTTAGGTGCCCAAAAAGTCGATATGTGCATGCATCTTCTGTACCCGTTTATATCCCAAATTCAACCTCAAAACACCCGAAAATTCGATATTTTTGGGTCCCAGAAGCGATTGGTACATGCCTACTCAGTGCGAGAATTTTTTCAAAATATAGGCTCAAAACATCTTAAAAATCAATATTTTAAGTGTCCAATGTCGATATGTGCATGCATCATCTGTACCCGTTTATATCTCAAATTCAGACTCAAAACACCCGAAAATTCGATAATTTGGGGTCCCAGAAGTGATCTGTACATGCCTACTTATTGCTAGAATTTTTTTCAAAATATAGGCCCAAAACATGCTAAAAATCGATATTTTTGGTGCCCAAAGTCGATATCTCAAATTCAGGCCCAAAACACCCAAAAATTCGATATTTTGGGATCCCAGAAGCGATCTATACATGCCTACTCCGTGTTAGAGTATTTTCAATATACAGGCACAAAACATCCTGAAAATCGATCTTTTTGGTGCCCAAAAGTCGATATGTGGATGCATCTTCTGCACCCGTTTATATCCAAAATTCAACCTCAAAACACCCTAAAATTCGATATTTTTGGGTATCAGAAGCGATCTGTACATGCCTACTCAGTGCTAGAATGTTTTCAAAATATAGGCTCAAAACATGCTAAAAATCGATATTTTAAGTGTCCAAAGTCGATATGTGCATGCATCATCTGTACGCGTTTATATTTCAAATTCAGGCTCAAAACACCCGAAAATTCGATATTTTGGGGTCTCAGAAGTGATCTGTACATGCCTACTTAGTGCTAGAATATTTTCAAAATATAGGCAAAAAACATGCTGAAAATCGATATTTTAGGTGCCCAAAGTCAATATCTCAAATTCAGGCCCAAAACACCCGAAAATTTGATATTTTGGGGTCCCAGAAGCAAACTGTACATGCCTACTCCGTGTTAGATTATTTTCAAAATACAGGCCCAAAACATACTGAAAATCGATCTTTTAGGTGCCCAAAAGTCGATATGTGCATGCATCTTCTGTACCCGTTTATATCTCAAATTCAGACTCCAAACACCCGAAAATTCGATATTTTGGGGTCCCAGTAGCGATCTGTTCATGCCTACTCAGATGCAGGCCCAAAACATGCTGAAAATCGATATTTTAGGTGCTCAAAGTCAACATGTGTATGCATCTTCTGCACTCGTTTATATCTCAAATTCAACCTCAAAATACCCGAAAATTCGATAATTTTGGGTTCCAGAAGCGATCTGTACATGTCTAGTCAGTACTAGAATGTTTTCAAAATATAGGCTCAAAACATGCTAAAAATCGATATTTTAAGTGTCCAAAGTCGATATGTGCATGCATCATCTGTACCCGTTTATATCTCAAATTCAGGCTCAAAACACCTGAAAATTCGGTATTTTTGGGTCCTAGAAGCGATCTGTACATCCCTACTCCTAGTTAGAATGTATTCAAGATTCAGATCCAAAACATGCTTAAAATCGATATTTTAGGTGCCCAAAATTCGATATGTGCATGCATCTTCTGTACCTGTTTATATCTCAAATTCAGGCCCAAAACACTCGAAAATTCGATATTTTGGGGTTCCAAAAGCGATCTGTACATGCCTACTCCGTGTTAGAGTATTTTCAATATACAGGCCAAAAACATATTGAAAATCGATCTTTTAGGTGCCCAAAAGTCGATATGTGCATGCATCTTCTGTACCCGTTTATATCTCAAATTCAACCTCAAAACACCTGAAAATTCGATATTTTTCGGTCCCAGAAGCGATCTGTACATGCCTACTCAGTGCTAGAATATTTTCAAAATATAGTCTCAATACATGCTAAAAATCGATATTTTATGTGTCCAAAGTCGATATGTGCATGCATCATCTGTTCCCGTTTATATCTCAAATTCAGGCTCAAAACACCCGAAAATTCGATATTTTGGGGTCCCAGAAGCGATCTGGGTATGCCTACTCAGATGCAGGCCCAAAACATGCTGAAAATCGATATTTTAGGTGCTCAAAGTCAACATGTGTATGCATCTTCTGCACTCGTTTATATCTCAAATTCAACCTCAAAACACCCGAAAATTCGATAATTTTGGGTTCAAGTAGCGATCTGTACATGTCTAGTCAGTACTAGAATGTTTTCAAAATATAGGCTCAAAACATGCTAAAAATCGATATTTTAAGTGTCCAAAGTCGATATGTGCATGCATCTTCTGTACCCGTTTATATCCCAAATTCAACCTCAAAACACCCGAAAATTCGATATTTTTGGGTCCCAGAAGCGATTGGTACATGCCTACTCAGTGCTAGAATTTTTTCAAAATATAGGCTCAAAACATCTTAAAAATCAATATTTTAAGTGTCCAAAGTCGATATGTGCATGCATCATTTGTACCCGTTTATATCTCAAATTCAGACTCAAAACACCCGAAAATTCGATAATTTGGGGTCCCAGAAGTGATCTGTACATGCCTACTTAGTGCTAGAATTTTTTCAAAATATAGGCCCAAAACATGCTAAAAATCGATATTTTTGGTGCCCAAAGTCGATATCTCAAATTCAGGCCCAAAACACCCAAAAATTCGATATTTTGGGGTCCCAGAAGCGATCTATACATGCCTACTCCGTGTTAGAGTATTTTCAATATACAGGCACAAAACATCCTTAAAATCGATCTTTTTGGTGCCCAAAAGTCGATATGTGGATGCATCTTCTGCACCGGTTTATATCCCAAATTCAACCTCAAAACACCAGAAAATTCGATATTTTTGGGTATCAGAAGCGATCTGTACATGCCTACTCAGTGCTAGAATGTTTTCAAAATATAGGCTCAAAACATGCTAAAAATCGATATTTTAAGTGTCCAAAGTCGATATGTCCATGCATCATCTGTACCCGTTTATATCTCAAATTCAGGCTCAAAACACCAGAAAATTCGATATTTTGGGGTCCCAGAAGTGATCTGTACATGCCTACTTAGTGCTAGAATATTTTCAATATATAGGCCCAAAACATGCTAAAAATCGATATTTTAGGTGCCAAAAGTCGATATCTCAAATTCAGGCCCAAAACACCCAAAAATTCGATATACAGGCCCAAAACAAGCTGAAAATCGATATTTTAGGTGACCAAAGTCAATATATGTATGCATCTTCTGCACCCGTTTATATCCCAAATTCAACCTCAAAACACCCGAAAATTCGATATTTTTGGGTATCAGAAGCGATCTGTACATGCCTACTCAGTGCTAGAATGTTTTCAAAATATAGGCTCAAAACATGCTAAAAATCGATATTTTAAGTGTCCAAAGTCGATATTTGCATGTATCATCTGTACCCGTTTATATCTGAAATTTAGGCTCAAAACACCCGAAAATTCGATATTTTGGGGTCCCAGAAGTGATCTGTACATGCCTACTTAGTGCTAGAATATTTTCAAAATATAGGCCCAAAACATGCTAAAAATCGATATTTTAGGTGCCCAAAGTCGATATCTCAAATTCAGGCCCAAAACACCCGAAAATTCGATATTTTGGTGTCCCAGTAGCGAACTGTACATGCCTACTCCGTGTTAGAGTATTTTCAAAATACAGGCCCAAAACAAACTGAAAATCGATCTTTTAGGTGCCCAAAAGTCGATATATGCATGCATCTTCTGTACCCGTTTATATCTCAAATTCAGACTCCAAACACCCGAAAATTCGATATTTTGGGGTCCCAGTAGCGATCTGTTCATGCCTACTCAGATGCAGGCCCAAAACATGCTGAAAATCGATATGTTAGGTGCTCAAAGTCAACATGTGTATGCATCTTCTGCACTCGTTTATATCTCAAATTCAACCTCAAAACACCCGAAAATTCGGTATTTTTGGGTCCTAGAAGCAATCTGTACATCCCTACTCCTAGTTAGAATGTATTCAAGATTCAGACCCAAAACATGCTTAAAATCGATATTTTAGGTGCCCAAAATTCGATATGTGCATGCATCTTCTGTACCCGTTTATATCTCAAATTCAGGCTCAAAACACCCGAAAATTCGATATTTTGGGGTCCCAAAAGCGATCTGTACATGCCTACTCAGTGCTAGAATATTTTCAAAATATAGGCCCAAAACATGCTAAAAATCGATATTTTAAGTGTCCAAAGTCGATATTTGCATGCATCATCTGTACCCGTTTATATCTCAAATTCAGGCTCAAAACACCCGAAAATTCGATATTTTGGGGTCCCAGAAGTGATCTGTACATGCCTACTTAGTGCTAGAATATTTTCAAAATATAGGCCCAAAACATGGTAAAAATCGATATTTTTGGTGCCCAAAGTCGATATCTCAAATTCAGGCCCAAAACACCCGAAAATTCGATATTTTGGGGTCCCATAAGCAAAGTGTACATGTCTACTCCGTGTTAGAGTATTTTCAAAATACAGGCCCAAAACATACTGAAAATCGATCTTTAAGGTGCCCAAAAGTCGATATGTGCATGCATCTTCTGTACCCGTTTATATCCCAAATTCAACCTCAAAACACCCGAAAATTCGATATTTTGGGGTCCCAGAAGCGATCGGTACATGCCTACTCAGTGCTAGAATTTTTTTCAAAATATAGGCTCAAAACATGCTAAAAATCGATATTTTAAGTGTCCAAAGTCGATATGTGCATGCATCTTCTGTACCCGTTTATATCTAAAATTCAGGCCCAAAACACCCAAAAATTCGATATTTTGGGGTCCCAGAAGCGATCTATACATGCCTACTCCGTGTTAGAGTATTTTCAATATAAAGACCCAAAACATCCTGAAAAACGATCTTTTTGGTGCCCAAAAGTCGATATGTGGATGCATCTTCTGCACCCGTTTATATCCCAAATTCAACCTCAAAACACCCGAAAATTCGATATTTTTGGGTATCAGAAGCGATCTGTACATGCCTACTCAGTGCTAGAATGTTTTCAAAATATAGGCTCAAAACATGCTAAAATCGATATTTTAAGTGTCCAAAGTCGATATGTGCATGCATCATCTGTACCCGTTTATATCCCAAATCTATGCTCAAAACACCCGAAAATTCGATATTTTCGGGTCCCAGAAGTGATCTGTACATGCCTACTTAGTGCTAGAATATTTTCAAAATATAGGCCCAAAACATGCTAAAAATCGATATTTTAGGTGCCCAAAGTCGATATCTCAAATTCAGGCCCAAAACACCCAAAAATTCGATATTTTAGGGTCCCAGAAGCGATCTATACATGCCTACTCCGTTTTAGAGTATTTTCAACATACAGGTCCAAAACATTCTGAAAATCGATATTTTTGGTGCCCAAAAGTCGATATGTGGATGCATATTCTGCACCCGTTTATTTCCCAAATTCAACCTCAAAACACCCGAAAATTCGATATTTTTGGGTATCAGAAGCGATCTGTACATGACTACTCAGTGCTAGAATGTTTTCAAAATATAGGCTCAAAACATGCTAAAAATCGATATTTTAAGTGTCCAAAGTCAATATGTGCATTCATCATCTGTACCCTTTTATATCTCAAATTTAGGCTCAAAACACCCGAAAATTCGATATTTTGGGGTCCCAGAAGTGATCTGTACATGCCTACTTAGTGCTAGAATATTTTCAAAATATAGGCCCAAAACATGGTAAAAATCGATATTTTTGGTGCCCAAAGTCGATATCTCAAATTCAGGCCCAAAACACCCGAAAATTCGATATTTTGGGGTCCCATAAGCAAAGTGTACATGTCTACTCCGTGTTAGAGTATTTTCAAAATACAGGCCCAAAACATACTGAAAATCGATCTTTAAGGTGCCCAAAAGTCGATATGTGCATGCATCTTCTGTACCCGTTTATATCCCAAATTCAACCTCAAAACACCCGAAAATTCGATATTTTGGGGTCCCAGAAGCGATCTGTACATGCCTACTCAGTGCTAGAATGTTTTCAAAATATAGGCTCAAAACATGTTAAAAATCGATATTTTAAGTGTCCAAAGTCGATATGTGCATGCATCATCTGTACCCGTTTATATCTCAAATTTAGGTTAAAAACACCCGAAAATTCGATATTTTGGTGTCCCAGAAGTGATCTGTACATGCCTACTTAGTGCTTGAATATTTTCAAAATAAAGGACCAAAACATGCTAAAAATCGATATTTTAGGTGCCCAAAGTCAATATCTCAAATTCAGGCCCAAAACACCCGAAAATTCGATATTTTGGGGTCGCAGCAGCGAACTGTACATGCCTACTCCGTGTTAGAGTATTTTCAAAATACAGGCCCAAAACATACTGAAAATCGATCTTTTAGGTGCCCAAAAGTCGATATGTGCATGCATCTTCTGTACACGTTTATATCTCAGTGCTAGAATGTTTTCAAAATATAGGCTCAAAACATGCTAAAAATCGATTTTTTAGGTGCCCAAAGTCGATATCTCAAATTGAGGTCCAAAACAACCAAAAATTCGATATTTTGGGGTCCCAGAAGCGATCTGTCCATGCCTACTCCGTGTTAGAGTATTTTCAATATACAGGCCCAAAACATAGTGAAAATCGATCTGTTAGGTGCCTAAAAGTCGATATGTACATGCATCTTCTGTACCCGTTTATATCCCAAATTCAACCTCAAAACACCCGAAAATTCGATATTTTTGGGTCTTAGAAGTGATCTGTACATGCCTACTCAGTGATAGAATTGTTTCAAAATATAGGGTCAAAACATGCTAAAAATCGATATTTTAAGTGTCCAAAGTCGGTATGTGCATGCATCATATGTACCCGTTTATATCTCAAATTCAGGCCCAAAACACCCAAAAATTCGATATTTTGGGGTCCCAGAAGCGATCTGTACATGCCTACTCCGTGTTAGAGTATTTTAAAAAAACATGCCCAAAACAAGCTGAAAATCGATATTTTAGGTGACCAAAGTCAATATGTCTATGCATCTTCTGCACCCGTTTATATCCCAAATTCAACCTCAAAACACCCGAAAATTCGATATTTTTGGGTCCCAGAAGCGATCTGTACATGCCTACTCAGTGCTAGAATGTTTTCAAAATATAGGCTCAAAACATGCTAAAAATCGATAATTTAAGTGTCCAAAGTCGATATGTGCATGCATCATCTGTACCCGTTTATATCTCAAATTAAGGCTCAAAACACCCGAAAATTCGATATTTTGTGGTCCCAGAAGTGATCTGTACATGCCTATTTAATGCTAGAATATTTTCAAAATATAGGCCCAAAACATGCTAAAAATCGACATTTTAGGTGCCCAAAGTCGATATCTCAAATTCAGGCCCAAAACACCCGAAAATTCGATATTTTGGGGTCCCAGAAGCGAACTGTACATGCCTACTCCGTGTTAGAGTATTTTCAAAATACAGTCCCAAAACATACTGAAAATCGATCTTTTAGGTGCCCAAAAGTCGATATGTGCATGCATCTTCTGTACACGTTTATATCTCAGTGCTAGAATGTTTTCAAAATATAGGCTCAAAACATGCTAAAAATCGATAATTTAAGTGTCCAAAGTCAATATGTGCATACATCTTCTGTACCCGTTTATATCTCAAATTCAGGCTCAAAACACCCGAAAATTCGATATTTTGGGGTCCCAGAAGCGATCTGTACATGCCTACTCAGTGCTAGAATATTTTCAAAATATAGGCCCAAAACATGCTAAAAAACGATATTTTAGGTGCCCAAAGTCGATATCTCATATTCAGGTCCAAAACACCCAAAAATTCGATATTTTGGGGTCCCAGAAGCGATCTGTACATGCCTACTCCGTGTTAGAGTATTTTCAAAATACAGGCCCAAATCATACTGAAAATCGATCTTTTAGGTGCCCAAAAGTCGATATGTGCATGCATCTTCTCTACCCCTTTATATCTCAAATTCAGGTTTCAAACACCCGAAAATTCGATATTTTGGGGTCCCAGAAGCGATCTGTACATGACTACTCAGATGCACGCCCAAAACATGCTGAAAATCGATATTTTAAGTGCCCAAAGTCAACATGTGTATGCATCTTCTGCACTCGTTTATATCTCAAATTCAACCTCAAAACACTCGAAAATTCGATAATTTTTGGTCCCAGAAGCGATCTGTACATGCCTACTCAGATGCAGGCCCAAAACATGCTGAAAATCGATATTTTAAGTGCCCAAAGTCGATATGTGCATGCATCTTCTGTACCTGTTTATATCTCAAATTCAGGCTCAAAACACCCGAAAATTCGATATTTTTGGGTCTCAGAAGCGATCTGTACATGCCTACTCCTAGTTAGAGTATTTTCAAAATACAGGCCCAAAACATGCTGAAAACCGATATTTTAGGTGTCCAAAGTCAATATGTGCATGCATCTTCTGTACCCGTTTATATCTCAAATTCAGGCTCAAAACACCCGAAAATTCGGTATTTTTCGGTCCTAGAAGCGATCTGTACATCCCCACTCCTAGTTAGAATGTTTTCAAGATACAGACCCAAAACATGCTCAAAATCGATATTTTGGGTGCCCAAAAGTCGATATGTGGATGCATCTTCAGTACCCGTTTATATCTCAAATTCAGGCTCAAAACACCCGAAAATTCGATATTTTGGGGTCCCACAAGCGATCTGTACTTGCCTACTCCGTGTTAGAGTATTTTCAAAATACAGGCCCAAAACATACTGAAAATTGATCTTTTAGGTTCCCAAAAGTCGATATGTGCATGCATCTTCTGTACCCGTTTATATCCCAAATTCAGGCTCAAAACACCCGAAAATTCGATATTTTTGGGTCCCAGAAGCGATCTGTACATGCCTACTCAATACTAGAATTTTTTCAAAATATAGGCTCAAAACATGCTAAAAATAGCTATTTTAAGTGTCCAAAGTCGATATGAGCATGTATCATCTGTACCCGTTTATATCTCAAATTCAGGCTCAAAATACCCGAAAATTCGATATTTTGGGGTCCCAGAAGTGATCTGTACATGCCTACTTAGTGCTAGAATATTTTCAAAATATAGGCCCAAAACATTCTAAAAATCGATATTTTATGTGCCCAAAGTCGATATCTCAAATTCAGGCCCAAAACACCCGAAAATTCGATATTTTGGGGTCCCAGAAGTGATCTGTACATGCCTACTCCGTGTTAGAGTATTTTCAAAATACAGTCCCAAAACATACTGAAAATCGATCTTTCAGGTGCCCAAAGTCGATATCTCAAATTCAGGCCAAAACACCCGAAAATTCTATATTTTGGGGTCCCAGAAGCGAACTGTACATGCCTAATCCGTGTCAGAGTATTTTCAAAATATAGGCCCAAAACATACTGAAAATCGATATTTTATGTGCCCAAAGTCAACATGTGTATGCATCTTCTGCACTCGTTTATATATCATATTCAACCTCAAAACACCCGAAAATTCGATAATTTTGGGTCCCAGAAGCGATCTGTACATGTCTAGTCAGTGCTAGAATGTTTTCAAAATATAGGCCCAAAACATGCTAAAAATCGATATTTTAAGTGTCCAAAGTCGATATGTGCATGCATCTTCTGTACCCGTTTATATTTCAAATTCAGGCTCAAACTCCCGAAAAATCGGTATTTTTGGGTCCGAGAAGCGATCTGTACTTGCCTACTCCGTGTTAGAGTGTTTTCAAAATATAGGCCCAAAACAAGCTGAAAATCGATATTTTAGGTGACGAAAGTCAATATGTGTATGCATCTTCTGCACCCTTTTATATCCCAAATTCAACCTCAAAACACGCAAAAATTTCGATATTTTTGGGTCCCAGAAGCGATCTGTACATGCCTACTCAGTGCTAGAATGTTTTCAAAATATAGACTCAAAACATGCTAAAAATCGATATTTTAAGTGCCCAAAGTCGATATCTCAAATTCAGGCCCAAAACACCCGAAAATTCGATATTTTAGGGTCCCAGAAGCGAACTGTACATGCCTACTCCGTGTTAGAGTATTTTCAAAATATCGGCCCAAAACATACTGAAAATTGATCTTTTAGGTTCCCAAAAGTCGATATGTGCATGCATCTTCTGTACCCGTTTATATCCCAAATTCAGGCTCAAAACACCCGAAAATTCGATATTTTTGGGTCCCAGAAGCGATCTGTACATGCCTACTCAGTGCTAGAATTTTTTCAAAATATAGGCTCAAAACATGCTAAAAATCGATATTTTAAGTGTCCAAAGTCGATAAGTGCATGCATCATCTGTACCCGTTTATATCTCAAATTCAGGCTCAAAACACCCGAAAATTCGATATTTTGGGGTCCCAGAAGTGATCTGTACATGCCAACTTAGTGCTAGAATATTTTAAATATATAGGCCCAAAACATGCTAAAAATCGATATTCTAGGTGCCCAAAGTCGATATCTCAAATTCAGGCCCAAAACACCCAAAAATTCGAGATTTTGGGGTCCCAGAAGCAAACTGTACATGCCTACTCCGTGTTAGAGTATTTTCAAAATATAGGCCCAAAACAAGCTGAAAATCGATATTTTAGGTGACCAATGTCAATATGTGTATGCATCTTCTGCACCCGTTTATATCCCAAATTCAACCTCAAAACACCCAAAAATTTCGATATTTTTGGGTGTCAGAAGCGATCTGTACATGCCTACTCAGTGCTAGAATGTTTTCAAAATATAGGCTCAAAACATGCTAAAAAATCGATATTTTAAGTGCCCAAAGTCGATATCTCAAATTCAGGCCCAAAACACCCGAAAATTCGATATTTTGGGGTCCCAGAAGCGAACTGTACATGCCTACTCCGTGTTAGAGTATTTTCAAAATATAGGCCCAAAACATACTGAAAATCGATCTTCTAGGTTCCCAAAAGTCGATATGTGCATGCATCTTCTGTACCCGTTTATATCCCAAATTCAACCTCAAAACACCCGAAAATTCGATATTTTTGGGTCCCAGAAGCGATCTGTACATGCCTAATCAGTGCTAGACTTTTTTCAAAATACAGGCTCAAAACATGCTAAAAATCGATATTTTAAGTGTCCAAAGTCGATATGTGCATGCATCATCTGTACCCGTTTATATCTCAAATTCAGGCTCAAAACACCCGAAAATTCGATATTTTGGGGTCCCAGAAGTGATCTGTACATGCCAACTTAGTGCTAGAATATTTTAAAAATATAGGCCCAAAACATGCTAAAAATCGATATTCTAGGTGCCCAAAGTCGATATCTCAAATTCAGGCCCAAAACACCCATAAATTCGATATTTTGGGGTCCCAGAAGCAAACTGTACATGCCTACTCCGTGTTAGAGTATTTTAAAAATACAGGCCCAAAACATACTGAAAATCGATCTGTTAGGTGCCCAAAAGTCGATATGTGCATGCATCTTCTGTACCCGTTTATATCTCAAATTCAGGCTCAAAACACCCGAAAATTCGATATTTTGGGGTCCCAGAAGCGATCTGTACATGCCTACTCAGTGCTAGAATATTTTCAAAATATAGGCCCAAAACATGCTAAAAATCGATCTTTTAGGTGCCCAAAAGTCGATATGTGGATGCATCTTCTGTATCCGTTTATATCTCAAATTCAGGCTCAAAACACCTGAAAATTCGATATTTTGGGGTCCCAGAAACGATCTGTACTTGCCTACTCCGTGTTAGAGTATTTTCAAAATACAGGCCCAAAACAAGCTGAAAATCGATCTTCTAGGTTCCCAAAAGTCGATATGTGCATGCATCTTCTGTACCCGTTTATATCCCAAATTCAACCTCAAAACACCCGAAAATTCGATATTTTTGGGTCCCAGAAGCGATCTGTACATGCCTACTCAGTGCTAGACTTTTTTCAAAATACAGGCTCAAAACATGCTAAAAATCTATATTTTAAGTGTCCAAAGTCGATATGTGCATGCATCATCTGTACCCGCTTATATCTCAAATTCAGGCTCAAAACACCCGAAAATTCGATATTTTGGGGTCCCAGAAGTGATCTGTACATGCCAACTTAGTGCTAGAATATTTTAAAAATATAGGCCCAAAACATGCTAAAAATCGATATTCTAGGTGCCCAAAGTCGATATCTCAAATTCAGGCCCAAAACACCCATAAATTCGATATTTTGGGGTCCCAGAAGCAAACTGTACATGCCTACTCCGTGTTAGAGTATTTTAAAAATACAGGCCCAAAACATACTGAAAATCGATCTGTTAGGTGCCCAAAAGTCGATATGTGCATGCATCTTCTGTACCCGTTTATATCTCAAATTCAGGCTCAAAACACCCGAAAATTCGATATTTTGGGGTCCCAGAAGCGATCTGTACATGCCTACTCAGTGCTAGAATATTTTCAAAATATAGGCCCAAAACATGCTAAAAATCGATCTTTTAGGTGCCCAAAAGTCGATATGTGGATGCATCTTCTGTATCCGTTTATATCTCAAATTCATGCTCAAAACACCTGAAAATTCGATATTTTGGGGTCCCAGAAACGATCTGTACTTGCCTACTCCGTGTTAGAGTATTTTCAAAATACAGGCCCAAAACAAGCTGAAAATCGATATTTTAGGTGACCAAAGTCAATATGTGTATGCATCTTCTGTACCCGTTTATATCTCAAATTCATGCTCAAAACACCGAAAATTCGGTATTTTTGGGTCCTAGAAGCGATCTGTACGTGCCTACTCAGTGCTAGAATGATTTCAAAATATAGGCTCAAAGCATGCTAAAAATCGATATTTTAAGTGTCCAAAGTTGATATGTGCATTCATCATCTGTACCCGTTTATATCTCAAATTCAGGCTGAAAACACCCGAAAATTCGATACTTTGGGGTCCCAAAAGCGATCTGTACATGCCTACTCAGTGCTAGAATATTTTCAAAATATAGGCCCAAAACATGCTAAAAATCGATCTTTTAGGTGCCCAAAAGTCGATATGTGGATGCATCTTCTGTATCCGTTTATATCTCAAATTCAGGCTCAAAACACCTGAAAATTCGATATTTTGGTGTCCCAGAAACGATCTGTACTTGCCTACTCCGTGTTAGAGTATTTTCAAAATACAGGCCCAAAACAAGCTGAAAATCGATATCTTAGGTGACCAAAGTCAATATGTGTATGCATTTTCTCTACCCGTTTATATCTCAAATTCAGGCTCAAAACCCCGAAAATTCAGTATTTTTGGGTCCTAGAAGCGATCTGTACATGCCTACTCAGTGCTAGAATGATTTCTAAATATAGGCTCAAAACATGCTAATAATCGATATTTTAAGTGTCCAAAGGAAAATGTGCATGCATCATCTGTACCCGTTTATATCTCAAATATAGGCTCAAAACACCCGAAAATTCGATATTTTTGGGTCCCAGAAGCGGTCTGTACATGCCTACTCCTAGTTAGAGTATTTTCAAAATACAGGCCCAAAACATGCTGAAAATCGATCTTTTAGGTGCCCAAAAGTCGATATGTGCATGCATCTTCTGTACCCGTTTATATCTCAAATTCAGGCTCAAAACACCCGAAAATTCTTTATTTTTGGGTCCCAGAAGCAATCTGTACATGCCTACTCAGTGCTAGAATTTTTTCAAAATATAGGCTCAAAACATGCTAAAAATCGATATTTTAAGTGTCCAAAGTCGATATGTGCATTCATCATCTGTACCCGTTTATATCTCAAATTCAGGCTGAAAACACCCAAAAATTCGATATTTTGGGGTCCCAGAAGTGATCTGTACATGCCTCCTTAGTGCTAGAATATTTTCAAAATATAGGCCTAAAACATGCTAAAAATCGATATTTTAGGTGCCCAAAGTCGATATCTCAAATTTAGGCCCAAAACACCCGAAAATTTGATATTTTGGGGTCCCAGAAGCGAACTGTACATGCCTACTCCGTGCTAGAGTATTTTCAAAATACAGGCCCAAAACATACTGAAAATCGATCTTTTAGGTGCCCAAAAGTCGATATGTGCATGCATCTTCTGTACCCGTTTATATCCCAAATTCAACCTCAAAACACCCGAAAATTCGATATTTTTGGGTCCCAGAAGCGATCTGTACATGTCTAGTCAGTGCTAGAATGTTTTCAAAATATAGGCTCAAAACATGCTAAAAATCGATATTTTAAGTGTCCAAAGTCGATATGTGCATGCATCTTCTGTACCCGTTTATATCTCAAATTCAGGCTCAAAACACCCGAAAATTCGATATTTGTGGGTCCCAGAAGCGATCTGTACATGCCTACTCCTAGTTAACATTCAGAGTATTTTCAAAATACAGGCCCAAAACATGCTGAAAATCGATATTTTAGGTCCCCAAAGTCAATATGTGCATGCATCTTCTGTACCCGTTTATATCTCAAATTCAGGCTCAAAACACTCGAAAATTCGGTATTTTTGGGTCGTAGAAGCAATCTGTACATCCCTACTCCTAGTAAGAATGTTTTCAAGATTAAGACCCAAAACAAGCTCAAAATCGATATTTTAGGTGCCCAAAAGTCGATATGTGCATGCATCATCTGTACCCGTTTATATCTTAAATTCAGGCTCAAAACACCTGAAAATTCGATATTTTGGGGTCCCAGATGTGATCTGTACATGCCTACTCAGTGCTAGAATATTTTCAAAATATAGGCCGAAAACATGCTAAAAATCGACATTTTAGGTGCCCAAAGTCGATATCTCAAATTCAGGACCAAAACACCCAAAAAAATCGATATTTTGGGGTCCCAGAAGCGATCTGTATATGCCTACTCCGTGTTAGAGTATTTTCAATATACAGGCCCAAAACATACTGAAAATCGATCTTTTAGGTGCCCAAAAGTCGATATATGGATGCATCTTCTGTACCCGTTTATATCACATATTTCAAATTCAGACCCAAACCACCCGAAAATTCGATATTTTGGGGGCCCAGAAGCAAACTGTACATGCCTAATCCGTGTTAGAGTATTTTCAAAATATAGGCCCAAAACATACTTAAAATCGATCTTTTAGGTGCCCAAAGTCAATATGTGCATGCATCATCTGTACCCGATTATATCTCAAATTCAGGCTCAAAACACCCGAAAATTCGATATTTTGGTGTCCCTGAAGTGATCAGTACGTGCTTACTTAGTGCTAATATATTTTTAAAATATGGGCCGAAAACATGCTAAAAATCGATATTTTGGTGCCCAAAGTCGATATCTCAAATTCAAGCCCAAAAAACCCGAATATTCGATATTTTGGGGTTCCAGAAGCGAACTGTACATGCCTACTCCTTGTTAGAGTATTTTCAAAATACAGGCCCAAAACATACTAAAAATCGATCTTTTAGGTGCCCAAAAGTCGATATGTGCAAGCATCTTCTGTACCCGTTTATATCTAAAATTCAGGCTCCAAACACCCGAAAAATCGATATTTTGGGATCCCAGAAGCGATCTGTACATGCCTACTCAGATGCAGGCCCAAAACATGCTCTAAAATCGATATTTTAGGTGCCCAAAGTCAACATGTGTATGCATCTTGTGCACTCGTTTATATCACATATTCAGGCTGAAAACACCCGAAAATTCGATATTTTGGGGTCCCAGAAGCAATCTGTACTTGCCTACTCCGTGTCAGAGTATTTTCAAAATACAGGCCCAAAACAAGCTGAAAATCGATATTTTAGGTGACCAAAGTCAATATGTGTATTCATCTTCTGCATCCGTTTATATCCCAAATTCAACCTCAAAACACCCGAAAATTCGATATTTTGGGGTCCCAGAAGTGATCTGTACATGCCTACTTAGTGCTAGAATATTTTCAAAATATAGGCCCAAAACATGCTAAAAATCGATATTTTTGGTGCCCAAAGTCGATATCTCAAATTCAGGCCCAAAACCCCCGAAAATTCGATATTTTGGGGTCCCAGAAGCAAACTGTACATGCCTACTCCGTGTTAGAGTATTTTCAAAATACAGGCCCAAAACATACTGAAAATCGATCTTTTTGGTGCCCAAAAGTCGAAATGTGCATGCATCTTCTTTACCCGTTTATATCTCAAATTCAACCTCAAAACACCGGAGAATTCGATATTTTGGGGTCCCAGAAGCGATCTGTACATGAATACTCCGTGTTAGAGTATTTTCAAAATACAGGCCCAATACATGCTGAAAATCGATATTTTAGGTGCTCAAAGTCAACATGTGCATCCATCGTCTGTACCCGTTTATATTTCAAATTCCGGCTCCAAACACCCGAAAATTCGATATTTTGGGGTCCCAGAAGCGATCTGTACATGCCTACTCAGTGCTAGAATGTTTTCAAAATATAGGCTCAAAACATGCTAAAAATCGATATTTTAAGTGTCCAAAGTCGATATGTGCATGTATCATCTGTACCCGTTTATATCTCAAATTCGGGCTCAAAACACCCCAAAATTCGATATTTTGGGGTCCCAGAAGTGATCTGTACATGCCTACTTAGTGCTAGAATATTTTCAAAATATAGGCCCAAAACATGCTAAAAATCGATATTTTAGGTGTCCAAAGTCGATATCTCAAATTCAGGCCCAAACACCCGAAAATTCGATATTTTGGGGTCCCAGAAGCGAACTGTACATGCCTACTCCATGTTAGAGTATTTTCAAAATACAGGCCCAAAACATACTGAAAATCGATCTTTTACGTGCCCAAAAGTCGATATGTGCATGCATCTTCTGTACCCGTTTATATCCCAAATTCAACCTCAAAACACCCGAAAATTCGATATTTTGGGGTCCCAGAAGCAATCTGTACATGCTTACTCCGTGTTAGAGTATTTTCAAAATACAGGCCCAATACATGCTGAAAATCGATATTTTAGGTGCCCAAAGTCAACATGTGCATCCATCTTCTGTACCCGTTTATATCCCAAATTCATCATCAAAACACCCGAAAATTCGATATTTTGGGGTCCCAGAAGCGATCTGTACATGCCTACTCGGTGCTAGAATGTTTTCAAATTATAGGCTCAAAACATGCTAAAAATCGATATTTTAAGTGTCCAAAGTCGATATGTGCATGTATCATCTGTACCCGTTTATATCTCAAATTCAGGCTCAAAACACCCCAAAATTCGATATTTTGGGGTCCCAGAAGTGATCTGTAAATGCCTACTTAGTGCTAGAATATTTTCAAAATATAGGCCCAAAACATGCTAAAAATCGATATTTTAGGTGCCCAAAGTCGATATCTCAAATTTAGGCCCAAACACCCGAAAATTCGATATTTTGGGGTCCCAGAAGCGAACTGTACATGCCTACTCCATGTTAGAGTATTTTCAAAATACAGGCCCAAAACATACTGAAAATCGATCTTTTGGGTGCCCAAAAGTCGATATGTGCATGCATCTTCTGTACCAGTTTATATCCCAAATTCAACCTCAAAACACCCGAAAATTCGATATTTTTGGGTATCATAAGCGATCTGTACATGCCTACTCAGTGCTAGAATTTTTAAAAAATTGAGGCTCAAAACATGCTTAAATTTGACATTTTAAGTGTCCAAAGTCGATATGTGCATGCATCATCTGTACCCGATTATATCTCAAATTCAGGCTCCAAACACCCGAAAATTCGATATTTTGGGGTCCCAGAAGCGATCTGTACATGCCTACTCAGATGCAGGCCCAAAACATGCTGAAAATCGATATTTTAGGTGCCCAAAGTCAACATGTGTATGCATCTTCTGCACTCGTTTATATCTTAAATTCAACCTCAAAACACCCGAAAATTCGATAATTTTGAGTCCCAGAAGTGATCTGTACATGCTTACTTATTGCTAGAATATTTTCAAAATATAAGCCCAAAACATGCTAAAAATCGATATTTATGGTGCCCAAAGTCGATATCTGAAATACAGGCACAAAACACCCGAAAATTCGATATTTTGGGATCACAGAAGCAAACTGTACATGCCTATTCCGTGTTAGAGTATTTTCAAAATACAGGCCCAAAACATACTGAAAATCGATCTTTTTGGTGCCCAAAAAATCGATATGTGCATGCATCTTCTGTACCCGTTTTATCTCAAATTCAGGCTCAAAACACCCGAAAATTCGATATTTTGGGGTCCCATAAGCGATCTGTACATGCCTATTCTGTGCTAGAATATTTTAAAAATATAGGCCCAAAACATGCTAAAAATCGATATTTTAGGTGCCCAAAGTCGATATCTCAAATTCAGGCCCAAAACACCCAAAAATTCGATATTTTGGGGTCCCAGAAGCGATCTATACATGCCTACTCCGTGTTAGAGTATTTTCAAAATACAGGCTCAAAACATACTAAAAATCGATATTTTAAGTGTCCAAAGTCGATATGTGCATGTATCATCTGTACCCGTTTATATCTTAAATTCATTCTCCAAACAAACGAAAATTCGATATTTTAGGGTCCCAGAAGCGATATGTACATGCCTACTCAGATGCAGGCCCAAAACATGCTGAAAATCGATATTTTAGGTGCCCAAAAGTCGATATGTGCACGCATCTTCTGTACCCGTTTATATCTCAATTTCAGGCCTAAAACACCCGAAAATTCGATATTTTGGGGTCCCAGAAGCGATGTGTACATGCCTACTCCGTGTTAGAGTATTTTCAATATACAGGCCCAAAACATACTGAAAATCGATCTTTTAGGTGCCCAAAAGTCGATATGTGGATGCATCTTCTGTACCCGTTTATATCTCAAATTCAGGCTCAAAACACCCGAAAATTCGATATTTTGGGGTCCCAGAAGCAATCTGTACATGCTTACTCCGTGTTAGAGTATTTTCAAAATACAGGCCCAATACATGCTGAAAATCGATATTTTAGGTGCCCAAAGTCAACATGTGCATCCATCTTCTGTACCCGTTTATATCCCAAATTCATCATCAAAACACCCGAAAATTCGATATTTTGGGGTCCCAGAAGCGATCTGTACATGCCTACTCGGTGCTAGAATGTTTTCAAATTATAGGCTCAAAACATGCTAAAAATCGATATTTTAAGTGTCCAAAGTCGATATGTGCATGTATCATCTGTACCCGTTTATATCTCAAATTCAGGCTCAAAACACCCCAAAATTCGATATTTTGGGGTCCCAGAAGTGATCTGTAAATGCCTACTTAGTGCTAGAATATTTTCAAAATATAGGCCCAAAACATGCTAAAAATCGATATTTTAGGTGCCCAAAGTCGATATCTCAAATTTAGGCCCAAACACCCGAAAATTCGATATTTTGGGGTCCCAGAAGCGAACTGTACATGCCTACTCCATGTTAGAGTATTTTCAAAATACAGGCCCAAAACATACTGAAAATCGATCTTTTAGGTGCCCAAAAGTCGATATGTGCATGCATCTTCTGTACCAGTTTATATCCCAAATTCAACCTCAAAACACCCGAAAATTCGATATTTTTGGGTATCATAAGCGATCTGTACATGCCTACTCAGTGCTAGAATTTTTAAAAAATTGAGGCTCAAAACATGCTTAAATTTGACATTTTAAGTGTCCAAAGTCGATATGTGCATGCATCATCTGTACCCGATTATATCTCAAATTCAGGCTCCAAACACCCGAAAATTCGATATTTTGGGGTCCCAGAAGCGATCTGTACATGCCTACTCAGATGCAGGCCCAAAACATGCTGAAAATCGATATTTTAGGTGCCCAAAGTCAACATGTGTATGCATCTTCTGCACTCGTTTATATCTTAAATTCAACCTCAAAACACCCGAAAATTCGATAATTTTGAGTCCCAGAAGTGATCTGTACATGCTTACTTATTGCTAGAATATTTTCAAAATATAAGCCCAAAACATGCTAAAAATCGATATTTATGGTGCCCAAAGTCGATATCTGAAATACAGGCACAAAACACCCGAAAATTCGATATTTTGGGATCACAGAAGCAAACTGTACATGCCTATTCCGTGTTAGAGTATTTTCAAAATACAGGCCCAAAACATACTGAAAATCGATCTTTTTGGTGCCCAAAAAATCGATATGTGCATGCATCTTCTGTACCCGTTTTATCTCAAATTCAGGCTCAAAACACCCGAAAATTCGATATTTTGGGGTCCCATAAGCGATCTGTACATGCCTATTCTGTGCTAGAATATTTTAAAAATATAGGCCCAAAACATGCTAAAAATCGATATTTTAGGTGCCCAAAGTCGATATCTCAAATTCAGGCCCAAAACACCCAAAAATTCGATATTTTGGGGTCCCAGAAGCGATCTATACATGCCTACTCCGTGTTAGAGTATTTTCAAAATACAGGCTCAAAACATGCTAAAAATCGATATTTTAAGTGTCCAAAGTCGATATGTGCATGTATCATCTGTACCCGTTTATATCTTAAATTCATTCTCCAAACAAACGAAAATTCGATATTTTAGGGTCCCAGAAGCGATATGTACATGCCTACTCAGATGCAGGCCCAAAACATGCTGAAAATCGATATTTTAGGTGCCCAAAAGTCGATATGTGCACGCATCTTCTGTACCCGTTTATATCTCAATTTCAGGCCTAAAACACCCGAAAATTCGATATTTTGGGGTCCCAGAAGCGATGTGTACATGCCTACTCCGTGTTAGAGTATTTTCAATATACAGGCCCAAAACATACTGAAAATCGATCTTTTAGGTGCCCAAAAGTCGATATGTGGATGCATCTTCTGTACCCGTTTATATCTCAAATTCAGGCTCAAAACACACGAAAAATCGATATTTTGGGGTCCCAGAAGCGATCTGTACTTGCATACTCCGTGTTAGAGTATTTTCAAAATACAGGCCCAAAACAAGCTGAAAATCGATATTTTAGGTGACCAAAGTCAATATGTGTATGAATCTTCTGCACCCGTTTATATCCCAAATTCAACCTCAAAACACCCGAAAATTCGATAATTTTGAGTCCCAGAAGCGATCTGTACATGCCTACTCCTAGTTAGAGTTTTTTCTAAATATAGACTCAAAACATGCTAAAAATCGATATTTTAAGTGTCCAAAGTCGATATGTGCATGCATCTTCAGTAGCCGTTTATATCTCAAATTCTGTCTCAAAACACCCGAAAATTCGATATTATTGAGTCCCAGAAGCGATCAGTACATGCTTACTCCTAGTTAGAGTATTTTCAAAATACAGGCCCAAAACATGCTGAAAATCGATATTTTAGGTGCCCAAAGTCAATATGTGCATGCATCTTCTGTACCCGTTTATATCTCAAATTCAGGCTCAAAACACCCGAAAATTCGGTATTTTTGGGTCCTAGAAGCGATCTGTACATCCATACTCCTAGTTAGAATGTTTTCAAGATACAGACCCAAAACATGCTCAAAATCGATATTTTAGGTGCCCAAAAGTCGATATGTGCACGCATCTTCTGTACCCGTTTATATCTCAATTTCAGGCTTAAAACACCCGAAAATTCGATATTTTGGGTTCCCAGAAGCGATCTGTACATGCCTACTCCGTGTTAGAGTATTTTCAATATACAGGCCCAAAACATACTGAAAATCGATCTTTTAGGTGCCCAAAAGTCGATATGTGGATGCATCTTCTGTACCCGTTTATATCTCAAATTAAGGCTCAAAACACCCGAAAATTCGATATTTTTGGGTCCCAGAAGCGATCTGTACTTGCGTACTCCGTGTTAGAGTATTTTCAAAATACAGGACCAAAAAAAGCTGAAAATCGATATTTTAGGTGACCAGAGTCAATATGTGTATGCATCTTCTGCACCCGTTTATATCCCAAATTCAACCTCAAAACACCCGAAAATTCGATATTTTTGGGTCCCAGAAGGGATCTGTACTTGCCTACTCAGTGCTAGAATTTTTTTAAAATATAGGCTCAAAACATGGTAAAAATCGATATTTTAAGTGTCCAAAGTCGATATGTGCATGCATCATCTGTACCCGTTTATATCTCAAATTCAGGCTCAAAACACGCGAAAATTCGATATTTGGGGGTCCCAGAAGTGATCTGTACATGCCTACTTAGTGCTAGAATATTTTCAAAATACAGGTCCAAAACATGCTGAAAATCGATATTTTAGGTGCCCAAAGTCAATATGTTCATGCATCTTCTGTACCCGTTTATATCTCAAATTCAGGCTCAAAACACCCGAAAATTCGGTATTTTTGGGTCCTAGAAGCGATCTGTTCATCCCTACTCCTAGTTAGAATGTTTTCAAGATACAGACCCAAAACATGCTCAAAATCGATATTTTAGGTGCCCAAAAGTCGTTAAGAGCATGCATTTTCTGTACCCGTTTATATCTCAAATTCAGGCTCAAAACACCCGAAAAATCGATATTTTGGGGTCCCAGAAGCGATCTGTAAATGCCTACTCAGTGCTAGAATATTTTCAAAATATAGGCCCAAAACATGCTAAAAATCGATATTTTAGGTGCCCAAAGTCGATATCTCAAATTCAGGCCCAATACACCCAAAAATTCGATATTTTGGGGTCCCAGAATCGATCTGTACATGTCTACTCCGTGTTAGAGTATTTTCAATATACAGGCCCTAAACATACTGAAAATCGATCTTTTAGGTGCCCAAAAGTCGATATGTGGATGTATCTTCTGTACCCGTTTTATCTCAAATTCAGGCTCAAAACACCCGAAAATTTGATATTTTGGGGTCCCAGAGGAGATCTGTACTTGCATACTCCGTTTTAGAGTATTTTCAAAATACAGGCCCAAAACAAGCTGAAAGTCGATATTTTAGGTGACCAAAGTCAATATGTGTATGCATCTTCTGCACCCGTTTATATCCCAAATTTAACCTCAAAACACCCAAAAATTCGATATTTTTGGGTCCCAGAAGCGATCTGTACATGCCTACTCAGTGCTAAAATGTTTTCAAAATATAGGCCCAAAACATGCTAAAAATCGATATTTTAAGTGTCCAAAATCGATATGTGCATGCATCATCTGTACCCGTTTATATCTCAAATTCAGGCTCAAAACACCCGAAAATTCGTTATTTTGGGGTCCCAGAAGTGATCTGTACATGCCTACTTAGTGCTAGAATATTTTCAAAATATAGGCCCAAAACATGCTAAAAATCGATATTTTAGGTGCCCAAAGTCGATATCTCAATTGCAGGCCCACAACACCCGAAAATTCGATATTTAGGGGTCCCAGAAGCGAACTGTACATGCCTACTCCGTGTTAGAGTATTTTCAATATACAGGCCTAAAACAAGCTGAAAATCGATATTTTAGGTGACCAAAGTCAATATGTGTATGCATCTTCTGCACCAGTTTATATCCCAAATTCAACCTCAAAACACCCGAAAGTTCGATAATTTTGGGTATCAGAAGCGATCTGTACATGTCTAGTCAGTGCTAGAATGTTTTCAATATATAGGCTCAAAACATGCTAAAAATCGATATTTTAAGTGTCCAAAGTCGATATGTGCATGTATCTTCTGTACCCGTTTATATCTCAAATTCAGGTTCAAAACACCCGAAAATTCGATATTTTGGGGTCCTAGAATCGATCTGTACATGCCTACTCCTAGTTAGAGTATTTTCAATATACAGGTCCAAAACATGCTGAAAATCGATATTTTAGGTGCCCAAAGTCAATATGTTCATGCATCTTCTGTACCCGTTTATATCTCAAATTCAGGCTCAAAACACCCGAAAATTCGGTATTTTTGGGTCCTAGAAGCGATCTGTACATCCCTACTCCTAGTTAGTATATTTTCAAGATACAGACCCAAAACATGCTCAAAATCGATATTTTAGGTGCCCAAAAGTCGATAAGAGCATGCATCTTCTGTACCCGTTTATATCTCAAATTCAGGCTCAAAACACCCGAAAATTCGATATTTTGGGGTCCCAGAAGCGATCTGTAAATGCCTACTCAGTGCTAGAATATTTTCAAAATATAGGCTCAAAACATGCTAAAAATCGATATTTTAAGTGTCCAAAGTCGATATGTGCATGTATCATCTGTACCCGATTATATCTTAAATTCAGGCTCCAAACACCCGAAAATTCGATATTTTGGGGTCCCAGAAGCGATCTGTACATGCCTACTCAGATGCAGGCCCAAAACATGCTGAAAATCGATATTTTAGGTGCCCAAAGTCAACATGTGTATGCATCTTCTGCACTCGTTTATATCTCAAATTCAACCTCAAAACACCCGAAAATTCGATAATTTTGAGTCCCAGAAGTGATCTGTACATGCTTACTTATTGCTAGAATATTTTCAAAATATAAGCCCAAAACATGCTAAAAATCGATATTTATGGTGCCCAAAGTCGATATCTGAAATTCAGGCACAAAACACCCGAAAATTCGATATTTTGGGGTCCCAGAAGCAAACTGTACATGCCTATTCCGTGTTAGAGTATTTTCAAAATACAGGCCCAAAACATACTGAAAATCGATCTTTTTGGTGCCCAAAAAATCGATATGTGCATGTATCTTCTGTACCCGTTTATATCTCAAATTCAGGCTCAAAACACCCGAGAATTCGATATTTTTGTCCTAGAAGCGATCTGTACATCCCTAATCTTAGTTAGAATGTTTTCAAGATACAGACCCAAAACATGCTCAAAATCGATATTTTAGGTGCCCAAAAGTCGATATGTGCATGCATCTTCTGTACCCGTTTATATCTCAAATTGAGGCTCAAAACACCCGAAAATTCGATATTTTGGGGTCCCAGAAGCGATCTGTACATGCCTACTCTGTGCTAGAATATTTTCAAAATATAGGCCCAAAACATGCTAAAAATCGATATTTTAGGTGCCCAAAGTCGATATCTCAAATTCAGGCCCAAAACACCCAAAAATTCGATATTTTGGGGTCCGAGAAGCGATCTGTACATGCCTACTCCGTGTTAGAGTATTTTCAAAATACAGGCTCAAAACATGCTAAAAATCGATATTTTAAGTGTCCAAAGTCGATATGTGCATGTATCATCTGTACCCGTTTATATCATAAATTCATTCTCCAAACACCCGAAAATTCGATATTTTAGGGTCCCAGAAGCGATATGTACATGCCTACTCAGATGCAGGCCCAAAACATGCTGAAAATCGATATTTTAGGTGCCCAAAAGTCGATATGTGCACGCATCTTCTGTACCCGTTTATATCTCAATTTCAGGCCTAAAACACCCGAAAATTCGATATTTTGGGGTCCCAGAAGCGATCTGTACATGCCTACTCCGTGTTAGAGTATTTTCAATATACAGGCCCAAAACATACTGAAAATCGATCTTTTAGGTGCCCAAAAGTCGATATGTGGATGCATCTTCTGTACCCGTTTATATCACAAATTCAGGCTCAAAACACCCGAAAAATCGATATTTTGGGGTCCCAGAAGCGATCTGTACTTGCATACTCCGTGTTAGAGTATTTTCAAAATACAGGCCCAAAACAAGCTGAAAATCGATATTTTAGGTGACCAAAGTCAATATGTGTATGCATCTTCTGCACCCGTTTATATCCCAAATTCAACCTCAAAACACCCGAAAATTCGATAATTTTGGGTCCCAGAAGCGATCTGTACATGCCTACTCCTAGTTAGAGTTTTTTCTAAATATAGGCTCAAAACATGCTAAAAATCGATATTTTAAGTGTCCAAACTCGATATGTGCATGCATCTTCAGTAGCCGTTTATATCTCAAATTCAGGCTCAAAACACCCGAAAATTCGGTATTTTTGGGTCCTAGAAGCTATCTGTACATCCATACTCCTAGTTAGAATGTTTTCAAGATACAGACCCAAAATATGCTCAAAATCGATATTTTAGGTGCCCAAAAGTCGATATGTGCACGCATCTTCTGTACCCGTTTATATCTCAATTTCAGGCTTAAAACACCCGAAAATTCGATATTTTGGTTTCCCAGAAGCGATCTGTACATGCCTACTCCGTGTTAGAGTATTTTCAATATACAGGCCCAAAACATACTGAAAATCGATCTTTTAGGTGCCCAAAAGTCGATATGTGGATGCATCTTCTGTACCCGTTTATATCTCAAATTAAGGCTCAAAACACCCGAAAATTCGATATTTTTGGGACCCAGAAGCGATCTGTACTTGCGTACTCCGTGTTAGAGTATTTTCAAAATACAGGACCAAAAAAAGCTGAAAATCGATATTTTAGGTGACCAGAGTCAATATGTGTATGCATCTTCTGCACCCGTTTATATCCCAAATTCAACCTCAAAACACCCGAAAATTCGATATTTTTGGGTCCCAGAAGGGATCTGTACTTGCCTACTCAGTGCTAGAATTTTTTCAAAATATAGGCTCAAAACATGGTAAAAATCGATATTTTAAGTGTCCAAAGTCGATATGTGCATGCATCATCTGTACCCGTTTATATCTCAAATTCAGGCTCAAAACACGCGAAAATTCGATATTTTGGGGTCCCAGAAGTGATCTGTACATGCCTACTTAGTGCTAGAATATTTTCAAAATATAGGTTTAAAACATCCTAAAAATCGATATTTTAAGTGTCCCAAGTCGATATTTGCATTCATCATCTGTACCCGTTTATATCTCAAATTCAGGCTCAAAACACCCGAAAGTTCGATATTTTGGGGTCCCAGAATCGATATGTACATGCCTACTCCTAGTTAGAGTATTTTCAAAATACAGGTCCAAAAACATGCTGAAAATCGATATTTTAGGTGCCCAAAGTCAATATGTTCATGCATCTTCTGTACCCGTTTATATCTCAAATTCAGGCTCAAAACACCCGAAAATTCGGTATTTTTGGGTCCTAGAAGCGATCTGTTCATCCCTACTCCTAGTTAGAATGTTTTCAAGATACAGACCCAAAACATGCTCAAAATCGATATTTTAGGTGCCCAAAAGTCGTTTAGAGCATGCATCTTCTGTACCCGTTTATATCTCAAATTCAGGCTCAAAACACCCGAAAAATCGATATTTTGGGGTCCCAGAAGCGATCTGTAAATGCCTACTCAGTGCTAGAATATTTTCAAAATATAGGCCCAAAACATGCTAAAAATCGATATTTTAGGTGCCCAAAGTCGATATCTCAAATTCAGGCCCAATACACCCAAAAATTCGATATTTTGGGGTCCCAGAATCGATCTGTACATGTCTACTCCGTGTTAGAGTATTTTCAATATACAGGCCCTAAACATACTGAAAATCGATCTTTTAGGTGCCCAAAAGTCGATATGTGGATGTATCTTCTGTACCCGTTTTATCTCAAATTCAGGCTCAAAACACCCGAAAATTTGATATTTTGGGGTCCCAGAGGAGATCTGTACTTGCATACTCCGTTTTAGAGTATTTTCAAAATACAGGCCCAAAACAAGCTGAAAGTCGATATTTTAGGTGACCAAAGTCAATATGTGTATGCATCTTCTGCACCCGTTTATATCCCAAATTTAACCTCAAAACACCCAAAAAAATTCGATATTTTTGGGTCCCAGAAGCGATCTGTACATGCCTACTCAGTGCTAAAATGTTTTCAAAATATAGGCCCAAAACATGCTAAAAATCGATATTTTAAGTGTCCAAAATCGATATGTGCATGCATCATCTGTACCCGTTTATATCTCAAATTCAGGCTCAAAACACCCGAAAATTCGTTATTTTGGGGTCCCAGAAGTGATCTGTACATGCCTACTTAGTGCTAGAATATTTTCAAAATATAGGCCCAAAACATGCTAAAAATCGATATTTTAGGTGCCCAAAGTCGATATCTCAATTGCAGGCCCAAAACACCCGAAAATTCGATATTTTGGGGTCCCAGAAGCGAACTGTAAATGCCTACTCCGTGTTAGAGTATTTTCAATATACAGGCCTAAAACAAGCTGAAAATCGATATTTTAGGTGACCAAAGTCAATATGTGTATGCATCTTCTGCACCAGTTTATATCCCAAATTCAACCTCAAAACACCCGAAAGTTCGATAATTTTGGGTCCCAGAAGCGATCTGTACATGTCTAGTCAGTGCTAGAATGTTTTCAATATATAGGCTCAAAACATGCTAAAAATCGATATTTTAAGTGTCCAAAGTCGATATGTGCATTTATCTTCTGTACCCGTTTATATCTCAAATTCAGGTTCAAAACACCCGAAAATTCGATATTTTGGGGTCCCAGAATCGATCTGTACATGCCTACTCCTAGTCAGAGTATTTTCAATATACAGGTCCAAAACATGCTGAAAATCGATATTTTAGGTGCCCAAAGTCAATATGTTCATGCATCTTCTGTACCCGTTTATATCTCAAATTCAGGCTCAAAACACCCGAAAATTCGGTATTTTTGGGTCCTAGAAGCGATCTGTACATCCCTACTCCTAGTTAGTATGTTTTCAAGATACAGACCCAAAACATGCTCAAAATCGATATTTTAGGTGCCCAAAAGTCGATAAGAGCATGCATCTTCTGTACCCGTTTATATCTCAAATTCAGGCTCAAAACACCCGAAAATTCGATATTTTGGGGTCCCAGAAGTGATCTGTACATGCTTACTTATTGCTAGAATATTTTCAAAATATAAGCCCAAAACATGCTAAAAATCGATATTTATGGTGCCCAAAGTCGATATCTGAAATTCAGGCACAAAACACCCGAAAATTCGATATTTTGGGGTCCCAGAAGCAAACTGTACATGCCTATTCCGTGTTAGAGTATTTTCAAAATACAGGCCCAAAACATACTGAAAATCGATCTTTTTGGTGCCCAAAAAATCGATATGTGCATGTATCTTCTGTACCCGTTTATATCTCAAATTCAGGCTCAAAACACCCGAAAATTCGATATTTTTGTCCTAGAAGCGATCTGTACATCCCTAATCTTAGTTAGAATGTTTTCAAGATACAGACCCAAAACATGCTCAAAATCGATATTTTAGGTGCCCAAAAGTCGATATGTGCATGCATCTTCTGTACCCGTTTATATCTCAAATTGAGGCTCAAAACACCCGAAAATTCGATATTTTGGGGTCCCAGAAGCGATCTGTACATGCCTACTCTGTGCTAGAATATTTTCAAAATATAGGCCCAAAACATGCTAAAAATCGATATTTTAGGTGCCCAAAGTCGATATCTCAAATTCAGGCCCAAAACACCCAAAAATTCGATATTTTGGGGTCCGAGAAGCGATCTGTACATGCCTACTCCGTGTTAGAGTATTTTCAAAATACAGGCTCAAAACATGCTAAAAATCGATATTTTAAGTGTCCAAAGTCGATATGTGCATGTATCATCTGTACCCGTTTATATCATAAATTCATTCTCCAAACACCCGAAAATTCGATATTTTAGGGTCCCAGAAGCGATATGTACATGCCTACTCAGATGCAGGCCCAAAACATGCTGAAAATCGATATTTTAGGTGCCCAAAAGTCGATATGTGCACGCATCTTCTGTACCCGTTTATATCTCAATTTCAGGCCTAAAACACCCGAAAATTCGATATTTTGGGGTCCCAGAAGCGATCTGTACATGCCTACTCCGTGTTAGAGTATTTTCAATATACAGGCCCAAAACATACTGAAAATCGATCTTTTAGGTGCCCAAAAGTCGATATGTGGATGCATCTTCTGTACCCGTTTATATCACAAATTCAGGCTCAAAACACCCGAAAAATCGATATTTTGGGGTCCCAGAAGCGATCTGTACTTGCATACTCCGTGTTAGAGTATTTTCAAAATACAGGCCCAAAACAAGCTGAAAATCGATATTTTAGGTGACCAAAGTCAATATGTGTATGCATCTTCTGCACCCGTTTATATCCCAAATTCAACCTCAAAACACCCGAAAATTCGATAATTTTGGGTCCCAGAAGCGATCTGTAGATGCCTACTCCTAGTTAGAGTTTTTTCTAAATATAGGCTCAAAACATGCTAAAAATCGATATTATAAGTGTCCAAACTCGATATGTGCATGCATCTTCAGTAGCCGTTTATATCTCAAATTCAGGCTCAAAACACCCGAAAATTCGGTATTTTTGGGTCCTAGAAGCTATCTGTACATCCATACTCCTAGTTAGAATGTTTTCAAGATACAGACCCAAAATATGCTCAAAATCGATATTTTAGGTGCCCAAAAGTCGATATGTGCACGCATCTTCTGTACCCGTTTATATCTCAATTTCAGGCTTAAAACACCCGAAAATTCGATATTTTGGTTTCCCAGAAGCGATCTGTACATGCCTACTCCGTGTTAGAGTATTTTCAATATACAGGCCCAAAACATACTGAAAATCGATCTTTTAGGTGCCCAAAAGTCGATATGTGGATGCATCTTCTGTACCCGTTTATATCTCAAATTAAGGCTCAAAACACCCGAAAATTCGATATTTTTGGGACCCAGAAGCGATCTGTACTTGCGTACTCCGTGTTAGAGTATTTTCAAAATACAGGACCAAAAAAAGCTGAAAATCGATATTTTAGGTGACCAGAGTCAATATGTGTATGCATCTTCTGCACCCGTTTATATCCCAAATTCAACCTCAAAACACCCGAAAATTCGATATTTTTGGGTCCCAGAAGGGATCTGTACTTGCCTACTCAGTGCTAGAATTTTTTCAAAATATAGGCTCAAAACATGGTAAAAATCGATATTTTAAGTGTCCAAAGTCGATATGTGCATGCATCATCTGTACCCGTTTATATCTCAAATTCAGGCTCAAAACACGCGAAAATTCGATATTTTGGGGTCCCAGAAGTGATCTGTACATGCCTACTTAGTGCTAGAATATTTTCAAAATATAGGTTTAAAACATGCTAAAAATCGATATTTTAAGTGTCTCAAGTCGATATTTGCATTCATCATCTGTACCCGTTTATATCTCAAATTCAGGCTCAAAACACCCGAAAGTTCGATATTTTGGGGTCCCAGAATCGATATGTACATGCCTACTCCTAGTTAGAGTATTTTCAAAATACAGGTCCAAAACATGCTGAAAATCGATATTTTAGGTGCCCAAAGTCAATATGTTCATGCATCTTCTGTACCCGTTTATATCTCAAATTCAGGCTCAAAACACCCGAAAATTCGGTATTTTTGGGTCCTAGAAGCGATCTGTTCATCCCTACTCCTAGTTAGAATGTTTTCAAGATACAGACCCAAAACATGCTCAAAATCGATATTTTAGGTGCCCAAAAGTCGTTTAGAGCATGCATCTTCTGTACCCGTTTATATCTCAAATTCAGGCTCAAAACACCCGAAAAATCGATATTTTGGGGTCCCAGAAGCGATCTGTAAATGCCTACTCAGTGCTAGAATATTTTCAAAATATAGGCCCAAAACATGCTAAAAATCGATATTTTAGGTGCCCAAAGTCGATATCTCAAATTCAGGCCCAATACACCCAAAAATTCGATATTTTGGGGTCCCAGAATCGATCTGTACATGTCTACTCCGTGTTAGAGTATTTTCAATATACAGGCCCTAAACATACTGAAAATCGATCTTTTAGGTGCCCAAAAGTCGATATGTGGATGTATCTTCTGTACCCGTTTTATCTCAAATTCAGGCTCAAAACACCCGAAAATTTGATATTTTGGGGTCCCAGAGGAGATCTGTACTTGCATACTCCGTTTTAGAGTATTTTCAAAATACAGGCCCAAAACAAGCTGAAAGTCGATATTTTAGGTGACCAAAGTCAATATGTGTATGCATCTTCTGCACCCGTTTATATCCCAAATTTAACCTCAAAACACCCAAAAAAATTCGATATTTTTGGGTCCCAGAAGCGATCTGTACATGCCTACTCAGTGCTAAAATGTTTTCAAAATATAGGCCCAAAACATGCTAAAAATCGATATTTTAAGTGTCCAAAATCGATATGTGCATGCATCATCTGTACCCGTTTATATCTCAAATTCAGGCTCAAAACACCCGAAAATTCGTTATTTTGGGGTCCCAGAAGTGATCTGTACATGCCTACTTAGTGCTAGAATATTTTCAAAATATAGGCCCAAAACATGCTAAAAATCGATATTTTAGGTGCCCAAAGTCGATATCTCAATTGCAGGCCCAAAACACCCGAAAATTCGATATTTTGGGGTCCCAGAAGCGAACTGTAAATGCCTACTCCGTGTTAGAGTATTTTCAATATACAGGCCTAAAACAAGCTGAAAATCGATATTTTAGGTGACCAAAGTCAATATGTGTATGCATCTTCTGCACCAGTTTATATCCCAAATTCAACCTCAAAACACCCGAAAGTTCGATAATTTTGGGTCCCAGAAGCGATCTGTACATGTCTAGTCAGTGCTAGAATGTTTTCAATATATAGGCTCAAAACATGCTAAAAATCGATATTTTAAGTGTCCAAAGTCGATATGTGCATTTATCTTCTGTACCCGTTTATATCTCAAATTCAGGTTCAAAACACCCGAAAATTCGATATTTTGGGGTCCCAGAATCGATCTGTACATGCCTACTCCTAGTCAGAGTATTTTCAATATACAGGTCCAAAACATGCTGAAAATCGATATTTTAGGTGCCCAAAGTCAATATGTTCATGCATCTTCTGTACCCGTTTATATCTCAAATTCAGGCTCAAAACACCCGAAAATTCGGTATTTTTGGGTCCTAGAAGCGATCTGTACATCCCTACTCCTAGTTAGTATGTTTTCAAGATACAGACCCAAAACATGCTCAAAATCGATATTTTAGGTGCCCAAAAGTCGATAAGAGCATGCATCTTCTGTACCCGTTTATATCTCAAATTCAGGCTCAAAACACCCGAAAATTCGATATTTTGGGGTCCCAGAAGCGATCTGTAAATGCCTACTCAGTGCTAGAATATTTTCAAAATATAGGCCCAAAACATGCTAAAAATCGATATTTTAGGTGCCCAAAGTCGATATCTCAAATTCAGGCCCAATACACCCAATAATTCGATATTTTGGGGTCCCAGAATCGATCTGTACATGCCTACTCCTAGTTAGAGTATTTTCAATATACAGGTCCAAAACATGCTGAAAATCGATATTTTAGGTGCCCAAAAGTCAATATGTTCATGCATCTTCTGTACCCGTTTATATCTCAAATTCAGGCTCAAAACACCCGAAAATTCGGTATTTTTGGGTCCTAGAAGCGATCTGTACATCCATACTCCTAGTTAGAATGTTTTCAAGATACAGACCCAAAACATGCTCAAAATCGATATTTTAGGTGCCCAAAAGTCGATATGTGCACGCATCTTCTGTACCCGTTTATATTTCAATTTCAGGCTTATAACACCCGAAAATTCGATATTTTGGGGTCCCAGAAGGGATCTGTACATGCCTACTCCGTGTTAGAGTATTTTCAATATACAGGCCCAAAACATACTGAAAATCGATCTTTTAGGTGCCCAAAAGTCGATATGTGGATGCATCTTCTGTACCCGTTTATATCTCAAATTAAGGCTCAAAACACCTGAAAATTCGATATTTTTGGGTCCCAGAAGCGATCTGTACTTGCGTACTCCGTGTTAGAGTATGTTCAAAATACAGGCCCAAAAAAAGCTGAAAATCGATATTTTAGGTGACCTGAGTCAATATGTGTATGCATCTTCTGCACCCGTTTATATCCCAAATTCAACCTCAAAACACCCGAAAATTCGATATTTTTGGGTCCCAGAAGGGATCTGTACTTGCCTACTCAGTGCTAGAATTTTTTCAAAATATAGGCTCAAAACATGCTAAAAATCGATATTTTAAGTGTCCAAAGTCGATATGTGCATGCATCATCTGTACCCGTTTATATCTCAAATTCAGGCTCAAAACGCGCGAAAATTCGATATTTTGGGGTCCCAGAAGTGATCTGTACATGCCTACTTAGTGCTAGAATATTTTCAAAATATAGGTTTAAAACATGCTAAAAATCGATATTTTAAGTGTCCCAAGTCGATATTTGCATGCATCATCTGTACCCGTTTATATCTCAAATTCAGGCTCAAAACACCCGAAAATTCGATATTTTGGGGTCCCAGAATCGATCTGTACATGCCTACTCCTAGTTAGAATATTTTCAAAATACAGGTCCAAAACATGCTGAAAATCGATATTTTAGGTGCCCAAAGTCAATATGTTCATGCATCTTCTGTACCCGTTTATATCTCAAATTCAGGCACAAAACACCCGAAATTTCGGTATTTTTGGGTACTAGAAGCGATCTGTACATCCCTACTCCTAGTTAGAATGTTTCAAGATACAGACCCAAAACATGCTCAAAATCGATATTTTAGGTGCCCAAAAGTCGTTAGGAGCATGCATCTTCTGTACCCGTTTATATCTCAAATTCTGGCTCAAAACACCCGAAAATTTGATATTTTGGGGTCCCAGAAGCGATCTGTAAATGCCTACTCAGTGCTAGAATATTTTCAAAATATAGGCCCAAAACATGCTAAAAATCGATATTTTCGGTGCCCAAAGTCGATATCTCAAATTCAGGCCCAATACACCCAAAAATTCGATATTTTGGGGTCCCAGAATCGATCTGTACATGTCTACTCCGTTTTAGAGTATTTTCAAAATACAGGCCCAAAACAAGCTGAAAGTCGATATTTTAGGTGACCAAAGTCAATATGTGTATGCATCTTCTGCACCCGTTGATATCCCAAATTTAACCTCAAAACACCCAAAAATTCGATATTTTTGGGTCCCAGAAGCGATCTGTACATGCCTACTCAGTGCTAAAATGTTTTCAAAATATAGGCCCAAAACATGCTAAAAATCGATATTTTAAGTGTCCAAAATCGATATGTGCATGCATCATCTGTACCCGTTTATATCTCAAATTCAGGCTCAAAACACCCGAAAATTCGTTATTTTGGGGTCCCAGAAGTGATCTGTACATGCCTACTTAGTGCTAGAATATTTTCAAAATATAGGCCCAAAACACCCGAAAATTCGATATTTTGGGGTCCCAGAAGCGAACTGTACATGCCTTCTCCGTGTTAGAGTATTTTAAATATACAGGCCTAAAACAAGCTGAAAATCGATATTTTAGGTGACCAAAGTCAATATGTGTATGCATCTTCTGCACCAGTTTATATCCCAAATTCAACCTCAAAACACCCGAAAGTTCGATAATTTTGGGTCCCAGAAGCGATCTGTACATGTCTAGTCAGTGCTAGAATGTTTTCAATATATAGGCTCAAAACATGCTAAAAATCGATATTTTATATGTCCAAAGTCGATATGTGCATGTATCTTCTGTACCCGTTTATATCTCAAATTCAGGTTCAAAATACCCGAAAATTCGATATTTTGGGGTCCCAGAATCGATCTGTACATGCCTACTCCTAGTTAGAGTATTTTCAATATACAGGTCCAAAACATGCTGAAAATCGATATTTTAGGTGCCCAAAGTCAATATGTTCATGCATCTTCTGTACCCGTTTATATCTCAAATTCAGGCTCAAAACAACCGAAAATTCGGTATTTTTGGGTCCTAGAAGCGATCTGTACATCCCTACTCCTAGTTAGAATGTTTTCAAGATACAGACCCAAAACATGATCAAAATCGATATTTTAGGTGCCCAAAAGTCGTTAGGAGCATGCATCTTCTGTACCCGTTTATATCTCAAATTCTGGCTCAAAACACCCGAAAATTTGATATTTTGGGGTCCCAGAAGCGATCTGTAAATGCCTACTCAGTGCTAGAATATTTTCAAAATATAGGCCCAAAACATGCTAAAAATCGATATTTTCGGTGCCCAAAGTCGATATCTCAAATTCAGGCCCAATACACCCAAAAATTCGATATTTTGGGGTCCCAGAATCGATCTGTACATGTCTACTCCGTGTTAGAGTATTTTCAATATACAGGCCCTAAACATACTGAAAATCGATCTTTTAGGTGCCCAAAAGTCGATATGTGGATGTATCTTCTGTACCCGTTTTATCTCAAATTCAGGCTCAAAACACCCGAAAATTTGATATTTTGGGGTCCCAGAGGAGATCTGTACTTGCATACTCCGTTTTAGAGTATTTTCAAAATACAGGCCCAAAACAAGCTGAAAGTCGATATTTTAGGTGACCAAAGTCAATATGTGTATGCATCTTCTGCACCCGTCTATATCCCAAATTTAACCTCAAAACACCCAAAAATTCGATATTTTTGGGTCCCAGAAGCGATCTGTACATGCCTACTCAGTGCTAAAATGTTTTCAAAATATAGGCCCAAAACATGCTAAAAATCGATATTTTAAGTGTCCAAAATCGATATGTGCATGCATCATCTGTACCCGTTTATATCTCAAATTCAGACTCAAAACACCCGAAAATTCGTTATTTTGGGGTCCCAGAAGTGATCTGTACATGCCTACTTAGTGCTAGAATATTTTCAAAATATAGGCCCAAAACACCCGAAAATTCGATATTTTGGGGTCCCAGAAGCGAACTGTACATGCCTTCTCCGTGTTAGAGTATTTTCAATATACAGGCCTAAAACAAGCTGAAAATCGATATTTTAGGTGACCAAAGTCAATATGTGTATGCATCTTCTGCACCAGTTTATATCCCAAATTCAACCTCAAAACACCCGAAAGTTCGATAATTTTGGGTCCCAGAAGCGATCTGTACATGTCTAGTCAGTGCTAGAATGTTTTCAATATATTGGCTCAAAACATGCTAAAAATCGATATTTTAAGTGTCCAAAGTCGATATGTGCATGTATCTTCTGTACCCGTTTATATCTCAAATTCAGGTTCAAAACACCCGAAAATTCGATATTTTGGGGTCCCAGAATCGATCTGTACATGCCTACTCCTAGTTAGAGTATTTTCAATATACAGGTCCAAAACATGCTGAAAATCGATATTTTAGGTGCCCAAAGTCAATATGTTCATGCATCTTCTGTACCCGTTTATATCTCAAATTCAGGCTCAAAACACCCGAAAATTCGGTATTTTTGGGTCCTAGAAGCGATCTGTACATCCCTACTCCTAGTTAGAATGTTTTCAAGATACAGACCCAAAACATGCTCAAAATCGATATTTTAGGTGCCCAAAAGTCGACAAGAGCATGCATCTTCTGAACCCGTTTATATCTCAAATTCAGGCTCAAAACACTCGAAAATTCGATATTTTGGGGTCCCAGAAGCGATCTGTAAATGCCTACTCAGTGCTAGAATATTTTCAAAATATAGGCCCAAAACATGCTAAAAATCGATATTTTAGGTGCCCAAAGTCGATATCTCAAATTCAGGCCCAATACACCCAAAAATTCGATATTTTGGGGTCCCAGAATCGATCTGTACATGCCTACTCCTAGTTAGAGTATTTTCAATATACAGGTCCAAAACATGCTGAAAATCGATATTTTAGGTGCCCAAAGTCAATATGTTCATGCATCTTCTGTACCCGTTTATATCACAAATTCAGGCTCAAAACACCCGAAAATTCGGTATTTTTGGGTCCTAGAAGCGATCTGTACATCAATACTCCTAGTTAGAATGTTTTCAAGATACAGACCCAAAACATGCTCAAAATCGATATTTTAGGTGCCCAAAAGTCGATATGTGCACGCATCTTCTGTACCCGTTTATATTTCAATTTCAGGCTTAAAACACCCGAAAATTCGATATTTTGGGGTCCCAGAAGCGATCTGTACATGCCTACTCCGTATTAGAGTATTTTCAATATACAGGCCCAAAACATACTGAAAATCGATCTTTTAGGTGCCCAAAAGTCGATATGTGGATGCATCTTCTGTACAAGTTTATATCTCAAATTAAGGCTCAAAACACCCGAAAATTCGATATTTTTGGGTCCCAGAAGCGATCTGTACTTGCGTACTCCGTTTTAGAGTATTTTCAAAATACAGGCCCAAAAAAAGCTGAAAATCGATATTTTAGGTGACCAGAGTCAATATGTGTATGCATCTTCTGCACCCGTTTATATCCCAAATTCAACCTCAAAACACCCGAAAATTCGATATTTTTGGGTCCCAGAAGGGATCTGTAGTTGCCTACTCAGTGCTAGAATTTTTTCAAAATATAGGCTCAAAACATGCTAAAAATCGATATTTTAAGTGTCCAAAGTCGATATGTGCATGCATCATCTGTACCCGTTTATATCCCAAATTCAACCTCAAAACACCCGAAAGTTCGATAATTTTGGGTCCCAGAAGCGATCTGTACATGTCTAGTCAGTGCTAGAATGTTTTCAATATATAGGCTCAAAACATGCTAAAAATCGATATTTTAAGTGTCCAAAGTCGATATGTGCATGTATCTTCTGTACCCGTTTATATCTCAAATTCAGGCTCAAAACACCCGAAAATTCGATATTTTGGGGTCCCAGAAGCGATCTGTACATGCCTACTCCTAGTTAGAGTATTTTCAATATACAGACCCAAAACATGCTGAAAATCGATATTTTAGGTGCCCAAAGTCAATATGTGCATGCATCTTCTGTACCCGTTTATATCTCAAATTCAGGCTCAAAACACCCGAAAATTCGGTATTTTTGGGTTCTAGAAGCGACCTGTACATCCCTAATCCTAGTTAGAATGTTTTCAAGATACAGACCCAAAACATGCTCAAAATCGATATTTTAGGTGCCCAAAAGTCGATAAGAGCATGCATCTTCTGTACCCGTTTATATCTCAATTTCAGGCTCAAAACACCCGAAAATTCGATATTTTGGGGTCCCAGAAGTGATCTGTACATGCCTACTCAGTGCTAGAATATTTTCAAAATATAGGCCCAAAACATGCTAAAAATCGATATTTTAGGTGCCCAAAGTCGATATCTCAAATTCAGGCCCAATACACCCAAAAATTCGATATTTTGGGGTCCCAGAATCGATCTGTACATGTCTACTCCGAGTTAGAGTATTTTCTATATACATGCCCAAAACATACTGAAAATCGATCTTTTAGGTGCCCAAAAGTCGATATGTGGATGCATCTTCTGTACCCGTTTTTTCTCAAATTCAGGCTCAAAACACCCGAAAATTTGATATTTTGGGGTCCCAGAGGCGATCTGTACTTGCATACTCTGTTTTAGAGTATTTTCAAAATACAGGCCCAAAACAAGCTGAAAGTCGATATTTTAGGTGACCAAAGTCAACATGTGTATGCATCTTCTGCACCCGTTTATATCCCAAATTCAACCTCAAAACACCCGAAAATTCGATATTTTTGGGTCCCAGAAGGGATCTGTACTTGCCTACTCAGTGCTAGAATTTTTTCAAAATATAGGCTCAAAACATGCTAAAAATCGATATTTTAAGTGTCCAAAGTCGATATGTGCATGCATCATCTGTACCCGTTTATATCTCAAATTCAGGCTCAAAACACCCGAAAATTCGATATTTTGCGGTCCCAGAAGTGATCTGTACATGCCTACTTAGTGCTAGAATATTTTCAAAATATAGGCCCAAAACATGCTAAAAATCGATATTTTAGGTGCCCAAAGTCGATATCTCAATTGCAGGCCCAAAACACCCTAAAATTCGATATTTTGGGGTCCCAGAAGCGAACTGTACATGCCTACTCCGTGTTAGAGTATTTTCAATATACAGGCCTAAAACAAGCTGAAAATCGATATTTTAGGTGACCAAAGTCAATATGTGTATGCATCTTCTGCACCAGTTTATATCCCAAATTCAACCTCAAAAAACCCGAAAATTCGATATTTTTTGGGTCCCAGAAGGGATCTGTACTTGCCTACTCAGGTCTAGAATGTTTTCAAAATATAGGCTCAAAACATGCTAAAAATCGATATTTTAAGTGTCCAAAGTCGATATGTGAATGCATCATCTGTACCCGTTTATATCTCAAATTCAGGCTCAAAACACCCGAAAATTCAATATTTTGGGGTCCCAGAAGCGATCTGTACATGCCTACTCCTAGTTAGAGTATTTTCAAAATACAGACCCAAAACATGCTGCAAATCGATATTTTAGGTGCCCAAAGTCAATATGTGCATGCATCTTCTGTACCCGTTTATATCTCAAATTCAGGCTCAAAACACCCGAAAATTCGGTATTTTTGGGTTCTAGAAGCGACCTGTACATCCCTAATCCTAGTTAGAATGTTTTCAAGATACAGACCCAAAACATGCTCAAAATCGATATTTTAGGTGCCCAAAAGTCGATAAGAGCATGCATCTTCTGTACCCGTTTATATCTCAATTTCAGGCTCAAAACACCCGAAAATTCGATATTTTGGGGTCCCAGAAGCGATCGGTACATGCCTACTCAGTGCTAGAATATTTTCAAAATATAGGCAAAAAACATGCTAAAAATCGATATTTTAGGTGCCAAAAGTCGATATCTCAAATTCAGGCCCAATACACCCAAAAATTCGATATTTTGGGGTCCCAGAATCGATCTGTACATGTCTACTCCGTGTTAGAGTATTTTCTATATACAGGCCCAAAACATACTGAAAATCGATCTTTTAGGTGCCCAAAAGTCGATATGTGGATGCATCTTCTGTACCCGTTTTTACTCAAATTCAGGCTCAAAACACCCGAAAATTTGATATTTTGGGGTCCCAGAGGCGATCTGTACTTGCATACTCTGTTTTAGAGTATTTTAAAAATACAGGCCCAAAACAAGCTGAAAGTCGATATTTTAGGTGACCAAAGTCAACATGTGTATGCATCTTCTGCACCCGTTTATATCCCAAATTCAACCTCAAAACACCCGAAAATTCGATATTTTTGGGTCCCAGAAGGGATCTGTACTTGCCTACTCAGTGCTAGAATTTTTCAAAATATAGGCTCAAAACATGCTAAAAATCGATATTTTAAGTGTCCAAAGTCGATATGTGCATGCATCATCTGTACCCGTTTATATCTCAAATTCAGGCTCAAAACACCCAAAAATTCGATATTTTGGGGTCCCAGAAGTGATCTATACATGCCTACTTAGTGCTAGAATATTTTCAAAATATAGGCCCAAAACTTGCTAAAAATCGATATTTTAGGTGCCCAAAGTCGATATCTCAAATTCAAGCCCAAAACACCCGAAAATTCGATATTTTGGGGTCCTAGAAGCGAACTGTACATGCCTACTCCGTGTTAGAGTATTTTCAAAATACAGGCCCAAAACATACTGAAAATCGATCTTTTAGGTGCCCAAAAGTCGATATGTGCATGCATCTTCTGTACACGTTTATATCTCAAATTCAGGCTCAAAACACCTGAAAATTCGATATTTTGGGGTCCCAGAGGCGATGTGTACTTGCCTACTCCGTTTTAGAGTATTTTCAAAATACAGGCCCAAAACAAGCTGAAAATCGATGTTTTAGGTGACCAAAGTCAATATGTGTATGCATCTTTTGCACCCGTTTATATCCCAAATTCAACCTCGAAACACCCGAAAATTCGATATTTTTGGGCCCCAGAAGCGATCTGTACATGCCTACTCAGGGCTAGAATATTTTCAAAATATAGGCTCAAAACATGCTAAAAAATCGATATTTTAAGTGTCCAAAATCGATATGTGCATGCATCGTCTGTACCCGTTTATATCTCAAATTCAGGCTCAAAACACCCGAAAATTCGATATTTTGGGGTCCCAGAAGTGATCTGTACATGCCTACTTAGTGCCTGAATATTTTCAAAATATAGGGCCAAAACATGCTAAAAATCGATATTTTAGGTGCCCAAAGTCGATATCTCAAATGCAGGCCAAAAACACAAGAAAATTCGATATTTTGGGGTCCCAGAAGCGAACTGTACATGCCTACTTAGTGCTAGAATTTTTTCAAAATATAGTCCCAAAACATGCTAAAAATCGATTTTTTAGGTGCCCAAAGTCGATATCTCAAATTCAGGCCCAAAACACCCGAAAATTCGATATTTTGGGGTCCCAGAAGAGAACTGTACATGCCTACTCCGTGTTAGAGTATTTTCAAAATACAGGCCCAAAACATACTGAAAATCGATATTGTAGGTGCCCAACAGTCGATATGTGCATGAATCTTCTGTACCCGTTTATATCTCAAATTCAGGCTCCAAACACCCGAAAATTTGATATTTTGGGGTCCCAGAAGCTATTTGTACATGACTACTCAGATGCAGGCCCAAAACATGCTGAAAATCGATATTTTAGGTGCCCAAAGTCAACATGTGTATGCATCTTCTACACTCGTTTATATCTCAAATTCAACCTCAAAACACCCGAAAGTTCGATAATTTTGGGTCCCAGAAGCGATCTGTACATGTCTTGTCAGTGCTTGAATGATTTCAAAATATAGGCTCAAAACATCCTAAAAATCGATATTTTAAGTATCCAAAGTCGATATGTGCATGCATCTTCTGTACCCGTTTATATCTCAAATTCAGGCTCAAAACACCCGAAAATTCGATATTTTGGGGTCCCAGAAGCAATCTGTACATGCCTACTCCTAGTTAGAGTATTTTCATAATACAGGCCCAAAACATGCTGAAAATCGATATTTTAGGTGCCCAAAGTCAATATGTGCATGCATCCTCTGTACCCGTTTATATCTCAAATTCAGGCTCAAAACACCCGAAAATTCGGTATTTTTGGGTCCTAGAAGCGATCTGTACATCCCTACTCCTAGTTAGCATGTTTTCAAGATACAGACCCAAAACATGCTCAAAATCGAGATTTTAGGTTCCCAAAAGTCGATTAGAGCATGCATCTTCTGTACCCGTTTATATCTCGAATTCAGGCTCAAAACACCCGAAAATTCGATATTTTTGTGTCCCAGAAGCGATCTGTATATGCCTACTCAGTGCTAGAATATTTTCAAAATATAGGGCCAAAACATGCTAAAAATCGATATTTTAGGTGCCCAAAGTCGATATCTCAAATTCAGGCCCAATACACCCAAAAATTCGATATTTTGGGGTCCCAGAATCGATCTGTACATGTCTACTCCGTGTTAGAGTATTTTCAATATACCGGCCCAATACATACTGAAATCGATATTTTAGGTGCCCAAATGTCAATATGTGTATGCATCTTCTGCACCCGTTTATATCCCAAATTCAACCTCAAATCACCCAAAAATTCGATATTTTGGGGTCCCAGAAGTGATCTGTAAATGCCTACTTAGTGCTAGAATATTTTCAAAATATAGGGCCAAAACATGCTAAAAATCGATATTTTAGGTGCTAAAAGTCGATATCTCAAATGCAGGCCCAAAACACCCGAAAATTCGATATTTTGGGGTCCCAGAAGCGAACTGTACATGCCTACTCCGTGTTAGAGTATTTTCATAATACAGGCCCAAAACATACTGAAAATCGATCTTTTAGGTGCCCAAAAGTCGATATGAGCATGCATCTTCTGTACCCGTTTATATCTCAAATTCAGGCTCCAAACACCCGAAAATTCGATATTTTGGGGTCCCAGGAGCGATCTGTACACGTCTACTCAGAAGCAGGCCCAAAACATGCTGAAAATCGATATTTTAGGTGCCCAAAGTCAACATGTGTATGCATCTTCTGCACTCGTTTATATCTCAAATTCAACCTCAAAACACCTGAAAATTCGATAATTTTGGGTCCCAGAAGCGATCTGTACATGTCTAGTTAGTGCTAGAATGTTTTCAAAATATAGGCTCAAAACATGCTAAAAATCGATATTTTAAGTGTCCAAAATCGATATGTGCATGAATCTTCTGAACCCGTTTATATCTCAAATGCAGGCTCAAAACACCCGAAAATTCAATATTTTTGGGTCCCAGAACTGATCTGTACATGCCTACTCCTATTTAGAGTATTTTCAAAATATAGGCCCAAAACATGCTGAAAATCGATATTTTAGGTGCCCAAAGTCAATATGTGCATGCATCTTCTGTACCCGTTTATATCTCAAATTCATGCTCAAAACACCAGAAAATTCGATATTTTGGGGTCCCAGAAGTGATCTGTACATGCCTACTCAGTGCTAGAATATTTTCAAAATATAGGCCCAAAACATGCTAAAAATCGATATTTAGGTGCCCAAAGTAGATATCTCAAATTCAGGCCCAAAACACCCAAAAATTCGATATTTTGGGGTCCCAGAAGCGATCTGTACATGCCTACTCCGTGTTAGAGTATTTTCAATATACAGGCCCAAAACATACTGAAAATCGATCTTTTAGGTGCCCAAAAGTCGACATGTGGAAGCATCTTCTGTACCGGTTTATATCTCAAATTCAGGCTCAAAACACCCGAAAATTCGATATTTTGGGGTCCCAGAAGCGATCTGTACTTGCCTACTCCGTGTTAGAGTATTTTCAAAATAGAGGCCCAAAACAAGCTGAAAATCGATATTTTAGGTGACCAAAGTCAATATGTGTATGCATCTTCTGCACCCGTTTATATCCGAAATTAAACCTCAAAACACCCGAAAATTCGATATTTTTGGGTCCCAGAAGCGATCTGTACATGCCTACTCGGTGCTAGAATTGTTTTAATATATAGGCTCAAAACATGCTAAAAATCGATATTTTAAGTGTCCAAAGTCGATATGTGCATGCATCATCTGTACCCGTTTATATCTCAAATTCAGGCTCAAAACACCCGAAAATTCGATATTTTGGGGTCCCAGAACTGATCTGTACATGCCTACTTAGTGCAAGAATATTTTCAAAATATAGGCCCAAAACATGCTGAAAATCGATATTTTAGGTGCCCAAAGTCAATATGTGCATGCATCTTCTGTACCCGTTTATATCTCAAATTCAGGCTCAAAACACCCGAAAATTCGATATTTTGGGGTCCCAGAAGCGATCTGTACATGCCTACTCAGTGCTAGAATATTTTCAAAATATAGGCCCAAAACATGCTAAAAATCGATCTTTTAGGTGCCCAAAGTCGATATCTCAAATTCAGGCCCAAAACACCCAAAAATTCGATATTTTGGGGTCCTAAAAGCGATCTGTACATGCCTACTCCCTGTTAGAGTATTTTCAATATACAGGCCCAAAACATACTGAAAATCGATCTTTTAGGTGCCCAAAAGTCGACATGTGGAAGCTTCTTCTGTATCGGTTTATATCTCAAATTCAGGCTCAAAACACCCGAAAATTCGATATTTTGGGGTCCCAGAAGTGATCTGTACTTGCCTACTCCGTGTTAGAGTATTTTCAAAATAGAGGCCCAAAACAAGCTGAAAATCGATATTTTAGGTGACCAAAGTCAATATGTGTATTCATCTTCTGCACCCGTTTATATCCGAAGTTAAACCTCAAAACATCCGAAAATTCGATGTTTTTGGGTCCCAGAAGCGATCTGTACATGCCTACTCGGTGCAAGAATTGTTTTAATATATAGGCTCAAAACATGCTAAAAATCGATATTTTAAGTGTCCAAAGTCGATATGTGCATGCATCATCTGTACCCGTTTATATCTCAAATTCAGGCTCAAAACACCCGAAAATTCGATATTTTGGGGTCCCAGAACTGATCTGTACATGCCTACTTAGTGCAAGAATATTTTCAAAATATAGGCCCAAAACATGCTGAAAATCGGTATTTTAGGTGCCCAAAGTCAATATGTGCATGCATCTTCTGTACCCGTTTATATCTCAAATTCAGGCTCAAAACACCCGAAAATTCGATATTTGGGGGTCCCTGAAGCGATCTGTACATGCCTACTCAGTGCTAGAATATTTTCAAAATATAGGCCCAAAATATGCTAAAAGTCGATATTATAGGTGCCCAAAGTAGATATCTCAAATTCAGGCCCAAAACACCCACAAATTCGATATTTTGGGGTCCTAAAAGCGATCTGTACATGCCTACTCCGTGTTAGAGTATTTTCAATATACAGGCCCAAAACATACTGAAAATCGATCTTTTAGGTGCCAAAAGTCAATATGTGCATGCATCTTCTGTACCCGTTTATATCTCAAATTCAGGCTCAAAACACCACGAAAATTCGATATTTTGGGGTCCCAGAAGCGATCTGTACATGCCTACTCAGTGCTAGAATATTTTCAAAATATAGGCCCAAAACATGCTAAAAATCGATCTTTTAGGTGCCCAAAGTCGATATCTCAAATTCAGGCCCAAAACACCCAAAAATTCGATATTTTGGGGTCCTAAAAGCGATCTGTACATGCCTACTCCGTGTTAGAGTATTTTCAATATACAGGCCCAAAACATACTGAAAATCGATCATTTAGGTGCCCAAAAGTCGACATGTGGAAGCTTCTTCTGTACCGGTTTATATCTCAAATTCAGGCTCAAAACACCCGAAAATTCGATATTTTGGGGTCCCAGAAGCGATCTGTACTTGCCTACTCCGTGTTAGAGCATTTTCAAAATAGAGGCCCAAAACAATCTGAAAATCGATATTTTAGGTGACCAAAGTCAATATGTGTATGCATCTTCTGCACCCGTTTATATCCGAAATTAAACCTCAAAACATCCAAAAATTCGATATTTTTGGGTCCCAGAAGCGATCTGTACATGCCTACTCGGTGCAAGAATTGTTTTAATATATAGGCTCAAAACATGCTAAAAATCGATATTTTAAGTGTCCAAAGTCGATATGTGCATGCATCATCTGTACCCGTTTATATCTCAAATTCAGGCTCAAAACACCCGAAAATTCGATATTTTGGGGTCCCAGAACTGATCTGTACATGCCTACTTAGTGCAAGAATATTTTCAAAATATAGGCCCAAAACATGCTGAAAATCGATATTTTAGGTGCCCAAAGTCAATATGTGAATGCATCTTCTGTACCCGTTTATATCTCAAATTCAGGCGCAAAACACCCGAAAATTCGATATTTTGGGGTCCCTGAAGCGATCTGTACATGCCTACTCAGTGCTAGAATATTTTCAAAATATAGGCCCAAAACATGCTAAAAATCGATATTATAGGTGCCCAAAGTAGATATCTCAAATGCAGGCCCAAAACACCCGAAAATTCGATATTTTGGGGTCCCAGAAGCGAACTGTACATGTCTACTCCGTGTTAGAGTATTTTCAAAATACAGGCCCAAAGCATACTGAAAATCGATCTTTTAGGTGCCTAAAAGTCGATATGTGCATGCATCTTCTGTACCCGTTTATATCCCTTATTTAACCTCTAAACACCCGAAAATTCGATATTTTGGGTCCCAGAAGCGATATGTACATGCCTACTTAGTGCTAGAATATTTTCAAAATATAGGCCCAAAACATGCTAAAAATCGATATTTTAGGTGCCCAAAGTCGATATCTCAAATTCAGGCCCAAAACCCCCGAAAATTCGATATTTTGGGGTCCCAGAAGCGAACTGTACATGCCTACTCCGTGTTAGAGTATTTTCAAAATACTGGCCCAAAACATATTGAAAATCGATCTTTTAGGTGCCCAAAAGTCGATATGTGCATGCATCTTCTGTACCCGTTTATATCTCAAATTCAGGCTCCAAACACCCGAAAATTCGATATTTTGGGGTCCCAGAAGCGATCTGTACACGTCTACTCAGAAGCAGGCCCAAAACATGCTAAAAATCGATATTTTAGGTGCCCAAAGTCAACATGTGTATGCATCTTCTGCACTCGTTTATATTTCAAATTCAACCTCAAAACACCTGAAAATTCGATAATTTTGGGTCCCAGAAGCGATCTGTACATGTCTAGTTAGTGTTAGAATGTTTTCAAAATATAGGCTCAAAACATGCTAAAAATCGATATTTTAAGTGTCCAAAGTCGATATGTGCATGAATCTTCTGAACCCGTTTATATCTCAAATGCAGGCTCAAAACACACGAAAATTCGATATTTTTTGGTCCCAGAAGCGATCTGTACATGCCTACTCCTAATTAGAGTATTTTCAAAATATAGGCCCAAAACATGCTGAAAATCGATATTTTAGGTGCCCAAAGTCAATATGTGCATGCATCTTCTGTACCCGTTTATATCTCAAATTCATTCTCAAAACACCCGAAAATTTGATATTTTGGGGTCCCAGAAGTGATCTGTACATGCCTACTCCGTGTTAGAGTATTTTCAAAATAGAGGCCCAAAACAAGCTGAAAATCGATATTTTAGGTGACCAAAGTCGATATCTCAAATTCAGGACCAATACACCCAAAAATTCGATATTTTGGGGTCCCAGAATCGATCTGTACATGTCTACTCCGTGTTAGAGTATTTTCAATATACCGGCCCAATACATACTGAAATCGATATTTTATGTGCCCAAATGTCAATATGTGTATGCATCTTCTGCACCCGTTTATATCCCAAATTCAACCTCAAATCACCCAAAAATTCGATATTTTTGGGTCCCAGAAGCGATCTGTACATGCCTACTCAGTGCTAGAATGTTTTCAAAATATAGGCTCAAAATATGATGCTAAAAATCGATATTTTAAGTGTCCAAAATTGATATGTGTATGCATCATCTGTACCCGTTTATATCTCAAATTCAGGATCAAAACACCCGAAAATTCGATATTTTGGGGTCCTAGAAGTGATCTGTAAATGCCTACTTAGTGCTAGAATATTTTCAAAATATAGGGCCAAAACATGCTAAAAATCGATATTTTAGGTGCCCAAAGTCGATATCTCAAATGCAGGCTTAAAACACCCGAAAATTCGATATTTTGGGGTCCCAGAAGCGAACTGTACATGCCTACTCCGTGTTAGAGTATTTTCAAAATACAGGCCCAAAGCATACTGAAAATCGATCTTTTTGGTGCCCAAAAGTCGATATGTGCATGCATCTTCTGTACCCGTTTATATCCCTTATTTAACCTCTAAACACCCGAAAATTCGATATTTTTGGGTCCCAGAAGCGATATGTACATGCCTACTTAGTGCTAGAATATTTTCAAAATATAGGCCCAAAACATGCTAAAAATCGATATTTTAGGTGCCCAAAGTCGATATCTCAAATTCAGGCCCAAAACACCCGAAAATTCGATATTTTGGGGTCCCAGAAGCGAACTGTACATGCCTACTCCGTGTTAGAGTATTTTCAAAATACAGGCCCAAAACATACTGAAAATCGATCTTTTAGGTGCCCAAAAGTCGATATGTGCATGCATCTTCTGTACCCGTTTATATCTCAAATTCAGGCTCCAAACACCCGAAAATTCGATATTTTGGGGTCCCAGAATCGATCTGTACATGTCTACTCCGTGTTAGAGTATTTTCTATATACATGCCCAAAACATACTGAAAATCGATCTTTTAGGTGACCAAAAGTCGATATGTGGATGCATCTTCTGTACCCGTTTTTTCTCAAATTCAGGCTCAAAACACCCGAAAATTTGATATTTTGGGGTCCCAGAGGCGATCTGTACTTGCATACTCTGTTTTAGAGTATTTTCAAAATACAGGCCCAAAACAAGCTGAAAGTCGATATTTTAGGTGACCAAAGTCAACATGTGTATGCATCTTCTGCACCCGTTTATATCCCAAATTCAACCTCAAAACACCCGAAAATTCGATATTTTTGGGTTCCAGAAGGGATCTGTACTTGCCTACTCAGTGCTAGAATTTTTTCAAAATATAGGCTCAAAACATGCTAAAAATCGATATTTTAAGTGTCCAAAGTCGATATGTGCATGCATCATCTGTATCCGTTTATATCTCAAATTCAGGCTCAAAACACCCGAAAATTCGATATTTTGGGGTCCCAGAAGCGATCTGTACATGCCTACTCCTAGTTAGAGTATTTTCAAAATACAGACCCAAAACATGCTGAAAATCGATATTTTAGGTGCCCAAAGTCAATATGTGCATGCATCTTCTGTACCCGTTTATATCTCAAATTCAGGCTCAAAACACCCGAAAATTCGGTATTTTTGGGTTCTAGAAGCGAACTGTACATCCCTAATCCTAGTTAGAATGTTTTCAAGATACAGACCCAAAACATGCTCAAAATCGATATTTTAGGTGCCCAAAAGTCGATAAGAGCATGCATCTTCTGTACCCGTTTACATCTCAAATTCAGGCTCCAAACACCAGAGAATTCGATATTTTGGGGTCCCAGAAGCGATCTGTATACGTCTACTCAGAAGCAGGCCTAAAACATGCTGAAAATCAATATTTTAGGTGCCCAAAGTCAACATGTGTATGCATCTTCTGCACTCGTTTATATCTCAAATTCAACCTCAAAACACCTGAAAATTCGATAATTTTGGGTCCCAGAAGTGATCTGTACATGTCTAGTTAGTGCTAGAATGTTTTCAAAATATAGGCTCAAAACATGCTAAAAATCGATATTTTAAGTGTCCAAAGTCGATATGTGCATGAATCTTCTGAACCCGTTTATATCTCAAATGCAGGCTCAAAACACCCGAAAATTCGATATTTTTGGGTCCCAGAAGCGATCTGTACATGCCTACTCCTAATTAGAGTATTTTCAAAATATAGGCCCAAAACATGCTGAAAATCGATATTTTAGGTGCCCAAAGTCAATATGTGCATGCATCTTCTGTACCCGTTTATATCTCAAATTCATGCTCAAAACACCCGAAAATTCGATATTTTGGGGTCCCAGAAGTGATCTGTACATGCCTACTCAGTGCTAGAATATTTTCAAAATATAGGCCCAAAACATGCTAAAAATCGATATTTAGGTGCCCAAAGTAGATATCTCAAATTCAGGCCCAAAACACCCAAAAATTCGATATTTTGGGGTCCCAGAAGCGATCTGTACATGCCTACTCCGTGTTAGAGTATTTTCAATATACAGGCCCAAAACATACTGAAAATCGATCTTTTAGGTGCCCAAAAGTCGACATGTGGAAGCATCTTCTGTACCGGTTTATATCTCAAATTCCGGCTCAAAACACCCGAAAATTCGATATTTTGGGGGCCCAGAAGCGATCTGTACTTGCCTACTCCGTGTTAGAGTATTTTCAAAATACAGGCCCAAAACAAGCTGAAAATCGATATTTTAGGTGACCAAAGTCAATATGTGTATGCATCTTCTGCACCCGTTTATATCCGAAATTAAACCTCAAAACACCCGAAAATTCGATATTTTTGGGTCCCAGAAGCGATCTGTACATGCCTACTCGGTGCTAGAATTGTTTTAATATATAGGCTCAAAACATGCTAAAAATCGATATTTTAAGTGTCCTAAGTCGATATGTGCATGCATCATCTGTACCCGTTTATATCTCAAATTCAGGCTCAAAACACCCGAAAATTCGATATTTTGGGGTACCAGAACTGATCAGTACATGCCTACTTAGTGCTAGAATATTTTCAAAATATAGGCCCAAAACATGCTGAAAATCGATATTTTAGGTGCCCAAAGTCAATATGTGCATGCATCTTCTGTACCCGTTTATATCTCAAATTCAGGCTCAAAACACCCGAAAATTCGATATTTTGGGGTCCCAGAAGCGATCTGTACATGCCTACTCAGTGCTAGAATATTTTCAAAATATAGGCCCAAAACATGCTAAAAATCGATCTTTTAGGTGCCCAAAGTCGATATCTGAAATTCAGGCCCAAAACACCCAAAAATTCGATATTTTGGGGTCCTAAAAGCGATCTGTACATGCCTACTCCGTGTTAGAGTATTTTCAATATACAGGCCCAAAACATACTGAAAATCGATCTTTTAGGTGCCCAAAAGTCGATATGTGCATGCATCTTCTGTACCCGTTTATATCCCAAATTCAACCTCAAAACACCCGAAAATTCGATATTTTTGGGTCCCAGAAGGGATCTGTACTTGCCTACTCAGTGCTAGAATTTTTTCAAAATATAGGCTCAAAACATGCTAAAAATCGATATTTTAAGTGTCCAAAGTCGATATGTGCATGCATCATCTGTACCCGTTTATATCTCAAATTCAGGCTCAAAACACCCGAAAATTCGATATTTTGCGGTCCCAGAAGTGATCTGTACATGCCTACTTAGTGCTAGAATATTTTCAAAATATAGGCCCAAAACATGCTAAAAATCGATATTTTAGGTGCCCAAAGTCGATATCTCAATTGCAGGCCCAAAACACCCGAAAATTCGATATTTTGGGGTCCCAGAAGCGAACTGTACATGCCTACTCCGTGTTAGAGTATTTTCAATATACAGGCCTAAAACAAGCTGAAAATCGATATTTTAGGTGACCAAAGTCAATATGTGTATGCATCTTCTGCACCAGTTTATATCCCAAATTCAACCTCAAAAAACCCGAAAATTCGATATTTTTTGGGTCCCAGAAGGGATCTGTACTTGCCTACTCAGGTCTAGAATGTTTTCAAAATATAGGCTCAAAACATGCTAAAAATCGATATTTTAAGTGTCCAAAGTCGATATGTGAATGCATCATCTGTACCCGTTTATATCTCAAATTCAGGCTCAAAACACCCGAAAATTCGATATTTTGGGGTCCCAGAAGCGATCTGTACATGCCTACTCCTAGTTAGAGTATTTTCAAAATACAGACCCAAAACATGCTGAAAATCGATATTTTAGGTGCCCAAAGTCAATATGTGCATGCATCTTCTGTACCCGTTTATATCTCAAATTCAATCTCAAAACACCCGAAAATTCGGTATTTTTGGGTTCTAGAAGCGACCTGTACATCCCTAATCCTAGTTAAAATGTTTTCAAGATACAGACCCAAAACATGCTCAAAATCGATATTTTAGGTGCCCAAAAGTCGATAAGAGCATGCATCTTCTGTACCCGTTTATATCTCAAATTCAGGCTCCAAACACCCGAAAATTCGATATTTTGGGGTCCCAGAAGCGATCTGTACACGTCTACTCAGAAGCAGGCCCAAAACATGCTGAAAATCGATATTTTAGGTGCCCAAAGTCAACATGTGTATGCATCTTCTGCACTCGTTTATATCTCAAATTCAACCTCAAAACACCTGATAATTCGATAATATTGGGTCCCAGAAGCGATCTGTACATGTTTAGTTAGTGCTAGAATGTTTTCAAAATATAGGCTCAAAACATGCTACAAGGCGATATTTTAAGTGTCCAAAGTCGATATGTGCATGCATCTTCTGTACCTGTTTATATCTCAAATTCAGGCTCAAAACACCCGAAAATTCGGTATTTTTATGTCCTAGAAGCGATCTGTACATCCCTACTCCTAGTTAGAATGTTTTTAAGATACAGACCCAAAACATGTTCAAAATCGATATTTTAGGTGCCCAAAAGTCGATATGTGTATGCATCTTCTGTACCCGTTTACATCTCAAATTCAGGCTCAAAACACCCGAAAATTCGATATTTTGGGGTCCCAGAAGCGATCTGTACTTGCCTACTCCGTGTTAGAGTATTTTCAAAATAGAGGAACAAAACAAGCTGAAAATCGATATTTTAGGTGACCAAAGTCAATATGTGCATGCATCTTCTGTACCCGTTTATATCTTAAATTCAGGCTCAAAACATCCGAAAATTCGATATTTTGGGGTCCCAGAAGCGATCTGTACTTGCCTACTCCGTGTTAGAGTATTTTCAAAATACAGGCCCAAAACAAGCTGAAAATCGATATTTTAGGTGACCAAAGTCAATATGTGTATGCATCTTCTTCACCCGTTTATATCCGAAATTAAACCTCAAAACATCCGAAAATTCGATATTTTTGGGTCCCAGAAGCGATCTGTACATGCCTACTCGGTGCTAGAATTGTTTTAATATATAGGCTCAAAACATGCTAAAAATCGATATTTTAAGTGTCCAAAGTCGATATGTGCATGCATCATCTGTACCCGTTTATATCTCAAATTCAGGCTCAAAACACCCGAAAATTCGATATTTTGGGGTCCCAGAACTGATCTGTACATGCCTACTTAGTGCAAGAATTTTTTCAAAATATAGGCCCAAAACATGCTGAAAATCGATATTTTAGGTGCCCAAAGTCAATATGTGCATGCATCTTCTGTACCCGTTTATATCTCAAATTCAGGCTCAAAACACCCGAAAATTCGATATTTTGGGGTCCCTGAAGCGATCTGTACATGCCTACTCAGTGTTAGAATATTTTCAAAATATAGGTTCAAAACATGCTAAAAATCGATATTTTAGGTGCCCAAAGTAGATATCTCAAATTCAGGCCCAAAACACCCACAAATTCGATATTTTGGGGTCCCAGAAGCGATCTGTACATGCCTACTCCGTGTTAGAGTATTTTCAATATACAGGCCCAAAACATACTGAAAATCGATCTTTTAGGTGCCCAAAAGTCGACATGTGGAAGCATCTTCTGTACCGGTTTATATCTCAAATTCAGGCTCAAAACCCCCGAAAATTCGATATTTTGCGGTCATAGAAGCGATCTGTACTTGCCTAGTCCGTGTTAGAGTATTTTCAAAATAGAGGCCCAAAACAAGCTGAAAATCGATATTTTAGGTGACCAAAGTCAATATGTGTATGCATCTTCTGCACCCGTTTATATCCGAAATTAAACCTCAAAACATCCGAAAATTCGATATTTTTAGGTCCCAGAAGCGATCTGTACATGCCTACTCGGTGCTAGAATTGTTTTAATATATAGGCTCAAAACATGCTAAAAATCGATATTTTAAGTGTCCAAAGTCGATATGTGCATGCATCATCTGTACCCGTTTATATCTCAAATTCAGGCTCAAAACACCCGAAAATTCGATATTTTGGGGTCCCAGAACTGATCTGTACATGCCTACTTAATTCTAGAATATTTTTAAAATATAAGCCCAAAACATGCTACAAATCGATATTTTAGGTGCCCAAAGTCAATATGTGCATGCATCTTCTGTACCCGTTTATATCTCAAATTCAGGCTCAAAACACCCGAAAATTCGATATTTTGGGGTCCCAGAAGCGATCTGTACATGCCTACTTAGTGCTAGAATTTTTTCAAAATATAGGCTCAAAACATGCTAAAAATCGATATTTTAAGTGTCCAAAGTCGATATGTGCATTCATCATCTGTACCCATTTATATCTCAAACTCTTGTTCAAAACACCCGAAAATTCGATATTTTGGGGTCCCAGGAGTAATCTGTACATGCCTACTTAGTGCTAGAATATTTTCAAAATATAGGCCCAAAACATGCTAAAAATCGATATTTTAGGTGCCCAAAGTCGATATCTCAAATTCAGGCCCAAAACACACGAAAATTAGATATTTTTGGGTCCCAGAAGCGAACTGTACATGCCTACTCCGTGTTAGAGTATTTTCAAAATAAAGGCCCAAAATATACTGAAAATCGATTATTTGGGTGCCCAAAAGTCGATAAGTGCATGCATCTTCTGTACCCGTTTACATCTCAAATTCAGGCTCAAAACACCCGAAAATTCGATATTTTGGGGTCCCAGAAGCGATCTGTACTTGCCTACTCCGTGTTAGAGTATTTTCAAAATAGAGGCCCAAAACAAGCTGAAAATCGATATTTTAGGTGACCAAAGTCAATATGTGCATGCATCTTCTGTACCCGTTTATATCTTAAATTCAGACTCAAAACATCCGAAAATTCGATATTTTGGGGTCCAAGAAGCGATCTGTACTTGCCTACTCCGTGTTAGAGTATTTTCAAAATACAGGCCCAAAACAAGCTGAAAATCGATATTTTAGGTGACCAAAGTCAATATGTGTATGCATCTTCTTCACCCGTTTATATCCGAAATTAAACCTCAAAACATTCGAAAATTCGATATTTTTGGGTCCCAGAAGCGATCTGTACATGCCTACTCGGTGCTAGAATTGTTTTAATATATAGGCTCAAAACATGCTAAAAATCGATATTTTAAGTGTCCAAAGTCGATATGTGCATGCATCATCTGTACCCGTTTATATCTCAAATTCAGGCTCAAAACACCCGAAAATTCGATATTTTATGGTCCCAGAACTGATCTGTACATGCCTACTTAGTGCAAGAATTTTTTCAAAATATAGGCCCAAAACATGCTGAAAATCGATATTTTAGGTGCCCAAAGTCAATATGTGCATGCATCTTCTGTACCCGTTTATATCTCAAATTCAGGCTCAAAACACCCGAAAATTCGATATTTTGGGGTCCCAGAAGCGATCTGTACATGCCTACTTAGTGCTAGAATTTTTTCAAAATATAGGCTCAAAACATGCTAAAAATCGATATTTTAAGTGTCCAAAGTCGATATGTGCATTCATCATCTGTACCCATTTATATCTCAAACTCTTGTTCAAAACACCCGAAAATTCGATATTTTGGGGTCCCAGGAGTAATCTGTACATGCCTACTTAGTGCTAGAATATTTTCAAAATATAGGCCCAAAACATGCTAAAAATCGATATTTTAGGTGCCCAAAGTCGATATCTCAAATTCAGGACCAAAACACACGAAAATTCGATATTTTTGGGTCCCAGAAGCGAACTGTACATGCCTACTCCGTGTTAGAGTATTTTCAAAATAAAGGCCCAAAATATACTGAAAATCGATTATTTGGGTGCCCAAAAGTCGATAAGTGCATGCATCTTCTGTACCCGTTTATATCTCAAATTCAGGCTCAAAACACCCGAAAATTCGATATTTTTGGGTCCCAGAAGCTATCTGTACATGCCTATACCTAGTTAGAGTATTTTCAAAATACAGGCCCAAAACATGCTGAAAATCGATATTTTAGGTGCTCAAAGTCAATATGTGCATGCATCTTCTGTACCCGTTTATATCTCAAATTCAGGCTCAAAACACCCGAAAATTCGGTATTTTTGGGTCCTAGAAGCGAACTGTACATCCCTACTCCTAGTTAGAATGTTTTCTGGATACAGACCCAAAACATGCTCAAAATCGATATTTTTGGTGCCCAAAAGTCGATATGTGCATGCATCTTCTGTACCCGTTTATATCTCAAATTCAAGCCCAAAACACCCGAAAATTCGATATTTTGGTGTCCCAGAAGCGATCTGTACTTGCCTACTCCGTGTTAGAGTATTTTCAAAATACAGGCCCAAAACAAGCTGAAAATCGATATTTTAAGTGACCAAAGTCAATATGTGTATGCATCTTCTGCACCCGTTTATATCCCAAATTCAACCTCAAAACACCCGAAAATTCGATATTTTTGGGTCCCAGAAGCGATCTGTGCATGCCTACTCAGTGCTAGAATGTTTTCAAAATATAGGCTCAAAACATGCTAGAAATCGATATTTTAAGTGTCCAAAGTCGATATGGGCATGCATCATCTGTACCCGTTTATATCTCAAATTCAGGCTCAAAACACCCGAAAATTCGATATTTTGGGGTCCCTGAAGTGATCTGTACATGCCTACTTAGTGCTAGAATATTTTCATAATATAGGCCCAAAACATGCTAAAAATCGATATTTTAGGTGCCCAAAGTCGATATATCAAATTCAGGCCCAAAACACCCGAAAATTCGATATTTTGGTGTCCCAGAAGCGATCTGTACTTGCCTACTCCGTGTTAGAGTATTTTCAAAATACAGGCCCAAAACAAGCTGAAAATCGATATTTTAAGTGACCAAAGTCAATATGTGTATGCATCTTCTGCACCCGTTTATATCCCAAATTCAACCTCAAAACACCCGAAAATTCGATGTTTTTGGGTCCCAGAAGTGAACTGTACATGCCTACTCCGTGTTAGAGTATTTTCAAAATACAGGCTCAAAACATACTGAAAATCGATCTTTTAGGTGCACAAAAGTCAATATGTGCATGAATCTTCTGTACCCGTTTATATCCCAAATTCAACCTCAAACACCCGAAAATTCGATAATTTTGGGTCCCAGAAGCGATTTGTACATGCCTACGCAGTGCTAGAATTTTTTCAAAATATAGGCTCAAAATATGCTAAAAATCGATATATTAAGTGTCCAAAGTCGATATGTGCATGCATCATCTGTACCCGTTTATATCTCAAATTCAGGCTCAAAACACCCGAAAATTCGATATTTTGGGGTCCCAGAAGTGATCTGTACATGCCTACTTAGTGCTAGAATATTTTCAAAATATAGGACCAAGACATGCTAAAAATCGATATTTTAGGTGCCCAAAGTCGATATCTGAAATTCAGGCCCAAAACACCCGAAAATTCGATATTTTGGAGTCCCAGAAGCGAACTGTACATGCCTACTCCGTGTTAGAGTATTTTCAAAATACAGGCTCAAAACATAATGAAAATCGATCTTTTAGGTGCACAAAAGTCGATATGTGCATGCATCTTCTTTACCCGTTTATATCTCAAATTCATGTTCCAAACACCCGGAAATTCGATATTTGGGGGTCCCAGAAGCGATCTGTACATGCCTACTCAGATGCAGGCCCAAAACATGCTAAACATCGATATTTTAGGTGCCCAAAGTCAACATGTGTATGCATATTCTGCACTCGTTTATATCTCAAATTCAGGCTCAAAACACCCGAAAATTCGATTTTTTAGGGTCCCAGAAGCGATCTGTACATGCCTACTCCGTGTTAGAGTATTTTCAAAATACAGGCCCAAAATATGCTGAAAGTCGATATTTTAGGTGCCCAAAGTCAATATGTGCATGCATCTTCTGTACCCGTTTTTGTCTCAAATTTAAGGCTCCAAACACCCGAAATTTCAATATTTTGGGGTCCCAGAAGCGATCTGTACATGCCTACTCAGTGCTAGAATATTTTCAAAATATAGGCCCAAAACATGTAAAAATCGATATTTTAGGTGCCCAAAGACGAAACCTTAAATTCAGGCCCAAAACACCCAAAAATTCGATATTTTGGGGTCCCAGAAGCGATCTGTACATGCCTACTCCGTGTTAGAGTATTTTCAATATACTGGCCTAAAACATACTGAAAATCGATCTTTTAGGTGCCCAAAAGTCGATATGTGGAAGCATCTTCTATACCCGTTTATATCTCAAATTCAGGCTCAAAACACCCGAAAATTCGATATTTTGGGGTCCCAGAAGCGATTTGTACTTGCCTACTCCGTGTTAGACTATTTTCAAAATACAGGCCCAAAACAAGCTGAAAATCGATATTTTAGGTCACCAAAGTCAATATGTGTATGCATCTTCTGCCCCCGTTTATATCCCAAATTCAACCTCAAAACTCCCGAAAATTCGATAATTTTGGGTCGCAGAAGCGATTTGTACATGCCTACTCAGTGCTAGAATGTTTTCAAAATATAGGTTCAAAACATGCTAAAAATCGATATTTTAAGTGTCCAAAGTCGATATGTGCGTGCATCATCTGTACCCGTTTATATCTCAAATTTAGGCTCAAAACACACGAAAATTCGATATTTTGGGGTCTCAGAAGTGATCTGTACATGCCTACTTAGTGCTAGAATTTTTTAATAATTTTGGCCCAAAACATACTAAAAATCGATATATTAAGTGCCCAAAGTCGATATCTCAAATTCAGGCCCAAAACACCCGAAAATTTGATATTTTGGGATCCCAGAAGCGAACTGTACATGCCTACTCCGTGTTAGAGTATTTTCAAAATACAGGCCCAAAACATACTGAAAATCGATCTTTTAGGTACCCAAAAGTCGATATGTGCATGCATCTTCTGTACCCGTTTATATCTCAAATTCAGGCTCAAAACACCGAAATAATTCTATATTTTTGGGTCCTAGAAGCGATCTGTACATCCCTACTCCTAGTTAGAATGTTTTCAAGATACAGACCCAAAACATGCTCAAAATCGATATTTTAGGTGCCCTAAAGTCGATATGTGCATGCATCTTCTGTTCCCGTTTATATCTCAAATTCAGGCTCAAAACACCCGAAAATTCGATATTTTGGGGTCACAGAAGCGATCTGTACATGCCTACTCAGTGCTAGAATATTTTCAAAATATAGGCCCAAAACATGCTAAAAATCGATATTTTAGGTGCCCAAAGTCGATATCTCAAATTCAGGCCCAAAACACCCAAAACAATCTATATTTTGGGGTCCCAGAAGCGATCTGTACATGCCTACTCCGTGTTAGAGTATTTTCAATGTACAGGCCCAAAACATACTGAAAATCGATCTTTTAGGTGCCCAAAAGTCGATATGTGGATGCATCTTCTGTACCCGTTTATATCTCAAATTCAGGCTCCAAACACCCGAAAATTCGATATTTTGGGGTCTTAGAAGCGATCTGTACATGCCAACTCAGATGCAGGCCCAAAACATGCTGAAAATGGATATTTTCGGTGCCCAAAGTTAACATGTGTATGCATCTTCTGCACTGGTATATATCACAAATTCAACCTCAAAACACCTGAAAATTCGATAATTTTGGGTCCCAGAAGTGATCTGTACATGTCTAGTCAGTGCTAGAATGTTTTCAAAATATAGGCTCAAAACTTGCTAAAAATCGATATTTTAAGTGTCCAAAGTCGATATGTGTATGCTTCTTCTGTACCCGTTTATATCTCAAATTCAGGCTCAAAACACCCGAAAATTCGATATTTTGGGGTCCCAGAAGCGATCTGTACATGCCTACTCAGTGCTAGAATATTTTCAAAATATAGGCCCAAAACATGCTAAAAATCGATATTTTAGGTGCCCAAAGTCGATATCTCAAATTCAGGCCCAAAACACCTGAAAATTCGATATTTTGGGGTCCCAGAAGCGAACTGTACATGCCTACTCCGTGTTTGAGTATTTTCAAAATACAGGCGCAAAACATACTGAAAATCGATCTTTTAGGTGCCCAAAAGTCAATATGTGCATGAATCTTCTGTACCCGTTTATATCCCAAATTCAACCTCAAACACCCGAAAATTCGATAATTTTGGATCCCAGAAGCGATCTGTACATGCCTACTCAGTGCTAGAACTTTTTCAAGATATAGGCTCAAAACATGCTAAAAATCGATATATTAAGTGTCCAAAGTCGATATGTGCATGCATCATCTGTACCCGTTTATATCTCAAATTCAGGCTCAAAACACCCGAAAATTCGATATTTTGGGGTCCCAGAAGTGATCTGTACATGCGT